>CM053033.1:36845958-37445958 GCA_028564925.1 Lithobates sylvaticus | reverse complement strand
GTCTTATTTAAACCTTAGACATCTAAGCTTAAGGGTTTTCTTTGCTTTTGGTGGCTGTGGTGTCATCATGTCAAGATAATGGAGTTCTCTAAGGCCCTCTAATGAATATTTGGTTGCTTATGAGTCTGATAAGTGATTAATTAAGATTAATATAAAAAAATGAGAAATACTAAAATAATAATAATATATCTCCCTTAGCGCACATGGATCAATTGTTTGCTTTGGGCAAACACCAAAAGCAGCTACTATAATAAAATTTATATAATCAAATAAATATGTCAGAGAAATAAAATTCCAAAAACATTAGCAGCGCTATAAAATTGCAGATATCTAAAATATCATCAAAATTATTTGGTATAACAATGAATAATACGATTAAATCCACTGTGAGTCAATATAATGATAATACAATAATCAATTCAAGTCCATAAAGTGCAAAATGTATAAGTGTCATGTAGAATATCCAGAGACCAGGCTGTCAGCAATTCCAGTGTAGAAAAAAAGACTCCTTCACCACACCACTGCAAGACATCTACTTACCAGACCCAGCTGGTTTGTGTACTTATCAGGCTGATAAAAAGTCTCCAATTCTCTGGGCGCATCCCATCTGTGTTATGCTCATTACAAGCAATGAATAAAAGAATACCACATAGCGTAATCCTGTATCACACTATTTTTTATTTTTAAAAGCACATCTCACGATAAAACACTCACTATATATCCATAAAACAAGAGCGTATTCATAAATCAATAAAATTTGCCACTGCAATCCCATTCTAACCTCTCACCACTCCTGCGGTGTTCCCGGGTAGGAGAGATACGAGACGAGTTACACTGGGGGTTGCTGCGTATGACACATGACACTAATACATTTTGCACTTTATGGACTTGAATTGATTATTGTATTATCATTATATTGACTCACAGTGGATTTAATCGTATTATTCATTGTTATACCAAATAATTTTGATGGTATTTTAGATATCTGCAATTTTATAGCGCTGCTAATGTTTTTGAAATTTTATTTCTCTGACATATTTATTTGATTAATTAAGATTGCCACATTATCTTAAATAAATAATTCCACGTCAAGGAAAATTATCTTTGAGTGGCGTGGTTTTCAAATGTTCCTACATTTTTAAGGCCTGGCCAGCTCAACAAATTCAACCCAACAGCTAACTGTTTGGTGCTTAAAGAAGTCTCCAAAAGCTGAATAATGTAATTTATGGGACCTGCAAGGTTTGGGTCAAAGTGCTTGTGTGTACAATCAGAAAGATATTGCATCAATATGACCCACATAA
This sequence comes from Lithobates sylvaticus, assembly GCA_028564925.1. Lineage (NCBI taxonomy): Eukaryota > Metazoa > Chordata > Amphibia > Anura > Ranidae > Lithobates > Lithobates sylvaticus. The sequence continues at coordinate 37,444,657 of CM053033.1, read as the reverse complement.
GAGGTGTGCCAAAAGAAAAAAAGCCTTTGTTGTCCAAAAAAATTGGCTATAGAACATATAGGCAAAGACCAGGTCTTCTGAAACAATGTGCTTTAGACTGCTGAGTGACAGAAACCCAATACAATACCAGAAGACAGCCTTTCAGGAGAAGAATTTCAGGGCAACTGTGAAGTATGGCAGTGTAAATGCTTTGTTTGGGGTTGTTTTGCTGCTTCAGGGTCTAAGAAGCTTGCAGTCATCAATTCAGCTATGAATTCTGCATCATATCAAAAGTTAAATTGATCAGAACGTTGGGATATCTATCAAAAAGTTAAACTTGAATGAGATCTTTCAATGTGATAATGTTTTTTTTAGCAAATTCACCAAGGAAAGGCTCAAAAGGAAGGAATGTCTCAAAAGGAAAAAAAGGGAGGGTTATTGACTGACCTGGTCATGGCCTTAATTTCAATGAAATGTCATTGGAGAATTTGAAATGGACAGTTCATGCAAGGAAACCCCCAAACTTTTTGGAACGGAAGTACTTTTGCATAGAGGAGTGATCAAAACATTTAAACTGGTGGGCAGTTATAAGAAAGCTCTGCAGGAAGTATTCTGCTAATGGTATGCCTTCTTTTTCCATATTAAACCAATATATCTAGTGGTGATTTAAAAGATAATCTTTTCGTGACACTTTTTGACTGAAGAGCTAATGTGTGCTTGTTTGACCAACAACCGGAATGAACCCCCTCATGTCATTAGCTTCTTTTTAACAATTTCATACTGGTCCAGTGTACTTCATAGTCTTTTATACCACCATTACAAGCCTTGAAGAAGAGGGAATGTGGAACACCCAAACTGTGATGGACACTTTTACTTTGGCAAAAAAGGTGAATGTGGGGAACCTGAAATGTGTTGTGACTCCTAATTTGACAAATCAACTGTACCTTATACATCATTTAACTTGTTGCATCTGTATTATGATGACTAGGTTCACCATTTTACAGAAATCTGCCCTCACTGCATGTTTACATATTTTCCATTACGCTACTGTCCAGCATTTCACCAACTCTTTATTCACTCTCCATCTAGCTTAGGCAGCTTCTCTGCACAAGTAGGGAAACTGGATCCTGGTGTGTATAACATTACTGGGACTGTCAGGTGCCCTGGGAAGCTAGGGGTTGTCAGAGGGATACCCATGTCTCCACCCCTAATCCAGGAGTGGATGGTAGTGCAGGACATAGCTGATCCTTTTTTACCTACTATTCTCGAGATGTTATTGTCACATGTATGATGTGAATACATTTTAAGATATTTTTTGACCTGCACCATCGGAGTCGATTCCGCTTTTGTTTGTACCCTTTTACTTTTTGCCTCAGGGATTCCATCGAGTGGATTGTTTGGGAGTTCTCGGCTTGGTTGCATGCTGTCCATTGGTCGTGCTACTCTTCTGCCCTGCTGCATTGTTCCTGCCAGACCTGGTACCCTCCAGCGCAAGAGGTTAAGCGCACAAGCCTACAAGATACAATGTCGCATGGCAGTTGTATCCAACTTTTGTGGTAAGAGTATTCAATCTCTATACATCATCTGTCAAGTTGTTTAAGACACCTGTGTCCAGCCTTTTTATGCTCTTGAATTTTCTACAGAGATCCGCGGATATCAGTGCCTCACTTGACTTATTTTGGACTTTTTGTTTTATTTTATTTTGTTCTCACATATATTTTGGATTCACCTCCAATTTATTTAGTCCCCATCTGGACTTTATTTGGGTTCACCCTCATTCACATGTTATATGTGTATCTTAGTTTGGTATTCACCTTCATTATATTGTGTTTACGATTAGCGCTACATTTTTGTATATTTATCTATGAGAGAGCCAGTGAGTCTGTTATAATATTGGATTTATTCTGAGTGATTTGAATCCTGCACAGTCAGGAACTAAAGGCCAGTCAAACTTTGCTAACTGCCTTCTATTTATCCTACTGTAATTATTAGCTGTTTTGTAATATTATTTTTTCTGTAAATATTTACGTTGTTTTTCATTTATTTCATCAAAATTAAATCCTTAAGCTGAATCTTTGAGTTCTCTAAATAGTAAATGAAAGAAAACATGCTTCTTAAGAGAGCAAACATAAGCTCGGTACATTCTTGTTTGGGCATAGCGCTGAGTGTCTTCTACAGCAGATGCTGTGGACTGTGTATGTTTTGTTACAACACATGGTGGCAGCTACTGCTTGGGTGTGTAAAGGGTTAACTGCAGAGTTAACTGACTCCAGTGAAGATCACTCTCGGTTTGCTGGTGCTTAGAACTTTGTTCCTCAAATGAAATTATCTTTATGCAGAGTAAGGCAGACAGTGAAATTCTCACATTCTGGTGGCAGCAGTGGGATGTGAGCCGGCCAGTAACACAATTAGAAGGTTTTTTTTGTGAATGGGTGGGAAGAATTGAGAGGATTGGACACACTTACCTGGAGGCAGTCTTTATCTAAACTTAAGAACAAAAATGTTATATATTTCAGCTTACTGTAGATGTGATAGCAACATTACATACATTTTTTTTTAAAGCTAAGTCCCTTTTATGCAAGTACAAAAAAATACCAGATATGAAAAAATTAAGAAATAATTCCCCAAGATACCAATTTGTGTATACAAAGCAAAGTATCACATACTAATTGCGACTGTGCATTCTCAGTCATGTGTCTACACACCTATTTAAGACTTGCCTATAATAATTAGTGCAGTGCAATGCAGGATTAATGAATCAGTGCTATCAAACTAAACAATCACAATGGGGTTGATTTACTAAAGGCAAATAGTCTGTGCACTTCAAGTGCACTGTTATGCCTCGTACACACGATTGGTCCTTCCGCCAACAAAACTGTGGAATTTTGTCCGAAGGGCGTTGGCCCAAACTTGTCTTGCATACACACGGCCACACAATTGTTTGCCAACAATTACGAATGTAGTGACGTACTAGATGTACTATGTGGTTTTTCAGCTCTTTTGCGCCACCCTTTGAGCTCCTTATGCTAATTTCGTGTTAGTAGAAGTATGGTTTGTGTTGATTCGCGCTTTTCATTTTCGTACTTTTCATTTTGCACTTTTAATTTCGCACTTTTCATTTTGTTCTTTTCTTTTCAGTTTGCGCTTTTCAGGTTGTTTTTGAACGGCCGTTCGTCAACCAGCCATGTTGCGGAATCGAGGAGATAACGTGTTATTTATTATTGGAGTGCTTTGACAGAATTTTTTTGGTTGAATAATAATTTGATTTGTTATATTTTCTATATTTTTGGATGCATAGAATGAACTTTTTGGTTAAGTTCTTGATACCTCTAGAAAAAAAAAGGCTTTGAAAATTTGTTTGCAATAACTCCATCAGTATCACCAGAAAAGCAGCTTCATTATTATCCCTTCAAAGCAGAAGAAAATTGTGCGCAGCATTTAGAGATTTCATAATTTGCCACATCACAAATGTTAATTCTCCATTACGAACACTAGTTTACAAGACCGACCGCTTCTGTCTCGTCCTTGCTTCCGAGCATGCATGTTTGTACTTTGGACTTTTGTCCGACGGACTTGTGTACACACGATCGGAAAATCCGACAACACACATTTATTGTCGGAAAATTTGAAGACATGCTACCCAACATTTGTTGGTGGAAAGTCCAATAACAATTGTCTGATGGAGCATACACACAGTCGCATTTTCCACCAATAGCCTGACATCGAGAATTTCCTGTCAGAAAATCTGATTGTGTATATGGGCCTTAAGTGTACTGAAAGTGCAATAGATCTGCGGGAAGCTCTAAAATGATTGATTTCTATAATCCAATCATGTGCAAGCAAAAATTTAATTTTTTATAATTTTCCTTGCATGTTCCCCTCAGATCTAGAGCAACTGCACTTGCAGTGCACTTTCAAGTGCACAGACTATTTGCCTTTAGTAAATCAACCCCACTGTGTCCCAATTTATGTTATGCATAACTTACAATAAATAATTGCATTTGTAAGTTCACATGCATATGTTTCCAGCATTCACTAAACACTTATATAATCAGTATTAAATAAAGTGCTTGAAAAATGTGCATTACTTTTCATCCAGTCCCAAATAGCATGTTTTTATATATGACACCAATTAATGTTCCATAAAGTGCTTCAAACCAAATGATTTCTTAATATGTTTCCACATCAGTGTATTCCATCACCAGCCACCCCACCTGCCCACCTTGATATTGATCTATAATAGAAGATAGGTCAAACTGAGCCTTGCCCTTGGGGCTTCAGCTCTCCTCAGGACTCTCCAGATGTATTAACATCAGATCTACTCTTAAAAAAATGAATCTCCAGATCCCAAGGTTTGAAGAACTTTATGGAACATTAACACTTGTCATATATACAGGCATGCTATTTAGGACCAAGTGAATAGTAATGCACTTTTTATGAGCACTTTGGATTGACGTCTGAATTGACGTTTGAATTGACGTCTGCAATATTTACCCCCCTATTTTAATATTTCAAACAAATAGAGATTTATTTTGGTGGTATTTGATCACCACTGTGTTTTCATTATTTGCACTATAAACAAAAAGAGTCCAACAATTAAAAAAAAAACAAAAAAAAAACAATATGTTTTACTTTCTGCTATAAAATATATCCACTAAAAAAATAAAAAAAATGTAATTTCTTCATAAATTTAGGCCAATATGTATTCTGCTACATGTTTTTGGTAAAAAAAATCCCAATAAGCTTATATTGATTGGTTTGCACGAACATTATAGCGTCTAAAAATGATGGTATATATTTATAAAATTTTAATTTTTGTATACTAGTAATTGCAGCGATCAGAGACTGATATGAGTCACTTGATAGAGAAGGGGGACACTGAGCTGTTTATCCCCTTTTCACCAGCTGATCCATCACCCATGGACGATATTGACTATCCTCTAGAGATGCTATTTAACAGATAATTTGTTGTATTAATTTTGTTGGAGATTTAAGCCCTGGTGACCTATAGATGAGGCTCTTTTTGGAATACCCCATCAACTAAGGGAAGTGGCAACAGCTGGTCATAGAATGAAAATTGTTTGATAGTGTCTATGTTGATGTTTATATTTACTGAGAGCTTGAATGTAATTTGCTTTCCTGAAGAAGCGGTAGTGACCCATGAAACGCAACTGTGTCTGAAGTCGCTGCAAGCTACTTCCTCACCCAATCTCAATAGGGTTGATGATTCTATACTGTGTAGTATGAATACAACCTTGTATATGGTATTATATGTCATGTAATGTCTTTATGAAACTTTTCAATGATTTTAAACTTTATACAATACATTTCTGATATTTTTTTAATCAATTGGTACCGTCAAAGTCCTTAAAATAGTCCATATAGTCCTTTTGTGCAATCTCTTTTGATAGGATGTGGTACCAGACACTCATGTCCATATGTTAGAGGGCCCTCTTTGAGTGGTCCCTCCTCCCCCCCTTTTTTTTTCCTGAACTTACAAGTTCAGTCATTATTTTATTGTAAGTTATGCATAATATAATTTGGGACACATTGTGATTGTTTAGTTTGATAGCATTGTTTAATAAATCCTGCACTAATTATAGAGTAAGCCCCCGTACACACGGTCAGAAATTCCGACCACAAAATCCGTCGGTTTTTCCTACGGATTTTGTCCGACACTGGTGTTGCATACACACGGTCGGACAAAGTTGTCAGAAAATCTGATCATTCCGAATGTGGTAAAGTTCGTTGCGTACGACAGAACTACGTAGAGGTTAGTAGCCAATAGCTTTGGTCTTGTAATTTGATCTGAGCGTGCGTGGCACTTTGTCCTTCGTAATTCTCGACACACGATCGGAAAAAGCCTGATTGGATTTTGTTGTCGGAAAATTTGAGAACCTGTTCTCAAATTTTTTCCTTTGGAAATTCTGACGGAAAAAGCCCGCTAGAGCCCACACATGATCGGATTTTCCGACAACATGATCCGGTCTGACTTTTTCCATCGTAATATCCGACCGTGTGTGCGGGGCATAAGACAGAAAAATACCAATTGATCCTATTAGAAATAATGTGTCCTTCAAACAAGGTCATGATCTTTCTCAGCTATATTTTGTGAACTACAAAAAACATCTGTCTATGTAATGTAGATGAGGAGAGGTGGAGGTGTTAGTAGTCCAAATCAGGAAAGAAGCCTAGATGACAACTATTCCCCTTCATAGATACAGTGCAGTGAGCGACTCAAAAAGTGTGTGGAAGAAACACCAGTTTTGAGAAGAGAAAAAAAAACAGAAAAAGGAAACAAACACTGCCTCCACATCTAAGGACTGGTATGCGCCTATATTTTATATACTATTACGTTATGTTTATTTAAACTGGCTTTAAGGTAATTCATTATCGGCTAGTGTTGCAATTGCTAAGGAACTGAGATGGACTAATGACGTCAACTGTGATCTTTGCAACCCTTTCACTGAGAATGGCAGCATTGCTGAACATAAGAATCGAATGCGTTAACTTAAAATTTTTACAGCGCATAAAAATGTGTGCATTACATGTTTTTCACAGTTTTGTCTATGAGCTGTCATGAATATTCAAGTAAGGTAATTGCTAAAACAATTTGGACACAGCAACTATTGTTATTGCTCACCAGAATGTATAAATATGCTTTTGAAATGCATGTGTGCTATTCGATTAGACCTCATTATGGCAAATAGAAAAATGTACTTAATACCAAAGACACTACTGAAACAAAGAATTTCTAAGAGCAGTCTGAGAGTGACACAGTCTAATTGGAATTGAGTTCCTAAATGCTTTTTGCAAGGTCGTTTAGAAAATTCATTGCATGGTTTGGACTTTCAGTGTGCTTACGCTCTGCACTTGCAAAACAGTCAACATTTATTACCTTTTCCCTTTCATTTCTTGTAAATTAATAATTTTGTGTGTCTTGCAATGCTCAGCAATTTATATAAACTCTGAAGAGGAAGAAAAATCTTTATGGCTTCTTAAAAAAGCCTTTAAGGTAATAAAAATACAGATGCATAAAGATCAAGAAATATCAAATTAAAAAGAACTGTAAGATCATTCCTTGCCATGAAAGCACTTACAACCCTCCAGCAAGTCCCTTCAACAGCCATATGAGCTCTCACATCATTTGGATCACTTCATGTAGAAATCAGTTCCTTCACCTATATGTGTTGCCATTGTTGGTGGAAACTGAAGCATCCATAGGGAACCCAACCAAATTTCAGCACTCTCCAAATATGAATTAAATGGATTTAATTTAGAAGAATATTTTACATTTTGTTTTTACACAGCTGTTAACATGAGATCCCATTGCCCATTCCATCCCTGCTTTACTATATTTTCCAACTGCTGCCAGTTGGCAGTTGAAAATTAGGAAAATGCAACCATCAAATAAACTAATGCATGTTTATCTCATTCTGCCAAAAGTGTTTCATTACTTACAGTTTTGTACAGCTGTGATTTTCCAGCAAATATAATTACTGCAAAGAGAAAAAAAATGGCAAACAGCTCATCAATTTATGGCAAAAATGAAGTGGGAAGTGGGCAGAGTAGTTTACTACAGATCCAGAAAGTACATTTCTAGCAATTAGACCTACCATTTAACAAAGCTGATTAAAATATTCATCTAAATTTAAATTGGTTGTAAAGGCACAAGGTTTTTTACCTTCATGAATTATATGCATGAAGGTAAAAATCTTTCTGTGTGCAGCAGCCGGCAGTCCTTCCTAATATTTATCTGGGCCCCCTCTCATTCCAGCAATGTCCACGAGAGCCTTTCCTCTCCGTGGACTTGCACTCCTAATTGGCTTTTGCCAGCAAAGGGAGACATTGGCTCCCGCTGCTGTCAATCACAGCCAATGAGCTAATCGGGAGACAGATGGGGCAGACACAATGGACACACAGAGCTGTGGGGCAGGAGTGCACCTGCTTGGGTGCCCCCACAGCAAGCTGCCTGCTGTGGGGGCACCCAGCAGGAGGGAGGAGCCAGGAGCATTGGCATGGGACTCGAGAAAAGGTGGTTTCAGGCTGCTCTGTGCAAAACCATTACACAGAGCAGGTAAGTATAACATGTCTGTTATTAAAAAAAAAAGGCTTTATGATTGTAAATAATGGCAGCATAAGTTTGAATCAGGAATAAACAAAGTCGAGAGAGAGCGCACATCCGCCAACAGAGTTCTGTGTATGAATAAACTACAAGTACTGACATCCTTTGCAGCTGTTGGCTTGTGGTTCTCAATGAACTACCATGGCGTTGTTGAGCACTGTGGTAGTTCATCAAATCTTCCTGTCAGTGTGAAACTGCCTGGCTGTATGATGTATGGTTAGTAGACATGTGCACAGTGAAATATTTTGTTTCAGAATTTCGTTTTCATCCGAAAAATACATTTATTTAGTTACTCCTGAAATTGTTTTTTATTTATTTAGTTTTTTGTTAAAAATTGCATTCGTCCGAAAATCCAAATTAATTAAGGTCGAATCTGTCATTGAAGGCTTATGGTGTCTGTTGAATGTTCAAAGAAGATTCGACAGAGCAGCTAAACTGTATGACTGTATAGTTTAGCTGCAATTCCACCCAATTCCAGCAGCAATCTTTCCTCTCTACGTCGAATCTTTCCTCTCTGCATCAAATCTTTTCTCTCTATGTAGAATAATCTTGGACTAATAGAGCTAAGGTTAGGCACATTCGACCACAGGTTCAATAGACACAGATTGTTATTGTCAGCGTCATGTTGAATCTCCTATCTATATCGAACTGTTGTCACAACGAAAACGAAAATAAAGCATTTGTTTATGTCGGATCTTTCGTTTTTCAGATAACGATAACGAAAATACCTGAAATTCTGATGAAAATGCATTTGGACGAAAACAAATGCACATGTCTAATGGGCAGACAGCTCACACTGACAGTCTGCAGGAGACTTGCATGGCATCAGCTGGTGCAATACTTTCCAGGTTCCGAAAAAAAAAAAAATTGTAAATGCGCATTTTTTTACCTGCAAAAAAATATGATTTTATTGTTTATTCTTTTTTTTTAATGTTAACTTAATCTTTAAACTGCAGCACAGATAGCAGTGAGATCACCTGTAATGTTCCTGCTAAACATGTCAAACCGTGGATCAGTTCTCTGTGATATCCTTGAAGTAAACTGTGCACATGTAAAATAATGTCTTGTCATGCTTGTTACCATGCACCTGTGTGGTATTTAAATAAACAGGTATGGTATGTAATGGCATTTATGAGTGCAAAATAAAACACTTTTTTCTCTACCTCATATGGCCTAGTATGCGAATATTATTACCAAAAATAACTCCTTCCTATTTCAAGCTATTAAAATATATGTATAGTCAAAATGTTTTTTCAAGTTTTAGATAGAATAGGTAAGGGTTAAATCCCTGACAGTTTTTATTGCTGTCTTTGTCTCTGCTGGGAAGAGTCATATTCTTTATTTGTATTGATGACTATTACAGTTTTTACCAAAACAAGAAGTAAGGGAAAATATTCCATTGGGGAAGCTCGTTCTAGGGAAAAAAAATCCTACAGGTGATTTCCTGTCACATTTTGGAGATATTTTTTCTAGCTTTCTGTTGGGTCTTCAAGACAGGAAAGATAGGGAAATCTCCCTGATGGGGACACAGGCAGCAAAACATAATTTGACAGGGATTTTCACCATTGCCAACTCTATCCAAAACTACAAAGAACTGTTTTGTTCATAAATGCACTTTTATGTACAAACCAAATGTTGCTTTGTTGCAATTAAGTAGTAAACCTAAGATTTTATTATTATTATATATATATATATTTTTATAAAATACCTAATGCCAGTTACAATATGAAAAACTACTTAAGAATCGAATAAAAACTCTGTGTGTTGTTTAACTATACTATCACAAACTCAGTACTGCTTTGACATGTAATTACCCATAATGCCATAATTACCATCTAGCTATCTTTAAAAACCCGTGTTAGAATGAAGGAGTGACTTGTCAACACATCCTTGACCCATACAAAATTAAAACATTTATAAAGCAACAATTATTCACTTTTCTTTTTTGATAAATTAAATTATCTGCTATTACAGCTGTCGCCTGAATTATTTTGTTTAAATTAGAACTCTGGCATCTTAATATGACAGTTATTAGCTCTGGTTGCTCTGCTTTAGGGCTTTTTTTTGTCTCAGCCTCTATGATAACTGCCATGAAGCTTTTGATGCTTTCTGCTACTGAACTCATTATGTCATTGTGCAGTTGATATTTCACACTAGAATGCTAACTGTACTTCAAGGACAAGTCATCTGATCAAAGGGTATTGCAAATCTTCCAAGTGGATGACAGATGGGAAATGGTAAAGTGTTATTTAGCAGAATGACCATTGCAGATTTAAGATGCTTTTCTAACTCATTTCACTATTAGTCACTCACCTTTTCATATACCCCGCAATTCCCTAACTTGCTGTTGTCATCAGAAAACGGAACAAAATGGCTGGCTCACAGCAAGTGTTCCCCATGCACACTATATAAAGTTAAATGTACTGGTATGTGATTTGACTTTGAAAACATTTATTTTTTATTTTTTATAAGAACAGTGGGTAAAATCCCCTCTGCAGAATTTGGCGCACTGAAGGAATTTTGCTTGTTTTCAGTGTTGACCATCTGTTTTTAAAGGGCAAAATACAGTATAGGCTGTACTGAAGGAATTACAACAGAGTTACTAATATATATATATATATATATATATATATATATATATATATATATATATATAGACATGTGCACACTGAAATATTTATTTTCGGAATTTAGTTTTTGTCCAAAAAATGTATTAATTTAGATACACCCGAAATTCGTTTTTATTTATTTAGTTTAGTTAAAAAATGCATTCGTCCGAAAATCCAAAATAATTAAGGTTGAATCTGTCATTCAAAGGCTTATGGTGTCTTTCGAATGTTCTAAGAAGATTCGACGGAGCAGCTAAACTGTACGACGCCGCAATCGTACATTTCCGGTCGAATGTTCCGCCTACAAGCTATAGTAGAATTCTAATGTTGTATGACACTAGTAATAATTATATTTATTAATTATTATTACTAGTTAACCAACATTAGAATTCTTCTATAGTCTATGGGCAGAGCATTTTCACAACCTACTCACCAGTAGAGATGATTTGTTTTGACTGCAGCAGACAAAATCTAATTGGGCACTAAGTATATGTGCGGGTGTACATATATACACATATTTGATTTTCTAGTTTTATATATTTTTTATATATTTTTTCATTTTAATACCTTGTGCCGGTACCCCCATAGACATAGTGTCCCAGCAAGGGTGGGTAAAATTTTTTTTATAACAATCTTTTTTTTATTAAATTTTTTCAGTTTACAGAGTATAACAATGCAAAGGGAAAATGCATCCAAAACATAAGAGAAAGAGGAGAAAAAAAAAAAAAAAAAAGAAGTACAGTAGATACAACTGTGTATACAGTGAATATCAACTAGGTTCAAACTAGCATAGCCTAAACATAGGTATATAATAGTATAAGTTCTCAAAGTTTAAATTTTAAATCTTAAATCTGTCAGTCCATATTTTCCAAGTGCTATCAAATTTCTTGCAGTGAAGTGAGTTGATTGCTATCAACCTTTCAAAAGAGTGATTCCTATTAACTAGTGCGATAACTTCCGATAAGTTTATGGCAGTTGTGCTCTTCCAATTGCGAAGTATAAGATTTCTGGTTGCCAACAATATGTGGGTCACTATCGCCTTATCCCCCTGTGGAAAGGGTTCCAAGCCTATGTGTAATAACGCTAGAGAGGGGTTCGGGGGGGTGAGTATGCCCGTAATGTCGGAGATTAAGTGAAATGTTTTGTTCCAAAGGCTAGTTAGACTTGGACAGCTCCAAAGTGTGTGTAATAGGTTACCCACCTGTCCGCATTGTCTCCAGCATAGAGGAGACGTAGATGGAAAGAAAATGGAGAGTCTATATGGAGTGTAATGCACTCTATTAACAATCTTCAGAGTCATTTCCCAATGATTTACACAGTGTGAGGCTTTTTGAATAGTACGGAATGCGAACAACCATTGGTCTTCAGAGAAAGTAGTGGCTAGGTCCATTTCCCACTTACCGAGGGCCGAGGATTTTGAGAAGGAGTGATTATCGTGAATAAGATCATAGAATAATGAAATACCCTTAGTGGTATGGGTGGTGTTGGAATAAAAGTTCCAGGCTTTGGATGGAATGACAATGGTGGGCAGGGGATGTGCCCTCAGGAAGTGGGAAATGCGCATACATGAGAACCATAAGTCCCCTGGTAGGTCATAGTCAGACATAATCTTTTCCGTCATTTTAGGCAAGTGGTCATTAAATAAGTCTTGTATGTAGCAGATGTCATTAGCTTTAAGACGTGCAGTGTTTAGTTACGGGATTTTAGCCTCTAGGAGTGCAATCGGGAATTTGTATACTACCTCCTTACGATCTTTAGGAGTTTGTGTCAAGAGAAATCTCCAGGTCTGGAGGGAAACCTGCAGTGTAGGGGGCAAGCCTCCAGGGTCCCATGGGTCCCAGATGTCCCCCATTAGGAATGTAGTGAGGTCATTTGTAGGGGCAAGAGTTTTTTCAATATCCACCCAAATTGGATAGTCTGATTGAGAAAACCAGTGCTTTAATTGGTCAAGTCTAGTAGCCCATAAGTAATCCTGTATGTCCACATAACCTGCTCCGCCTACTGATTTATGAGGTAAAAGGTTGTTGCGAGGGCATCTAGCTCTTTTTCCACCCCAAGTGTATTTCCAAATTGCTGTAGCAATGGATTTAATATAGTGTGCCGGTATGGGGATTGGTAGCGAACGAAAGATGTATAGTATTTGCGGTAATATGGACATCTTGAAGGCCGCTATTCTACCGAGCCACGAGATTTCACTTTTGCTCATGTTTTTGAGTTGTTGCTCAATTCTTACCAAGAGTGGTTTGAAGTTAATGTCCGCTAAGGAAGATGTGGTGTTGGATACTAGAATGCCCAAGTAGGTGATGTGTTTGTTGGTCCATGAGTATGGTAGGGAGCTCTGTAGTTCATGTTTGTCTCGCAGGTGAACTCCTAAATCTAGGATCTGGGATTTGGCGAAATTGACCTTATAGTAAGAAACTGCTCCAAATTCTGTGAGCGTTTTATGAGCCTGTGGGAGGGAATTCAGAGGGTCGGTCAGCAATAGAATGACGTCGTCTGCAAAAAGATTAATAACCTGTTTGTTTCGTCCTATCTGGAAGCCCTTAATGGCGTCATTTGTGCGCATTGATTCTGCTAGTGGTTCAATCATCAGATTGAATATGGTCGGGGAGAGAGGACACCCTTGGCGAGTGCCATTGGAGATATCGAACGGCTTGGATAGGAGCCCCGAGGTGTAGACTTGTGCCGAAGGGCAAGAGTAAAGGGCCAGTATCGCATTGAGTATTGATCCCTTAAAACCAAACTTGTCCAGAACAGCTTCCATATACTTCCAGTGCACCCGATCAAACGCCTTCTCTGCATCTATAGATAGGAGCAGAGAAGGCGTTTTTGAGGTCCTGGCATAGTGAATAATGTCGATAATGCGTCTTGTGGCATCAGAGGTCTGCCTCCCCCTCACAAATCCCATCTGGTCTTTCGGTATTATAGTGGGAATTATATTCGTTAATCTGTTAGCTAATAGTTTTGCGTAAATTTTAATGTCGGAATTTAGGAGGGAGATTGGTCTGAAATTTGCTGGGGTGGTGGGTTCTTTGCCAGGTTTAGGCAGTGTTATGATGTGTGCTCTCAGCATTTCCTGGGGAAAGGATGAGGTTTCTCCGGCTTTGTTGAAGACTCTTAAGAGATGCGGTGTTAGTTGCTCTCTGAAGACCTTGTAGTATTCGTTCCCGAAACCATCAGGCCCTGGGGATTTACCGTTTGGCATTGAGGATGTAATTTTAGTAATTTCCTGAACCGTGAACGGTGTGTTAAGTTGTGAGATCTGCTCTACAGATAGGGATGGGAGGTTTATTTTCTGCAAAAAAGCCTGTATGTCATTTGGGGTAGGTTGGGGTGTAGACGTGTCTGTATGCAGGTTATATAACGCGCCATAAAAATCAGCAAATTGATCTGCAATAGCCTGGGGGTGCGATATCTTAACCTGAGTAGAGGGGTGGAATAGGTGTGCAATTTTGGTTCTCGTGCGAGCAGCTTTTATTCTGCTTGCCAGGTATTTCCCTGCCCTGTTGGCATTTGCGTATGATTGGAGTTGTAACCTTCTCAGGTGTTTGTCATATTGGTACGTGAGAAGTTCTCTCAGGGTTTCCCTAAGTTCAGATAGGGTGGTTGCTATGGCTGGAGTGGGGAGTGATTTATTCTGGGTTTCTAGAGTGTGGATTGCGGTCAGTGTATCTTTAAGCTTGGTGTTGTATTTTTTTTTTTCTAATGACCCTAGCTGGATGAAAATACCTCTCATAAACGCTTTGTGAGCGTTCCATATGGAAAATGGATCGGTGTCAGGATTGTCGTTAGATCGGAAGTAATCTGTTAGGTGCTGAGATATTATAGGGGATAGTTTGGGTTCCTGAAGAAGCCTTACATTGCAGCGCCAGATAGGTGGTGAGGGGGAAGCACCCCCCGTGATAAGAGATAGCGTAATCGCAGCATGGTCAGACCACCCGATATCATGTATCGTGGTGGACTGAACATGCTGAAGTAACCATTTATCAGTTATAAACATATCTATCCTAGAGTATGAACAATGTCTTGTAGAAAAAAAGGTATAATTGCGTTCATTCGCATGTAGACATCTCCATGCATCGAACAAGTCATGCGTGTGGAGTATGTTTGATAGGGTGGATGGTCTTCTCGGGTCAGTAGTGGTGGTGTCCAGTTTTGGATCAGCTATCAGATTAAAGTCACCTCCTATGATGAGACGGCCGTATAACATGGAGTTGATTTTCCTGAGGACTTGTTTAACAAATCGCAGCTGGTGCGTATTTGGTGCATAGAGTGTAACTATGGTGAATGGTTTAGCATCAAAGTCTCCAGTTACGATTATGAATCTACCACTATCGGCGATGAAAGAGTTCTTGAGCTGGAAGGAGACAGTGTCTTTAACAGCCACCATAACACCCCCTTTTTTGCCATCAGGTGTGCATGCCAAAAAAACATGCGGGTAGTTCCTGTTCGTGCACGTAGGGGTTTTGTGCTTCTGGAAGTGAGTCTCCTGAATGAGGAGTACATCCGCCTTGTGTTTGCGGGCCTCCTTCCACATTGAGAATCTTTTAGCGGGGTGGTTTAATCCCCTAACATTCAAGGATAGGAAGTTGAGGGCCATTTTTACAATGGGGATCTGAGTGTGTAGCGGGGTGTTTAGTATACTCACTGAGGTGGTGGCTGTTCCGTCTTAGGTCCATCAACGAAGAATGTGCAGGAGCGAGCGTCGCTTTGCTGTCGGAAAGCAGGTCCTGGATCATGTATTCACTGTAGCTAAAATGAGAGTAAAGAAAGGAAAAAAGGATGCAAAAAATAACAAGGATGGGTTGTGAACGTGTAAAAAGGGATCTGATAACCGATCCGTGTGCAGTCATAGCTGCTGAACTTGTCTTCGGGGTGATAGGAGTCTAGTCATGAACTCCTTCAGCCAGAGAGATTTGGCATAATTTTGTGGAGATTTTATGAGCTACTCCCAGCCAGCTTCCTATTGTTGCGTTTGTGTGATACCACCTGCCATTCTTCCTGGAGCTGTTGAGGTGGCGGTGACGGGTGAACTGCCTGATCAGGGAGAATCTCCCAGTGTTGCAGGGTGGCGATGCCCTCTTCCAGAGTAGTGACTGATTTTGTAACCCCATTGTGCGTGATGATAAGGGTGGCGGGGTACTTCCACTTGTGTGGAATCCTGTGGTTCCTCAGGGCTTTTGTGATAGTGGCCAAATTGCGCCTCCTTTGGAGCGTGTATCTAGAGAGGTCTGGCAGGATTTGCAGATCCGCATATTGTGAGGGGACCGTGCCTTGTTTGCGTGCAGCTTGGAATATCTGTTCCTTCACATGGAAGAAGTGGATTCTTAACAAGGTGTCCCTTGGTGTGCCCTCCGGCAGAAAGGAGGGTTTGGGGATTCTATGGATCCTGTCTATAATTAAGTCCTGAGCAGTGAGGGCAGGCACCAGTGTGGAAAAAAGAGTTTGGGCGTATTGCAGGAGCTGAGGTGCAGGGACAGATTCAGGGATACCCCTCAGTTTAATATTATTGCGTCTGCTTCTGTCCTCAAGGTCCGAGACCTTGTCTTTCAGCCATGCAATATCCTCACCCTGTGCAGCATGTGCGTCCACCATTACATTGTATGTGGCAGAGAATTCCTCCATCTTGTGCTCAATCCTGTCTACTCTGGTCCCAATAGCTTGCACTTCCTTGTGGCATTGATTTATTCCTTTTACCATGTCAGTGTGCAGTGCAGATCTGAGGGATAGTAACATCTCCTTCAGCATGGTATCTGAGATGGGCCTGTCTGCTGTGGGGAAGTCTGCTATGGGGTCAGGAGTGTGAGGAGAGGCTGCGGCCCCGTGTCCCTGCTGCGCGCTTACCTCCATGTCCTGTGATTCTTGAGGCCTGACAGGGGAGTTAAGCCTGGGTTTTGATTTTGCTGGGCTCCGTGTGGAGGGGCTGGATGTCCCTGATGAGGAGGTGCTCTGGGGGTTGTTGTGCCCCTGTGTAGTGCGGGAGCCGCTACCTCCGTCCTTGAGGTGAGCGGCCTGGTCTGCAGAGCGCAGCGGTGGAGGCGGACCGCCGCCATTTTGCGTATGCCCGCGGGACTTTGCTGCAAAGAACTGGGCCATCTTCTGGGGTTGCGGCGCCGTTTTTCGCCGCTTAGTCATCCCCCGCTGTGTTCCGCCGTCTCCTAGTGCTGTTTGCTGGTGGAATTGAGGGCTGGTGAGCTCGGATGCTGACCGATCTCTCTGGCTGGCGAACGGAGCTCCTAAGCTAAGCGTCCATCTTAGGGCTCGGTCGCCACGCCCCCAAGGGTGGGTAAAATTCAACACACAAGAAAGTGGCCAGAATGGATGGGAATTAGGCTGCACCTTCCTGATTGGATGAGGTGTAAACTACATTTTTTTTCTGGCTGTAGATGTCTAGTGGTCAATTAACTAATTTCAGATTACCTACTAACCTATATTAATCAACTAAATGAGTGCCATAAAACAATTTATACTTAGTATTAATAATCCTTAATGACACTATGGGGTTCATTTACGAAAGCCGTGCACCTCTATTGATGGCGAGGCTCAATGCACATTTCCATATTTACGAAATGGTGCGCCTGTAACAGAGTGCAAATCCCCCATTTACTATAGCGATCTCAGCGCACAGGATAATGCAATCTGTGCACCACTATGGACATGGCACACAGCATCTCCAAATCAATATTGACAGAAGATGGAGGTGCCAATATTATGGGGTGATGTGAGGAAGTTTAGTAATAACTAGACATGTTCACACTGAAATATTTTGTTTCGGAATTTCGTTTTTGTCCGAAAATACATTTATTTAGTTACTCCCGACATTCATTTTTATTTATTTTGTTTCGTTAAAAAATGCATTAGTCCGAAAATCTGAAATAATTAAGGTTAAATCTGTCATTGAAGGCTTATAGTGTCTGTCGACGGAGCAGCTAAACTGTACGACGTCGCAATCATACATTTCCGGTCAGATGTTCCGCTTACAAGCTATAGTAGAATTATAATGTTGTATGACACTAGTAATAATTATATTTATTAATTATTATTACAAGTCAACCAACATTAGAATTCTTCTATAGCCTATGGGCGGAGCATTTGACCATAAATGTCCGCTCGTGGCGACTGCTTCATCAAATGATCATGTTGAATCTTTTCTCTCTATGTTGAATAATCTTGGACTAATAGAGTTAGGTTAGGCACATTCAACCTTTTTTGCTATTGTCTCTATAATGTCAAATCTTTTCTCTCTATGTCAAATCTTTTCTCTCTATGTAGAATAATCTTGGACTAATAGAGCTAAGGTTAGGCACATTCGACCACAGGTTCGATGGACACAGATCGCTATTGTCAGCGCCATGTCGAATCTCCTATCTATATCGAACTGTTGTCGCAACGAAAACGAAAATAAAGCATTTGTTTATGTCGGATCTTTCGGTTTTCGGTTTCTGCATGTTCGTTATCGTTTGTTAAAACGATAACGAAAATACCCAACATTTGAACGAAAATGAATTCGGACGAAAACAAATGCACATGTCTAGTAACAACTGCCCAACTAACAAATATGCCCAAAATAGAATGAGAAAGTAACTTTTTCAGAGAAAGCCTGCTGTGCCTGCAAGTACGTTTAGAACTGCGTGAGATCAATGTAAGCAGTGAGCATGCGCAAGCGGCTGTTGCGCTCATTCACATGCGTTTGTCCACTGCAAGGCCAAAATCTTAGTAAATGTTAAGCAATGTACATGCAATTGCATGGGTTGAACGGGCGCACCTCTAAACTTGAATTTTTTTTTTTACGCTGGTTCACCTTTATGTATTTTTTTAAGGAGATTTTTTGCACACAGATCATGTTAGCCAACATGTGACATGTACCTTGTTAAAATTATGTAAAAAGACTCTCGCTCTGCTAGCTCCTCCTAAAAGGGCATTTAACCTTCCCCCTCTAATGCATATGATTTCCTTGGGCTAGCTTTTTCTTTTAAAGGGGAACTCCACACTCCATTCTTCAATGATCTCTTCTCCACACCCCAATCCCTTGGATTTCCATGGGCTAACCTTTGCTTTTAAAGGGGAACTCCACACTCCATTCTCCAATGCTCTAGTCCCCCCCTCTAACCCCTTGGATTTCCATGGGCTAACTTTTGCTTTTAAAGGGGAACGCCACACTCCATTCTAAAATGCTCTTGTCTCCCCCCCCCCCAACCCCTTGGATTTCCATGGGATAACTTTTGCTTTTAAAGTGGAACTCCACACTCCACTCTATTCTCAAAAGGCTGTGAGCTTCCTTCACCAATCCAAACCACATCTTTTTTCAGAGCATACAACAGGGCCAGCGAAGAAAGGGGTGAGAAGAGCGATCGCCCAACCCCCTCCTAAACTATACAAGGCCACATGCACTCAACATAGCTGGCTGCCTTTGGGGCATGTTGGGCTCAGCCCAATACCAACCACAAAGCATCTTGTACCCATTAGTTTAAAGGGGGTTTTCCACATTCCGTAAAACCCCCTGTCTGCAGCCCCCCACAACCCCAGCCTAGGGTTGTGTGGAAGAGGCACTTGTCCCCCTGAATATGGAAACAAGGTGGTTGACTTTTGGGGTGATCGAGCCCCTCCTGCCACCAAGTATCCACCTCCCTTTCATTGGCTGGCTTGCTGTGTGTTTGGCTAGGTTTTTTTTAGTGTGTGGGAGGGGCGCAATATTTTTTTAGTTTGGGGTGTTTTTTCAAGTGGGGGTTCTCATTTTAAGCATTAACAGACCCCAATGGCCTTGTATGTATTGGGGGACAGTCTATTTTTTGTTTCGGGTTAAAATCTTGCAGCTGAAATGTAGATTTGTACATTTTCTCTAAAGCCGTACATCTTTGAAGCAGCATTTTGGATACATGCTGCACATGCACCACTTTACATTCAGAGTGGGCCCCCATACCCATTTTAAGGCCAATAACTAGAATATAAGCCAGCCAAGTGGGAACTAGCAAAAGTATCAAGTCAGTTCCCCCTAGACTGCAATGGTATCTGTTGTATAACTTTCGCCCATTATAGGCTATTTGTTTGCCCCCCCTGGACCGTGGGGTGTTTGTCCCATCTGTAATTTTGTAGAATGCTGGATGATGTGATTCGTTTTATGCTAGCTGCATTTGGGTTGTTCTGGGCATGCTCAGGGACTTTGTTTTTTTTTTGTGCTTTTTGTGTGTGAACAGCACTTGGATTTTTCAGGGCATACACAGAGAGTGTATTTTTGGGGTTAGTAATTTAAGGACATCCTTAACAGGTGTACCCACTTTGAAGTTCTGTCTCTACATTGGGTGAACTTGCATTTTGTGTGTTTCATGGATTGTGTATGTGTTTTCAATTACCTCATTAGCACACAAACCTATGTTATATAAAGCTTGCAGATAGCATTCTTTACCTTGTCCTGAACAGAGGCAAGATTGCTTGATAGTGCACGTGTGCGTGTCAAGAGAGTACATTTGGGTGTCCTTATAGAGTTTGTAACACATGTATTTTAACTTTGTATTTTGTTTGTTATGTCTTTGCCCTCCAAAGCACCTTGTCCCCAAGTTGAGGGCATGTGGCCTGGTACAGTTCTCTCGTCCCCCCTCTTTTCCTGCGGCCTGCCAGGTTGCATGCTCAGATAAGGGTCTGGTATGGATTTTTGGGGGACCCCCACGCCATTTTTTTTTTTTAATTTTGGTTCGGGGGTTCCCCTTAATATTCATACCAGACCCAAAGGGCCTGGTAATGGACTGTGGGGGAATCCCATGCTGTTTTTTTTTCAATTACTTTTATGTGTATTGCCGGGACCGACAATTCATTATAGCTGCAAAAAGTTTTAAATTATTTTTTTTCCCTTTAGAAATGTCATTTTGTGCAGAGACTGTTGTAAACATGGGAAACATGCACCACTTTACAGGCATACTATAGACACCCCCCAGGTACAAAATTTAAAGGAATATTTCACTTTTATTGTTTCACTTTAAGCATTATTAAAATCACTCCTTTCGAAAAAACGACTGTTATTAAAACTTTTTTTGCATTGATACATGCCCCCTGGGGCAGAACCCAGGTCCCCAAACACTTTATTACAATATATTGCATATAAGCCTTTAAAATTAGCACTTTTGATTATTCATGTTTGTGTCCCATAGACTTTAACGGTGTTCGCGTGTTCGAACAAATTTCAAATTTTCTGCTGCGAACCGAACCGGGGGGTGTTTCGGCTCATCCCTAGATATATTACCAACGTAGTAGGTGAGGTTGAAAAAAGACTTAAGTGTATCAAGTCCAACCCATGTGTGTGATTATATGTCAGTATTACAATGTATATCCCTGTATTTTGCGGTGGTTCAGGTGCTTATCTCATAGTTTTTTGAAACTATCGATGCTCCCCACTGAGACCACCGCCTGTGGAAGGGAATTCCACATCCTTGCCGCTCTTACAGTAAAGAAGCCTCTATGTAGTTTAAGGTTAAACCTCTTTTCTTCTAATTTTAATGAGTGGCCACAAGTCTTGTTAAACTCCCTTCTGCAAAAAAAGTTTTATCCCTATTGTGGGTTCACCATTATGGTATTTGTATATTGAAATCATATCCCCTCTCAAGCGTCTCTTCTCCAGAGAGAATAAGTTCAGTGCTCGCACCTTTCCTCATAACGAATATCCTCCAGATCCTTTATTGACTTTGTTGCCCTTCTTTGTACTCGCTCCATTTCCAGTACATCCTTCCTGAGGAATGGTGTCCAGAACTCAACAGCATACTCTAGGTGCGGTCGGACCAGAGTCTTGTAGAGTGGGAGAATTATTGTATTATCTCTGGAGTTGATCCCCTTTTTAATGCATGCCAATATTCTGTTTGCTTTGCTAGCAGCAGCTTGGCATTGCATGCCATTACTGAGCCTATCATCTACTAGGACCCCCAGGTCCTTTTCCATCCTAGAAGTAATAGGGATGAGATTAGCATCAAAACGATTAATTAACTGAGAACACCTACTAATTGCATAACAAGAGACATCCAATGAGCTGAAATTAACCAATTGTATTGGGTGTGCGCTAATATCAATGAGAAAACTGCAGTTACCCTAGCGAGAGTTGCAGCTTACATATGAGGGTATTTACTATCGCTATTTACGCTTCAATGTACGCCGGTTTGCATGTTCAATAACTTTTCCGGTGCACCAATTAATGTATGAACTGGTGCAGTGCCTTCTTCTTAGTAAATCACCCCTTATGTATGATTCTTGCCCTATAATCCATTAGTAATAGATCAATATGGAACCTACCCTAAAATCCAATAATAGCTGTAAATAAAACAATTTAAATCTGTATCAATAAAGAGACCTCTGGAATGCATTAGGAGGTATTTACTAAAACTGATGCAAACAGAATCTTGCCCAGCTGTGCAATCAGCTTCTTGTTTTTATTAGCAACGCTTAATTGAACAAACTGAAGTTAGAAGCTGATTGGTTACTATGTACAGCTGCACCAGATTTAGTACATTTCCCCCAATGTGTCCAACTCTTCAATTTGCTTCATTTTGAGATAGGTATTTCTTATCTGATTATCTGATCCCCTCCAGTGCCTCTTAGTCTGTTAGGCCAGTCATACATGGTTCGTATCAGGGGGTAACTGGTCAAGACTCAAACCATTAATGGGCCGGCTGAATGTACCAAGTTGACTGATTGATCCCTTTTGATTATCGCAAGCAGCTGCTATACCCGCTAGTGATTATCACTGCCTTCTCCCGGCAGGGATGGCTTCCCCCACCCCCTACCCCCCCACCACTGTGATAATAGGGATTCCAACAGAAGGCAGAGTGATCAGCAGGAGGGATTCCCTTGTCAATACTGTCTGAATTGATTGGGAAATCATACAAATTTCTTTCCTGACACCTGTCAGATACAGATGAGGTTGGAAACAGGATCAACACAGAAACAGTATAATAGGCTAAACAGCACTGACACAGAGTACTTGTGCAGTTTAAACTCCCTGGCGGTATTTCTGAGTGTGGCTCAGGGTTTCATTACCAACAGTGGTAACCCTGAGCCACACTCGGGATCGCATCGCAGGATCGAGGCAAAGTTACTTAACTTGTCCCCAGGATCCTGTGATGTCTCCCCCGCTGTGTGTGCAAACTGTGTCCTCCGCTGGATCTATCACAGTCCCGGGCTCCATTGCCTGTGAGCATCATGACATAAGGGGATGGAGCCTGACGCCAAATACAAAAAGTGAACACATACAGTACACTGTAATCTTAAAGATTACATTACTGTATCAAATAATTTCAAGTCCCTGTTGTCCCTAGTGCTTTGTCCGGTGCCCTGCATCCAGTTTTATATTATATATACTGTTCTTTCTGCCTGGAAACGTGAGATTGTCCATGGCAAACAAAAACTATCCCTTATAAAAAGTGATTTTAGACCAGCTAGAAAACAGCAATAGTAAATTAGAATCACTTGCAGAATTGAGAGATAGTGATTCGTGGGGAAATTTGTCATCAAACACTGAAAGTAATGACAGCTACAATTCTGCAACTGAGCAAATTTGAGTGTTTTTGATGTAATTACTTCATTGAATAAATATTATTATTATTATTATATTATTATTTGTTATAATTATTTATAGTTATTTATTATATTATAATTTATGATTTCGTGTTTCATACTTTATCATACCTGGGATGTCTAATAGACTCTTGTTTGGACAGATTTAAGTGTGTTATTCCTAAGAACTACAGGCCTACAATATAAAACGTCAAGTTTCAATGTGAAACAATATATCGCATCAGCATCAAAAGCATAAAAAATCTGACATATTAATACCTATAGGGAAGTTAAATAGCCCGTCTTGCACCAATACTTACTCGTGCACCCGTTACTCAGCCATGGGCCTACGTGCATGCAAACGTATTTCCTGACAGGCGCCCAGCTCATGTGTGTCATATCCTCTTTATTCTCATCTTTTCATAATGGTTTGGTTTTGCTTCCTCTTAATTGTTTTATTTGTCCCTTTGAAATACTGGAGATCCACCTAGGCTGGTGGCAACTTCTGGTAGGTATATAACTATTTATATCCGTAACTTCAAAATAGGATTTTTGTACAGACCTTCCCTTCTAAATTAAAAATAGCTAAATCTCAGAAAAAAATCCTATTATAATCCAAGTGCCGGAGAAGCTTAGACTGTATATGTTGGTCCTAGGCTGTTGAAAGAAATATTCAATGATTCCATGGTCCTTCTCCAAATTATGATGACAATAGCATCAATAAAACATTTCAATCTCTTCTTCCCAGTAAGACTAGAAAAAGATTGGCTACACTCAGGGCATACTTAACTGCAATATATAGCCCTGCTACATGCATATTTTTTTGATGTGTAAAGAAAAATCAATTGTTCTATGAAAGGATCTTTTTGTTGTTCAGGTGCATAATAATATATACAGGACAGCTACTGCTGAGTTTCTGCAGCACAGTATTACTGACCAAGGAATGTAAGCCTGGCTTTCAGATACAGAAAAAGAATCTGCTAGCACCAGAATAAATATTTCCTTTATAAATGAATCATAAGATGTTTGAAGGCAAAGAAGCATACAATAAGGACATCATATTAATCCGTTTCCTGTCAACTGCTTGAACAGGTGGATTTAAATGCTGGCAACTAGAATGCCTGGACGCATGCTGCCTGAATTAACAATAAACAAATTTAGGAGGAACGTGAACAATATACTGTATATGTGTGTTATGGTTTGATCTATTTATGCGGTTGGTATTATTTACTTTCTTTTTATACATGTAACTATCCTCTTCTAGGGAGTTCTACAAAGATTATACAGTTTAAACAGTGTGAATAAAACAAATCAAACAATAAAGAAACAAATACTATATACCAGACAACTACTATACATTCCCTTTAAAATCAGTCTTCAATGCCAATGTCACTAAATATTCCCAAAAATAACCCTTTGTGTTATACATTTATCTTTCACTTTCAAGTGAAAGATAGATGTATAGTGTTTGTGCATTGTGCCAAGTCTCTGATGTGTGGTGTGTGAATGTCTTAAGCCCCATACACACAGTCGGATTTTCCGATGGATTTTGTCCTATCGGACAATGTTGTCGGAAATTCCGACCTTGTGTAGGCACCATCGGACAGTTTCCATCGGATTGTCCGACGGACAAAGTTCTATCTCCTGCTGGATAGATTTTCTGACACCAAAGTCTGATCACACCAATTCCGATCGTGTGTAGCGAATTCCGACAGACAAAGTGCCACGCATGCTCAGATCACATTACAAGACCAAAGCTATTGGCTACTAGCCTCTACGTAGTCCCGTCGTAGGCAACAAACGTCACCACGTTCAGAATGATCGGATTTTCCGACAACTTTGTCCGACCGTGTGTATGCAACACCAGTGTCGGACTAAATCCGTCGGACCAAATCCGATGGATTTGGTGGTCGGATTTTCCGACCGTGTGTATGGGGCTTTACAATTGGCCTGTTGTCATTCATCATACATGTGAATATGTATGCCTTAAAAAATAAAGAGTAATAATAAAAGAGAGGGTTAGGTTATACAAAAGGTAATAACTGTAAAGGATACCTTAATGCTGTGTGTGGTGTTACGAAACAATATGATTTTCATGGGCAGTTTCAGCTACAGCATACACTGACAGCACATGTTTGGCTGTGGAATTGGTTTATTTCTTTCACAAACAGTTTCATTGATATACAGCAGCACTACCCCAATCAAGTTATTTTTTTTAGGTAGTTTTAGTAATAGTAATTGGCCAGTGGTTCGCTGTGGCTGTCATTTTTACAGATACAAAACTGTCCTGCTGCTGGCAAATTTCTGTCAAGTTTTCATAAAAAATTAGGAGACCCGACTGCAGATGATACAGCAGTGTAAACTTGGCCACCAATAGTACCTTTAAATGATTTGAATTGGCTGACATATACTAGAAAGAGCAACAGGAATATTTCAAACAACAAGACTAGGCCCAAATTTAGTAGAGACAAAGATCATAGGCTGGGGATCTACTGCAAGAATTAAGATACTGCAGAGAATTCAGCAATCTACCATTGGAGCCACACTTAAGGTGATTGCTTCTGTGTTCCTTCTTCCATCCATTTTGCAGAAACCATCTCCTCTTGTTCCTATATTGCGGGACTTGGACTTCAACACTAACAAAAAACTTGACCGCCTTTTGAATATTGGCAAATGTAGCCTCTTACACTTGACTCCTTCTTCCAGCTGTCCTTATTTAGTGGACATTCTGCATTTGTTGGATCCACTGATGAACCCTTGGTCTGCGTACCAGATTTATCACTTCACAAATCAGGGTTGTTGAACAAATTTTGTTCCTCCATATACTGTACATGTAAATGGAAGGAGGATCTGCAGTTGACCTTCTCTCGGGCGTAAGTAGAGCGGGTGGTCTTTTTTGCACATAAGCCTTCTATTGCAAATAGGTTTCAAGAGCAGGGCTATACACTTTTATGCTGTTGGTATAGGGTTCTGACTACTCTATATAAGATCTTCCCACACGTCTAATCTTTGCTGGAGATGTGCATATCTAACTTGCATATCTTCTGGCAATGTCTGAAAATCCACCCTTTTTGTGAACAAGTTCGCCAGTTGATACTTAAGCTCACATCAGTGGACCTGGGGACTCACCCTATGAGTTACTTACTTCACCACAATAGTGCCCCATTTTCAGGGTATGAATCCTCACTTATGGTACATTTGTTAAATGCAGCCAGGGCTTGCATACCTGCTTTATGGAAACAGCCTGTCACTCATTTCTTTGTGGATGTCTAAAATTAATGATACTGAATGCATGAAACACTTCACAACTTTTTTCTATCATAGAGAGGAGAAGGTTCTTGACACGTGGTACCCATGGTCAATTGTTTTCTATCATACCATTTGCCAGGAGTTGATTGACCAGCAAGACCCCCCCCCCCCCCTAGAGCATTCTTATAGGGCCAGAATATTTATTGGGGTTCAATTATTTAATGCTGGACTGGGTTCCTTCCCTTACTGGTGCTTCCCCTTAATCTCACCTTATTTTGCCCTCTTCCCCACACCCCAACTTTTCTTCTTCTCTATCTTCCTCTGTATCTTTTTGTTTGCTCCCTCTTGTTAATTAGTTACAAAACTTGGTTGAAAGGTATAGGACAGAGGTCTCTGGCAGGCAGCCTGCAAAGGAATTACATGTTTGGCTTCAGGAGGTCTCTGCTATTTTGTCTTGGACATTTTAATGGACCTTTTTAATGAAGTGCAATGCTAATACTTTAGCCCCTTGGCTTTTTGAGCTTTCCATGACTTGCTGCATTATTGACTGTACTGTGACTCCTCAGCTGCATATGCGCTGCCTTATCAGTGTTATGGTATGGTGTCTGTGTACATAGTATGTAAAACCTTTGCCTTTTGCTAAATAAACAATAAAAAAAAGAGAGAGAGAATACAGCAGTGTAAAATTGTCCAGCAGTCAACTGGCGGATGCCTAACTTATGAGGAGATTTTGTTTTACTTTACCTTTTTTTTCTTTCAAATAATCTCCTGCATCATTGGCATCTCCTGCCACCATAAGTACACCTTGCCACCATTAACATCTCTTTATATAACTACTGGTTTCATGCTTTAACTATCTACTACCACTGCTGTAGGCCTGTCATCATTACCATCTCACATTGGTCTCAATGCTGTAGTCAGCTTTAACTACACTTGTAATATGACAAGCTTACATTATTTTACGTAGCTGTTTTCCAGTAGCAAAAAATGCAAGAATGACAGGGTCCACCCTGTGCTCTGCATTAGTATTTGGGCTGGAATAAAGTGTAAATTACCCAACTACAACCATAAAAACATACTTTTCCCAGTTGTGAAAAATGTAATATTTCTTGGCCTTGCCACCATTACCATCCCACTTTGCTCCCATTGCTGTAGTCAGTTTCAGGTAAACTTTTAATATAACAAACTTCATTTTTATGCAGCTGTTGCAAAAAATGCCAGGCTAGCCTATACTCTGCATGAATATTTATCAGGGTGTTTTGTCACAATAATGTTCAAAACCAATTTTTTCCTCTGATCTTTCTCAGAGGTAAAAATCCACTTTTTTATGCTTGATAAATACTGCATTGGTCATTACTGTGTGCATTGCATATTCTGGTTCATTGTCATTAAAAGTAGACAACACTATTGTGTGTATTAATTTAAAACTTGCATAATTCTCTCAGTAAAAGGGAATGCACATTGGTTTTGTGTGAATAAGATAAAAAATAAATGTTATTCGGCTATTCCCTCTGCTGGATGAATGTTTTCATTTTTAAAATAGAAAGGCAAATAATGGTCAGTAAGTATGCAGTATTTTCTTTTTTAGCACAGCACAGAAAATAGCCTAATAACAATATTTTTTTGCCCCATTCACACAAAACACCTACAACACAAATTTAACGTTGCCTTTTAGGCAATTTAATTTTTGCATCTATGCAACCTTTGTTTTAAGGTAACTTTGACTTCTAATATTTTACATCTTGCTAATTACACAAATCTTATAAGCAGGGGCGAAGCTAGACATTCTTTCACCCGGGGGAAAATATCCAGTTCTGCGCCCCCCCCCCTTAGTGTCAGTAGAACAGTGGACGTTGGCAGTCAGTAGAGTAATAGACGGTGTCAGTGGGCCAGTGGACGGTAACTGGTGTCAGTCGAGCTGGTTGACAGTGTCAGCAGGGCAATGGCTAGTGTCAGCAGGGCAGTAGACAGTGTCTGTAGGTCAGTTGTTGGTATCAGTAGGGCAGTGGACGGTGTCAGTAGGGCAGTGGCTGGTGTCAGTAGGGCAGTTGATGTGTCAGTAGGGCAGTTGATGTATCAGTAGGGCAGTGGCTGGTGTCAGTATGCCAATGGATGGTGTCAGTAGGGCAGTGGCTGGTGTCAGTAGGGCAGCGGCTGGTGTCAGTAGGGCAGCGGCTGGTGTCAGTAGGGCAGTGGCTTGTGTTAGTAGGGCAGTGGCTGGTCCCAGTAGGGCAGTTTATGGGGTGTCAGTTAGGCAGTGGCTGATGTCAGTAAGGCAGTGGCTGGTGTCGGTAGGGCAGTGACTGGTGTCGGTAGGGCAGTGACTGTGTGACAGTATAAGTACTGTATGGAATGTATGTTCTAATAGGGATTGCCTGGGATTCAGACACCAGCCAGGAACACACAGATCCCAACTCTTATGCCGCGTACACACGGTCGGAATTCTCGTTGGAAAAAGCTCTGATGGTTTTCCCGTCAGAATTCCGACGGAATTTCGTTCAAACAGTCTTGCCTACACACGGTCACACCAAATTCCGACGGTCAATAACACCACACCTTAAAAGCACTATAAAAGGGAAGTTTAATGCTTCTGAGCATGCGTCAAATTGTTTCCGAGCATGCATGAATTTTGCGTGTTGGAATTGCATACACACGATCGGAAAATCCGATAGAAAGGTTCTCAATCCAAAGTCCATCGGAAATTCCGACAGAAAAAGACCGATGGCCATACAATGAAAATCCAATGAAAAGCTCCCATCGGACTTTTTCTATCGGAAATTCCGACCGTGTGTACGCGGCATTAGATTACAGATTTAGCTGACCTCCAGCTGATAACTCCTCCCACCCCCCCACCCCTCGCCTGCAGGGATCACAAGTGCTTGATCTTAAACAGCTGATCTCCCTGGGCCACTCCCTGGGACCCGAGTCAATTTATGATTGACACCCCTGGGTACTGCTGGAGCCTGGATCGCTTCAGCATAGCATACTTTGACTCTATCCCCCGGGGTCCTGCATGGGTCTCTTAAAAAGGCAGAAAGTTAGGCAGAGCACTAGGCTAAATCCCCAGCCGGGTCCAGATCCCGGTTCCTCGGAGATCAGCCACTGCCACTCACACTGAGCAGCCAGTGGTGTGTACGTTTGGGGCTCCCTGCATGAATACAGCTCAGGTAAATCAGTGCAGCCCAATCCAACCTAAAAATTCAAGGCTAGTGACAACTGCAGTCATCTGGCCCTCTCAGTTTGGCTCCTGGGCCGGCGGCACCTGGGGGCACACGACCCCCCCCCCCCCCATTTCGGCCCTGCTTATAACATATATTGTTTATTGCTTGTCAAAGAAGAGTGCACTGCTCCAACATGGTTTATTTCTTCACAGGCAAAATATTAATCTAGTTTAAACCCACCTGAGCTATCCCACCAGGAAGCTGTCACTGCAGGAAGTCATTTCTAAGTGGCTGAGGCAACCCTGCTTTGCAGCTGCACAAGTTCAAGGAGCGTGTATATGTGTGGATGTGGGGAAGGGAATACCTTGGCTGCTTATGATCTGCTTTGTGCAGTGACAACTTCCTGGCAGGATAGTTCGGGAAGGGTCAGCCTAGGATCCCAATACACCTGAGCTTCTCACAAGCTTCAGCACATGGTCCAGGCCCCCAGGGCCACTCTCAGATATCATCAGTGTGCAGCTTTTCCTTTGGATTAAAGAGCTATATATTATTTATTAACATGTTAATAGAAAATCATCATTATTTGACTGAAACTGATAAATATAAAGCATATAATCATTTAAATTTATATTATTTTCTTCTTGGATTTCTATTTTCCAAGTAGGCATGCTGACTGTAGCATAATGGCACACTTCTTAATGTGTCAAAAGTCAAATTTGATTCAAATGTAAATATTTTTTAGATGCACAGAAGATTTGCACAAAACAGCATCACTCACTATTGTTTTTATAATATTCCAAAGGGACATTTTTCTCTTGCAATTCTATCAAAATATATGGGACAAGCATGATAAATGATCATGAGTTATATGTGAGTCATAAAATTAGTGTCATAATTCTTTTCAGAATAGCTTTTTATGGAGAATATGAATCTGAGCTTTAATGCTACCAACAGACTAGAGCACATCTCTTACATGCACACTGCTACCTTATATGTGGTTTACTACCTTTTGCGGTTATTGTTATCAGTCATCAAAGAATTTCCACATTCCTCCCCCATTATTCAAGAATCACATTCTTAAAAATTCTCTTATCTATAACTATATATAAAAAAATTGGCAATCCTGTTATTCAATTCTGAACATTTTCTTGTTCTAATATGTAAACTTATGTCCAAAAATGGGGCATAGGGCACGGGGAGCTGGACGCTGCATTGTACCAATGTGATTTCAAGGACAACATTGAAAATTCACAAATACTATACACACTATGCTTGGTGAATGCTTCAAAATATAACTCCACTTTTTTGAGGAAAAAAAAATGCGCAGTGGATGATCTTTGTACATAGCAAGGATTTTAACACATTTTGCAGTAGAGTCATTTTTTTTTCTGTTTTAAGGAATTTGTTATTTGTTTCACCAAGTCCTTGCAAGACTGATCTCAGGCCTCATGCACACTGGACGTTAAAATAGCCTTATAAAAATGCCAGTAGCTTTGCAGTGAGTTTTTCAACGTTTTTTAACATTTTTGTAATAGCGTTTTTTAGCGTTTATTAGTGTTTTTTTTTTTTATGGGTCAAAATTGGCAAAAACGCTGGTGAGCCATGTTTTTTGAGCATTTATTGGCTTTTATCAGTGTTTTCTGATATAAGAGCGCTTTTACAGCTGAAAAACTCCTCTCAGAACCCACTAGTTTTGTTTTGTTTTTTAAAGACAAAAAATGCCCTAGCCAAAAACTGGTGAAAAAACCTAGCCAAGATAACATGGTGGGGAGTTTATTGACTGTACAAATACATGCATGAGGCCTAATGTGAGGGTCTGATTTATTAACGCCATCTGGTACAGTTTTAGCATTCTAATGAGGAAATTTGTAGTGTCAGCATCTTCTTAAAGTGGAGGGCCAGCTGAAAAAATTTTTTTTTTAAAAGTCAGCAGCTACAAACACTGTAGCTGTTGACTTTTAATAAGCACACTTACCTGTCCAGGGTGCCCACAATGTCGGCTGCCCAAGGCCGACCCGTCCTCAGCTATCGGGTCTTGGCGCCGCCATTCCAACTAAGGGAAACAGGCAGTGGAGCCTTGCAGCTTCACTGCCCGTTTCCTACTGCGCATGCGCGAGTCATGCATCGCTTTGTGAATGGCCGGCTGTGTTCTGGGACACACACAATTCCCAGAACACAGCGCACCCCATTCCCCAGAAGACAACGCGAGGAGGAGAAGACTGAAGATCACCGCTGTGTAGAAAGTGGCAGATTAGGATGATCTGCCTGGCAACAAGTTTTTTTTTTCAGATTTTTAGGAAAATTTTGATGTCATTTTTTAGGGTGGCCCCCAGCTTTAAGCTGGGTATATATAGGGACCTTTTTTTTTTTTTGGTTAAACCAGTAGGTTTAACCAAAAAAACTAATAAAAAAACTCATGGATTCCCACATCAACAAAAGTGCTATTGCTTAGTGCCATGCTATTTTATTCTGACAGAGGGGACTTACCCCATCAGAATACATGGATCTTTATTGCAGCCATTGGCTGCAAGCACTGGTGGAATTATGTTTTTTCAGCAGGATTGTTCAACAGACAGGGGTACAGATAGAGAAAAATTCATCAGGTTCCTGCTGAAATGGCCAATTTGTTAGTTTGTGTATACCCAGGTTTAGGAGTAGTTAACCTGCAGGGAGTTTTTCCCCAAAACTGAAATTCCATTTGCAGAGGATGACTAAACCTTTACTTGTATCTTAGTGCAGTCATCTGAGTCAATCACATAAATATGACTTTTTTATTTCTGGGAGTGTTCTGTTCACCAACTGTTTCCAGAATGCTTCCAGGCTGCCATAATGCAATACAATTTTAGATAATTATAACAGTTGCAGACTGATGTGGACAGGTAAATGCTTTTTAAAAGCATGAAATAACAGAATGGCTTGTGTGGCAATTTTCTATGATTATTATTTTTTTTTTGTTCTAATGGAATTCCCAGTTAAAGTTTTATGTACTGTCAGTTTTGTCAATAATCACATAACATCCAGCTTTCTTTACTGTGTACCACAACATGCTATTTTCAACCACTCCACTCTGTTATAAATACAGGTACTCTGTATTTACATGGGCTTGAAATGGTGAAGGAACTGCAGTTTGAACAATCACAAGCACAACTAGGCACCAGTTCTATTATCTTTACATATCTAAAAAAATATTAAATGACAAATAAGGATGTGTTGATCACCTAATCCAGAGCAGACTTGCATGGCTAAGTGGTATTGGGCTGGCTCCAAATGCCATGCATCTCCTGAACTTGATCATGTGATTCCACTTTTGCAGCCAGGTTTGGGCAACACCTTTTTTTTATATTTGTTCTCATAGCATACCTTAAAAAATAAAACATTCCTGCTTAAAGATTTACTTAATCCTTTCTGAAAACTCCAAATCCTTGCTGTGTAATGGTAAAAGTTAAAGCAGGGGTGCCCAACCAGTGGCCCGGGGGCCACATGTGGCCCGTGGAGCCCTCTGATGTGGCCCTCGACCTCCTGCTCAAAGATGGCAGGTTGGCAAGCCCAGATCACCTGTTGCCGACCCAACATCCCAGAGCAGCAGTTTTGTGACTGAAGCCGCTGGCAGTGGAAGCAAGTGCCTGCGGAGCAGAGCCACATAAGCCAATGCTTCCTGTATAGCGCCCACTCCTGTCACAGGCACAGTGGTACCAAATGCACTTCGCCTGGGACATCAACAGCCAGCGATACCAGAATGGAAGACTGTTATTAAAGGTAAGTTTACTACTAAATTTACAGTATATATGGATATATCTGTTTTGCAGTGGTTACTGGGCTGCTTTCAAACTGATCCGCAGCTGCGGGTTACCTGCATTGAGCCATAGACTTCTGTTATTACCTGCGGGTTTGTTGCACCTTCAGAAAGTGCGCCACACCTGCAGGATATAATAGAAGTTTACAGCAAAGTGCAGCTAACCTGTAGAAAATCCACAGGTTCACTGCGCTGCACCCTCGGTTTGGGCAAATCACATCTCATCAGTGTGAAAGCAGCCTTAGGCCCCTTTCACCTGATTGGTCCGACCCGATCAGAATTACTATTCACCTCTATGGAGCAGCAGATGCAAATCATTCTCTGAATGGAGCAGGGGATACTGTTTGTTATTTATCTGCCCCTCACCCAAAAACAACTAAAACGGTAAGAAAATGTACACTTTAGGTATTCTTTTGTTGTTCTCCAAACACCTCGGGGTGAATTAATAAAATGTGTCTCATACAAATTTTATCTCAACTGGAGGCACAACAAGTCAGCTTTTAAGTTTTCATTTTCTAAGCTGTGTTGAAAAAATTTAAGATAAAACCAGGTTGGTTGTTATGGGTAATAGCAACACTTTAATGGACTTGTGGAGGTTTTGAGACTTCACACCTAAAGGGATTCTAAAGAATTTTTTACCTTCATGGATTCTTTGCATGAAGGTAAAACACCTTTAGTTTGCAGCCCTCCCCACTACCCCCCAATACTTACCTGAGCTCAAGCTTGATCCTGTGATGTGCACAACATTAGCTGCTCTCCTGGCTCTTTCCATCCTCACTGGCTCAGGGACAGCAGCAGGAGCCATTGGTTCCTACTGCTGTCAATCACAGCCATTGACAGTGTTGCCAACCTCCCACAGCATTTTTTACTGGCAAAACATAAAAAATTTGCTGATGGAACACATTTTTTACTAACAACCTGAAAAATTACATTTAAAACTGAGAAAATGAATATTTAAATAGTATAAACACAGCATGGAAACATTGACAATACCCAAAGCAAGTAATTTGACTGGTTTATACTCACAAAAGTCAACACAGCATGACAAATGCACTTTATATATTTATGTATTTATGTATCTCGGTTGTTTACATTATTGTTTGATTAGAAATTAAGGACTTGATCTCAGATGAGTCCACCTTTTATTTACTTTGGTTTTACACCACCTTCTATATATCACTGTTATTTAAGTTTCTACCTAGAGCGCAGCACCAATTATTAACATTTCAAAGTAGTTATCAGGTAAGTTTACATATTCCATTAATCAGAGTGTCTGACAGAGATTTGTATCCTTTGTTTATTTGTTGCAGGTTTCATCTTTTTTGGATAACTGGATATAAACGGACATCTGTACAATCATGTAGCTGCCAACTAGACACAGCTTGGCAAGAAATGGAACACATTTTATTTATTCCAGGGATTAGACAATTCCTAAGTTCTTAGCTGCATATAAAGTAATACATATGACATGGATAGGTGATTGCAAAGGCTGGATTGCAGAAAATAGATCCGGACATTTTTGGCAAGCTAAATGCATGCAGTCAGCTTTGATTGACAACGTACACTGTACCTTTGGTTTCAGTGCACATGTTAAAGTAGAACTCCAGTTAAAGTGGGAGTAAACTCTCTTGTATGGTTTTTACCTAAAGGTAAGCCTATAATAAGACTTACATATAGGTACAGTAAATATCTCCTAAGCGTGGAACGTTTAGGAGATATTTATTTTTAGATGCAACCGGTGACGTTAAAATACCCCAAATCTTGTGAGATGATCCTCTCCAATGCAAGAGCATCTTTCCATGAATTTGGGATCCTAAAATTGAAACTAGACCCTCACGTCCTACAGCAAAGGAAGCTGCCATCTTAGCTTCTGTTTGATGTGCAGTTGCCATGGTGCTTCACATGTAATCAGTTATGACACCGGCCATTTCATAACTTGACATTTCAATTGATAGCACAGGCAAGTGTAATGGCTAGCATTCACAGCATGCCTTGAATGGAACTGTTTTGGGAATCTGTTAGGTAGATGGGTTTAGTTCCACATTTTTCTTCCCAGGGTCTCACTGGAAGGAGTGTGACTTCACTATTATCTTGGCACTAAAGGCAGAGGAGGTTTAGAAAAGTATATAATCTAATCCAGGGGTAGGCAACCTTAAAGAGATGTAGATCTACCTGAACAACATGGGAGAAGTCAAAGATCACCTCCCCACACCAATTCTAAACCTTTATTTGCTTACTACCAATCACGTGCATTGCACGGCACTCATGGGTTTAAATCAAGTGGTGAGGAGGCAACACATAACCTCCTCACCACCTGTCAAACACACTCAAATAACTTTTTTATTGGAGGAGCAACTCTTATGCCCCGTACGCACGAGTGGATTTTCCGCTGGAAAAAACTTGGATGTTTTTTCCAACGGAATTCCGCTCAAGCTTGGCTTGCATACATACACGGTCACACAAAAGTTCTCTGAACTTTCGACCGTCAAGAATGCGGTGACGTACAACACTACGACGAGCCGAGAAAATTAAGTTCAATGCTTCCGAGCATGCGTCAAATTGTTTCCGAGCATGCGTAGGAATTTTGCGCGTTGGAATTTGTACCGACGATCAGAATTTCCGATCAGAGATTTTTCCGGCCAAAAAATAGAGAACCTGCTCTCAATCTTTTGCTGGCTGGAATTCTGCCAGCAAAAGTCCGATGGAGCATACAAACGGTCGGAATTTCTGCCCAAAAGCTCACATCAGACTTTTCTTGGGGAAATTTCCAATCGTTTGTACGGGGCATTAGTTGCATTCAGCGGCTGCACTCTTAGGACTCGTTCACACGTAAAAGCCTGTTGTTGTGCAGCTTAAAGGGACCGACGTACAGCTACGATTGTGCCGACCTGCTGCGGTATAATGACGGCGGCTGGTCAGCAAGCGGTTAAGTGCTTAAAGGGAAACATAAAAAATGCCTAATTGCTTTAAATAATATACCTTTGGGGGAGGGGGGGTGTCCCAATGATGTCAACAAAAGGGCACATCTACAGTATCTCACAAAACTGAGTACTCCCCTCACTTTTTATGTGACAACACTGAATAAATTACACTTTGCTACAATGTAAAGTAGTAAGTGTACAGCTTGTATAACAGTGTAAATTTGTTGTCCCCTCCAAATAACTCAACACACAGCCATTATTGTCTAAACCGCTGGCAACAAAAGTGAGTACACCCCTAAGTAAATATGTCCAAATTGGGCCCAAAGTGTCAATATTTTTTGTGGCCACCATTGATTTCCAGCACTGCCTTAACCCTCTTGGGCATGGAGTTCACCAGAGCTTCACAGGTTGCCACTGGAGTCTTCTTCCACTTCTCCATGACTACATCATGGAGCTGGTGGATGTTAGAGACCTTGTGCTCCTCCACCTCCTGTTTGAGAATGCCCCACAGGTGCTCAGTAGGGTTTAGGTCTGGAGACATGCTTAGTCAGTCCATCACATTTACCCTCAGCTTCTTTAGGCAGTGGTCGTCTTGGAGGTGTGTTTGGGGTCGTTATCATGTTGGAATACTGCCCTGCAGCCCAGTCTCCGCAGGGAGGGGATGATGCTCTGCTTTAGTATGTCACAGTACATGTTGTCATTTGTGGTTCCCTCATTGAACTGTAGCTCCCCAGTTCTGGCAGCACTCATGAAGCCCCAGACCATGACACTCTCACTACCATGTTTGACTGTAGGCAAGACACACTTGTCTTTGTACTCCTCACCTGGTTGCTGTGACACACGCTTGACACTATCTGAACCAAATGAGTTTATCTTGGTCTCATCAGACCACAGGACATGGTTCCAGTAATATATGTCCTTAGTCCGCTTTTCTTCAGCAAACTGTTTGCAGGCTTTTTTGTGCATCATCTTTAGAAGAGGCTTCCTTCTGAAACAACAGCCATGCAGACCAATTTGATGCAGTGTGTGGCATATGGTCTGAGCACTGACAGGCTGACCCCCCACCCCTTCAACCTCTGCAGCAATGCTGGCAGCACTCATACATCTATTTCTCAAAGACAACCTCTGGATATGACACTGAGCACGTGCACTCAACATTTTTGGTCGACCATGGCGAGACCTGTTATGAGTGGAATCGGTTCTGTTAAACCGCTGTATGGTCTTGGCCACCGTGCTGAAGCTCAGTCTCAGGGTCTTGGCAATCTTCTTATAGCCTAGGCCATCTTTATGTAGAGCAAAAATTCTGTTTTTCAGATCCTCAGAGAGTTCTTTGCCATGAGGTGCCATGTTGAACTTTCAGTGACCAGTATGAGAGAGTGAGAGTGATAACACCAAATTGAACACACCTGCTCCCTATTCACACCTGAGACCTTGTAATACTAAAGAGTCACATGGCACCAGGGAGGGAAAATGGCTAATTGGGCCCAATTTGGACTTGTTCACTTAGAGATGTACTAATTTTTGTTGCCAGTGGTTTATACAAATTAATGGCTGTGTGTTGAGTTATTTTGAGGGGACAGCAAATTTACACTGTTATACAAGCTATATATTCACTAATTTATATTGTAGCAAAGTGTAATTTTTTCAGTGTTACATGAAAAGATGTAATAAAATATTTAAAAAAATGTGAGGGGTGTACTCACTTTTGTGAGATACTGTATGTAAGGTACAGAAAGTGCTGCAGCAGCATTAACGTTTACAAATTGCCAGCTTTGTTAACAGTCATTGTCTACTTCTTTGCTTTTTTTTAAATAAAAACAGCACACAGATCCCTCCAAAGGTCTGCTATATATTTTAGGGGACCTTTGGAAGGGTGAGTGTGTTTTTTTTTTTTTTTTTAAAGGTGGCAATGAATGTAATTTAATCCAATAGAATATAGTGTATGGCAACTTGCCAATGATAGTGAAAATACAATGAACACCCAAATGTCTTCAATATATATTCATGCTTCCGTGCTCATCCATCACCAGGTGAAAAATCTGCTCACCTCAAGGAACACACATAATGTATATTGCCCAAAGCTTCAATGAACAAAGACCAGCTCTTCAATCCTCCTCCCCTTGCTGATGGCTGCTTCTTCTAAGTCCACCGAAATGCTCACACATCCATAGCCGAGTTATAAAAACCATAAGGCACAGAACACAGTGTACTCTGCTAAACACGTTTATTTCCCCTGACAGCATATATACTTTTTAAAAACACTCTACAGTGCTCCAATATAATGATCATCAGCCGACTCAGCACCCAGGCACGGCTCTTCTGTAGACACGTTGCGTCCTATGATTGGGCTTCTTCAGTAGGCGGGAGCTGATCCTGACAAGCTCTTAAATACTCTTTCTTCTTCTTGCCATAGAAACCTATGAACAACTCAGTGCTTGAGAACCAGAAATCTGTGCGTAAACAGCAGAGAGATAGCTAAGGGACCTCTACTTAAAAAAAACTGCCATAATGGAGACTCAGCAGTAAATAGTATAAAATGTCCTATCACTGTGTATTCCATGCACAATTCCGGATGCCGAACAACTATATCTTTATTACTACACATAAAATACATCCAATACACATCCCCTATATTAGATTTATAAACAATATATAAAAAAATATATATATTATTATATACAATATACAAAAACAGCAATGTATGCCCTCATATAGGGGAGGAGGATTGAAAATCTGGTCTCTGTTCATTGAAGCTTTGGCAGTATACATTATATGTGTGTTCCTGAGGTGAGCAGGTTTTTCACCTGGTTAGGGATGAGCACGGACGCATGAATATATATTGAAGACACTTGGGTGTTTGTTTTATTTTCACTAACATTGACACAATTTTAATATAGACAGTGGACTGTAGATATTATTGAAAATTGAACTTTTGTGGTTTAATATATTTTATACACTTTATATTTGTTAAAACTTGATATTGATCTTTTTGAGTGAGATATGTATTTTTAAGAAAGTTGTGTTACTCTATATTCTATTAGCTAAAGCTGTTTCATGCAGTGGGTGAAATCACAGTTTTAGTGTTTTAGCGAACAACTTGGTGTAAGGATAATTTTTTAGACAATAATTATTTATTTTGTGTTTAAAAAAGTTTTATTGATTTTAAAGTTAGTACATACAAACTTAAGTAAGGAGCGTTGTTTGTTAAGTTGGTCACGATACAACCAGATGCAGTGATAGTTACAGCATACAGTAATGGTAATAAACATTTACAACAAATTAACTGTAAGCAAAAGTGTTCAGATTCTGCAGTGGTACGGTCTCCTCTCCTGGACACCCCATTCGGAAGCTGTGTTCCATGAGAGGAGGACCTGACACAATAAGTTGTTGCTCGTTAAAGATTACGGTGATCGTAAAGGTAAGTTGGAGATAGAGGAAAGTACAATATCCACAAGCACTTACAATCCAGTAAGCCTTAAACTGGAAGGAGTGTTTTGTTACATCAGCAATAATGCATTTGTTGAGTATATTTGCACCCAGAGTTCCGTGGGGTTTAAAGAGTCAGGTAGGGTTAAATTGGAGCCAGGGTTTCCAGGCTTTAATAATTATTTATTTTGATTACACTGATTGATTCTGTTTACTTAATGAATGTAAGTTGCCAGCAATTTTAACTGATTCACTTTTTTTATTGTAAATATAATTTTTGCTGTGGCACATGCAAAATGACATAGATCTCCCTACAAAATACATACCAGAGTCTTTGAGTCTGGGGTAATGAGTGATTTCTTTCCGGAAATCCATATCTGACCTTTAAGGAGGGTCTAGCTTAGAAATAAAGACACCTAAACATTTGACAAGTCCTTTATTAAAAAAATAATTAATACAATTCCTTGTTGTAAATCCATT
Organism: Lithobates sylvaticus; assembly: GCA_028564925.1. Lineage (NCBI taxonomy): Eukaryota > Metazoa > Chordata > Amphibia > Anura > Ranidae > Lithobates > Lithobates sylvaticus. The sequence continues at coordinate 37,404,383 of CM053033.1, read as the reverse complement.
GTCTATCATGATGCCCACCACAAACGACTTGTGGAAAAAACCCAACGACCCACTGCACATGAACAATCTCTAATGGTAACGTTAGCTAAATTACAGTTCATCAAGTTATCATTAGTTATTTAACCCCCCTGGCGGTAATCCTGAGTCGGGGCAGGAACTTCAGTACCAAAAGCGGTAACCCCGAGCCAGACTCGGGCTTGCGTTGCAGGATACAGGGGGAAGTTACTTACCTTTTCCCCTGGATCCTGTGATGTCTCCCCGCTGTGTGAGCGAGCCGTCTGCTCGTTCGATTCACACAGTGCCGAGTGCCGCTGATCTCCGTTCCCTGTGATGTTACGACGCACGGGAGCGGAGATCGGCGCCAAATTCAAAAAAGTTTAAAAACACAACACACATACAGTACTGTAATCTTACAGATTACAGTACTGTATACAAAAAATACACATCCCCTTTGTCCCTAGTGGTCTGCCCAGTGCCCTGCATGTCATTTTATATAATAAAAAGATTTTTTTCTGCCTGAAAACTGGAGATTGTCTATAGCAACCAAAAAGTGCCCCTTTATGTCAAAAGTGGTTTTAGACCAGCTAGAAAACACTGATAAAAAATTAGAATCACAATTTATCATCAAACACTAAATTTAATGACAGCGACTATTTTGCAACTGAGCAAATTTCAGTGTTTTTGATTTGATTACATTATTGAATCATTTTTATATTTATTTTTATTATATTATAATTTATGATTTTGTGTTTCAAACTTTATCATACCCGGGATGTCTACTAGACTCTGGTTCGGACATATTTAAGTGAGTTATTCCTAAGAATTGCAGGCCTACAATATAAAAACGCCAAATTTCCATGCAAAATAATCGTGTCGCTTTCAGCACAAAATTCCAGACAGAATCATACAACCAGGGAGGTTAAAGGGAGGGGTGGAGATAGTGGTGACATCATAACCCAAAAGTGTGCATACCCATATTTGGGCAATGATGAACTTGTGGCAGATGGACTTGTAGTTATCATGAGAACATAAGGGCAGTAATTACCTTTCATGTTGGTCCATCCAGAACACTGAACACTGAGCTCATCCCTACTCAGCAGTAGCAGAACAAAAAATCCAACTTTTTCACTATGGATTGCAGGTTGTTTTCCATAGGTCAGTTCTCCTCAAATAAATTAGATCATGATAAGGATCCAGCATGACCTATATGATCTACTACTTTATATTTTAGTAAGTTTCCTTTTAAATATCCAACAGCTTGCTAGGGTTGCTTCAAAGGTTTTAATCATATAGGTTACTTTCTTCATATTTTGTGCTTCTCTCTAAATATTTAAAACTTTTTGATCAAACTGCAGAATGTGTTTAGAGAATTCATTAATGCTCATTTAAATATTCCCTGAGTGAGAGCTTTAATTAATCATAAAATCCATAATATAGATAAAAATTCAAATACGACTGTGTGCAATGCTATGCAGCAATCACAATTTTTCTCCGCTGCTGGAAAAAAAATATAATTTGGGCTATAGCAATATAACCTGGATAGAAAAAAAACATATTCTTTCTTTCACAAAACAGGTATTTTTAATGCTTTGGCTAATCATACATGTGCATTTTAGGTATAATTAAATGTTTGTTCCTGTGCCATTACAGTTAAAGGAACTGTTTATATCTCCAATTTATTTTACAGTGCCACTGACTATAATGCTACTGCTTTCATCATTTCATTATAGGTGAAAAATGCACAAGTATTAAAGACTATATCACCTTTTAGACCATTATGCCCATGTTTAAGGTGTAACATGTAACGTGGTGCCAAGTGAACCCCCCCCCCCCACTCCCAAAACTCCCCTCCCCCCACTGTGAGAAAGGGCTGAGGTTCTTCTTTTCCACAGCAGCTGTCACTTTTGAATTGTGTGCAGATGTGTTGGGCTCCATATGTACATCCACATCATTTATTCACAGAGATCTGTGAAATAATGAACTGAAAGTCCCATTTGCCACTATGGTAGATGGACTTATAGTTCCCAATAGAAGTGAAGTAATTACCACTCTTGTAGTCCATTGACAATGCCTCCAGCTCAGTAACTGAAAGCCCATACCATGGTACAGACACAGAGCTGCAGGAAGAGTTTGCAGGAGCCTGGGAATAGCACCATTGATTCAGTGATCGTGGTTGATTGTATTGTTATTTATTTATGTATCCATTTATTTTGCTAAATGTGGACTTTAATGATGTTTTAGATCAGCCAGGCTTTCGTGGAAATCTAGGATTTCTCTAGAGGTTGCTAGAGGAACCTTAAGCAGTAAACTGCGGTACTCTAACTTCTTGTCTGAGGGTACCTGCAGATATCTAGGGTGGATTTTATTATTATAATTATTATTATTATTATTATTCAGGATTTATATAGCACCGCCAGTGTTTTACAACAGGTGGAATGACAATACAGTTTCAATACAATTCAATACAGAAGGAATCAGAGGGCCCTGCTTGTTAGAGCTTACAATCTAAAAGGGAGGGTCAAGTGATACAAAAGCTAATAACTGTGGGGGATGTGTTGATGGAGAAAATAAAAGTATAGTTGTTAGATTGAGGCTTTTCTAAAGAGAAAGGTTTTTTAGGGACTGCCTAAAAGTGGACAGAATAGGAGAAAATTGGACAGATTGGGGTAGGCAGATGCAGAGGATGGGAGAGGCTGGGAGAGGTCCGAAGTCCTGGAGACAAGCATTGGAGGAGGTGACAAGGGAGCTAGAGAGCAGGAGATCTTGAGAGGAACAAAGAGAACAATTTGGTTGGTATTTTAAGACTAGATTAGTGATGTAACTGGGGGTAGAGTTGTGGATTATTTTGTAAGTTGTTGTTAGTAGTTTGCAGAAGCCAGTGGCGGGGTTGGCAGAGAGGGGTAGCAGGCACTGAATGGTTAGTAAGTTGGATGAGTCTGGTGGAAGCATTCATGATGAACATGATTGGGAACATAAACATAACATGTAAAAGTAATTCAGTGAGGAGGGAGTTGCAGTAGTCAAGGTGAGAGATGACCAGGGAATGAATTAGAAGCTTTGTGGTGTCATTGGTTAAGAAGGGGCATATTTTGGAGATTTTGCGGAGGTTGAGGTGGCAATATCTGGACAGTGATTGGATGTGGGGCCAAAAGAAGAGTCCAGGATTACACCTAGCATCCTTGCATGCGGGTTGATAGCTGTGCCATAGATCTTGACATAGAAGCCAGGGTAATGGGCATGTGAGGAATGAGGGTGAGGAAATATATTGAGCTCGGTTTTGAATAGATTGAGTTTGAGGAAGTGGTGTGACACTGAGATGTCTGTTAGTAAAAGTAACAAAGAAAATGGCAGTGCCTCCAAATATAGAATATTACAAGCTTAAAGTTCCATTCACACCTTGGCGATTTGAATTTCAAAATCGCAGCAAAACGTGGGACACATGTGCGATGCCATTACTTCTTAATGGCATCCCAATCGTGGTGTGATTTTTGCCATGGTTGTCACATAACAAATCGCAGCAAAATTGCTCAAACAAAATCGTGGGACGTGTGTCGCCAAAAGAAATTATGGAATTTTTATTGGGGACACGCGTCCCGCGATTTTGTTTGCGTGATTTTGCAATGATTTGTCATGCGACAATTGCTGCAAAATTGAACAGTGATTGGGGTGCCGTCACTTCTTAATGGCATCTCAAATGCGTCCAGTGTTTTGCCGCAATTTGGAATCTCGGGTAGTATCGCATCGATTCTGTCTGCGATACAAATCACCTAGATGTGAATGGAGCCTAAAGCATGTGCCATCAACACACTATTCATTATGTGCAAAAAGCATCCACAATATTTAAATATGAGAAAAAAAATTTAATAATCAGTGTAAATAAAGTCCAATGCAAATATGTGATAATTATCACCAGAAAGAAAGTGTCTTCCACCAGCTAATAGAAATCCTCTCCACCACGTGTGAACAACAGAGCTAGAATGCTCTTACCAACATTAAATCTGCCAGAGGAAAGCAGCAACATGCGCGTTTTTGTCAACAGGATCCTTTGCATGTGGTTAACTGGCTCCATTCTCACAATGAGGAATAATAAAAATTAATATGAGGAACCCTTTTGTTTAGATAGTTAAAGTGCCCACTAATTTGTTTCAGGGTGCTCTTAGTGCACCCTAGTTAATATCTTTTTAATATGTTCTAATCAGTTGTTGTTGCTGCTGTTATTATTAGACCACAGTAAAATGGAACCTTGTTACCTATTTTGGCCTCTAGTAATTGAACTGCCTTTATAGTAAATTTTCCATTCCAGACATATTAGACATTGTTTGGTCCTAAAGAAAATGCGACTATAACAAAATGTTGCCTAAATAACAATATACTGGAACAACATTCTCTAATATGATGGATCTTAAGGAAAATGGCTGCCGTGACTACAATAAAATGGAGACTGAACTTGGTTAGTTGGTGCTCTAGTGTCTTTGCTTTATTCAGTAGCAGGTAGGGATGAGCCGAACACCCCCGGGTTCGGTTCGCACCAGAACCTTCGAACCGACCGAAAGTTCGCGCAAATTTTCGAACCCTATACGTTATAATGGACGCGAACGTTCGAAATCAAAAGTGCTAATTACAACGGCCAATATGCATGTTAATGTCATAAAACAGGTTTGGGGACCCGGGTCCTGCCCCAGGGGACATATATCAATGCAAAAAGAACTTTTAAAAACTAACGTTTTTTCGGGAGCAGTCATTTTAATGATGCATAAAGTGAAAAAAAAAAGTGAAATTTTCCTTTAAATATGGTACCTGGGGGGTGTCTAAAGTATGCCTGTGAAGTGGCATGTGTTTCCCGTGTTTAGAACTGTCCTTGCACAAAATGACATTTGTAAAGGAAAAAAAGAAGCCATTTAAAACCACTTGCAGCTTTAGGTTTGTTCTTAAGTAGAATCTGAACAGGTACATTATGAAGTGTAGCTCCATCCCAAAAAAATCTATTTTTAAGCTTTTTGGAGAACATAGGGAGGGGTTATCACCCCTGTAACATTTGCTGTCTTTGCACATCTGTTCAGAACATGTCACCTAACTTTCCGTCCCAATGACAAATGTTTTTGGAAAAAGTGGGGTTTTAATTGAAACAAGGATTGGTGATAAAGTATCAGTAGAGAGGAGATACCTTTTTCCCAAATTAAATCTAACAGGATAGAATTTCCCTTCCTAGGGGTAGATTTCCTCTCACTTCCTGTTTTCTCTTTCCATTTGCAAGTAGGAGTCGTTTGTAAGTTGGATGTTTGAAAGTAGGGGCCTGGCGTATATACTCTGCAGAAATTTGCCCTATTAGATGTTGGTGTAGCCACAAGACTGGTGGGCACAGGAATGGGCCCTGCTGTGAGTTAATAGATCAAGATTTGTAATTGCATGCACCTGTTGAACAGGGCAGAAAAATTGGGGGTGGTGGTGGTGGTGGTGGACGGTGTTGCCACAAGACTGTAAGCTCTCACAGTTACTCTTGGTGGGCGCAGGAATGGGCCCTGCTGTGAGTTATTAGATCAAGATTTGTAATTGCAAGCACCTGATGAACAGGGCAGAAAAATTGGGCCTTTGGCGGTGGTGGTGGACGGTGTTGCCACAAGACTGTAGGCCCTCATAGTTACTCTTGGTGGGCGCAGGAATGGGCCCTGCTGTGAGTTATTAGATCAAGATTTGTAATTGCAAGCACCTGATGAACAGGGCAGAAAAATTGGGCCTTTGGCGGTGGTGGTGGACGGTGTTGCCACAAGACTGTAAGCTCTCACAGTTACTCTTGGTGGGCGCAAGAATGGGCCCTGCTGTGAGTTATTAGATCAAGATTTGTAATTGCATGCACCTGTTGAACAGGGCAGAAAAAATTGGGGGTGGTGGTGGTGGTGGACGGTGTTGCCACAAGACTGTAAGCTCTCACAGTTACTCTTGGTGGGCGCAGGAATGGGCCCTGCTGTGAGTTATTAGATCAAGATTTGTAATTGCAAGCACCTGATGAACAGGGCAGAAAAATTGGGCCTTTGGCGGTGGTGGTGGACGGTGTTGCCACAAGACTGTAGGCCCTCATAGTTACTCTTGGTGGGCGCAGGAATGGGCCCTGCTGTGAACTATTAGATCAAGATTTGTAATTACCCGCCCCTGTTAAACAGGGGCTGAAAAATTGTGCCTTAGGCACTGGTGCTGGTGCCACAACACTGCAACCCCTCACAGATACTGTACTTGGAGCACAGCAGTCACACGTGTTGCGAAGCATTTTTTTAAAAAATTGTAATTACCCGCCCCTGTTAAACAGGGGCTGAAAAATTGTGCCTTAGGCACTGGTGCTGGTGCCACAACACTGCAACCCCTCACAGATACTGTACTTGGAGCACAGCAGTCACACGTGTTGCGAAGCATTTTTTTTAAAAAATTGTAATTACCCGCCCCTGTTAAACAGGGGCTGAAAAATTTGCCTTAGGCACTGGTGCTGGTGCCACAACACTGCAACCCCTCACAGATACTGTACTTGGAGCACAGCAGTCACACGTGTTGCGAAGCATTTTTTAAAAAAATTGTAAGTACACGCCCCTGTTAAACAGGGGCTGAAAAATTTGCCTTAGGCACTGGTGCTGGTGCCACAACACTGCAACCCCTCACAGATACTGTACTTGGAGCACAGCAGTCACACGTGTTGCGAAGCATTTTTTTTATAAAAATTGTATGTACACGCCCCTGTTAAACAGGGGCTGGAAAATTGTGCCTTAGGCACTGGTGTGGTGGCATGGATCATTGAGGAGGAGGAAGAGGATAGTCAGTGAACATAAGAGGACAGTCACTCAGCATCAGCATAGGCAGTCTTGAAGGGATGTGATATTAAAAATTATTCGGTTATATCCGCCTCAGGTGCCTGGTAGCTGGTGGTGATCCAAGACTGATTCATTTTGATGAAGGTCAGTCGATCAACCGAGGCGGTGGACAGGCGCACCCTATGATCGGTGACAAATCCTCCAGCAGCACTGAATGTGCGTTCGGAAAGAACGCTGGAGGCAGGACAGGCCAGTAGCTCAATTGCATACTGTGCAAGCTCTGGCCAGTGATCCATCCTCAGGACCCAGTAAGCCAGAGGATTTTCGGTGGGAAAGGTGTCCAAGTCTGACCTTGCCCCAAGGTATTCCTGCACCATGTATATCAGACGCTGGCGATGGTTGCTGGAACCGATCATACCTTGGGGCTGCGGACTAAAAAATTGTCTGAACGCATCGGTCAGACGTCCACCTTCCCCACCGCTCCTTCTGCTACTGACCGAAGCCTCAGCAACTCGTCGCCCAGGACCAGGAGTTTGTAGCCTCCCAGTTTCTGGGAACGCGTTGCACAGACCTTTCTGCAAGGCCTCCCTGAGATGTCTCATCCTCTGCTCCCTCTGCGACGGCAAGATAAGGTCCGCAACCTTACCCTTGTACCGCGGATCAAGGAGAGTGGCCAGCCAGTAATGGTCCCTCTCCTTGATCCGAAGAACACGAGGATCCTTCCGCAGGCTTTGCAGGATCAGGGAGGCCATGCAGCGTAGGTTAGCTGAGGCATTCGGTCCGGAGTCTTCTGGGTCACTGAGGATGACATGATCGCCAGCCACCTCCTCCCAGCCACGTACAAGTCCACTGGTTTGTTGGGACTGTACATCATCCCTAAAAGACTGCTGCTGCTGATGCTGAGTGCCAGGCTCCACCTCCATGCTCACACAATCCTCCTCCTCCTCCTCCTCCTCCCCTCATCCTCTTCCTGTGTGATGGGTGGGACAGAAGGAACACTGTCCGGATAAAGGGGGCCTTGAGAGGCAAGGAAGTCCTCCTCTTCCTGCCTCTGTTCTGCCTCAAGTGCCCTGTCCATTATCCCACGCAGCGTATGCTCCAACAGGTGGACAAGAGGGACAGTGTCACTGATGCATGCACTGTCACTGCTCACCATCCTCGTGGCCTCCTCAAATGGTGAGAGGACAGTGCATGCATCCCTGATCATGCTCCACTGACGTGGGGAAAAAAAACCAAGCTCCCCTGACCCTGTCCTGGTGCCATAGTCGCAAAGGTACTCATTGATGGCCCTCTGCTGCGTGTGCAGTCACTGCAGCATGGCCAACGTTGAGTTCCACCTGGTGGGCATGTCACATATTAGGCGGTTCTTGGGCAGGTTCAGCTCCTTTTGCAGCTCAGTCAGCCGAGCACTGGCATTATAAGATCGGCGGAAATGCACACAGACTTTCCTGGCCTGCCTCAGGACATCCTGTAAGCCTGGGAACCTGCCCAAGAACCGCTGCACCACCAGGTTGAGGACGTGAGCCATGCAGGGCACATGGGTGAGCTGCCCCTGTCGCAGGGCGGAGAGGAGGTTGGTGCCATTGTCAGAAACGACCATTCCTGGCTTAAGCTGACGTGGCGTCAACCACCTCTCGGCCTGCCCGTGCAGAGCTGCCAGAACCTCTGGCCCAGTGTGGCTCCTGTCCCCCAAACACACCAGCGCAAGCACGGCATGGCATCTTTTTGCCTGCGTACTTGCGTAGCCCCTTGTACGCCTACGGAGCACCGCTGGTTCCAAGGACAGAGCACTGGAGGAAGAAGAAGAGGAGGGGGTGGAGGAGAGAGGTGTGTCACAACCAGTAGCAGTAGTAGCGTTTTGGAGGCGTGGTGGCGGAACAACCTCCAACACTACTGCACCTTGTCCTGCATCCCTCCCAGCTGCCAATAGAGTGACCCAATGGGCCGTGAAAGAAAGGTACCGTCCCTGTCCATGCCTGCTGGACCATGAGTCAGCGGTAATATGCACCTTACCGCTGACCGCCCTGTCCAGCGAGGCATGGACATTGCCCTCCACATGCCGGTAGAGAGACGGAATCGCCTTCCGTGAGAAAAAGTGGCATTTGGGAACCTGCCACTGAGGAACCGCACATTGAACAAACTCACGGAAGGGGGCAGAGTCTACCAACTGAAAAGGCAGCAGTTGAAGTGCTAGCAATTTAGCCAAGCTAGCATTCAACCGCTGGGCATGTGGATGGCTGGGAGTGTACTTCTTTCTACGGTCCAGCAGCTGGGGCAGGGAAATTTGCCTGCTGCAATCGGACGTCGGTGTACTGCAAGTACTTGGTTGTGACACACCTAATTCTACACCTTCAGTCCTCTCAGAGCAGCTTTCAGAGAGGACTGAAGGTGTAGTGGGGATGGAGATCCCAGCTGATGAGGAGCAAGGAGAGGTCCGCTTAGTTCTTTGGTGTGGGTCTTTTATGTGTGCCTGCCAACGAGCTGCATGGCAGGTCGACATATGTCTGGTCATGCTTGTGGTGCCCAAGCGGCTGATGTTTTGGCCACGCGAGATACGCTTGAGACAAATATTGCAAATAGCAGTGGTGCGATCTGATGCACTCGTCTCAAAAAAGGCCCACACCAAAGAACTTTTCTGATAACGTGCAGAGGCAGCGCCCTGCACAGGCGGAGCTCTGCGGTGTTGTACAGTTGCTGTGCTGGCCTCTACCTGGCCTCCAGGGGGCATCCTGCCTCGTTGGACATGTGACGCCGCATCCTCCTCCTCCTCGTCCTCCTCCTCATCCTCTCTCCCTTCAGGCACCCACGTGGAGTCAGTGACCTCATCATCCCCTCCCTCTTCACCACTAGAGCAAACCTGGCAGTAAGCTGCAGCTGGTGGAACAGTACTGCCAGATTCCTCAAGCTGGGTATCATCATCCGAGCCTTCGAATCGTTGGGCATCCTCCTGGAGCATGTACCCAACACTGTGCTCAAAGAGTTCGGGGGACTCCTCAGGAGGACATGGTGGGTCTAGGGAAGGGGTGGCTGATGATGCTCTGCCAGTACCCTGAGCCTGGGTGAGAGAGGATGAGGAGGATGAGGAGGGCTTGGTCATCCATTCTACCAAGCCTTCAGCATGATGCGGCTCCACATGTCCAGCTGCCGAAAACAAAGACGCGCGTGTCCCATGGCCACGTGCTGATGACGATGCACGACCACGTCCACAGCCACGGCCACGTCCACTAGAAACAGAGCCTGCCTGCCCTGTGTTCTTGGCTCTGCACGCTCTGCCTCCCCTTGGCGGTCTTCCAGCCATTGTAGTCGCTAGTCCTGTGGGTGCTGCTGAGAAGAATATATAGGAGCTCTGTGTGATGCCACTAACACACTAGAAGTCCTATGGGTGCTTCTGCAAAGAAAATATAGGAGCTCTGTGTGATGCCACTAACACACTAGAAGTCCTATGGGTGCTTCTGCAAAGAAAATATAGGAGCTCTGTGTGATGCCACTAACACACTAGAAGTCCTATGGGTGCTTCTGCAAAGAAAATAGAGGAGCTCTGTGTGATGCCACTAACACACTAGAAGTCCTGTGGGTGCTGCTGAGAAGAAAATATAGGAGCTCTGTGTGATGCCACTAACACACTAGAAGTCCTATGGGTGCTTCTGCAAAGAAAATAGAGGAGCTCTGTGTGATGCCACTAACACACTCGAAGTCCTGTGGGTGCTGCTGAGAAGAATATATAGGAGCTCTGTGTGATGCCACTAACACACTAGAAGTCCTATGGGTGCTTCTGCAAAGAAAATATAGGAGCTCTGTGTGATGCCACTAACACACTAGAAGTCCTATGGGTGCTTCTGCAAAGAAAATATAGGAGCTCTGTGTGATGCCACTAACACACTAGAAGTCCTATGGGTGCTTCTGCAAAGAAAATATAGGAGCTCTGTGTGTGATGCCACTAACACACTCGAAGTCCTGTGGGTGCTGCTGAGAAGAAAATATAGGAGCTCTGTGTGATTCCACTAACACACTAGAAGTCCTATGGGTGCTTCTGCAAAGAAAATAGAGGAGCTCTGTGTGATGCCACTAACACACTAGAAGTCCTGTGGGTGCTGCTGAGAAGAAAATATAGGAGCTCTGTGTGATGCCACTAACACACTAGAAGTCCTATGGGTGCTTCTGCAAAGAAAATAGAGGAGCTCTGTGTGATGCCACTAACACACTAGAAGTCCTGTGGGTGCTGCTGAGAAGAAAATATAGGAGCTCTGTGTGATGCCACTAACACACTAGAAGTCCTATGGGTGCTTCTGCAAAGAAAATAGAGGAGCTCTGTGTGATGCCACTAACACACTAGAAGTCCTGTGGGTGCTGCTGAGAAGAAAATATAGGAGCTCTGTGTGATGCCACTAACACACTAGAAGTCCTGTGGGTGCTTCTGCAAAGAAAATAGAGGAGCTCTGTGTGATGCCACTAACACACTAGAAGTCCTATAGGTGCTTCTGGGAAGAAAATATAGGTCTGTGTGATGGGACTAACACACTTCAAGTCCTATAGGTGCTTCTGGGAACAAAATATAGGATCTCTGTGTGATGGGACTAACACACTTCAAGTCCTATGGGTGCTTCTGGGAAGAAAAATATAGGTCTGTGTGATGGGACTAACACACTTCAAGTCCTATAGGTGCTTCTGGGAACAAAATATATGATCTCTGTGTGATGGGACTAACACACTTCAAGTCCTATAGGTGCTTCTGGGAACAAAATATATGATCTCTGTGTGATGGGACTAACACACTTCAAGTCCTATGGGTGCTTCTGGGAAGAAAATGTAGGTCTGTGTGATGGGACTAACACACATCAAGTCCTATAGGTGCCTCTGGGAACAAAATATATGATCTCTGTGTGATGGGACTAACACACTTCAAGTCCTATAGGTGCTTCTGGGAAGAAAATATAGGTCTGTGTGATGGGACTAACACACTTCAAGTCCTATAGGTGCTTCTGGGAACAAAATATATGATCTCTGTGTGATGGGACTAACACACTTCAAGTCCTATGGGTGCTTCTGGGAAGAAAATGTAGGTCTGTGTGATGGGACTAACACACTTCAAGTCCTATAGGTGCTTCTGGGAACAAAATATATGATCTCTGTGTGATGGGACTAACACACTTCAAGTCCTATAGGTGCTTCTGGGAACAAAATATATGATCTCTGTGTGATGGGACTAACACACTTCAAGTCCTATAGGTGCTTCTGGGAAGAAAATATAGGTCTGTGTGATGGGACTAACACACTTCAAGTCCTATAGGTGCTTCTGGGAACAAAATATATGATCTCTGTGTGATGGGACTAACACACTTCAAGTCCTATAGGTGCTTCTGGGAACAAAATATATGATCTCTGTGTGATGGGACTAACACACTTCAAGTCCTATAGGTGCTTCTGGGAACAAAATATATGATCTCTGTGTGATGGGACTAACACACTTCAAGTCCTATAGGTGCTTCTGGGAAGAAAATATAGGTCTGTGTGATGGGACTAACACACTTCAAGTCCTATAGGTGCTTCTGGGAACAAAATATATGATCTCTGTGTGATGGGACTAACACACTTCAAGTCCTATAGGTGCTTCTGGGAACAAAATATATGATCTCTGTGTGATGGGACTAACACACTTCAAGTCCTATAGGTGCTTCTGGGAACAAAATATATGATCTCTGTGTGATGGGACCAACACACTTCAAGTCCTATAGGTGCTTCTGGGAAGAAAATATAGGTCTGTGTGATGGGACTAACACACTTCAAGTCCTATAGGTGCTTCTGGGAACAAAATATATGATCTCTGTGTGATGGGACTAACACACTTCAAGTCCTATAGGTGCTTCTGGGAAGAAAATATAGGTCTGTGTGATGGCACTAACACACTTCAAGTCCTATAGGTGCTTCTGAGAACAAAATATATGATCTCTGTGTGATGGGACTAACACACTTCAAGTCCTATAGGTGCTTCTGGGAAGAAAATATAGGAGCTCTGCCTGCCTGCCACGAACACACTACAAGTCCTATAGGTGCTTCTGGGAACAAAATATAGGAGCTCTGCCTGCCTGCCACGAACACACTACAAGTCCTATAGGTGCTTCTGGGAACAAAATATAGGAGCTCTGCCTGCCTGCCACGAACACACTACAAGTCCTATAGGTGCTTCTGGGAACAAAATATAGGAGCTCTGCCTGCCTGCCACGAACACACTACAAGTCCTATAGGTGCTTCTGGGAACAAAATATAGGAGCTCTGCCTGCCTGCCACGAACACACTACAAGCCCCTCTTTCTAAATCAATCTTTGTAAATGAATCTATCTAACTCAATCTCTCTAAGTAAATCTCTCTAACTAACTAAATCCAGCAGAGTGTCACAGAACTATCCTGCTCTATCTACGCCGGAACAGCATGTGACCGGCGCAGACGGCGTGGCAGCCTTTTATAGGGGGGGGGGGCGTGTACTAAAGCCCCTGAGCTGTAATTGGCTACAGGCGTCCTGCCTGTAGCCAATTATGGCTCTTCGAGTTTCCGGCGCTGTGATTGGCCAAGCATGCGGGGTCACAGTGCATGCTTGGCCAATCATCAGCCAGCAATGCACTGCGCCGGCCGCGCCGGCCGCAATGCATTGTGGGGCCGCTCGCATCACACGAACGTGATGCGAGCGGCCAAAATAGTTCTGGGCTCGCCGAGCGAGCGAACACCCGGTGCTCGATGCGAACATGGGTTCGCATCGAGCACCGGGCCCATCCCTAGTAGCAGGCTATTTAGGGAGGTGATGTATGGATGTCCACATACTGGCACCCCCTGAAATATGTGCATTCACATGAAATGCGTTGGGACAGGAGCTACACGCTGACGTATCACCACCACTTCCATGCTTGGAACTGGCGGCTCTCTTTGTAGTGCACTGTTTTATTTGTCATGACAATCATTTTACTGGCATTTGGATGAAGCCTTTTCCTTGGTTATGTGAAATCTATACTTTTAAATAAATATACTACTCTATATGTGATGCTCTAATTTTTTACCATATTTGAATATTGTGGATGTTTTTTGCACATTATGAATAGTGTGTTGATCGCACATGCTTTAAGCTTCTATGTAATGTTCTATATTTGGAGGTGCTGCATTATTTACTTTGTTGGCTTGTGTGGGTGCTTTATATGTACATTTTGCAAGCTGCCCATTTCTTTAATTTATTTTAGCACTGACCCCCTTTTTATTTTAGTAAGAGTGGTTAGTGGTTAGTGAATAGTAAGGAGAGTAATGGAGTAAGATGAGGGCTAGAAAGATAGATTTGGGTGTCACCAGTAAAGAAATGGTATTTAAAGCCCTTGGAGGCTATCAGTTGACCTAGGGGAGAGGTGTAGCTTGGGAATAGGATAAGTCTAAAAACAGAACCCTGGAGGACCCCAACAGAAAAAAGAAGAAGGTAGAATTGGAAGTGATATGAAGGTGTGGCGGGATAGGTAGGATGGAAACCAATGAATAGTACAGTTATAGAGACCAAAGGAGTGGTGTTTTATGAGGAGAAGGGGTGGTCAGCTGTATCAAAGGCAGCAGAGAGGTCAAGAAGTAGGAGTATAATATAGTGGCTATTGGTTTTAGCTGTTAGTAAATCATTTGTGACTTTTAGGAGAACAGTTTTGAGGGTGTAATCTGGACAGAAGGGGATCAAAAACATTATCCTCTGTGACGAGGTAGCTTGATCAGTTGTAGACCAGGAATTCAAGGATTTTGGAGGTAAAGGGGAGCAAGGAACAGAATAGTAGGTTGTTAGGATTGGTGGGACATAGTGATGGCTTTTCAGTATGGGGGTGACTAGTGCACGTTTTAGAAAGTTGGGGATGATGCCAGAAGAGAGGGAGAGACTGAAGATGTGAGTTAGAGAGTGTAGGATAGATCCAGAGGGTGACCATAGTATTTGCAAGGGAACAGGGTCCAAAGGGCAGGTGGTTAGGTGGGCATTAGAAAATAGTTTAGTAACCTCGTCTATAGTAACAGGGTTAAATGAGGAAAGTGTTGAGTGCACATTTGGACATGGAGTGCTAAGTGGGGGAGACATCTGTACAGTATCATTATATTGTACCAGTCTTATTTTTGAAGTGATAGGTGATCTCATGGGTAGTGAGTTAGAGGGTAGATAGAGAAGAGTTGACAGGGGCTGGATTAGAGGGTGTTAATGAGAGTGATAAGATAAGTGATAAGGTCTGCTTGGCAATGTGGAGACAGGAATTTTATTTTTGGCAGATTTTAATTGGTTCAAGTCTCTCTGAGACTTAGGGGATAATTTACTATATCGTTGAGCACTAATTAGTGCTAAAACGGTATTCACTATAGCGCTGGTGAAAAAATACTCCCTGTCAGATTCACACGTACCTGACTGATGAGCCCGATAGAGCAGAGGAAGGCCTCCCTTACGTATTTGACTCACTGCCCCTGGTAGAGCAGACCGGAGGCACGGGAGTGCAGAGTGATATGAGAGCTTGGCGGGTAAGTTGCTGGAAGGGCGGCTCCGGGGTCCCAGATGCTAAAGAGGAGACCACCAACAGGAAGGAAGATCTGAGCATCAGACAGACTTGAAACTGGTCAGAATTTGGCATAAACAACACAAAGACGACAAATCTGCAGCAACTGTGTGATGCTATCATGTCAATATGCACTAAAATCTCTGAGGAATGTTTCCAACACCTTGTTTAACCTTTGCCATGAGCAATTAAAATGGATGTAAACCCGATTCATAAAATTTGAACTGGGCACATATATCTGAAGTGTTTTGTTATCTCTCTTCAAAGCACTATGTCCTGTAGCTGTCTCATGCTCCGTTCTTTTGCTATCAGCCTGATAACTCCTGACAAGTTCTCCATCACATATCAGAAAAGCTGCCATAGTTTTGTGCTGGGGATGAGGATGCTATAAATAGATTAGCAGGCTGAACTATTCAAGGTACAGAGCTGAAAGTCTCTGTGGGTGAGGGTATATATGGAGCCCTAGGTATACAGTTCAAAGTACATGATTATGATAACTAGGATTATAATAATCAATAAGACCAATAGTTCAATAAATGGTCCCAAGGGACAATGAGTCCATATGCTACTAGAACCAGACCTATGTTATAGGTTCTGACCAGTGTCAGTGTCGGCAGCCAGCTCACAGAGCAGAAGGAGACTCTGTATGTAGTGAAAGAGGAAGAGAGTGTGGTGCCAGTCTAAGTGTAGCAAAGGGTTAAAGCATCAAATTAAATGGATCATATTCAACTCACATTCGAGTAAATTTAGACAGGCATGTGTAATAAAGTAGCCATGGGGGGTCCCTTCTGTGCAGCTTGGCAGCAGGGGTCATCAGTTCTGGTTGCTCCGGTGGTGTCCGAGGCTCAGAGGCAGTAAGTGATCAGCTGGGCAAGCAGTCGGCACGTCAGCCGTGACAGACAGGGGTCTTGGCAGAGCTCACATTTGGAGCATGCATGCTCCTTCATCAGGCATCTGATGAATCAAATGACTCGAATGTGAGTTGAATATGATCCATCATGCCGCGTACACACGATCGGACTTTCCAGCAGACTTGGTCCGGCGGACTGGAATCCGTCAGACAATTCGATCGTGTGTGGGCTCCAGCGGACTTTTCTTTCCCAAAAGTCCAATGGACCTAGAAATAAAACATGTTTCAAATCTTTCCGACGGACTTGAGTCCAGTTGAAAAATCTGGTCGTCTGTTTGCTAGTCCGACGGACGAAAACCGACGCTAGGGCAGCTATTGGCTACTGGCTATGAACTTCCTTATTCTAGTGCGGTCATACGTCATCACGTTTGAATCCGCTGCAAAGTCTGTCGGAAAGACTGTCGGACCTAGTCCATGGAAAAGTCTGATCGTGTGTACGCGGCATTAAATTTGATGCTTTAACCCTATGCTACACTTAGAGTGGCACCGCTCTCTCTTCCTCTTTAAGCTTAAAGTCTCTACCTATGAGGAGAAGGTGTGTGTGCCTTTCCTCCAATCAGCTTCACTGCAGTGGTAACCAGGAAGAGAAAATCTCCTAACACGCTGTGCACTTTCTAAACAGTATATTAAGATGAAGACAGCAGATATACATGTAAAACTTATGTAGGGAGATTTGTTTTATCCCTGTGTATCATCTGAGGCTGTTCACTTCACTGGGTATATGTGAGGGTTTACATCCACTTTAACCTAATAAAGTGGCTGGTGAGTGTATATATAATATATTTTGTCTAGTTCCTCTTTAAGGTGCTGTGTGTATTTTATGTTATTTTGTAAGTGTTACATTACTTACTTTAAATGACGCTGACTGAGGATATAGTTCACATAACTACATTACACTAACAATGAATCAGTATGCGACTAAATGAAAATATTACACAGATTACATGCTGAAAAGCTGGAACATTTAGCATAGATAATATGGTTTTTTTTATAGTTTTTTTTTTTTACATATTTTCTGTGCAGGCTTCATACATATTTACAAGTCAGAAAACTTTCAAATGAACTTACTAGCAAGTGATAAGCAGCAAATACAGTTCATGCTGATTTTTATTTTCTGGATTGAATTGTAAATACGGTAGTTTTTATGTCTTTCAAGAGAATAATGAATCACCACAAAATTATTATTTTTTTTGATATGTGTTGTTGGATAACTTCCAGTAGACTAATCTAAATCCAACATGATTTAAGATGTACAATGGGCATTGCTATTTATCACCTAAATAGTACATATGTTCAGGTGCTTGAAAGCAAAAGTGGGAACACACATTGGAGTTGATTTACTAAATCTGGAGAGTGCAAATTCTGGTGCAGCTGTGCATAGTAGCCAATCGGTTTCTAACTTCAGCTTGTTCAATTAAGATTTGACAAAAACACTGGAAGCTTATTGGCTTCTCTGCTGAGTTGTACCCGATGTTGCACTCTCCAACTTTAGTAATTCAACCCCATTAGGTTACGCCTTGAGGCGATTCAGTTTGCATTTGCAGCGCTATACAAATCATTCATTCATTCACAAAGTAACTAGGCTATATGGGCTTAAGGACAAGACCATTTCTTCTTTTTGTAAAAGTTAGAAACAGAAAGCAAATGAGAGTAGCCCCAAGACCTGATGTATGTATCTTTAGCAACTTAACCTGCTGAAAATGATAGAAGCATATTTGAAAAGCTTATCAGGGAGCAGTCTCTAAACTCTAGAACAAAAATGTAATATAGTATGACTAGTCCATAAATGTGGTGACTGCATTAAAATGATTGATTGTGTACTTTTTTTGATTATCTTTAAGGGCCAGTTCACACCAGATGCTTCGTTCCGTTCAGTTCCGTCTGCTTTTTTTCTGCACTTAAAATGCATGCACAGTGTTTTCCATGTATTCCAATGGCTCTAGTTCACACCATGCACTAGAAACTGACCGGAACTGACTGTATTGGTGCAGAAAAAACTGAACTGCACGGAACTGCACAGAACTGCATCTGTTGTGAACTGGCCCTAAGAGTATTTGAACCCAAAAGCAAACATTTATTATATTGCAGCGTGTCAATTCTTTGTGGTTTTTTTCTTTCTCTTTTTTAAGCTTTCTTTCCTTTATTTTCACCCGATTATCTGGCTAGTACATCTGTTGTTTTTCAACAGAACAAGCTATCCTGCAGATGTAGCAATTAGGGGGTTGAGACAAACCATTTAACACTGACAGGGTTTCTTACAATTCATGTACAACATTTATCTCCAAAGGAAACATTAGCAACTGCTTATAAATTGTAAGCTAGAGTTTGGCTTCAATTTGTTAGTGTATTTAAATCTGCTAGTGCATCTAAAATACCCATCCCCTTGACTGACTATGCTGCTGTCCAAAGGTTCCCCTGTGCTCCTTCATCAGACTGTAGGCACTCTTATGCCCCCCACACACGGTCGGACATTCCAATGGAAAAAGTCAGATCGGATTATGTTGTCGGAAAATCCGATCGTGTGTGCTCGGACTTTTTCCGTCGGAATTTCCGACGGAAAAAGTTTGAGAGCTGGATCTAAAATTTTCCGACAACAAAATCTGATCAGACTTTTTCCGATTGTGTGTACAGAATTCCAACGCAAAAAGTGCCATGCATGCTCATAATAAATTTGGACACGAAAGCTATTGGCTACTGGCCTCTTTGTAGACCCCTCATACGTTTTTTACGTCACCTCGTTCCGAACGATCGGATTTTCCGACAACTTTGGGTGACCGTGTGTATGCAAGACAAGTTTCGGCCAGATTTTGTCGTCGGAATGTCCGACCATGTGTATGGGGCATAATACAGGACGCGTGCTACTGGTCAATCCAATTGGTGAACAAATAGAGAAAAAAGCCTAAACAAAGAAATGTATTGAAGCCACCACATCTACATTTTTGGTTTTGGGTTTAATATCACTTTAACTCCTGCCAATGAATCACTACTTGTATTAGGGTGACAATGTTCACTCACTGTACTGTACCTATGCAGGAGCAACATTGTTACCTTAGGATTGGAATGTGTTATTACTACAGAATACCGCCATCTTTTCATATGCAAAGCATGATGCATTTTATCACAGCATACTGTAGAGGCTCACATGGCACTGTACAGCAGCGCAGCACACTGCTGTACAGAGACATGAATGAAGTGTACTTTTGTACACTTTAAATAAAGTTAAGTGAGGGAAAAAAATAAAGCCATGTGTGCGCTGAATCACATATCACACCGTCCCCCTATCGCAGCCACAATGGACATCTGCTGGAAAGGAAACAACAGCAGTTTACTTCTCCAGCAGATGTACGTTGTGTCTGAACCAACCCTAAGAGAACATACAAAGTAGGAAGTAAGTGTGATACAAATGTTGCAGAACTAGAATAACGGTGGTAAAAACAGTAAATAAAAAACATCAAAGAGTGTCTATTATGCAAGATAAGCACTACTTAATTTATTTGGTAAGTTAGTCTACTTATGCAACCCATACATTAGTCAGTTTTTTCGTTCAACCAGTGAGTTAAACAAAAAAAAACACAGTTCACCCATCCACACATTCGAGGTGGACGGGGTCCTCTTCCTTGCTGAGCTGTTGTAAGCGGGGAAAATCCAACAGGGTGGTTGTATAGAAGTTGATCAGTAGATCAACATCTGTACAATCACAACACCCATATATGGATCAAAATTCAGCTGGTCCCTGTTGGCCCAGCAGCATATCAATCCATGTATGGCCAGCTTAACCACTTTCCACCCAGCCACTGCACATAAACAGCCAGCTGGACGCTTCCTCCTTCTGAGTGGATGTTCCTGAAGGAGTGGGATTGCATGCCCGTGCAGCCCCATGATCCTGATGCGCATGTGTCCCCCAGACATGCAGCATCTCGAATCGGCAGGAGGGCCCTGTGATTTGCCCTCCTGATCACATGATGGCTGTGTCCAATCAGAGCCATCATGTGATGTAAACACAGCCTGAGGGGACAGCACAAGAAACGGGATTGCGTGGCTACATGCCCATGCAGTGACGTGATCCTGATGTGCCTGTGTTCCCCAGAGACAGGGCAATGTTGCTCGGCAGGAGGGCTCTGTGATTGGCCCTCCTAAACACATGACGGCTGTGTCAGTATAAACTGAGAGCCATTGCCAGGTGATTGGCTCTGCTTCTCCTCACACAGAATCAGTGAGGAGAAGGAGAGTGGATCTGCAAGCTGGGGATCTGCAAGCTGGGGATCAGTGTGTATGAGCTGTTTTTTTTTTACAGCTTTTTACATGCTGATCACCCAGCTAGTGGGCCCAAACAGTGCAAAACACCAACTTCTGTCACGCACCTGTTCCAGTAAATATCTGTTCCACTGAACATCTGTCCACATCTGTCCCAGTAAACAAACTATTGTGGGCAAAAAATGTTAACTTAAAAAATTCAGTATGCCTCTTACTAAATACCTTGGACTGCCATCTTTACAAAAAAAAGGTAATTTGGGGGGTACCTGTACTGCCACTGTCACTTTTCAATGATACGTAACATAGCTTGTAGACTCTATAACTTTCACACAAACCACTTATCAGGATTTTTTTTTTACCAAAGACATGTAGCAGAATACATTTTGTACTAAATTTATGAAGAAATTAGATTTTATTGGATTTCTTTTAAAACAGAAAGTAGAAAATAATGTTTTTTTTTTTTCAAAATGTTTGCTTTTTTTTTGCTTATATAAAAAACAAAAAAAAAAAATAGTGGCGAATAAATACCACCAAAATAAATCTCTATCTGTGTGAACAAAATTGTAACAATTTTTTTGGGGTACAGTGTAGCATGACTGAGTAATTGTCATTGAAAGTGTGAGAGCACTGAAAGCTGAAAATTGGTCTGGGAAGGAAGGGGTGAAAGTGCCCAGTATTGAGGTGGTTAAGTGTTAGTGCTATTTAAGGTTAGTCTACATTTATGAGTATTGATGCTCATCTAAGGAAGGAACAAGAACACAGTTAAAATGTAATCTGCTGTATGCACATGACAAGCACAATAAAACACAACTTATAATACATGTAGGTTTCCAAAGCATCAATAAAAATGCAATTTACTACACAAAGGCAAGTAGTACTAGTATTTTGCAAATATTAATAAAAGTCAAAAATTATATATCTGATATATTTCTCCAAGACAATTTAGAAAATAATTTTCTTCATTATGAAACAATGTAACGTATGCAACTATAAAAATTAGTTTTGCAATATTTAGTGTATGAATAATACATTATTGTCAGTAGAAGAACAAAGAATATTTTATTTCTATGCTATTAACAAAGGGAAATTAATAATTAGAATTAAGTTATGGAGCATTCTGTATTATAGAATGTAAGCTATTTTAAAGCCTAGGACTGTTGCAGCAGGAGGTATATTAAATTATGTATTTATGTATTTTGATAGAAAGACCCTGAAAATACATGAACTAGAAAACTTCAAAACTAGGAGAGGAACAAAAGAGTTTTTTTACTTTCAACCAATCAAGCAGAAACACCAAATACACAAGGGGAATAGAGTTTGGAACACCTGTAAATATTGTTAGTATTCAACATTTTTTTTTTTAGATTTGTCAATCATTTGTCAGTTTATTTGGTCAACATGTTTCTCAATGCATTTTAATGTAATAATGTAATTTACATTGTGCATTAAAATGATTTATTAATTGGAATGTTTATAATATGTAGAAAAGAAAAATAGTCCATGTTCCAGAGGGACTGAATAGTTGACAGGACTGAGCTCCATAAAATCTTCCAAAACATTGACACAGGTATTTTTTACTGATAATAGGACTTCCCACCAAAAGGCAACTGATTGAGCGCATTTAATAAGAATAGATATTGGTCAGGTCAGAAGGAATATAGAATGTCAGAGCATTTTAAAGCCATGACTGACATTAAATGACAAGATGAATGAACACAGCCTAGTTTGGGTCTATGACCACAACATGAATACTTTGCAGAACAATTAGTAAATTCTTGTTTGAAGCAGTTATTCAACTTTGTCTTTTGACTTTTGCCTATGTTGCTATGGTAGAGACTGAGAGATGACATTCATCAAGAGTCAAGCAGCAGGTTTGGAAGTACTAGTGGGCGGAAGGTTACTTATCATTTGGCCACTCAGTGCCTATCTGGCATCGTAACCAACATGAATCTGCATCTTTGGATAGTGTGAAGTAAAAACAAGTCAAAAAAGTTTGTGTGTTTATTTACTAATAACTTATCTTCTTGTGAATGAGTAGGGGCGCTATTTAGGAGTAATATCTGGGGGTCTGGGGACTCACATATTTTTAATGATGTGTCCCTGGTTGTTAGGATGTGAGAAGGGGGTGCTGACTCTCTTGCAATCAGGAGTGTTGTGGAAATTTTTATTAGCCACTTCAGCCCCGGAAGGATTTGCCCCCTTAATGACCAGTCCCTTTTTTGCGATATGGCACTGCGTCGCTTTACCTGGCAATTGGTCATGCAACTCTGTACCCAAACAAAATGTATGTATTTTTTTCCACAAATAGAGCTTTCTTTTGGTGGTATTTGATCACCTCTGCTTTTTTTAATTTTTTGGGCTATGAATAAAAAAAGGTCGTCAATTTTGAAAAAAAAAATATAATATTTTTTACATTTTGCTATAATAAATATCCCCCAAAAAAAAAAAAAAAAAAAAAAATGTTTTCATCAATTTAGGCCAATATGTATTCTTCTACATATTTTTGGTAAAAAAAATGCAATAAGCGTATATTGATTGGTTTGCGCAAAAAAGTTATAGAGTCTACAAAATAGGGGATAGATTTATGGCATTTTTATTATATATTTTTTTTTTTTTACTAGTAATGGTGGCAATCAGCAATTTTAAGCGGAACTGCGACATTGCAGCGGACAGATTGGACACTTTTGACACTTTTTTGGGACCAGTGACATTTATACAGCAATCAGAGCTAAAACTATCCAATGATTACTGTGTAAATGTCACCAGCAGGGAAGGGGTATACTGTGTTCTCTGGATGTGTTCTAACTGTAGGGGGGGATGGGCTATGTAGGACATGAGAGAGATCGCTGTTCCCGATGACTGGGAACAGAAGATCTCTGACATGTCACTAGGTAGAACAGGGATTTGCCTTGTTTACATTCTGGCAGTTCCCCATTCTGCCTCTGTACACAGCGATCGTGGATTGCCGGCGGACATTGAGTCTGCGGGACCCACTGGCACACTCCCTGTTCAGCCCTATAAATAAACAAGACCTTCCCTAGTCCAGCAGGACTTTTATGCTAAAGGTGATACCAGCCTCTGTGTCTGTGTTACTTGGCTTTATGCAAGCGCGCTTTCCTGGAATTACACAAAAGAGCTATAAATGTGCTTATTAGCAGAAATATTTGCTTATAAGTGAAGCTCATAATTTCCACTACAGGAGCACACTGTAACATTTAGTAGTGGTAATAATGCCACTGCTAAATGTTTCACTTCACATTGCAGCTGGAGGTCCATTTGATCCAATTGTTCCTCTGGTCACACAGGAATCTTTGTAGACTGTACACAGTGCAGAAGTCTCCCTCATTTTTTCCCTTGCTGGTTAAATGTTCTTAGCCTATAGAGTGAGTGTAAATAAATAAATGAACTGTCCTCACAGGGTGGAACCGTGGACAGTAAAAAATTACAAAATGCCACGTTCTTTTAAATTATTAAAACATAATGAGGGAAGAGGAATAAGTGGACTTCATAGGCATGATTAAAAAATAGTGTAAATTTTTTTTTATTAAATTCACAAGGCATAACACATAAACTATATAAAAAATGTATACATATCACAAATTATTTAAAAAACTGACACTTGGTCAAACCAAGTACTAGAGTCCTCTAACGGACTATGTATGTAGATCAGAATAAACAAACAGAAGGTCCCCAGGTTGGGCTGTGACCCCAATATATTAATCAAGCCCTTGTAAGACTTCATACACACGGACGTTTTTACAGATGCATTTTTGAGCCCTTTTTGCAGCTTAAAAACCCCACTCCATGCTATTCAATGGCCTTATACACACCGTGGCATTTTTGAGCTGTAACAGGCATTGGCGTCTTTACGCAAAAAAAAAAAAACAAGGACCATTGCATTCTGAGGCTTCAGTGCTAGAGCTGTAAAAACACCAGACACCGGTAATGGGTGTTAAATGCAGTTTAGCGTCCGCGTGAAATGAGCGCATTGGGATCATGCCGCTGCGAGGGCACACGCACGCATGATCCCCCTCATTCTGAGGGACATTCCTGAATGTCTACTCAGAAGGAGGAAGCTCCCACCCAGCTGTATATGTGCAGTAGCCGGGTGGGAGGTGGTTAAATATGAGATCTATGGTCAAAAAGACCTCAGAGCTCATATTTACACAAAAATGCAATAAAAAAATAAATAAAAATGTTGTCATTTAAAAAATACATAAAAATGGCCCTTTAAGAGCTACTAGGTTTTGACGTTGCTTCCGCCATGCAGTGATATGGAGATGGGTGGGGGGCCATCTTCCCCTCACTCGTCTCTATGTGACACAAGAGAGAAGATCCGATCGCCAACAACACTGCCGACAGCTCCGGTAAGCGGCGGAGGGCACCGGAGCGTGGCGGGAGGGGGGCCCCACTCCTGCCACTGATAAAAGTGATCTTGCAGTGAGTCCGCTGCAGAGATCACTTTTATCTTGAAGCGGGCTGCCCGCTGAAGAAGAGAATATCAGGGTTATGGCAGCTAGCTGCTGCCATAACAACGATATTCCTCTTGAAAATACCAGTGTATAACGACAGTGGGTGGTCCGGAAGTGGTTAACAACAAAAACATTGTGTGTGTGTAGCAGACCCACAGCACAACATAATAGTTAGCTGAAGAAGAGATTGTCACCTCATGTATAAAATAAGTTACGTTTGCACCATTGAAAAAAATGGCCAAAAATAAAAGGCCATTGGAGAACCAAGGAGACAGATAAGAAACACAAACAGTAATTCAAATGAAATATGAGTTTTGTTTTTCATAAAAAAATTTATTTTACACAGCTTCCAGATTTTTGGGTAAATCAATTGCCCCCCACTCACAAAGTACTCCACATAGTTTTGCCGTACTTCGCTGGCGCTTTGGGGGGGCAAGCCAGGACGGCCACTTTCAAGTGCCGTCATTGTCTGGTCAGATGAAAAGTCGGCCTCAGTCGCAACTGAGGTCAGATAGTTGGCTGCATTATTCTGCAGGAAATTGTGAAGAATGCAGCAGCTCAAGATGATGTGATTTAGTTTGTATTCGGCCATGTTGATGGCCGTTTGGAAAAGCTTGAACCGGCTGCCCATTATGCCAAAGGCATTCTCGACCACTCTTCTAGCATGGGCGAGCTGGTAATTAAAAACCCTCTGCTCTGGGGTCAGGGTCCTCATGGAGAACGGCCTCATCAGATGTTCCCCCAGGACAAAGGCCTCATCCGCCACAAAAATGAACTTGAGGCCCGCAACGTTATCCTCAGGAGGTGGCAACCCCAAGGTGCAATTCTGGAGACGCCGGTAAAATTCTATATGGGTGATCACTCCTCCATCAGACATACGGCCATTCTTCCCTACGTCCAGATATAGGAACTCATAATTCACCATCACCACCGCCAATATCACAATACTACTGTACCCCTTATAATTGAAGTAGTATGACCACGAGTTGGGTGGTGAGATGAACCGGACGTGCTTCCCTTCGATTGCACCACCGCAATTGGGAAAGTCCCACTGCTGGTGGAATTGGGAGGCCACAGTCTGTCATTCCTGTGGGTTGGAAGGAAACCTTGGAGTCAAACAAGAGAAAAAAATTAGTACTTTTGCACATAACATTGCAAGCAGATTAGACACAAACATTCTTGGCCAACATAATTATAACATTTATTGAAATAAGTATTTAAAGACAAAAGTATAAGGTCCACTTATTAGATTCCTCACCCCCTCTGATGGCCCATTGTAATTTTTTTAGGGTGGGGGGGTATTTTCGACAGGTAACCCACTCTACTTAATTGAGAGCAGAATGCATAAATAATGTTAATTTGGCCAGCCCCTCCTTACTTACACTATTTGCAGCCCACTGGACAGGTAAAAGTGTCATAATCCAAAAATATGAATACACACTGTCCAAATAGAAGCACATTTTTACATTCTGAAATTACCTATCAAGATAATAGGAGAACAAAACTTTAAACAGTACCATTTGAAAGTATTCAGGCAGGCACTTGCACTACATGCTTTGGTGAATGAATTCATCTATAAATATGACCACAAAAGAGGTATATATAGTGTGTGGGTTTGGAAAAGTCAGTAGATAGAGTATTGGTATCGGTTGACTTAGCAATTGGGGGGAGGGAAGTTTCCAAATGAGCTTTGACCCCCCCCCAAAAAAGCCTCTTGCACTCTGAATTTAAGGACAACAATAACATTTTGACACATGTTAGGGGGTGTTTAGGGTAATCACTACAATGGAGCTGACAAAATACATTAAGAGACTAGTCTAGGTGTGTATGGGCCCAGGATAGCATGCTGGGGAGGTTAGTAAAGGCAAATATGCATAAAGGACAAAAAGCTTACAGCATGCATCTGGACAAAGATGACATTCACAGCATATTACAATCATGGTAATTATGGAATGATGAAATAAATACAATACATTAGCAAACATTAAATACATAGAATGTCGTGTTAAAGGATACAACTTACCTTAATATAGTCCTTCTGCAGGACCTGAATGATGGCAGAACAGGTCTCTGGAAAAGTGATTCCCAGAGCCTGGGGGGAGATCTCAGTCGTGAACTTCAGGTCCTGGAGACTTCTCCCTGTCGCCAAGTACCGCAAGGTGGCGACAAGCCTTTGCTTGGGAGTGATGGCTTGCTGCATGCAGGTGTCCTGCTTCATAATTTATGGGGTCAGCAAAGCCAAGAGATGGTGAAAGACGGGGTCCATCATCCAAAGATAATTCCTAAAATCATCAAGATTATTCTCCTGGAGCTCCGGCAACAAAGGCATATAACAGAATTGGTCACGATTAAGCAACCAATTCTTGGTCCAAGAACTCCTCCTCCCCCTGTCCATAAACCGGACTTGGGTCAAAGCAATAACTCCAACACCAAGCCCAACAACAGCACAAACTCTACGACGAGTACATAACCGCAACATGGCTAATAAACGAACGGCTGCTCAGAATGAATGGAAAATCAGAAAGGACCTGAGAAGAACGACCTGAAAATCAGAAACGACCAGACAAGAATGCACTGAAAATCAAACACGAACTATAAATAGAACACACTGAAAGACAGGAATGAACAGATAAGCACGCACTAAAGAACAGATACGAACCAACAAGCACAAACTAAAAAGCAGAAACTAACTGAAAAGCACAAGGCTGAAAAGCGCGAATCATCTCTCACCAAACTTCTACTAACACGAGATAAACACAAGATTAGCAGAGGGAGTCCAGCCCAAAGGGTGGCACACTGGCTATTGAACTTCCTATTTATCAGCTGTCCGTTACTATGTTCGTAATTGTTGGCCAACATTTGTGTGACCGTGTGTATGCAAGACAAGTTGGAGCCAACACCCTTCGAACAAAATTCCACGGTTTTGTTGTTGGAAAGTCCGATCGTGTGTACGAGGCATTATAGTTATTTTTCTCTTAGGATTGAATGTTACATTTGCCCGGCAAAGGCAACAAGGAAACTATTACGCACATTTTACATATGTAGCACCCCCTATCGTAGCTAGTTACGTTTTTTTGTTAGTGTAGTGCCAGCCAAGCCTGTGTGTTTTCTTGGGTCAGGGTTGAGTTACTCAGGGAGGCTGGTATGACTCACAGGCAGCATCTCTGATACCTCCCCCTACTTCTGACAACTAGCAGAAGATTTCAGAAGGATGGGAGTGGAGGGGAGGAGGAACTGCTTGGAGTAATCATAAGGGTCCTGACCAATCCCCAGCTGGGACAGTGGAGTTTGGGTGGAATATGGAGATGGAGTGTTAGGTTGTTGGAGGCTTTTAAGAGTAACCCACTAGTCTGGGAGGGTAAACTCAGGCCTGGGCTCGGGTGCAGAAGAGACCCCTCTTCAAGACACCCAGGGAGGGATCCTGACCAGGTAGCATGGGAGCAAGGAGAGGATAGCCTGAAGGGACTGGGTACAAGCAGTCTGGGATGGATGCAGAGTCAGTCTGGAAGGTCTGTGGAGTCTTAGCCAGGAGAGCTATTGAAAGGGGCAGCTGCAGCCAGGCAGGCTGGAAGTGTCTGAAGAGGTGGTACAGGGATCAGTAGCCACAAGAATAGGAAAGCTTAACACTTTCCTGCTACACTACCAAAGGGGCCCGCGATCCCTGACTGCAAAGGGCACTTGCTATGGATCTAACTGTGTCTATGTTGGATCATCCTTACAGTTCTAACTGGCCCTGGGAGATGTAGTTCTACAAGCAAGATTATGCTGGAGGTAGAAAGTGATGTGTATATTCTGTGTGTATATGGATGAGCATGGTATGGATGAGGCATGGATGGGCACAAATAAGGCATGGATGGAGCATGGATGGGCATTGATGAGCACAGATGAGGCATGGATGTGCATGGATGGGACATCCTTACAGTGCTAGCTGGTCCTGGGAGATGTAGTTCTACAGGCAAGATTGTGCTGGAGGTAGAAGGCGACGTGTATATTCTTTGTGTATATAGTTTGTGTCCCTGAAGAATTCTTTCTGTGCTGATCAAGTGTGCATCCCATAATATCCTATCTCCTATCCAAATTCAACTCCCCTAATAAAATACAAAAACAAAGCTGCAAGGACTGATTCCTGACCCCAGTGTGGGGAGAAGTCTGTGTGCCTGGCTGTGCAGGGTTGGAGATACCCATGTTCACCAGAGGCTCCTGCGGGGGTAGCGCTACACAGACATTATGGCTATTATTTGTTACGCTTGCACGTATGTTAGGTTATTATAGAACATATACAGTAAAGTGTCCTACTAATGAAACAATCACAGAAATCTGTTATGGAAGATCTCCGCGCTTAGGACCGGAAATAAGGTGTGCGGCCTGTCCGTAAAAAAATTAACCCCCTAGAGGGCAATTTATATGTAAAGTGCAAAATATGAGGGACAAATGGCGCTCCCTGTAGGTAATAAGTATGATGAACCTAAAAGGTATAGGTAAAAAAGTGCGTACCTATAAAGAGTATCTCCCTTATTAATCCTGCTAGGTGTAAAGTAGATGTTATGATATAGGTGGGGTGTGCCACCCTAAACTTATCCACCCTGTAAATAACAATATTATTGAACTACTCCAATCTGTGAATCCCAGTGCTAGTGAGAGTGAGCAACTTAATAAATAGAAAATGAATAAATAAAAAATATAGAAACATAAATATAAATGATGTGTAGTGTGTATTATAAATGTGGCTGATTAGATACGTGGCTAGACCACAGGGGAAGGGAGGTAGCAGCTGACCAGCTAGCATGTATCCTCTACCCAACTAGTAGTGTATCCATAATATTATACCATTAATACATGTAGATTTAGAATTGTACCAAAACCACCAATGGTGAGTACCTTTGGTAATGTAAGAGCCAAGTGAGCAGTGTGCTATAAATATGCAGTTGACAGTCCCAATACAAAAGAGCAATAAATTAAAAGTGAATAATAATAATAATAGAAAATATAATAATAAAAAAACCTGTGTATAAACCATACACTCAGTGTGTAAAAGTTGAACAGTCCAAAAATACGGCTGTGAAAAATACAAAAAATCATATGTGTTAAAGGAAGGGAGTCCAATCCTATGCAGGGGCCCACAACAAGATCAATAGGCAATGTGTTGATGAGTGGGTGAGGATATATGGGTAACAGTTGTGAAGATAATTCCACCGGTGACTTGTAGTGCTTCAGGCAGTAGTAGGTGACTGTTGTGCTGCCCCCCCAAGGTTCCCTCACTTACCAGACGTAGGTACCCCTGCAGGGGTGAACAGCATGGGAATATGGATGTCAGGTGGTCCTCCTGGTGGTAATCTGGATCGGGTCCTAGTCCAGTAACTTTCTCCAGTGAATGCAGCCAAAACCCTCAGATGCGGGGGAGGGGGAATACCCCAGGTGGTGCTCGGATGGTGCCTCACAGAAAAAAACAGAAGGATATACCCATGTGTGGTATCAGGTGGCTAATTTATTGATGAATTTAAAATTGGAATTAAAATAAAAATAAAAATAAAACCCAGGGTGTCTCACAGGACCGGCCTGGTTCCACCGTACACAATAAAAAGTAGCAAGCAGGGGCGGTTTAGGGCTGGTTTGCTGTTTGCGCTCCACAAGCGTACCAAGCCTCTAAGTCCCGCTCCGGAAATGACGTCAGCACGCCTTACCGGTTTCGTTATTGAACGTTATCAAAGGCGACCTGATTTTTTGTATTTTTCACAGCCGTATTTTTGGACTGTTCAACTTTTACACACTGAGTGTATGGTTTATACACAGGTTTTTTATTATTATATTTTCTATTATTATTATTATTCACTTTTAATTTATTGCTCTTTTGTATTGGGACTGTCAACTGCATATTTATAGCACACTGCTCACTTGGCTCTTACATTACCAAAGGTACTCACCATTGGTGGTTTTGGTACAATTCTAAATCTACATGTATTAATGGTATAATATTATGGATACACTACTAGTTGGGTAGAGGATACATGCTAGCTGGTCAGCTGCTACCTCCCTTCCCCTGTGGTCTAGCCACGTATCTAATCAGCCACATTTATAATACACACTACACATCATTTATATTTATGTTTCTATATTTTTTTCTATAATTCACAGATTGGAGTAGTTCAATAATATTGTTATTTACAGGGTGGATAAGTTTAGGGTGGCACACCCCACCTATATCATAACATCTACTTTACACCTAGCAGGATTAATAAGGGAGATACTCTTTATAGGTACGCACTTTTTTACCTATACCTTTTAGGTTCACCATACTTATTACCTACAGGGAGCGCCATTTGTCCCTCATATTTTGCACCAAACACAGAAATCTGAGGGTTTCACTTTAACTGGAGATGGTCATTGAGACCACTATACTGAAATCCTTTCAACACTTTGCTCATGTGGCTTATATTGTTTTTTTTGGCCTTTCATATATCTACTAGGTGGATAAATTGTGTTAGAAGAAGACTTTATTATATTGTGCTTTATTTCTACAAACTGGCCATGTAATTGCTTTTACTCCTAATTTCTTTTGTTTTCTTTAGCTTGAAGTATAGCTGCACTTTCAGAAAACATAATAGATTTGGACTTGTCCCTGCAGCCTATGAAAAATAAATGGCAATAAAATGACTTACCGTTACTGAAAATAAATCCTCTTTCCAGCATCATAGGCTGACTTGCACTGTGCTTGCATTTATCTTTGCTTTAAACAAGATGTTGTTGGCTACCACTAAAGGGTGCTCTTTGGAGACGGGAGACTAGATCTGCTCTGGTGTAATTAAGCAAACCTTCTATCCAAAACATATTTTTCAAACCAAAACAGCTGGGACAAGAATAAAAGTAAATTATTAGGTGAAAACACTTATGTTTGAAATTCACCCTATTACTAAGAGCTGTTTAATGTCAAACATTTATTTCTTCTTTTTTCATACTTTACAGAGGTAGAATTTACAGCTATGAAGTGTTCCATTAATAATCTAGGTATCTTCTAGTGAGTTTGAGCCAAAAAAATTATGTTTTGAAAATGCAGCCTAAAACACAAACTGCTTGCCCAGATGGGCAGTCTGGTAATCATTTTAAACTTCACCTCATTCATCACACAATAACCTTTTTTGGCCAGCCGAAAACAGACATTCCAGGTAAAATCAGCTGGAAACAGAGTTGATGACATTAAAGTTGAATTCTGGGGAAAACTGCATTTTCCCTTCCAGTGGGGCTACCCCCCCCCCCCCACAATGCAAGTGTTAAATGTTCATTTTTTTCTATTTTTCCAGAAAAATATGTTTTTCATACCTAATCCAGGGCTCCCACATATTCACTTTAGGCTGTAAGAAAGGTGCGGATTCTTCTTCTTGTTGTGGAAATTTGTATTAATGTATGTTGTCAGATGTCCCCCGGTGTCAGTTTTGCTGTAAGATGCTTATGTGAGCGTATTTACACATACAGACGTTGGTGGAAGACCATTGGCTGTGGAAACCTTCCCGTGGACATGGCAGATATGTTTGCTCTTTTAGGGATGTTCGTGTATGCCTCGCCAGGAGACTGGCCACCTCATGGCGACTGCATTAAGATGTGGTCTGTTTTCCCAGGTCATTTAAGTTTTATTGTGATTGTACCTAAGTGACTCAGAACAGCCTTTATATGACTAAATTTATGAACACATTACCATAAACCATTGTCAGCACTAGCAAAAGAAAATACCATTTCAAAAATAAAATCTATTAGCAATTATTTACTTGGGTATCTAGATTTTATTACAAAAAAATACTTTTATGCTTTATGTCATTTGTATTTTATTTTATTGTATTTGTAGCTCTTTATGATTTGATTAATTGAACATTTAGATTATTCAATTTGTCATTTTACAAATGACCATTCAAAGCTCTACAGACAAAATGCAATTAAGAAATCTATTACCTTTTCAAAATTCTTGAATGTGATAACAAAAAAAAATTAATTACTGATTATGATAATTATACATATTAATTAACTTTTAAATGGCCTGTAACCAACAGTAAGGCTGTTTAATGTTAAATCATATACATATATTATTGGGTATCTTAGAAATAATACAAATTTTGACTGACTTTTAAAAATTGATATTGGGTTGATAAATGTACTTTCCTTAAAGCTGAACTCAAGGCACAATAAAATCATTGAAATATATTACTCTGTCATTATATGCATATTTATATACTTTGTGTGTACCAAATGCTTTTTCAAACCCATGTATTACCTAAAAGTAGCAGTGACATCACTGTGCTGTACCTACTGTAGTCTATGCAAAGAGCAGAACTGTGATAGGAACCTAGCGGGCTGCACTCACTACAGCCCAATCCCTCTTCACAAGGAGAGAGAACAGCAGTGACGTTTTTTGTTACAGGAAGATCTTGCACAGAGGCACAGATTCACATTGGGTTGCAGCACAGATCTAGAAGAAATACACAAAGCACGCCAAGTAAGAATACACATCTCTTGTTTTTAGACATTATGTTCTAGAGTCCATAGTTTAAAATGTTTTGGTTGGGATTCAGTGCCTCAAGTGGAAACAACTATTGTTCTTTTTTTTAACCAGAACAATGAAATCCCCCTCCCGGTACAAGTGTGTGAAACCCTACAAAGGCCTCTGCCTTTACCTTTACCTTTTGATGGTGTAGGTAAGTGAATGAATATGAAATGTAAGCAAATGCAGAAATCTTGCTGCCAGATTATTATTATTATACAGGATTTTTTTTGGGTGTGTTTTTTGGCCTCATCCATGCGTTTTGTGAGGTTCCCGGGATTTATGGATGCGATTATAGGCTCTGTGGTGTGGAGTGTCAAGTTGTTTGAATTTTATTAAATTCTCATATATTGGTAATTGTGGTAAGGTTGATTTCCCCCCTGGGTCTTATGTTGGGGCCTCCTGTGTGCATATCCACTCTCCACCCCCCTGCAGGAACACCAGCCCTCTGGTAAGGCTTGGTGGAATTTTTTATGTTATTTTGGATTAATTCCATTTCCTATTATGTTTTGTTTTTCACTCTCCCCCTATAGTTTATTACCTCCTTTTTGGTTCCTGGTTTTTGGGTACTCCCGGATCCAGAGAGCATTATCTCTCCCATCCCCTCAGTTTTTTTCCTAGTCCTTCCTTTTCCCTTTCCCCTCTTTTTATTTATTTTTAAAGCCAGGAAATGGCTCCAGACTTTTCCTCACCATCATCTTTTAAACTTTGTTCATATAATTGTAATTGCATTAACAATCAATCAATTGAAAAGTCTAGTGTTATAATGCTCTTCATAAATCTAGGATAGATAAAATACTTTTTCAGACTATAGGTTATGACACATGAAGGAAATGAAAAGAATGTGAAAAAAGAGGTTTGTTTACACATGTGCAAAGTATATATCAAACGTGGGTGATTTCTCTCCAACCCCTAAAAATGCAGTGAAAAACAGTGGGTGTCTCAAACAGATGGAGACAGAAAGAAGTGGGGCTTACTGAAAAACAATTCACATAGCGAGTCTCTAATTATCACAAAAATATGAATTAATTTATTATTTGGTATATACACAACATGTGTCAGAAATTAGTTTAAAAAAACAAGTTGCAGACTAAACCTGATATATATTGCCGACTAGTCCACATGGGCTTGTACTAGACAACCACAGACAAAAAAGGGGGGACAAGACAACATGTAGCACAAATAACACAAAAATGTCCGAACGCCAAAAGAAATTGGTGTCAGCCTTGCCCGCCGTCAACCAAGTGTACAGCAATTGCTGAGTATGGCAAGGTCGGCTGTCACCAGTTCCCCCTGGGGGCTCGAGCCGGTGAAGGGAAGGGAAACCAACACCAAGAATAAGAATGGAGCACTAGACACAATGAATGTCAGGGTGGACTATGATGCAGGCTAAGCCTATAAGGTATGCACATCTAGTGTAGAGAGCACGAGTGAACCTAATGCCCTGTATAGCATAAACAATAACACCATCCATGGGTATATGTATGTAACGTTATTGCTGAGACTGAAATAAAGGCTGGAATAAAGTCCAGAATTCTCTTTGCAGAGGATGCTAGACTTGTAGTGCAAAAGAGCAACGGTATCCAGCTGGCAGGGAGCAAGATCATAAGTCCCCTGACGTACTACAGTCATATCACATAAACGCCATACATTACCATTCCGGGAGGCAAGTAAATACCAGTTAGTGCTATGAACAGCACGTTTGTCTATTCCGGTATATACTTATCACTGGTTCCTCAGAACATCCATGGAGTGATTGAAGGAGATCCAGCGGGTATTAAATCAACCCAAGCTGCTGTGTCTGGAGGCTTCCGTCACTAAGTGTAAGCAACGGTGTCCATAGACGTGCACATCTAGTCCATTCCTTCCTGTTTTGACGATCACATGATCTGAATCTTCCTCTCAGTAAACAGACTCGCCTGCACCGATGGGTGATGACGTCATGACATAGTGTCCGGACGGAACTGACGTTGATGCGTTTCACAAGGGGGGGAGTGTGGTAGCGTGGGGCTCCTTTTTAAAGCTGTCCATTCCTCTGACACGCCTACCAGTTAAACATTTCTTAAAGGAGCAGCCCCAAGTCTGTGTGATGACCAAATTTTTGCAGTTTGTTGATAGTGAACCGTCTAAATAGCGGTGTATGATCATTGTTTTTCCAATATTTTACAGTAGCCCAAGTGCAAATGATCTCCGACTGTATCCTTGATACAGGTACATCTGGGAGACCAAATAATATATCATAGGAGGGAAAAGCATGATTGTCCAAGGTCCATATAGTATAGAGAAAGAATGCATATCATTATCAATTATTGAATATTGAATTATCAATTATTGAATTATAATTAATTTATCCTCACAATAGGGGTTCCAATGATGCTGATGGGAACCCCAGGCGGCAAAGGAGAATGGATAAAAGACAGAACACAGAAGAATGACATATAGTTGTACAAACAACAGAAAACATGGATGATGGCTATCCGCAAGGAGTAGCGTATTAGCTGACGTCTCTTTTCTGTATGTATGAGTCACAAGGGTTACATTTCTGATACCAACAGAGAGTCTAGAAATTACATTCCTCATGGCTATAAACAAATGTTAGCTTGATGTTGTGGTCATTGTGATTCAGGACCGCAATGAATTCCTTGAGTGACTCCTCGTCACCTTTCCAGATGACCAACACGTCGTCGATGTACCTGAGCCAGGTATGCACATGGCTCAGGTACATCGGCGAGGTGTAGATCAAATCCTCCTCCCACATTCCCAGATGCAGGCATGCATAAGCTGGTGCCCATGGAGCCCCCCATCAAAGTACCATTCAGAGAGTTTTGTGTTTTCAATAAAATTCACTTTGGGAGGTTGTCAACCCTGTCCCATAGCCAATGCAAGAAGTGAGAGCAAATCCCTTCAGTTAAGGGAATCCTTTGCCCCCCCTGGTCAACGGAACTAGTGTCCCCATCGGAAGAGTCTCCCTCTATTCATTTTCTGGGGACAATCCAAATTTTGGGATTTTCTCTTACTTTCATTTCAATGATAATGATACATAGGACAAATAGAGAGGGTGAATATCATTAAGGGGGCACAGACAGCAATAAACACCAAATAGATGTTTTAATCAGTCTTCACTAGGGATGAGCCGAACAGTTATTGTCCTAACAAAGGGTTTGGGGGACCCGAGTCTTGCCCCAGGAGACATGTGACAATACAATTGTCCTAAAAGGGTTTGGGGACCCGAGTCTTGCCCCAGGGGACATGTATCAATGCAAAAACAAGTTTTAAAAAGGCATTTTTTTCGGGAGCAGGGGACATGTATCAATGCAAAAACAAGTTTTAAAAAGTGCAGTATACAGGTGGTCCCAAGAAAGACAGGGATTGTATGTTTGTTCTTAAGTTTAATCTGTTTGTAATTTGGAACAGGTATATTTTGTAAGTGTAGCTGCAGCCAAAGAAATACATTTCTAAGCTTTCTGGAAAACATAGGGAAGGGTTATCACCCCTGTAACATTTGTTTTGCTGTGTGTGCCCCTATTCAGAAGATTTCACCTCACTGTCCCAATGACAATTGGATTTTGAAAATTTTGTTTTTTTAGGGAAAAAAAAGGATTGGTGATAAAGGATAAGTGGAGGAGACACTTTTTTCCCATATTAACTCTTACAGGAGAGAATTTCCCTTTCCCTAGGGGTAGATTTCCTCTCACTTCCTATTGTCTCCCTCCGTTTGTAAGTAGGAGTCGTTTGTAAGTCAGATGTTTGAAAGTAGGGGCCTGCCCTATATACTCTGCAGAAATTTGGGCCTTAGGTGTTGGCGGTACCAGAACACTGTAAGCCCTCACAGTTACTCTTGGTGGGCGCAGGAACGGGTCCTGTTGTGAAATATTAGATCAAAAATTGTAATTACATGCCCCTGTTGAACAGGGACAGAAAAATTGGGCTTTAGGCACTGGTGCCACAACACTGCAACCCCTCACAGATACTTTGAGTGATAGTTGAGTGTAGGAACAAGCCCTGCTGCGAAATATTAAAGCAAGAATTGTAATTACACGCCCCTGTTAAACAGGGGCAGAAAAATTGTGCCTTAGCCACTGGTGGTGGTGCCCAGAACCAAAAATGTTCTTATCAACATGAACATTGAGGAGGAATAGGATAGTCACTCAGCATAACAGGATAGTCACTCAGCATCAGCATAGGCAGTTTTGAAGGGATCTCACATTCATAAAAAAATGATTTGGTTACATCAACATCAGGTGCTTGGTAGCTGGTGATCCAAGACTGATTCATTTTTATGAAGGTGAGTGCAAGCTCTGGCCAGTGATCCATCCTGACCCAGTAACCCAGAGGATTTTTGGTTGGAAAGGTCTCCAACTCTGATCTTGCCCCAGGTATTCCTGCACCATGTAAATCAGACGCTGGCGATGGTTGCTGGAACCGATCAGACCTTGGGGCTGCGGACTAAAAAATTGTCTGAACATATCTGTCAGACGGCCACCTTCTCCACCACTCCTTCTGTGACTGACCGAAGCCTCAGCAACACGTTTTCCATGACCAGGAATTTGTAACCTCCCAGGCTCTGGAAACGCAGATCAAGGAGATCAAGGAGGGTTGCCAGTCAGTCCTTGATACCACAAATCCGAGGGTCCTTTTGCAGGCTTTGCAGGATCAGGGAGGCCATGCAGCGTAGGTTTGCTGAGGCATTCAGTTCAGAGTCCTCTGGGTCACTAAGGACACCTGATCCGCAGCCACCTCCTCCCAGCCATGTACAAGTCCATGGGTTTCTGGGGACTGTAAACAATCCCTTATAGACTGATGCTGAGTGCTTGGCTCCACCTCCATGCTGACACAATCCTCCTCCTCTTCCTGTGTGATCGGCAGGCCGGCAGGAACACTGTCTGGATAAAGGGGGCCTTGAGAGGTAAGGGAGTCCTCCTCTTCCTCCCTCTGTTCTGCCTCATGTGCCCTGTCCATTATTCCATGCAGCGTGTGCTCCAACAGGTAGACAAGAGGGACAGTATCACTGATGCATGCACTGTCACTGCTCACCATCCTCGTGGCCTCCTCAAATTGTGACAGGACAGTGCATGCATCCTTGATCATGAGCCCCTGACCCTGTCCTGGTGCCATAGTCACACAGGTACTCATTGTTGGCCCTCTGCTGTGTGTGCAGCCGCTGCAGCATGGCCAACGTTGAGTTCCATCTGGTGGGCATGTCACAGATTAGGCGTTCTTGGGCAGGTTGTATTCCTTTTGGAGGTCAGCCAAGCACTGGCATTATATGACTGGCGGAAATGCACACAGACTTTCCTGGCCTGCCTCAGGAGATCCTGTAAGCCCAGGTACCTGCACAAGAACCGCTGCACCACCAAATTAAGGATGTGAGACAAACAGGGAACATGGGTGAAGTGTCCCTGTCGGAGGGCGGAGAGAAGGTTGGTGCCATTGTCGCAAACCATCATTCCTGCCTGAAGCTGGCGCGGCATCAGCCACCTCTGAGCCTGCCCCTTCGGAGCTGACAGAATCTCTGCCCCAGTGTGGCTCCTGTCCCCTAAGCACACATTTTGCCTGAGTGCTTGGGTAGCCACTTGATGTGATGTGGACAGGGCAGCCATCAGTACGCACTCAGTCCCCCTCCTCACACCTGTACGCACTCAGCTCCCCTCCTCACACCTGTATGTATGCATTCAGTCCCCCCTTACACCTGTACGCACTCAGTCCCCCTCCTCACACCTGTATGCACTCAGTCCCCCTCCTCACACCTGTATGCACTCAGTCCCCCTCCTCACACTTGTACGCACTCAGTCCCCCTCCTCACACCTGTACGCACTCAGCTCATTGTAGACAGAGAAAGGAATTGAAGACAAGAGTTCAATTCCTTTCTCTGTAGGCTCAGCTGCAATGTTTAAGAATGGATGGAAGTCTCTGCTCCCATTCATTAATAAGCTGGGGCATAGTATACACTGTTTACTATGCCACCGTGACAGCTGAACATAGGAGCAATCGGTACCTATCTCTCACTATGTTCACCTAGGAAAGAAAGGGTTCTGGTAAACACATTTACCAGACCCCTCCCCCGCTCTCCATCCTGACACAGAACGATCCAGACTCACTCTCGAGCAGCAGCTGCAGCTGACTGGAAGTGGGGGATGAAAGACGGTCAACTTTCCCTCCCTGCCTCCCATCAGCTGCAGTGTGGGGAGGGGATGCGGGGCACTACACTGGGGGTCAGAGTGGCGGTGCGGAAGGTAAATGTACATTTTGTTCCAATGTGTGCCTAACCTGCAACATATGAGCTGGCTGGAGGACAGAGGAGGGAACCCGCAAGGTGCAGGGGAGGATTGGTGTTGGGGTATAAGGGTAGTTAGTGTAGAGAGATACATAGAGGTGCTGATGAGGTGGGGAAGGCATGTATTTTAGGTTAAAGCAGGGACACGCCAGTGTACTGGTGGCGGCAGCCGCGGGGGGTTCAACTTTTTGGGGAATAACTCTGATCAGAGGATTGTTATCCTCTGATCAGAGTTATTGTTTTGTTCAGCAGAATCTGCTGAACAGTTCTGATATAAGCTTATGGTCACTGAAGTGACCATGAACTTATAACACAAGGAGGAATGTGAGGTCCGTATGGCA
Organism: Lithobates sylvaticus; assembly: GCA_028564925.1. Lineage (NCBI taxonomy): Eukaryota > Metazoa > Chordata > Amphibia > Anura > Ranidae > Lithobates > Lithobates sylvaticus. Next base: position 37,364,268 of record CM053033.1, on the reverse strand, counting down.
TACGGACCTGGTCAGCTGGAAGCAGTTCTGTAGGTCCGTATGTCGTACATACCTGGCAGTGAAAGGGTTAATAGGAAAGCAAGGGAACTAACCAGAACACCAGGGATTTCACATAAAGGAAGTGATACAAAGGAAACAAGAAACTTTCTCATACAAGTACATGGTACAGCAGGCACATATCAGGAATAAGAAGTGTTGGGGTAACAAACGCTTTAAGTTCTGATAGCAAGTATAACTGCCTTATGGCCCGTACATACGATCCAAATATTGTCCAAAAACTGTCGTCCGATGAAGAATCATATGATTTTCAGATCGTGTGTACACTACTTTTGACAGCCGATCACGACAGTTCTTCTGATATTATTCGATCGGACATGCACGAAAATTCTCCTCGTACGATTCCAGATCGTACGATTTTCGTTTAGTCAGTATAGTTGTCGTAAGAAAATACAATACAAATACATTACAACACATGACATCGCTTCCGATTTTTTTTCCTGTCGTACGAGAATTTTCGTGACTTTATTTTCCTATTCAATTTCTACTTGCGACTATTAACCACTTCCCGACCGGCGTACGACGATATACGTCGGCAGAATGACACGGACAGGCATAAGGGCGTATATATAAGTCCCTTTTAAAATGCCATCGGGAGCGCTCCGCGAGTGCTGCGCTCCAGCCCAGTCTGGACCCCCGTGAGGCCGGTCGCGGGTCCCGCGGAATCGATCGCCGCGGGGACACCCGCGACCGTCTCACGGGAAGATGCGGAAATAAACAGCATCTCCTCGTTCTGCCTAGCAACTAGTGACGCTGATCTCTGCTCCCTGTGATTGGAGCAGAGATCAACATTCACTAGCTGACAGCCACACCCCCCACAGTAAGAAACACACCCCTAGGCATACTTAACACCTACACTGCCACCTAGTGGTTAACCCCTTCACTGCCAGTGTCATTTATACAGGAATCAATGCATTTAAATAGCATGGATTGCTGTATAAATGACAATGGTCCCAAAAATGTGTCAAAAATGTCAGATGTGTCCGCCATAATGTCGCAGTCACAATACAAATCGCTGATCACCGCCATTACTAATAAAAAAAAAATATTAATAAAAATGCTATAAAACTATCCCCTATCTTGTAAACGCTATAACTTCTGCGCAAACCAATCAATAATAGCTTATTGCGATTTTCTTTACCAAAAATATGTAGAAGAATACGTATTGGCCTAAATTGAAAAAAAGGAAAAAGAAAGGAAAAAAAATGTTTTTTTATATATTTTTGGGGGATATTTATTATAGCAAAAAATAAAAAAGAATGCGTTTTTTTTTTAAATTCTCGCTCTTTTTTTGTTTATAGCGCAAAAAATAACAACCACAGGGGCGATCAAATACCACCAAAAGAAAGCTCTATTTGTGGGAAAAAAAGGACGTCAATTTTGTTTGGGAGCCACGTCGCATGACCGCGCAATTGTCAGTTAAAGCGACGCAGTGCCGAATCGCAGTAAGGGGCCTGGTCCTTTGGCTGCAAATTGGTCCGGTCTGAAAGTGGTTAAGCGAAAAAGGTAGTACGATCTGTCGTACAATATTCGGATCGTGTGTACGGGCCATTAGAGTGGACATATTGGTGGAAATCTACAATAAAATGGAACAGACAGAATTTCTTGCAGCTGTGCCTAGTATCCAATCAGTAAAGCTTTGAGAATGAAAGCTAGAAGGTAAATGTTTGCCACGCACAGCTGCTCCAGATTCTGTTTGCTCCAGTCTTAGCATATTCCCCCACTGTCACCCAATTGTATTGATAGTAATGTGTTACTGAGGTTTTGGCTTGCCCCTGTGCAGAATGTGATGACAATCAGGTTGTGCTTTCTCCAGGTCCTGACTAAAATTAGGCAGAAAAGGAGGATTCAGTATAATACCCCAGGATTGTAGGATAGGCATGCTCTCTTCTAGGGTCACAATTACATGTAATGTACATTTTTTGTTGATGAGAAGTTTGGTGGGGTATACCCATCTGTAAAGAATTGTATGGTTTGAAATGTTTTATATTATAAAGTAAAGGAATGAAAGCACGTTTGACAAATTAAATATACTGTAACTAGATACCCTAATTGTCTTTTTATAGTTGACTAAAAGTAATTTTTTTTTATGTGAAACTTTTAAACTCTGTGTGCATGCATGTGCTTAAGAAACTATTCTTAGGCAGAATGTGGTTCACAGCAGAAAAGGATATGTTCTTTGTTCTAGCAGGTTTGATAACAGTCACAGTGGCCATGGAAGCAGAAGAAGAGGCAAGCAATGCCCGAAACCTTGTTCATTTGCAGAAAGAACATGTTTGAATATCACAGGGGATAGTGAGATTTGTCATAGATTCTGGTTTATAAAGGAAGCTATTGTGCATCGTTATAGCCTCATAGATGAAAAAAATCTGACCCATCACTGCAGGCAGACAAGCTGTTCCAGGGATGATAAGCTTGTCCATCCAAAATACTTATGGCTTAGTTTGTAGAATGAGCCAGTCCCCTCATGTCCATTGTGTAGATGAAGGTCATTGATGCCATTATTGTTGAGGAAAGTGGAAATATAGCGCTGGACCCATATGTTTATTTTACTGTTTTTGACATTTAAGGTATTAATGTTGGTGTAAATGATCTGGTTCCTGGGCAGGCAGCTTCTACACTCCAGAGGATCTCCACAGACTCCTTGGCTTGTAGTGTAATGTAAGAAGGGTTTAAATTTAAGTACTGCACCACTGCTAAGAGGTCCAGATACAACTTTATTCCATTAAAGGTCAGGGGTACAATTTAAGAAATATCTAACATGTTTCGGGGTCTAAGTGCCCTCTTCATCAGGGCTTGACTAGCAACCAGGTGAACAAACCAGTAGTGAACTGGACCTACAATGGTATTTATTCCAGTGTGAGTTTAAAGCACAGGCCTAATCAGAGGTCTGCTTTGTTCTTTGGTGTGGGATATTTAGGTACACTTACCAACAAACTGCATGGCAGGTCGACATATGTCTGGTCAAGCATGTGGTGCCCAAGTGGCTGATGTTTTGGCCACGCGAGATACGCTTGAGAGATATGTTGCAAATAGCAGCAGTGCGATCTGATGCACTCGTCTCAAAAAGGCCCACACCAAAGAACTTTTGGAATAACGCGCAGAGACAGCAGCGCCCTGTACATGCGGAGCTCTGCCGTGTGATGCAGTCAGTGTGCTGCCCTTAAGCTGGCCCCTGGAGGGCATCCTGCCTCGTTGGAGATGTGCCTCCTCCTCCTCCTCCTCCTCTATCCTATCAGGCACCCATGTGGAGTCAGTGACCTCATCATCCCCTCCCTCCTCATCACTGGAGCAAACCTGGCAATATGCTGCAGCTGGGGGAACATGACTGCCAGATTGCTGTCCTTCTTGGGCATCCCCTCTCTCTGGGCTCACGTTACTGCCTTCCTCTAGCTGGGTATCATCATCAGAGCCTTCAAAACGCTGGGCATCCTCATGGAGCATGTTCCCAACACTGTGCTCAAACAGTTCGGGGGACTCCTCAGGAGGACACGGTGGGGCTAGGGAAGGAGTGACTGATGCTATTGAGCCAAGGGAAGAGGCTGCATTGGCAGCTGCTTTGCCAGACAAAATACCCTGAGCCTGGGTGAGAGAGGATGAGGAGGATGAGGACGGCTTGGTCATCCACTCTACCGAGTCTTCAGCATGTTGCTGTCCAACATGGCCAGCTGCAGAAAAAAAGGACAATCGTGTCTCACGGCCACGTGCTGATGAAGTTGCACCATGTCCAGGACTAACACTGTTGCCTCTAGACACAGAGCCTGCTTGCCCTCTTTTATTGGCTCGTGACTGTCTACCTCTCCTTGTTGGCCTTCCAGACATACTAATGGCCTGCAGGGAGATGTAGCTGCACAAAGCTGGGACGTATATATATATACTGATTATACTGCAGCTAGCAGAATCAACTGCCTGCCTGTAGTATTATTAGTATGAGAGCACCAGCAATTGTATTCAGATAAAGCTTTAGGTGCACACTGTGCAAAGGACACTAAAACAAAATACTGAAGCTCCCTGCCTGTATTTGTATGAGAACGCAGGCAATTGCATTCAGGTAAAGCTTTAGGTGCACACTGTGCAAAGGACACTAAAACAAAATACTGCAGCTCCCTGCCAGTATTTGTATGAGAACTCCGGCAATTGTTTTCAGTTAAAGCTTTAGGTGCACACTGTGCAAAGGGCACTAAAACAAAATACTGCAGCTCCCTGTCTGTATTTGTATGAGAACATCGGCAATTGTATTCATGTAAAGCTTTAGGTGCACACTGTGCAAAGGACACAGTACACCAAGTGAAAATACTGCAGCTCCCTGCCTGCCTGTTAGTATATTATGAAGAGAATAACAGGAACGGATTTAGCTAAACTGAATACAGTGTATAAATATATATACAACACACCTAGGATGCATATATATCCTCTACACACTGTAACTGAAGCTAACTGACTCGCCTGTCTACTCTATCTAACTCAAATTAAATGACATTGTCTCTCTCTGTCTGTCTTTAACCACCGCCGCAACACACTACACAAGGCCGCCACGCAGGCGTCCTTATATAGTGTAGGGCGTGTACTAAACCCCCTGAGACATAATTGGCCAAAGCCACACTGGCTTTAGCCAATCATGGCTCTCCATTTTTTCTGTGCTGTGATTGGCCAAAGCATGCGGGTCATAGTGCAAGCTTGGCCAATCAGAAGCCAGCAATGTACTGCGATGCCGCAGTGAATTATGGGCTGTGACGCACCACTCTAATTTGGCGCGAACGGCCCATAACGTTCACAATTCGGCGAACGGTCGAACAGACGTTGTTCAAGTCGAACATGGGTTTGACTCGAACACGCAGCTCATCCCTATTGAAGTTAAGTCCTTTGGAGATACAGATCCAGGGAGGCCCCAGACTTGGATATTATTTTGTCCTGCTCCAATTTTCTAGGTCATACGGGTGGTAAATGAGGTTTTTGTTCTGTACCGTATGGTCATAGTAGTATTTTGTCATGTAGCTTGACCTTTTTTGGAGCGACTGGATGGTGGATGATAATTCTTTAACATTCAAATCCAACCGGTCGAGGTTGGTTTTGATGAAGCTTACCACCTTTTTATTTGTAGTCTCTAATATGGAAACATAGCGTTCTAACACCAACCTGGTGCGCAGGGACAGAATGCATGTTTTAACGTCCCAGTCATCCTCTATGTCCAAGGCCAGGGCAGGAGACCTTGGATTGCCTTGGGAGCTGAGTGTTGTGCTCTCTAGTGGTGGTGTAGCTGACACCGAGAATACATATGCTGAAGGTACCTGGGAGGGGGATATAGTGGCAAAACAGTCCCATTGCATATAAGCCCCATGGATAAAGAGTCACATATCAAGTCCATGGTTTCTGGAAAAGGAGCACAGGAAGAGGACACTGCTGAAGGAAGGGAGAGAGCCGGTTCCCTGGTCACAGGCTGTTACTCTGAATGGTCTGCATAGACCTGCGAGGTGGCTGCTGCTGTGAGATCAGCAACCAAGGCTGTGGAACAAGGCAGTAGAGGAGAAGTTGAGTCCAGGTCCTGCAGAGGTATAGGCACTGGGAGAGTCTGCCATGCAGTGTGCAGTGGACTGGGATTCGGACCAGGTGGCCACCTCCATCTCTTCTCGGTCTGCTGAAATGGAGAGGCGGATTTAGGCAAAAAGGGCACCAATCCCACTCAAACTCTGTTTAGGGAGGATTTCTCAGCTTTCTTTCTCCCCATCTCACCCAGCGGGAGCTTGTCAGGAGCCCTGTATTATGTGGAGAAAGCTGGAGCAGGGACAGAAAGAGCAGTCCACACAACCTAACTCACCATCAGCAAGCCATGCTCCCTAGAAACATTTTAATGATGCAAATCAGCAAGAATAAGGACATTTAGCATTTAGCAATCTTTATCCAGAGAAAAATAATCTAAGTGGTAATAAATATATTTAAAAAATAGTTAAAACAAAGGGAGACATACAAAATAAAATATAATACAATGATTGCATTTGTTTTCCAGTGAAATCGTTGATCTATTATATTAATACACAGCTACAATATTTTCCTTTTGAATGCATACATGCCCAAGCTCAATATTTAATCTATTCACTAATATAACACAAATCAAATAATTACTAGAATAGGTCTGCATCATACAAATTCCATCAGTCTGTAGATTTATTAGTAAATAAAAAACATAATTCCTTAAAAAACACTTATGGTAGAGCACAATCTATTCCTATACACTTGTATTCATTACTTTGATTACTTGCCTGATATATGATTTTACTTTGTGTTGTACTAGGTAAAGTGAGTACTATGTGTTTTGTACTTGCTGCTAAAACATTGTTTTAGCAGCAAGTACAGCACTGCTTTCATATTCTTGTGTGGTCATATACGTATATACTGTAAAAGTAATCGGGATCAAGTCTTTTTTTCCGTAATACTTGTGCATTTAAACTCTTGAACTATTTTATCATAGGTTTTATAGTAAGTTTTCCCTAATTCATAACTACTTTACAAGAGGGCACTCTTTCTTATTATTCTAAATTATCCTTGTGAACAAACATGTAAGCAGTTCTGTCTATTATTCTGACACTTTTTTTTTTATAACTATTGAGTAAGCAAAATTTTGAATACATTATGCTGCTCTTTAAAACAAAAGTTAAAAAGTACAAAAATATGTTGAATATTTTAGCAATACATCATTCCTTATAGTAGACTATTTAGGGTTTGACAAATTAAAATGCTGTCCTCAAGCGAACTTCTGTTTTCCAACCATTTTCTATCTTTTTGGATGTATTCCATCTTTGCATTAAACATTTGTGCTTGCAATAGAAATCCTGGCACAATATACACATCTTTAAAATACTTAATAGATTCACTCTTTCATTGTGCAATGCAACCGCATACAGTATTGTATAGAAATTCTAAAATACTGTTTTCATCTACTGTAGATAATACTGTATATCTTCCTAAAATTACAATATATATATCTTATAGCCCTTTCACAACTACATTTTGCTTGGAACAGTTTTTGTTTTCTTGATAATCATGCACCCTTCAAACAGAATTATTTTCTACAAAGTAGTATACCTACTGTTTTTTTTTTTCTACACTTATAGGACACATATACAATATTGTTCTGTATTCATTGATAAATCACCAAGGGCCCATTTAGTATTATGTCATGCATCTGTTTATATTTTGTATTTATCAGTGATTTATCAGTTTTAAAGTGATATTAAATCCTCCAGCTTTTTACCAAATTTAAGATAAAGATGATATACTTTTCTGCTATCTTTAAGGATATTTTGTGATATACACCAATTTATGTATTTAGTACTTTAATAAAGATATTTTTTACTTTTATACATAATTTACTCTCTTTACCCTCATTTTCATGCCATTATCTCTACCCATACAATCCCTTGGGGCAACCCAAACCAGTTTTTCTAGACGTTCTGGGATGTGGTAGAAATGGTTAGGATTTCTCGTTTATTAGTATTCTCTGTTCTCTTTCAAGTTTTTATCTTTAAGGATATTGCACAGTGGCCCTGCAACTCCTCTTCTGGGATACCTCACTGGTGCTCTCTTCTGTGTCTTCCCTCTTTGTAATCCGCTTGCTATTGAAGTAGATGTGCAGCCACGCTGCCACACAGACAGTATGGCTCGGTCCCGCCTTCAGGTCTCTCCTTACAGGATTTTATTGACACTGCGTGTGAGAGAAAGGGAAAGAAGACAAGCACTGTTGCAAATAGACACAGAGCTGGATCCATACAGGGCTCAAGTAAGTATTTCAGCAGAGGATGGGAAGAAGAGGTAGTGGAAGGTTTTTTACCTTAATGCAGGCATTTCAATAAGGTAAAACCCTTTTGGCGTTGGAACCACTTTAAATGTATGTATAGCCAAAACCTCCTCTTTTTTATGTTTTTGTGAGGAAGAATTGTCTGTGTCCCATTGGGGAAATTTATTTTCTGAGGGTGGTTGTCACTTGAACAGGCGCCTTCATTGTAAGTATCACCCTCACCTTTTTTTCTGGTGGCAACTGTAAATTTTATAATTTTCCATCATTTCCTGTCTCAGTGACATGGTTACCAGAACAAATAAAGAAGGTGATACTACCTTGTGGGGGAACAGACATCTATGCATGCACTTTCATAATGTTTGATAATACATCATTTAATATAATTTTTAATCAAAGAGGGTAAAGATCCTACCCTGCCACAAAGTTTCGATATTGCTGCTTAATGTGGATATCAAGATTTTTGCGAATATTCTAGTGAATCGGTTGAAGTACCTCCTCTCATCTATTGTATATCCGGGCCAAACTGGCTTTATTTCTGGTCGGGAAGCCAGGGATAACTCCATCCAGGCTACACAGTTTATCCATTGGGCCCTCTCTCATCAGGACCCTGTACCGTACCTCATTATATCCATGGATAGAGAAAGAAGCCTTGAGCTTGGCCCCACATATGCTACACTGGATTATGGCCTCATATACGGCTCCTAGTGTGAGAGTTCGGGTTAATGGCATTTTCTCTCCTAGGTTACAGAATGGCACGATACAGGGGTGCCCCCTCTCACCCCTCCTCTTTACTCTGATTCTGGAGCCATTTCTTTAGACTGTCCAGGCATGTCCAGATATTAAAGCGGTAGTAAAGCCGCCGAAACTTTTTTTCTTTTTTAAACACCTGTAACGGAAAAGGCATAATGAGCTAGTATGCACCGCATACTAGCTCATTATGAAATACTTACCTTAGAACGAAGCGTCGGTAACTCACCTGGTCCACGCTGAGGTCGCTGACATGTTGCCTTGGCGTGTCTTCTGGGTATCGCGACTCCAGCGCTGTGAGTGGCTGGAGCCGCGATGTCTTCACTCCTGCGCATGCGCACGGGAGACTTTTTCCCGGCAGGGTTCGGATACTGCCGGCCTTTCAGCCAAGAATCCCCCGTGCGCATGCGCCGCTGCATTCAGCGGCGCATTACACAGGGAATATCTCCTAAACTGTACAGGTTTAGAAGATATTTGTTTTTACCTACAGGTAAGCCTTATTATAGGCTTACCTGTAGGTAAAAGTCATATTTTTGACTTTACAACCGCTTTAAGAGGTTAACAATAGGGACAACTGAACACAAGCTATCAGCCTATGCTGATGATGTCCTCTTTCATCTCACGGACCCCCTTGTCTCATTGCCAAACCTAATGCAGGAACTTCAGCTGTTCGGGAGGTTATCAAACTTTCAGATCAACGACGCTAAGTCTGAGGTTTAACCTATCACGAGACACTAGCTTCCAACTTGCGCAAGTTCTTTCCCTTTACTTGGGCTAAGTCTTCCCTTAATTACTTGGGGGTCCAGCTCACATTATGATTTTAGACACTGTACCCTGCCAACTACCCTGCTCTCTTGAGCAAGGTGCATAGAGGCTTACAAACTTGGATAAAGACAGCCTTTACATGGCTGGGTAGGGTTAATATCATCAAAATTAATATCCTCTCTAGGGTGCTCTTCCTCATGCAAATGCTGCCTATCTCTCTTGCAAAAAATGTTTTGCTCAATTTCAGAGTTTGCTGGTCGGGTTTGTAGAGAATAATAAAAAGCTGCATATAGCAATGACCTTACTCCAACGGTCTAAAGGGGTGGGAGATTTTGGTCTCCCCGACATACAGCAATATTACAGGGCAATTTTCCTCCAGCACATCTTAAACTGGTGCTTTTATATTTGCTCCAAAATGTGGGTCACCCTGGAGAAAAGTTTGTCAGGCCGCAACATATCATATGCCCCTTGGCTGCCTCGGGAATACAAAGGGCTCTCGGCGATGACTTCCCCAATGACAACTCATGTTTTGTGTGTCTGGGGCCGCATTAACAAGTTGTATTCTTTGGCCCCCTCTGGATCCCTGCTGAAGCCAATAGGAGGCTTCTTGTGGTTCCCTCCTGGGGAATTCATGGATTTTTTTGGGCCCTGGGCCATGGATGGTAACCCTAGCTGCCGTAGATTCTTGGAGAATGGCCGGCTGCTTCCTCTGAAGACCCTCAGGGATAGGTTTGGTCGGATTGATTAAACTGTAAGCACTTGCACCATATTTTTGCTACCCACAGATATTCTATTAGGGAGCTGTCTACCCTTACCCCGTTTGACAGGTTGTTTATAAAAAAAGGAGCTTACACCCCATCTGATCTCGGAGCTTCTGGGTTCTGTTCCCACTATGAGAAAACCGGCCTTTATTTGGGAGTGGGAGCATGACCTTGAGCTGGAGTTCTCAGATGAAAAAAATGGCACATCTGTACAAACTCACACACTCTAGCTCTATAGTGTCTAAGACCCAAGAGACCAACTATAAGCTACTAATGTGCTGGTACCGTGTACCTGCAGCTCTGTCATGTATCTACCCTTCGGTCACAGATTGCTGCTGGCAGGGATGTGGTCACAGAGGTACACTCCAGCACCTCTGGTGGGAGTGTCCTGTGATTAGCTCTTTTGGTCAGATATTAAAACTCAGAGAATGGATGCTCTTGGGGTGGATATCCCATTGTCCCCGGCTCACTTCTTTCTCCACGTTCCTACTCTCCTGCTTAGGCATTATAAGAAAAGTGCCCTACCACACCTCCTGAATACGGATAAACGACTTATTCCGATATATTGGAAACAAGCCCAGGTGCCCACCAAGGAGGAGTGGTACAAGAAAGTAGCCAAGATCAAGGATGCTAAGGTTTCATCCAGCCTGGATGTAGCCTTGTTGGAGCTAGCAACAAGGCGACATCCATTGAGAGTACCCGCCTGAATAGTGTTCATTACCTGAATCTAGTCCTTACATTTCATTGAGAGTACCCACCTGAATTTGAGAATACCCGCCAGAATAGTGTTCATTACCTGAATCTAGTCCTTACATTTCAGTTTAATGTTTTCTATTCCCTTTTAGACGTACCGATCAGTATGGGCAATTATGGTCATACTGGTGGAATTTGTCCAGTGTGGAAAAACACCAGTCACCACACGAAGTGTGAATAAGTCTTTTGGGTTTAGGCCAGTATTTGCTGTGGGCTGGGTTTATTGGGCTTAAAGTGTTACTAAACCTAGGACCCTGCATTCACTATATCTGGTCTCCCACAGTACACAGAACATGGAAATGCAATTATTTTAGTAAACATAAACTGCTAAATATCTTTTCTCATCAGCAATATATAGCAGCTCTGTGACTTCTATCAGTGTCCGGCAGAGCACAGGTTAAAGCTTGTAGGAGAAGTTTTTATACTCATCTGAACCTCTGTCTGGACATTTCAGAATGCCCTGTGTTGATCATATGCACCCTCCCCAAAAAAGAACTCTCTAGCAATACACACCAAATTGAGCATGTGCAGAATGTCTCCTAGGGCTCTGTGCTCTCAGCAGATGGATTGGGGATTGTGGAAGAAGGGGAAGATCAGAGAAGACAGGATCAAACAGTCTTTTTACACAATGCAGGTGATTAACCCCTTAGGTTCCACAGTGAGTATAACAAGCATATACAGACTGATTTTACTGTTGTGGGTTTAGTAACACTTTAATTTACCATAATAAATATTTTTAAGTAAAATTGTTGTAGATCACTTAATTTTTAAATGAAAATTGCAAGCATCTTGAATGCATTTTGGATAAACCCTGAAAGATTTTCTCCTTAAAAAACAACATAATCAGATGCACATTTATTTCAGCTCAGTTTCCTGTATTGATGTGCTTTGCATTTAGCAGCAGAGATATTCAGTGTAATGTGAGTTTCTGTCTATAGCTAGAAAATATGTGCTCCTCAACTTAAAATCTGATTTGGTGTCTGTTTTTCTATTAAAGTTCTAAGGTTGTGAAGAGCTTCTAAAACAGTGTCATAACCAATATTTCAAAAAAATTGCAGAGGACCAAGATCATTGGCCAGTGACCCATAAATCAAGTCAATTATGGGGCTATACTCAGTATAGGAACTCTGAAATATTGTGAGAGATTTTTGTCATTGTAATGATTCATCAAATATCTCAGACAAATTCTGTTCTGTGAGAAATAACAATAAATAATATAAAGTATTTGGAACCAAGTGTGTTTTATAGGTAAAATACACCTGTATAGCAGAAGCATGCATGCACTGTAACAATTTATTACTTCTATTGTTCACTTGCTTTAATAAATACACTAATTTATGTTCACTCTGTGAAATCTCAAACATTACATAATTTAATGGTTTGTGTCCAACCTGTGATTCAGGAGACACATGTAACCCTGTGTGTGGTTTTATTTTTTTTATTTATTTTTTATAAATTATCATACTTTTTTCTGATCTGTTCATCTATAAATTTGTATGTTTTTTTTTTTTTTTTTCATCTGATCTTTTATAATGAATCTTGCTGAGAGAAATGTCAAATTGTAGCACAGAGAAGCACAAATGTGGGTGCATTGATTTTTAAAGGGGCTGTAAATACAATAATGTCTATCAACCTCATATAAGGTATCCCTGAAGCATGTTCCTAATCTCCAAGAATTCCTTGAAAAGAAGAAAAGTGTACAGGCTCTGACAATTTGCTATAGCATATATAGTTTGTACATCTCTCTGACTAGCTCCTGCATATTTGTTGTCTTTAATAGATCTAATTATATAATTTTGATTTAATTAAATCTTTAAAAAAAAGAAAAAAGAAAAGACACACACACATTACAGAGTGGTGATCTGTACAATCCGTACAAGAAAAAAATGAAAAATGTTTGGTCAAGGTAAATTCAATTGCATGATTAGTAATGATATAATGAAGCACAAAATATTGAAAGCTTTAGAAAGTCATATATCAACATTTTCAAGAAACCATAGTAAGATACCTAAACACAGCATGTAGCCTAGTACAGGGATTATATTACCTGTCTGTATCAGAGGTCTTAGCAATGGAAGAATAAATAAGAGGCTGCTGCACTCAAAGTGTAGAAATGCTAAAAGGGTTGGAGTTTGGTTAGAAACCGGTTTAAGCACAACTATTTGGAGCACCCCAAAAAGGGCTAAAATGTGTTATTAAAGCGGGATTCCGCCCACCTATCATTTTTTTTTCAGGATTGTTTATATAGTTTAAGAATGTCAATGTAGTACTCACGTTTTCTGTTTTACAGTTCCCCCGCTTGCCGATTTTGTGACCAACGATAAGTTATAAAAATGTGTCCAGGCGGTTGTCATTTTGCTTGTGGGCATTTGAAGCCCACAAGCATGTATTTCCGGGAGGCAGTGAATGCTGTGCTCCCAGCATTAACCGCTCGATCCCGCGCATGTTCAATGCTAACAGCGAGCAGTGCCGTAGAATTCATGGTTGCCATCGCAACAGGCGGCAAGATCTGCAAGATCTCCAAGATCTCGCGAGATTTCGGCATGACGGCGTTCCCTACTGATTCATGGGAAGACTCTAAAAAAGCTCCCAGGGGTCTTTGCGGAGCCGGGAAAAGGCGCTAAACATGCCTACTCCCACTGGAGGAGAGCCTGGAAGTCAGGATACATATTGAGATTAAAAGGTAATGACAGCTATTTTTTTTTTTAATGGGCATTTCAGCATCTATGGCAATAACCGATTTCATTTAGATTAACTGTCAATTTTGAGTACAACACCACTTTAACTAGTATGGAAGAGTCAATTAAACACAAAATACATGTGCCTGGCTTGTTAGTTATTATAATTAACTGCATAGTTGAGAGTGGATATAATCCCTTCACCAAAAAAATAAAAAATAATAATAATTATGAGCAGTAGGCATAGCAAAGAACCCCTCAACTTCTTTTGGATTTAGAGCAGCAAGGGTCTTGTTTGATGCCCAAAATCAGTTGCAGAATTAGCGCTGTTGTTACACTCAGTGTTTGATGACGAATTTCCGAACGAATCACTATTGCTTAATTCTGCAAGTGTTCTCATTTACTATTGCTGTTTTCTAGCTGGTCTAAAACTGCTTTTGATGTAAAGGAACACATTTTGGTTGCTATGGACAATCTCAAGTTTCCAGGCAGAAAGAACAGTATATATAATATAAAACTGCATGCAGGGCACTGAACAAAGCATTAGGGACAAAAGGGAGGTGAAATACAGTACAGTTGATAAAGTAATGTAATCTGTAAGATTGCTTTGTACTGTATGTATTATGCTTTTTGCATTTTTTGAATTTGGTGCCGGGCTCCGTCCCTGTGCGTCGTGATGCTCGCCGGGAACAGAGCCCAGCATATTACTAGATCGAGTGGAGGACACAACGGCACACACAGCGGGAGGACATCGCAGGATCCTGGGGACAAGTTAAGTAACTTTGCCTGGATCCTGCGATGCAATCCCGAGTGTGGCTCGGGGTTACCGCTTTTGGTAATGAAAATTCACCATGAGCCACACTCGGGATTACCGTTAGGGAGGTTAAGCTTTGTGAAAAATTAATGTCTGAGCCAGTATATAAGTGACTGAAAGGGTTACTCTTATGCGGCATACACACGAAGGGACTATCCCGCGGAATTATCCTCTGGACTCAAGTCCAGCGGACAATCCCCTCGTGTGTGGGCGCCTGCGGACTTTTTGGCGCCAAAGTCCGGCGGACCAAAGTTTTAAGTTTGGTTTTAAAATTATCCGCTGGACTTGGCAGTCCGTTGGACAATCCTGCCGTTAGTAGGCTAGTCCGCCGGACTTTTGAAAATGAACGGACTTGCCGCTCATCGCAAGTCCGTTAATTTAGCACGTGACTTCAGTTACGTAGCTAGCGTAGGCAGTAAATGCCGCCGCGCTAGCTCCGTGACCTGGCATGGATTTAAAGGGACTCCCTACGCCGAAAAACGACGTGGGGGTTCCCCCAAATCCATGTCAGACCCTTATCCGAGCACGCAGCCTGGCCGGCCAGGAAAGGGGTGGGGACGAACGAGCGCCCCCCCCTCCTGAGCCGTACCAGGCCGCGTGCCCTCAACATGGGGGGTGCCCTGGGGAAAGGGGGGCCGTGCGGCCCCCCCCACCCCAAAGCACCTTGTCCCCATGTTGATGAGGACAAGGGCCTCTTCCCGACAACCCTGGCCGTTGGTTGTCGGGGTCTGCGGGCGGGGGCTTATCGGAATCTGGGAGCCCCCTTTTATAAGGGGGCCCTCAGATCCCGGCCCCCCACCCTATGTGAATGAGTATGGGGTACGATGTACCCCTACCCATTCACCTAAGGTGTAAAATGTAAAGTAAAAAAAAACACCCACACTTTTGAAAAAATAGTTTATTGCACTGCTCCGGGGGTCTTCTTCCGTCTTGGGGGTCTTCTCGCCGGACTCCTCCGCCATTTACCAAGCTCTTTTACCGAGCGGAGAAGTCCGGCTACCTTCTTCGTCGTCGCCGCCGTCGTCTGGGGGTCTCGATCCGCCTTCGGGGGTCTTCCGGGGTCTTCCGGGGGTCTCTTCTGTTCTTGCCGCTGTCGTCACTTTCTGCGCCGCCTTCTTCTTCCGCCTTCTTCTTCCGCCTTCTTCTTCTTCTTCTTCTTCTTCTTGTTCTTCTTGTTCCTCTTCTTCCGATGTTGACACGTTGCTCGCTCTGGCCGGAATGCCAGAGCCACGCTGTGCTGGGACTTATATAGGGACAAGGGGACAGGGTCACATGCTCATGTCACATGGTGACCCCGCCCCCTTGTGATGTCACAGTCCCAGAGGATGCTGGGACTGTGACATCACAAGGGGGCGGGGTCACCATGTGACATGAGCATGTGACCCTGTCCCCTTGTCCCTATATAAGTCCCAGCACAGCGCGGCTCTGGCATTCCGGCCAGAGCGAGCAACGTGTCAACATCGGAAGAAGAAGAACAAGAAGAACAAGAAGAAGAAGGCGGAAGAAGAAGGCGGAAGAAGAAGGCGGCGCAGAAAGCGACGACAGCGGCAAGAACAGAAGAGACCCCCGGAAGACCCTGGAAGACCCCCGAAGGCGGATCGAGACCCCCAGACGACGGCGGCGACGACGAAAAAGGTAGCCGGACTTCTCCGCTCGGTAAAAGAGCTTGGTAAATGGCGGAGGAGTCCGGCGAGAAGACCCCCAAGATGGAAGAAGACCCCCGGAGCAGTGCAATAAACTATTTTTTTCAAAAGTGTGGGTGTTTTTTACTTTACATTTTACACCTTAGGTGAATGGGTAGGGGTACATCGTACCCCATACTCATTCACATAGGGTGGGGGGCCGGGATCTGAGGGCCCCCTTATAAAAGGGGCTCCCAGATTCCGATAAGCCCCCGCCCGCAGACCCCGACAACCAACGGCCAGGGTTGTCGGGAAGAGGCCCTTGTCCTCATCAACATGGGGACAAGGTGCTTTGGGGTGGGGGGGCCGCACTGCCCCCCTTTCCCCAGGGCACCCCCCATGTTGAGGGCACGTGGCCTGGTACGGCTCAGGAGGGGGGGCGCTCGTTCGTCCCCACCCCTTTCCTGGCTGGCCAGGCTGCGTGCTCGGATAAGGGTCTGACATGGATTTGGGGGAAACCCCCACGCCGTTTTTTTTTGGCATAGGGAGTCCCTTTAAATCCATGCCAGGTTACGGAGCTAGCGTGGCGGCATTTACTGCCTACGCTAGCTACGTAACCTGAAGTTACGTTCTAAATGAACGGACTGCTCCGTGTGTGGGCAAGTCCGTTTATTTTCAAAAGTCCCGCGGACTTTGGCCGGCGGATTGTCCGCCGGAGAAGTCCGCGCGTGTGTTGGCAAGTCCGCACGTGTGTGGGCAAGAGGTAAAAGGGAGAAAACTGCGCTTGGAATGGGGGAGGGGAGTGTGTGGGTTCCCTATAGGTGCCCTGTGTAGATAATTACAAAAGAAAGCTGCAAACTCCACCATGGTCTGCTGCTTTCTCTCCCTTTTGGGTACCCATTGAAAACGTCAGCCTATGACGAAACGCGTCTGGGACGTACGTGCTGACGTCACCACGCCATTGAGGACGGGTTTTTCTGGTTTATGTTGCCGGCCGGCTTCTGTTTTATGCCTAAAACGATCTTCTTTTATGTAAGTGTAACCTTTAAATTTTTATAATAAATTTGTCAAACGTACTCCACCATGGTCTGCTGCTTTCTCTCCCTTTTGGGTAAAACATGAGCCGCTGAGCTTAGGAGAGTGAGTACCGATCTTTGAAGTGGACCAGGACCTTTTGCTACCAACTACTGGCCTATCTTATCTGGGAGATTATATGCATTAATTATCGCTGGTCTCTGGTAAGGAGCCCCTCTGTGTGGTGACGGGACACGTGTCAGTCGTTTGCTTTTTGGATCACTGGTGTATGTGTTTGATACTCCTTCTTGCTGGGATAAATGCCAGTCGTTTTGCTTTTGTTGTGTTCTCGTAAGCGCAATATCTAAATGGTGGAGGAGTTTTTTATTTTCATTTTTTTTGAACACGCTTCAAATTTTTCAATTTTTTATTTTTGGTTTTTCACTCTGGGTGTTCTAATTTAATTTTTTTACTTTAAATTTTACACAGAAAAAGTGTTATATATATATATTTATATATAGCTCTTTTTTCTTAAATTTTTTTTGCAATATTACGCTATGTCTGCTCCCCTTTTTTCTTTTGGGTAATAACCACTGGGGGCATACGCCACTCTCGAGTATCCTAAGTTCCGGGTTCCTGATTCATCTAAAGGCCCAGGCCGGGTATAGGCCAACTGCGGATTTGTTGCTTATTTCTGGTAAGCATATTACTTGGAAGGCTGAGTTATTGATTTGCTGAGAATACTTCTATCACCTCTGAACCCTCCTGGAAGGACTTAGTCTCCTGTACACCAATACACCTTGCCCCTGTTTTTGAGGACTATTAATAAGGAACCTCTGATCTGGGACTTTTTAAATTTATCCATATTAATCCACCAACACACTCACTATTGGGTTAATAATTTATTCACTGTATATTTTGTATTTATTTATAATTCTTTCCTGTAAGCAATTTTTGGAAAAATTATTTATTTATTTCTGTACTGTTTTCACTTGATTGTGACATTCCTGGTCAACACTCACCAATTATTAGCTCAACTTCTCTTTTTTTAACGTGTGTGGGCAAGTCCACGCGCTCGGAAAGTCCGGCGAAGCCAGCTGGAAAGTCCGGCGGATTGTCCGCTGGACTAGGTCCGCCGGGAAAAGTCCGCACGTGTGTACGCGGCATTAGAGGTTCTCGTAAAGCTTCCTATCAATTGTCTTCTTTTAAAGTCAACATGTGCTATTTCCCATCATGGGGGATTAATGTACGTGTATTGGGGGTGCAACTCCTTCATCTCAGCCATTTTAGTAGCAAGGAAGGTGTTGCACACACAAAACACGTACATTGATCCCCCATGATGGGAGATAGCACATGTTGACTCACTGTGTGCATCTTCCAAATTTGGCTTTTTCAAAAATTTAAAAGTGTTTTTTAAAAACAAAAAATTGATGCTAGGTAGTTTGGTGTGTTTCAAATTCTCCCTAAAACATCAATGATGTTCTTAATTTTTTGTTGAACATCATTGATGTTTTTCTTGAGAATATCTAAATCGCGATTGCACCCCATTATCTCCCCGATGAGGATCTGGGCAGTTTCACTGGTAAAATGCAATTCTTCTTCCACAACATCCACACCTAAAAATAAACCGAAAAACACCATGTATTATAAATATGCAGGCATACATCGATTACCTGAAGCTGTGGTCTCAGACACTGTTGTGGTGCCAATTTCGCCAATTTAAACAACATCTCCTTTTTCCACCTCCTCCTCTCCTTCTGGTGTTGGTATTTCCCCTTCTTTTGGAGGTGTGGGGTCCCTGATGTCCTCAGATGTCCCGGGTCTTCTCTCCCCTATGAGAATGTAAAAAAGGAATACTTAACACACAGATATTTGAGGGCACTAATAGGAAGATAAAACATTGCTTGGGAAGTGTCATACAATTGTCTTTTTTGGCAAAGCTCAAAACATTATTTTAGATCCTTTCTCTAGCTGGAATATTTACCTGTTTTGTGCAAGTTTCACAGATGGAAACTAGGGATGAGCCGAACACCCCCCCCCGTTCGGCTCGCACCAGAACCCGCGAACGGACCTAAAGTCCGTGCGAGCTTTAGAACCCTATTAGTTTTAATGGATGCGAACGTTCGAAATTAAAAGTGCTAATTTTAAAGGCTAATATGCATGTTAATGTCATAAAAAGTGTTTGGGGACCGGGGTCCTGCCCCAGGGGACATGTATCAATGCAATTTTTTTTTTTTAAAACGGCCGTTTTTTTTAAGGAGCAGTGATTTTAATAATGCTTAAATTGAAACAATAAAAGTGTAATATTCCTTTAAATTTCGTACCTGGGGGGTGTCTATAGTATGCATGTAAAGGGGCGCATGTTTCCCGTGTTTAGAACTGTCTCTGCAAAAAGTGTCATTTTTGAAAGTGAAAAAGCTATTTAAAATCACTCGCGGCTAATGTGTATTGATGGCTCCCGTAATACAGAGAACAGTCATTCATTGAAACTCATTCATAAAAAAAAAGTCATTGATAAAAAATAAAAAAAATGAAAAAAAAAAAGCGTAGGGGTCCCCCCAAATTTAATAACCAGGCCCTTCAGGTCTGGGATGAATATTAAGGGGAACCCCAGCCAAAAAAAAATAAAAAATGGCGTAGGGTCCCCCTCAAAATCCATACCAGACCCTTGAGGTCTGGGATGGATTTTAAGGGGAACCCTAGCCAAAAAAAATGGCGTGGGGTCCCCCTCAAGATCCATACCAGACCCTTATCCGAGCACGCAACCTGGCAGGCCGCAGGAAAAGAGGGGGGACGAGAGCGCGCCCCCCCCCTCCCGCCTGAACCGTACCAGGCCACATGCCCTCAACATTGGGAGGATGCTTTGGGGGTCTAAGACTTCTAAAGCACCTTGTCCCCATGTTGATGAGGACAAGGGCCTCTTCCCCACAACCCTGGCCATTGGTTGTGGGGGTCTGCGGGCGGGGGGCTTATCGGAATCTGGAAGCCCCCTTTAACAAGGGGACCCCCAGATCCCGCCCTCCTCAAGGGTCTGGTATGGATTTTGAGGGGGACCCTACGCCATTTTATTTTATTTTTTTTGGCTGGGGTTCCCCTTAATATCCATCCCAGACCTGAAGGGCCTGGTTATTGAATTATCAATTCATTAGCCGCGAGTGCTTTTAAATAGCTTTTTTCCGGCAAAAATGACACTTTTTTGCAGGGAAAGTTCTAAGCACAGGAAACCTGCCCCCCTTCACAGGCCACCTATAGACACCCCCCAGATGTGATACTGCAATGCTGTTCTAACAGCACGCACACACATATCCCCAGAAATAGAGCACATATTGTCAGCAGCACACTGACACGCTGACACTGACTGAAACATAATATGCGAGGCCGCCAGCGCGGCGGCCTCTTATACCGTGGGGCGTGTACTAAAGCCCCTGAGCTATAATTGGCTACAGGCATCCTGCCTGTAGCCAATTATGGCTCTCCTCGCTGCCGGCGCTGTGATTGGCCAAGCATGCACTGTGACCCCGCCAATCATCAGCCAGCGTTGCACTGCGACTAGCGCAATGCATTGCGGGGCCGCTCGCATCACACGAATTTGATGCGAGCGGCCCCAATAGTTCTGGGCTCACCGAGCGAGCGAACGCCCGGTGCTCGATTCGAACATGGGTTCAAATCGAACACCGGGCCCATCCCTAATGGAGACACCCCTATAGTATCCACTGGAGCACGTGTGTGGGACACCCTAATAAAAAGGGTGTTCTGGTGTCCCACACTAGTGCTCCTGAGTCCAGATGTGTAAACAGCTACTGAGTGTCCTCTCCTTTACACTGAATCAAGTTTGCATTTCATTCTAGTTACAAACCCCTCTAGACAACAAACTTGCTTTGACTAGAAATAGGCCTGAACAAATGTAGTTAACTCCAACTTTAAAAAACATTGTATTTAAAGTGGGTGAACGAACGATGTTTAATAAGAATTATTGTTGAACCCATAAAACCTGAAAGTGGCCATTTTAAAGTGTCCAACATTAAATCAAAGCACATGGAGCAGTATGCAAGCAATAATAATATGAACACACGACAACTACTTACTTTTTTGAAGAACTCTCTTGATCTTTCTGTACTGATCGTGCTCCCTCAGTTTCAGGTCTGACCAGCGTTTCCTCAGTTGATCCTTGGATCGTCTTACCCCAAAATTCTTCTGCAGACTCTTCACAACTTTAACCATGATCTTGGCCTTTCTGACATTTGGGTTGGGGTAAAGCCCATACTTCCCATCATAGTCGCTCCTCTTATATTATATATGTCCACCATCTCCGCCATCTCTACAAAAGACATATTTGAGGTCTTAAATCTACTCCTCCGGGATCGGGACATTTCTGGCTCTGGGCTTTCGTCATACTCCTCCTCGTTAGTAGAATAATTAGTGCGCACCTGCTGTCTCTCCGCCATGTGCTCTCCCCACTGCGCCAAAAGAGAAGGGGCGGGGAATAGACTCGAAAGAACGTCAGGGGCGGGCAGAGTTTCACGCATGCGCACTGTATATAAAATGGAACGCGCGTGCTTCGTACGTACGATCAGTGAGTGGAGGAAGGGGTAACGGAAGTGCAGATCATTCGAACGAAGGTACAATTTTAACTTGGTACATTGCTAGCCTATACTGCTTCTAGATTGAGGCCTATATTGGGACAAAATTAGGAGAGTATAGCCTGACATTAGGGTTTGTCTTGTATTGTGTCTTGCAGAGAATATGAATGGGTTCAAGGAACAACATTTTCTGGGGCTAGTCATAGATATGCTCAGGGAGCTGCCCTGCCTGTGGCAGATGAACAACCCCTTTTATATGGACCGAAGAAAGAGGAAGGCAGCGCTGGAGAAACTGCTTGCTTTGGTGAAGACGAGGGTCCCCACGGCAGACATCACCTATGTGAAGTTAAAAATTGGTGGCCTGAGGAGCACATATCTGAGGGAGCAGAGGAAGGTCCAGAATTCCCTGAGATCAGGAGATGCAGGTGACATTTATGTCCCCAGGATGTTGTTCTATGACAGGCTGTATTTTCTGGCAGACCCGAGGGATCCCAGGCCATCACTCTACAGTCTTCCTTCAAGGCTTCCTTCCCCCCAGCTGGGGCTTCCATTGTCCATCCTGAGCCTTCCAGGCAGCAACATGTGGAGGAGCCCAGCTTGAGACAGGTATAGCATTATTCAACATATTGATTGTCATACATTTAATGATGTTAACTAGATGTTATTAGTGATCAGTAAGTTCTGATTTAACAAAGTGTTTTACATATCAAGAGACAGTAGTGACCAAAAATGATTATGACAAGACTGAAAAATTATGGGCTCAGAATGACAGTCTGTTCTATTTATTAACATTCAATTTGCAACAGTCATGAGCTGAAAATTGTGTGATTGATAAACAAAAAACTAAAACTATGTCCCATTTTCATAAACAGGAAGACTTCAGCCAGAAGGAGGCTGTAGCAAGTGGCAGCTGGGAGGTTGACCATCGCCCTCCTCCTCCACCTCCTGCCACAAATACAAGAGCAAAGCCACAGCCTGGAAGGAAGCCTGGAGGGAAGTGCCTAAGGAAGACCAGAGAGTGATGGCCTGGGGACATAGATGTCATCTGCTCTTCCTGATCTCTTGGACTTCTGGACCAGACTGTACTCCCTTAGATATGGACTCCTCAGGCCCCCAATTTTTCCATTTAAATAGTTGATGTCTGCCCTGGGGGCCAAAGGCTTTGCCTATTTACCAGTTTCCCCAGCGTTGTCTTCCTTCCTCTTTATTTGATTATGACACCTGATAAAGTTTTTTTTATGTTTAAAGAAATACTTGCCTATGTGTTTTGCTTAAAAAAGGACAGTTTATTTGTGAGTAAGCAGGTACATTTCAAAAATACAAAGTCAAATTAACAAGGGGCACCAACACCAAACAACCTCCTACAGATTGAAAAAATGAAACAATAAAATAAAAAGATAATAATGGTGTTGGGTTAAGTTGACACACAGAAGACACCCAAACATTTTTGAAGATTAGCAAGATGTAAAAAAAAGAGATCTGGATTAAAAAAACAACCACAAAACTTAAAACAAAAAATAAAACAAAAAAAAGATTCAGGAGATCTGACGAATAAAAATGTTCTATTCATGAAATCAGGAAAAAGAATAAAGAAATATGTTTTGGAGAAGTCTGTGTGAATATGAGCAGCAAAAGAACTTCATTCTTCTAGCATTATAAAGAAAAAGAGAATGCGCTGCATTAAACAATTTTTAACATTGCAGCGTGACGAATGTGTTATATCGATTACGAACGCTAGTTTTACCTGACCGATCGCTTCCGTCTCAGAATTTATTGTGAGCATGCGTGGCTCTTTGTCCGTCGGACTAGGCTACACATGATCGGAATTGACGTGATTGGACCATGTTGTCGGAAAATTTGAGATCCAGCTCTCAAACTTTGTGCGTCGGAAATTCCAATGGTATAAATTGCGATGGAGCCCACACACGGTCGGATTTTCCGACAACACGATCCGTTCGAACTTTTTCCATCGGAACACGACCGTGTGTATGCGGCATGACTCAAATAACCACTCGTTACAACCAAGGTTTGCAGAATACTATCTCTGAATGCACAAAACATCAAACCTTGAAGCAGATGGGATACACCAGCAGAAGACCACACTGGGTGCCACTCCTGTCAGCTAAGAATAGTAAACTGAGGGTACAATTCGCACAGGATCACCAAAATTGGACAATAGAACACTGGAAAAATTTGGGGTAAACAACATGAAAGGATGGATCCATCCTGCCTTGTATCAACGGTTCAGGCTGGTGGTGTAAGGGATATTTTCTTAGCACACTCGGGCCCCTTAGTACAAATTGAGCATCGTTTAAATGTCACGGCTTACCTGATTATTGTTGAGTTGAGTTGCATCTTGATATAGCGTGGTCCTTTACCCAGCAGGGTCCTGACACACTTACAAACACATACACAAATATACATACTAGGGCCAATTCATAGACAGGATCTGATTAACCTACCAGCATGTCTTTGGAGTGTTGGAGGAAACCAGAGTACCCAGAGAAAACCCACACAGGCACAGGGATAACATCCAAACTCCAGGCAGATGGTGGCGTGGTCTGTATTTAAACCAGCGACCCTATTGCTGCTAGGTGAGTGTAGCACCACTACACCACTGTGCTACCCTTGTTGCTGACCATACCATCCCTTTATGACTATAGTATACACATCTTCTGATGGCTACTTCCAGCAGGATAATGCACCATGTCACAAAGCTCAAATCATGTCAACATGGTTTCTTGAACATGACAATAAGTGCCCTGTACTCCAATGGCCTGCATGGTCACCAGATCTCAATCCAATAGACCACCTTTGGGATGTCAGTCAATATGGACCAAAATCTCTGAAGAATGTTTCCAACACTTTGTTGAATCTATGCCACAAAGAATTAAGGCAGTTCTGAAGGCAACAGGGGGTTCAATCTGGTACTAGCAAGGTGTACCTAATAAAAGAGGCTGATGAGTGTATATAAATTAATTGAAATATGAACAAAGCATATTTCCTCTATAGTGTGTACTCGCCTCTATTATTATTATTACTATACAGGATTTATATAGCGTCAACAGTTTGCGCAGCACTTTACAACATTAGGGAAGACAGTATGATTACAATACAATTCAATACTGGGGGGAATCAGAGAGCCCTGCTCGTTAGAGCTTACAATCTAGGAGGGAGGTTAATTCAATTAAAAGAGAAGTTCAGAAAAAAAAAACATGTACACTCACCTAGGTGGATGTAGCATGTAGCATTGAAGTGATGCTGCATCTGTTCCCTGCTGGCTTTGCAGGGAGAACTAAAAAAAACAAACAGTGCTGATCACTCAGTTCTCTCTCTCTGCTGTGTCAGTCACTGGCCCTCTGCTCTGCCCCTTCAGCGTTTACTGGAGCGCTGGGCTGTGGAGGGGGTGGGAGAGGATGGCTTAGGCTCTCAGTGGATTGCTGAGAGGCTGAGTCGAGTGTCAGTCCAGGCATCTGGGGGGATCTGGACCATATGGTCGGGATCTTTGCCGAGCCTGGACCAGCTGATTAATGTCAGCCCACAGTGGACAGTCAGAGACTTAAAAAGGATTCACAGAAGTGTAAAGCTTTGGCTATACTTCTCATTCAAAAGCACTGAGTGTCATTTCTGTCTGCTGCTTCATTCCTCTGTTACTAGCATGAATACCTTCCGGCAAGTTTTCCTGACACCAAGAGAAAAAAGGTGACAGGGGAGGGATCTCCAGCACACAGCCTGTGGTTGACAGCCTCTGGTCTTTTCCTGAGTGCTGTGTGAAGGGCGGAGTGTTCTTTCCCTTCAATCGGCTTTCAGAGCTCTCCTCACTGAGCTCTGCAGTATGTAATTCAGCTCCCCACCCCTTGGTTTCTGAAATCTCAGACAATCTTTATAAATTATGGACTTTGAATGTAAGTAGAGAAGAGAAGACTACAGATAAACAGGTGCAACTTATGTAAGAGAATTTGTTTTATCTCTGTGTATCACCTGAGGCTAGTCACTTCATTGGGTATGTGTTTTACAAGTTTACAACCACTTTAATTGTAACTAAGCTGAACAGTTTAAAGTAAAAACAATCTCATTGACTTGTTAACCCCTTGTGTACAAAGTTGGTGATCCACTAAAGTACAATGAAGAAGTGTGTGTGTATAATTACTTGGTGTTTTATATTGAAATAAACAAAGTGTTTTATCATAATATAGCTCACTGTTTTACAGTTGTCTAATACATACACTCAACTTGTTTCTCATAAGTTGCTAAAATAAATAACTTAAGAGAGATCAATTGATCATATTTTATAAAGGGTTTTAATACTAACTTATTTTATACCATAGCATAATCCAGACATTGCACACTGTTAATTCATGGTAAATCAAGGCAGGAAGAAAGAATTCTACTTCTTGGATCGTAAATCACATTAACCTTTATTTTTGGCAGTGCTACAAACATATCTAGTATTTGGGAATATAACAAGCCAACAAGCATAGTATTTGAGAAAAAGCATAGTAGTTGAACAAACTGCAATATTTGTGCTTAATATTACAGTATGACATATTATAATGACAGCAAAATACCAATCCCCTAGGTAACTTCCAACGATAGGTAAAATTGTATAGATATCTTCAGGACATTTCTAACAGTCTGACAAAATTATTCTGTGAGAGAAAGGGGAAAAGCATCATCTCTACAAATACTGAAACAAATACCTAAAACTAGTAAAATAAAATTTTATGGATACCAAAACATCAGTATTGATCAACCTTTCACTTTCTGGTTACTGTTTTTCATCTTACAATCCTCAACCCTAATCTGTGTATCACTAGTTGATGCGGCGCTAGCCCAGGACTATATAACTATGGCTGCCATATAGAGAAGATTTTTTTATGAGATTTTCTATATATGTAGGTTAATTTCTCCCTTATAATCATTGAATTGACCTATTCTATCCATTGTCCACTGGTGGGCACCCTAGGGGAGATCCAAAACCTTGCAATTAATTTATAAGCTCTGTGAAGCAGGAAAAGGGTGGAAGAGTTTCTGCGTGGCAGATAGTGACACCAATGGGGCAGCGGATAAACAGGCTTCCCATACGTCTCCATCTATATCTCCAACATCTTGCTCCCATCCCCTCCTGCATGGCAGATCTGAGGTCCCCTGTAAGGCACCCAGAAACATGGAGTAAACTTAAGAAATCATGCCTCGCTTGCCTGAAGCCATAAATATGTCTTTTATGATAGGATGGTCTGTTAATATGAGACTTGAAGCCCGAGCTTGTGCACTCAAAGCGTGCCTTAATTGCAAATATTTGTAAAAGTGTTTTGTAGGGATATTATAATCCTGTTGTAGCTTTATAAAATCTTTAAGTGTAGGCCCCTGATATAATTGAGAGATATATTTAATCCCCGCTTTTTCCCCAAGTACTAAATCCTTCGAATTTCCTAATCTCCCTGTACTGAGAGTTACGCCATAAAGGGGTAACAGACAGAAATCCTTCCATGTGTAAAGTTGCCTTGGTGTATTTCCATAACGTTTTTAGAAGAACAATTGTTGGGACATTTGAGGGCAGGTTAGGGAATCCCTCCTCAAGATGTGTCAAAGCAGAGTAGTCCGAGCCTTCCGGGATGAGCATGTTTCTGATTGGGTCCAAGGGATCCAATAGCCCCCATCCCCCCAGTTGTTGAATCTGTGATGCTATTTAGTATGCTCTAGAATGCGGAAATGCCAAGCCACCCTGATCATTTCTCCTTTGTAAAGTGGTTAGTCTAATACGGGCCATTTTTTTACGCCATATTAATTCCCTAAACTGTGCAGCTATATGCAAGAACCACTTTTGAGGAATTTTAATTGGGGAATTGTTAAAGATGTATAGTAATTGGGGATCACACACCATTTTTATTAAATTGATCCTCCCTGCCACGATATAGAAATTTTACACCACAGAGAACACTTTCCTCTGAATTTACCCAGGATCGATAATAGATAGGTTCAAATTCAGTTAAGTCGGGGAAACCTATATGCCCAGATATTTGAAGTTGAATACCACCTCCATTGCCCTCGCACACTCAGGCAGCGGGCAAGGAAGTAGGTCCAGGGGTAGTAGCGCTGACTTATTCCATTTTATGGAAAATCCAGATAGCGCTCCAAAATTGCAGCGACCCCTGCGTATCGCCCAAATACAGTAGGGTGTCATCCACATACAATGATATGACATCAGCTCTCTGTCCCCTCCTAAACCCTACTATCTCCGTTGAGGTTCTAACTCAAGCGGCCATGGGCTCCAGCGGCAGGGCAAATAGCAGGGGACACCCCTGTCTAGTGCCCTGGCCTAACTCAAAGGGTTCAGAAAGCTCTCTGTTTACTCTAATGCGGGCAGATGGGTCAGCATACAGTACCTTTTGGCCACTTAATAAATGTTTTTCCCACTCCAAAACGCTCGAAAACCTCCCACAGATAAGACCATTCCACACTGTTGAAGGCCTTGGCAGTGTCCAGTGAAAATATTGCCCTATTACCTGTGTTACAGTCAACCCTAAATTCAAGAACAGACTTCTAAGATTCTGTGTTGTAGATTGAGCCAGGATAAATCCACATTGGTCCCTATGGACTATCTTATGTATGACTTTCGATAACCTTAATGCCAACACTTTGGCCAGCAGTTTGATGTCTGATGTTAGCAGGGAGATAGGCTGGTATGAATCTGCCAGCAAGGGATCTTTACCCAGTTTTAATAAGACAATGATAATTGCCTCATTCATTGATTGAGGTAGCCTCCCTAACTCTTTGGCCCATTAAAAACTTTGAGCAGTATAGGTATTAGTTGTTTCGTATATCGCCCATATACCTCAAATGAAAGTCCATCTGTTTCAGGGGATTTCCCATTGGGAGCTTGCTTTAATGCTAGAAGGAGTTCCTTCTCCATAATAGGATCATTGACCAATTTTTCATCCTTGGCTGAAAGACATGGTAGAGAGCACTCGTCCAAGAAAGAGGCTATTTCACCCCCAGTTTGATGCACTTTAGAAGTATAGAGATCCTTGTACAATTCACATGGCTGTATTAGCACTTCAACTAAAGACATCTTAGAGGCATTTTGTTAATTTTTACAATTTATGCGCTGAGCTTTGCTGATTACGAATCAACATCTCCAACATATGCCCTGTGTTTTCTCCCTCCTCTCTGCTAACTGGAGTTCTACCTGTCTAGACATTGACTGTGCCACCAGCCAGGCCCTCTTATGCACCGTACACACGGTCAGAAATTCCGACGGAAAAAGTCAGATCGGATTATGTTGTCAGATCGTGTGTGGGCTCTAGCGGACTTTTTGCGTCGGAATTTCCGACGGAAAAAGTTTGAGAGCAGGACCTAAAATTTTCCGACAACAAAATCCGATCAGACTTTTTCCGATCGTGTGTATAGAATTCCGATGCACAAAGTGCAACGCATGCTCAGAATAAGTTTGGGGATGCAAGCTATTGGCTACTTGTCTCTTTGAAGTCCCGTCGTACGTGTTTTATGTCACAGCGTTCTAAACGATCGGATTTTCTGACAACTTTGTGCGACCGTGTGTATGCAAGACAAGTTTTGGCCAAAATCCGTCAGAAAAAAATCAGACAAATTTTGTGGTCGGAATGTCCGACCGTGTGTACAAGGCATTAGTGTCATCCGTTGGGTTGTTAACATAGGCATTTTCTGCCCTCCCTGCCTCCATCAAAACAAACATTTCCCAAGCTTTCGTAGCAGTTTTAATATTATTAATACAATATATAAAAAGTGGCCCCTCAAATAGGCCTTAGCAGCATCCCAAACCACCCCAATGTCTGCTGAATTTAAATTAGTACGGAAAAAAACCTTTTAGTATTAGTAAATTAGTACGGAAAAAAACCTTTAAAAATTCAGGGATGAGGTCCAGGTCAGGGAATAGAGTCAGCCAAAATGGATTTAATTTCCAGCTAAAGTGCTTCGGCGCTGCAAGGAACACCAGCTCCACCCAGAAAGGAGAGTGATCTGAAATATGCTTTTGTTCATAGTGGGACTCTACTAAAGGAGAAATAATAGAGCTATTGCCTAGGCCCAAATTTATCCTGGACAATTCATCATATGAAGCTGAATGACATGATAAGGTTTTTACAGATGGGTAACAATGGGTTATTTGGATAACGGGCCATAAAACTCGCTAAGTTTTTGAGGACCTCAACCGAAAGGAGGAATGTACACCCCATACAGTTTGCATAAGATAATCACATAGTGACCATTGGGGTCAATAAGTACTTGATTACAGGTAAATTGTATTCCTTGCCGCACAAATATGCTTACACCTCTAGAATAGGTTGAGTAAGTTGCATGATATTGACAGCTAAATGACCTTGGTGATAGACAAGGGGGTGTATCCAGTGACAAATGAGTCTCTTGGAGGCATACTGTACTATGTCCGCCTGACCATCTTGTATTAAGAGGTTTATTCACGAAAAGAAGGAAAAAGCACTCAAACCGTATCAACGCACATCAGGCCTCGGAGGTGTACATGCCCGGAGTGATCTTTCCTCTGACAATCCACTTAGTTGCTGTTGAGGGTTTTTCAAAGAAATGTGCCTCCCCGTTGGCTACCACTTTCAACTTGGCTGGGAAGAGCATGGCGTACTGCAGATTGAGGCTTCTGAGGCGCCAATTGACCTCGGTTAATTTTGCCTGCTGCTTCTGTACTTCTGTAGAGTAATCCGGGAATAAGTATATTTTAGTATTATCCATTGCTAATGCACCACTCAGGCCCTGAGCCTAAGCCAGAATCGCATCTCTGTCTTTGTAATTTATTATTTTGAAGAGGAAGGTGCGAGGTGGATGCCCTGGAGGCAGGGGGCACATGGGGACTCTGTGTGCTCTTTCCACTGAGAACATAGCCGTAAATGAGTCTTTTCCAAACTCTGTGAGCAGCGATGACTCAATAAAGGTCACCAGGTTTTTTTCCCTCAGCTCTCTCTGGTAATCCTTGTGCCCTCAAATTATTATGCCACATTCTGTTCTCTAATTCGTCTATGGGAGCAGCATGTTGGGCAGCCATCATCACATTTTGCTTCATGTCCTGCATTAGTAGCTCCATATTGTCCTCCACGGTACTGACTCTCCCTTCCAGGGCCACAGTCCTTTCCCTCAATTTCTGTATGTTATGGTGTATAAAAGACACCTCAGCTTTCACCCCTTTTATCTCAGCTGTCAGGACGGTGATAGAGGTTGTACAGTTAGTCACTGCCGCCATGATGTCTCTGAGAGTGGGTTCAGGGCCCTCCCCAGCGGATAGTAATGGCACAGTTATGGATTCAGGCGGTGTACTCGCTGTGTCCCACTCAGCCAACGGGCTGTTCGGATCCTCTAACAGCACCGTATTGTCTGCCTCAGAGTGTAAGCTGGTGGTTTCCCCTCTAGTGCTGGAGGATGCCTGTGATTCCTTTGGGGAGGACCACAAAAATAATTTCTGTACAGCCTCCTTGTACTTGGCCTTGGACGCTCGGTGTGTCTGGGCACCACCTTGGGCTGTCAGGTTGGGGAAAGAGATGGCTTCTTTCAGGCATTTGGCCATGTAGACAAGAGGTTTGTGTTGCCCAGGAGCTGCTGCAGGGTCGTGCCTGACTGCTGGTATGTCTGTCGGGTAAATCGGGTGTTGTATCAGGTCACCCCCCGAGGATGATATGCAGAATCTTTGGTGGAGAGAGAGCAGTGCACACGTCTGGTTACATCCGCTGCTCAGCCACGCCCCCCCAACAAGCATTGTAGGAAGTCTTCAACAGAGCTAAATTAATCTTTCTGGTATTTTGAATGTTATATTCCACTCTATACTCTTTAAATCTATTTCTGTCCCTCATGAATAATAAAGCAAATTGCATCTAACATGTTTGTAGAAGTAAATAAACAGAGTTGTACTCCAGCACTGCACCTTTCCATTGAAGAATTAGAAAAAAAAAAAAAAACAATCCCAAAGAGTGTTTAATATTATTGAAGAAAGTTACCTCCCTTATGTATTATTCAATAAATCAATTTACCAGTTTCAAAGGCAGGGGGTAAGAGATGTACATACAATTATGATTTTTTTTTTAGCTTTCTGTGCCCTATTGGGGAAGTTTTCCTTCATTTCTTGTACTGGCAATGCAACAGGAGAGAGAGAAGATTTTTTTTTTTTTTTTTTTTTTTTTTTAGTAATAATGGTCACAAGGACAAATAAAGAGGGTGAATAATGAATCTCCCTAGTGGGGACTTAAATAGCAATAAACACTTGACAGAGGGTATAACCTTTTCCATTTTTTTTAAAACGTAAAAAAAATGTCCTTTACATAAAATGTAAGCCTTTACATTCCCATATTTTTATAGGCCTGCTGGTGCAGGAGCCTGTAACACATTGGGGGGGGCTTAAGTAAAGATGCTACACCATGTGTCAGGCATTACCCCCTCTTGTTAATGTATTGCACCAAATTCATGAAGGATTTATGGTACTTTTTGTTCTGACAGTGACTTGTGCACCAAATTCAGGTAGCTCTAAAATGTGCCACTTTTACTTTGTGATTTGTCAATCACAGCCAGTGAGCCAATGAGGGAGAGCAAGGGTGGGCCTGAGCTATGCTCTATGTGTAAATGGACACTGTCCATTTACAGGAGCAAGCCTTACTAATAACTTGCAGTTTGAACACACTATCAACCAAGATTCCTGAACATTTCTGACAATAATAAACTACTGATTTACTAAAACATTTTGATTAAAAATACATTCCATTAAATTCCAGAACTGATGTCACACAATATAGATTTAAATGGCTTCAAAATGAAGACATTAAAGTGATTGTAATGCATCTGATTTTATTTAAAAAAAATTAACAAACATGGTATACAAACCTGTTTTGTGCAATGGTTTTTCACAGAGCAGCCCCAATCCTCTTCTTTTTGGGTCTCCGGGAGGTGGCTCTGGCTCCTCCTCCTTGCTTTGTGCATAGAAAAAGGCTTGCTTTTGGGGGCACTTTGCAAGGAGGAGGAGCCAGAGCCACCTCCCGGAGACCCAAAAAGAAGAGGATTGGGGCTGCTCTGTGAAAAACCATTGCACAAATAGGTTTGTATACCATGTTTGTTAATTTTTTTTAAATAAAATCAGACGCATTACAATCACTTTAATGTCTTCATTTTGAAGCCATTTAAATCTATAGTGTGTGACATCAGTTCTGGAATTTAATGGAATGTATTTTTAATCAAAATGTTTTAGTAAATCAGTAGTTTATTATTGTCAGAAATGTTCAGGAATCTTGGTTGATAGTGTGTTCAAACTGCAAGTTATTAGTAAGTGCTTTGAACAGAGGTGCTAAGTAGCTACATTTCCTTCAATTCTTTTAGAAAATGATATGAAAAAAAGTAATTTATTTTCTAAAAATACTCAGGGAAATGACTGTTACATTATTTGATAATAAGAAAGTGCATGTAAAATATTTAATATAGTCATTTTGACTAAGCATTTTACCATAAATCCTCCAGGCTTTATGGAATTCTACAAATGAATTGCCTATTTGTATTATGTGATATAGAGCTATTAGTTCATTGAATCAGCATCTTTTGTAAGTTGACAAATGGCTATATCCTTTTTTGTTAAGATAGATACAATTTAAAGGTTAAATTCACTAAAAGACGGCATTTCGGTATTAAATGGATTCCAGGGGAGACATCTTGTTACTGAAGGCATGAAAAATACAAAATGTCAATGGGGTTGATTTAGTAAAGGAATAGAGATTGTTGACACAATTAATATTCACTAATTTTAGTACCCTCAAAAATCCAGTTATGTGTATTTAAAAAAAATCCTGTTTTCCCCTCCCACATAATTGGGTTACATAGTTAGCTAGGCTGAAAAAAAGACATAAGTCCATCCAGTTCAACCCTAAAAAAAAAAAAAAAAGTGATTTTCAAAGTGATCACAGCGTTACCATATTACTAAGTACTGAGCATTCACTTTATAAAGTCAACATTCAATTTGCTAAGCAAGTTTTACTATTTTGCTAAGTGATCTGCCTTTACTCCTTTAGTAAAACTTAAAGTAGATGTAAACTCTCACGTACAGTATCTCACAGAATTTTTTATTATATCTTTTCATGTGACAACACTGACAACACTGAAGAAATCACACTGCTACAATGTAAAGTAGTGAGCGTACAGCATGTATAACAGTGTAAATTTGCTGTACTCTCAAAATAACTCAACACACAGCCATTAACCTTCATAGCAGTATTCCCGAGTGTGGCTCTGGGTTAATTTTCATTACCAAAAGCAGTAACCCTGGGCCACACTCGGGATTGCATTGTAGTATCCTGGTGCAGGTTACATACCTTGTCCCCAGGATCCTGCAATGTTCTCCCGCTATTTCCCTACGCCAAATCCTTCGCCCGATGTATTACTGTTCTGGGCTCCGTTCCCTGTTAGTGTTGCGACACATGGAGCGGAGCCCGGTGGTAAATTAAAAAAAGTACAAAACACACACATAAACAGTGACAATTCTGCGACTGAGCAAATTTCAGTGATTTTGATTTGATTACATTATTGAATAAAATGTATTATTATTTTTTATAATTATTAATAGTTATTTATTATATTATAATTTATGATTTTGTGTTTCAAACTTTATCATACCAGGGATGTCTACTAGATTTTTGTTTGGACAGATTTAAGTTAAGTTGTTATTCCTAAGAATTACAGGTCTACAATATATAACGCCAAATTTTCATGCAAAACAATGTACCGCTTTGACATTCAAAAATCAGACATAATCATACTGCCAGGGAGGTTAATGTCTAAACCGCTGGCAACAAGAGTGAGTACACCCCTAAGTGAAAATGTCCAAATTGGGCCCAATTAGCCATTTTTCCTCCCCGGTGTCATGTGACTCATTAGTGATAAAAGATCTCAGATGTGAATGGGGAACAGGTGTTTTAAATTTGGTGTTATCGCTCTCACTTTCTCATACTGGTCACTGGAAGTTCAACATGGCACCTCATGGTACCTCATGGCAAAGAACTCTCTAAGGATCTGAAAAAAAAAAAGAATTGTTGTTCTACATAAAGATGGCCTAGGCTATAAGAAGATTGCCAATACCCTGAAACTGAGCTGCAGCACGGTGGCCAAGACAATACAGCGGTTTAACAGAAAAGTTTCCACTCAGAACAGGCCTCGCCATGGTTGACCAAAGAAGTTGAGTGCACGTGCTCAGTGTCATATCCAGAGGTTGTCTTTGGGAAATAGACGTATGAGTGCTGCCAGCATCGCTGCAGAGGTTGAAGGTATGGGGAGGGGAGGGTCAGCCTGTCAGTGCTCAGACCATAGGTTGCACACTGCATCAAAATGTAGTCTGCATGGCTGTCATCCCACAAGGAAGCCTCTTGTAAAGGTGATACACAAGAAGGCTTGCAAACTGTTTGCTGAAGACAAGCAGACTAAGGACATGGATTACTGGAACCATGTCCTGAGTTCTGATGAGACCAAGATAAACTTATTTGGTTCAGATGGTGTCAAGCATGAGTGGTGGCAACCAGGTGAGGAGTACAAAGACAAGACCATGACACTCCCATCACCATGCTTGACTGCCTACAGTCAAGCATGGTGATGGGAGTGTCATGGTCTGGGGCTGCATGAGTGCTGCCGGCACTGGGGAGGGCAGTGCCGGGCATGGGCAGGATCCCCTCCCTTCAGAGACTGGGCCACAGGGCTGTATTCCGACATGATAATGGCCCCAAACACACCTCCAAGATGACCACTGCCTTGCTAAAGAAGCTGAGGGCAAAGGTGATGGACTGGCCAAGCATGTCCCCAGAACTAAACACTTGTGAGCATCTGTGGGGCATCCTCAAATGGAAGGTGGAGGAGTGCAAGGTCTCTAACATCTACCAGCTCCATGATGTCATCATGGAGGAAGGAAGAGGACTACAGTGGCAACCTGTGAAGCTCTGGTGAACTCCGTGCCCAATTTTAGACATTAATGGCTGTGTGTTGAGTTATTTTGAGGGGAAAGCAAATTTACACTGTTATCCAAGCTGTACACTCACGACTTTACATTGTAGCAAAGTGTAATTTCTTCAGTGTTGTCAAATGAAAATATATAATAAAATATTTACAAAAATGTGAGGGGTGTACTCACTTTTGTAATATACTGTATATATATATGTTGATTTGCTTATTTCCTTGGATTATATATCCGGACGCATATGTGGGTTAAAAAATTTTCCGATTTTAAACATTTATAGTATCACAATATATGATTGCTCTTCAATTTGAGGATGTATAACTTTAAAGGGCCCATACATTGCCAGACCAATTTGATCCTGTTTTAATCACGAATATCCCATGAACAGCATACTCTGGCTAAATGCTCAGTGTGACTGAGGTTTATGTTAATCCTGCTGGATATCGTTGGTGATGCATCTTATGTAGTTCATTAGATTAGAGATAATTAGTGATGGCTATGGGGTATTATTGAGATATTGTCAGATGCCTGATCTAGCATATGCCTCTGGGTGATGTTTATCTGTATAAGAACAAAGAGATCAGGATTGTGAAAGCATGTATAATTAAGCACACACAGGATTAAGATTCTTGGTGTGTGCTGGCCTATATGAATGAGCAGTTGAGTAGTGTGGCTACACCCTCTGATGAAGTCTCCTACGAAATGCATTAGGTCGTGACCACGCGATTGATCTGTACATACCTGACTGTGCCTCTCAACACGGAAACTGCCTTGTTCATTTCAATGGAAGGGCGGCGAGAGCTGCACTCAGTCTGATGTTATTAGAGGATATTACACGCTTTTGGATGTTTTTGTCTTTGTAATTGCAACTTATTAAGGGTGGGTTTTATCGATTACAATTATCATAACAGTATCACGCTATGTGAGTGTCTCTTTCATGGTGGTGAGTTGATATAGATGAAGAGTTTGACATCCAACAGTCCGCAAGATAAAGAGATATTATCGTATAAGGCTCTGCTTTTGCTGTGATCTGGTGAGTAGTTACCCATAGGGGGGGGGGGTCTATCACAAGGTGTGGTGAAGGGTACTGTGATTATAACAACAATCTCTTGCCATTCATACCAAGATTGGGAACAGGCTCACACAGCTTTTATACTCATGGAGTGTCAAATAAGGACTTTTTATATGTTGATCTAAATGTCGATCAATTAGCGCTGCTAATGTTTGTGTTTGCTTTTAGGAAGTTCCAACATATGTGTGTAGGATATCTATATCATTAGTACCGTATATACTTAAGTATAAGCCGACCTGAATATAAGCCAAGGCACCTAATTTTACCACAACAAACTGGGAAAACTTATTGACTCGAGTATAAGCCTAGGGTGAGAAATGCGCAGCTACTGTAAGTGGAAAAAAGAGTCAACAATGCCCATTTGCAGCCTCACTGTGCCCATTTGCATGCCTTACTAGCACTACAACATATCCAAAGCTGGGGCTCCTAGCACCAAGTGAACCACAGCTATAGATATGTTGTAGTGCTAGTTCAACTGTGTTTGTACACCAAATTTGGTGTTCCTAGCACTAAGTGGCCCTGAGATACCGGGCCCCACAGTCGGTTCGGAAAATGACATTCCCTGCTGCAGAAAAGTGCTTGACTTGAGTATAAGCCGATGGGGGCATTTTCAGCATAAAAAAAATGTGCTGAAAAACTCGGCTTATGCTCAAGTATATACAGTATATACTCTGTCCATTGTTTTATGCTGTTTGCTTATGTATAAAGAGCCTTGTTGCCCCTAATGAAGATTGTGTCAATTGGAAGGCATCAGGAATTCACTGACAGAACAAAGTCCACTTTATTATATTCTTCTGCCCTAATCGCAGGGGTTATGTGTCTCTTTAGTGATGTTTTTAATTCTAAATGCCAGAGAAATACATTATTTTATGATAGATATTGT
Organism: Lithobates sylvaticus; assembly: GCA_028564925.1. NCBI lineage: Eukaryota > Metazoa > Chordata > Amphibia > Anura > Ranidae > Lithobates > Lithobates sylvaticus. The sequence goes on along the minus strand of CM053033.1, from coordinate 37,326,761 downwards.
GTATTTTTGCATCAAGGTCCCATTAAGTGTATTACTGGGGAAATAGCAGCTTTTTGCTCTGGGGGGGGGGGGGGGGGGGGTGCACCTGCATTTCTTTATAGTCAAGAGGCTAAATTAGTCATATGAAGAAAATTATCATGGCTCAAATAGATTACCAGATGAATCCAATGGCATTAAAATACTTTGGAAAAGGCAAATAAAGATCAAATAATAACACTTTGGGGTGAATTAAATGCTCTACTGACTGATAAAAGAAAATCACAATTAGATGTCGCCAGGAATTCTATGAGTTCCACAACAAAACAAGCTTAATGCTAGCTAGAGCTCTCGCCACCAGAGCTAAAAATGATATATCTCACAATAAAAGAGAAGATGGTTCTGCTACTGCAAGCATTTCTTCAGACATAGTCCAAATTTTCAAAACATACTTTTCAAATTTGTACATTTATTCCATGGGCTTCATATAACCCCTGTCCAATACTGAGCTTGGTGGATGTGCTTACAGCAGACCCAGACCCTAGGCAAGGCCCATACACTACACCAGACATTTAATGGGATGGGTGGGTACATGTACATAAGATATGCTCTGAAAAGTTTATTTTAAAATCTATCTAATATCTGCCATTTTGTACTCTAATGTGTATTTATAACTATATGGGGCTCATTTGTACTTAGTTACCTGTATTTTGCATGCTCACAGACTAAATGGGATTTAATCTTTGCTGTTTAAATTATTTTTATTAAATTATTGTAAACATACATACAAATTATTCCATATCATTTCAAATACATGAATATAAACATTAAAAAAAAGGAAAATGCATACACAATTACAAATACAAAAACAATAACAGAGAAAGAAAAAAAAAATGTGGATCTTTCCCTCTCCATTGGCCAAATTTCTGAAAAAATTATAGTCAAAGCATTTTCTTATACTTTTCCCTTTCCTCTCTCCCTATCTCCTTGTTTCCTGTTAAGTGTTAACCTTTGTAATCCTCCTTTTGAATAAATAAAATATTTCTGAAAAAAAAAAAATCAAACTCTTCCTGCTTCCCAAACCTCCAACTGTCCACTTTAATAATGGGCAACCTCAATGACTATTATGCCCCGTACACACGGTCGGAAAATCCGACCACAAATTCATCAGATTTTTTCCGACGGATTTTGTCTGACACTGGTGTTGCATACACACGGTCGGACAAAGTTGTCGGAAAATCCGATCATTCTGAACGTAGTGACGTTTGTTGCCTACGACGGGACTACGTAGAGGCTAGTAGCCAATAGCTTTGGTCTTGTAATGTGATCTGAGCATGCGTGGCACTTTGTCCGTCGGAATTCGCTACACGCGATCGGAATTGGTGTGATCGGACTTTGTTGTCGGAAATTTTTTAGAGCAGGAGATACAACTTTGTCCGTCGGACAATCCGATGGAAAATGTCCGATGGTGCCTACACACGGTCGGAATTTCCGACAACATTGTCTGATAGGACAGAATCCATCGGAAAATCCGACCGTGTGTATGGGGCTTTAGAGATGTTTAGGAGATGGGCAAGCTGAACTTTTACAGAAAAAGTATATGTAGTTTGAGATGCCTAGGTCTTTGGATCTTCTTCTTATTATTATTTAGCAGAATGTTTTCTCCAGAAATAACCACCACTTATATATTTTTTTATTTATAAGCTAATTTTGAATTACCCATAATTGTGACAGGTTTACTTTAAATCCATGGGTCTCTGAAATGCTATAGCTATGATGTCAATAAGAAAATAGTTTAATCACGTGCAAGTCATACAGGAAAGGATCTATCTGTAATGGTATTTTCAGTGCATCATTTCTCTATAAACATGTCAGCATTTTACCACAGGGGAGAGAGAGTAATAAAAAAGGGAGAAAAAAAGACACAAGCATGTAAAACAACTAATTCCACAGTGGATGTAAGTTGTTCTACAAAGCTGATGTGACAATAATCCGAATATGATTTGCTTCTGTTTTCAAGTTTTTTTTTTTTCACTGTTGTCATGCATTTTATTACATTTATCATTCACATCTGTTGTCATTCACAAGGTGTGACATTCCCTTGAATTGCTCATAATGTAAGTATTTAAGCTTGGCTGATACAGATTTGGTAACTTTATGATTGGAACACTTCTTTACATGCTGTGTTTTTATTTCCACAGCCATATCAAGGACAGATCTTATTTTCCCTCTTTTTAGGTTGTGCTTTATGAAAAATGAGTGATAGCGAAATTACACTTCAAGATGAATTGAGCGTAGGGACCATCAGTTTTTATTTATCAAATTTTATACTGCCTTTCTTTACTTTCTGGTGAACCATCTTCTAAAATCCAGCCCAGTTGTCAGTCAGTGTGTGAAAATGCATGCTTTTCCTGAATGTACATATTAAAATTGTTGAACAAATTGATGCTGAGTTTGAACTGAAAAAATATTGTATATGGGAAAGAAACCGTGCTTCCAAATAAAAGTAAAAAATTAATTAAAATTTAAATTAAACAGCAGCAACTCAAATGTGTGGTATCACAAAACAACATAAGAATAGAACAGAGTCGCGCTTAAATACTATGTATAACATAGAATATCTAATGAGAAATAAACCTTTTAACATGTACAGCAATTATCTAATGTTAAAAAGTCCTCCTTATTAGGAAAGAAAATGTAAAACGCAAATACAGCATAAATATCCAATACTGTACAGTCCTCATTGATAGGGAAATGAAATGCAAAAAACGGTGATAAGTAGACAAGAGTGTCAGGATCTTGAGCTTTTAGTCCATATATAGACTCTCAGACACGCTATAGTCCCTTTCAATCTCCTGTGCTGTTGACACCATATGTGACCACCACCGGAAGTAAGAAATGCCTGCTTACCAGATACACTGGACCTTTAAAAAGGCCAGTAGCGCTTGTGGCTGATTACCCTGCCAGGGCCTTTGGATAGTAGTCCGGCCAGCGATCCATGGTCCTGCAGGCGATCTCTCGGTTTATCTTCCAATGTCTAGGAATAAAAAGAGCTCCACATCGTATCCTATAAATCCAACATTTTATTATTTTAAAAAATCATCTCCCATACATGGAGGAACAATGGTAAAAGCACCGGCCGAATAAATTTTTGTGCAAGAAGGAAATAACAAAGTGTCACTCTTATAATGATCCAATATTAATTACATTTAAAAAATTTAAAAAATAAAGGAATTTTCCACTGTAGGACAATTTCCCTACATTTATTTTTATTTTATAGTGTCGTGGTCAGGATTCAAACCAGCGACCCTTTTTGCTGCTAAATGAAAGTGCTAACCACTGTGCTGCCCGTACACCACTGTGCTGCCTGTGAGGTCTGGACCACAAAAGTGGTTCAGGGATTCAAATCTGCTTGAACAGAAATAAACAAAAGCGAGCAACCTAAGATTATATCTGTGTTATTCAATTTAAACAATTTTAATAATATACTGTATGTAAACTTTGATGGTTTTGGGACCTCCCCCTCTGGGTCACGGGACGATTCTCTATCCTACTGTTACTCCACACATATGTATTCTATGGCCCCCATAAGACTTGTCTCCTGGAATGTCAGGGGTCTTAGCGATAAAATGAAGTGCTCCCTGGTTATGTCATTTCTCAAACAGTTTAACCCCCACATATGCATCTTGCATGAGACCCACTTGGTGGGTAGCAAGATAATGAGCCTTAAAAAAACATGGGTGGGATATTACTATCACGCTACCTAATCTGGTTATGCCAGGGGAGTTAGTATCTTGATACACAAATCCCTGACCTACGAACTCCTAGATGTTAAACTTGACCCGGAGGGCAGGTATGTGCTGCTACATGTAATAATTGATGCACTTGAGCTGTTGATCCTGGGAATATGTATACCTCCACCTGCTACTGTTTCACTGCTGAAATGCTTGGTCTCCATTCTCTCTACCTTTATCATTATCATAGCTGGGGATTTCAACATGCTTCCAAGCCTGTCTCTAGGCCTGGCCTCTGGCACCGCCGCAGACTCTGCTCTGTTCAAATATGCATCTTTATATGGTCTGACGGATGTCTGGAGATGGAAGCACCCTGATGAGCATGCTTTTACCTGCCATTCAGCTTCATACCATACTCTCTCATGGATAGATCTGATTTATGCTAGTAGTTAGCTCCTGCCAAAGGTTAGAGACGTTAAGATACACCGAAGAGGTATCTCAGATCATGCTCACCTGCTTTGCTGCCTCCAAACGTTGACTCCACCCTCCGAGAGACTATGGTGACTCTCTCGTTACTGGATCTCTGACCCTACAATAGAATATGACATAGCTAAACATATTTCTGAATTTTAGCTGCTGAATAACCACTCAGCTTCCTCTGAAGCGGTATGGGATGCCTCCAAGGCATATATTCGGGTTTGCTACCAGTCCTCTATTTCTAGAGCCTGCTGCAATGCAGCCATAACTATTAAGGATGGCTGAGACTAAGGCACATACCTTGGAGTCTCAAAACATCCTCTCTAAAAACCTGATTACTTGTCTAGATATGTAGGCAGCTTATCGCAAGGTAGTTCTCCTAAGGGTGACAAAGGCAAAAAAAAAAAAACTGGCACCAACGCAGCGCATCTTCGAGCAGGGAGAGAAAACTGGATGGCTCTTGGCCTGGTTAGCTAGAGAACAACAGCCGGTCACCAGTATAAAGCATTAAGGATGACCATGAGACAGTTGTAATAGACCCACAGGCCACCAATGCTCACTTTGCCTCCTATTAATTACAAGTCCCTGTAGTACTCTTCCCGGGCGCTGTATTCAGACAAGGAGCTGAGAAGCTATTCGGATCAGATAGCCTTCCCTACGCTCACTACATTGGCTAAGGACAGCTTAGACAGCCCAATTACTCGCAAGAAGGTGCAGCTGGCCCTGGGTGCCCTACAGGCAGGAAAGACTCCTGGGGTGGATGGTCTACCCCCAGAGTTCTATAAGCAGTATGGGGAAAAACTGTTGCCCAAGTTACATGCCATGATGACTCAAGCCCTGGATGGGGGCGCTCTTCCTGCCTCCATGGCTGAGGCAATCATTGTGGTGATTCCCAAGCTGAACTATGCACATCTTACTGGCCCATATCCCTGCTTAATGATGTTAAGATACTCACCAATGTGCTAGCTGGTAGAATAAATTACATTATTCTTACTCTGATTCATATGGACCAGACGGGGTTTATGCCTGGTAAGGGGACGGACATCAACTTTCCGAGACTATATATAGTTCTGGCATCCACTGATTTTCTCACCCAGTCTGACGCAGTGACCTCCCTCGATGCTGAAAAAGCATTTTATTCAGTAGAATGGATCTATCTTTGGGAGGTCCTGCGTCGCTTTGGCTTTGGACCTAATTTAATCTCATGGGTCCAGGCCTTGTATATTTCTCTTTTGGCTAGAGTACGTACTGGATCGACCATCTCCTCACCCTTCCAAGTTCATAGAGGCATTAGACAGGGATGTTCCCTGTCTCCAGCCCTCTTTGCACTGGCCATTGAACCAATGGTGATTCTTTTACGCTCCTCGGAGGCAGTATGCGGTATATCCATAGGCCCTGCACAGGAGAGAATTTCCCTCTACACCAATGATACCTTTTTGTATCTGAGGCATTATCCATTCACACATTTGGTCAGTATTCTGGCATCCGCATCAACTGTGGAAAGTCGGCTTTATTCCCATTGACCAATGCCCCACTACAGCAAGTTTCTCAATTTAAGTACTTGTGTGTCATAATACACAGAGATCTATCACAGTATATCACTCTTAACCTGACCCTGGTGGTCTCCTCCCTATCTCAGAGGTGTGCTGCCTGGAAAACACTGCCATTTATCCTAGTTGGCAGGGTTAATCTAATTAAAATGACAATTCTCCTTACATTTTTTTATGTTTTTAGGCAGACCCCGATCCCTATACCAACAACTTTCTTTAATAAACTGGATAGCATAATTACCTCATTCATCTGGCATGGTAGTACACCCAGGATAGCAAAAATGACACTGCAACTCCCGACCTCATTGGGAGGCCTGGCCCTATCCTGCTTTATTAAATACTATTGCCCGCGGTCCTGGTTATGGTCCGTTGTTGGCTCTTGGAAAAACCGCCCAATCTGGCTACCACTTTAGAAGTGGCTCTATGCCGAATTGCGGAACCTGATAGTGTCCGACGGTAGACTGCTTAGCTTTGATTACCTCAAACGGGACTGGGCCTTGCCTAACCGTATACTATTTAGATACCTACAGCTGCGCTTCATGTTCCAGGCCTAATTTCCACAAGCTATTAGGTTAGAGATTCAAGACGTTGAGGCCTTACTGAGGGCCTCGGGGGTGAGTGGAGCTCTCTCTGCTCTTTATTCTATTCTGGCGGGACTTGATACCTCAAAGGTCTCCCAGCTATTTTCGGCATGGCAATCAAATATCCTCGAACTGGCAGTTGACGACTGGGAGGAGGGCATCCAACAGTACATCCCACTAATGATCTCGGCCAGAAACGGACTCACCCAACTGAAATTCATATACTGGGGTTACTACTCCCCAGAGAGACTGGCTAGGATATACCCTGACAGACGACTGGTCTGTCATAGATGCGTCTCAGAGGTTGGCTCCTTTTTCCATGTGGTGGGGTCATGCCTGCAGCTGAGGCCCTTCTGGGTGAGGGTGGTAGAGACTATAAACTCCATAGGTGAACTGGGGGTCCCCTGCGACCCAATACCCTTGCTACTGGGTATCTGCGACACACTAGAGGCCCCCCAATCTAAAAAAACTAGTTGTATTCTACGCAGCTTTCTATGCTAGGAAAGCAATCCTTCTACAATGGAACAAGCCCCTCCCCCCCTCAGTCCAACAATGGCAAACTCTGATAGACCTAGCACTGCCCCTGTACAAGCTGACTTATATGGGACAAAATTGCCCCAAAAAGTTTGATAAACTATGGGCGACATGGGTTCGTAAGCGGCGGCTGCCTCTGGATTAGGGCTCGGAATGCAGCATTATAGATGATCTATGATATGTAGAAATATGCAAAGTGTTTAAAGACGGTAATTTTACAATAAAGTGGAAGTGGAACTCTCCTTCCTTACCTGCCCTCCCTCTTCCCCCACCCCCTCCCCTCATCTCCCCCTCCTATTCCCCCCTAGGTATATAGGGCTGTCCTCCCCTTCTGCCATGCACTCTAACTCTACTCCAGTGTGCTCCTGATAGTGGTTTTCTTTTTAGATATTTAGAGAACAACGTGTCATACTACTGCTGTTTGGATTGTGATATAAATCGGTGCTCAATGTATGGTCGATGAGATTGTATCACTGCTTTTATATGTTTGTTTTGGAACTTAAACAAACCTTGTTAAAAAATTATTGTTTTTATATTGTTAACTCCCCCTTGCTGCCCAGTGTCTTCATAAATAAATAAAGAACAGAAATGAGCAAAACTTAAACAGTTTTCACCTTGACAAAATGGTGGCAAAAATCAGCACATTTTGATTAACTTTGCAGTTAATGCAATGGCGTTGATTGGGAAGGGGAAATCCACAATTTTTTTTTGGTAGTTTTTTAGGGTATGCAGTGGGCTTTAGTCCTTTTGCTGCCTGAGCAATTTTTAATGATAAAATTCACAATTTGTACAGGAAAAAAATCTTAAAACCATAAAAATGTATATGTTTTTGAAAGCAGAGAACCCCCCCCCCCCAAAAAAAAAACTAGTCGCAATTTTTATTTTGCATAATAGTAGCAGAACTATTTAGCAAATCTAAGTTTTTAGTAACAATGCATTTCAATTAATTTTGGTGCACACAAACACAATAGAATCACCAAATTTACAGTAAAATATAAAGAAGCGAGCAAGTTGAGTAAATGAATGGCAAATATGCCAAGGCTTAACACTGTGCCTGTGCACTTAACCGTGTAGGTTAAACTTTTAATAAAGCCTAGTTTTGAACAGAAATAAAATCCTTGTGGGTGATATTCCTGCCAGCACCATACATCTCAAATGACACATTTATCTTTTAATACTTATATTGCTTTGAAAAATAGCAATCAAACAACCCTTGCTTGCAAACAAAAATAAGAGACATCACAATTTAGTGTTTAAATATAAACTATGCTATGCTTTTTTTTTCAAAATAGTTTACAAAAATGTTAACATCCCAGCGCACCACCACTGCAGGAACATTTTCATTGTGACCTTTAAACTGAAAGATATATGTGCATATTTAAATTGCAGAGTCTTAGTTCATACTATATAAAATAACATTTTTACTGTGCTTGTTAGAGTATTTTACCCTACTCTACAGGATTAAACAGCAAATTATCCATGATTCATGAAAAGCATTGAAAGATGTATCACTTTAATGGATTTTCGACTGTCAGAAAAGCCAAAGCTAAGGTGACAAACCAGTCAGAAGACAACAGGTGCTACTTTTGTTTGTCACCGGCAGACAGTGAGAAGTCAAGTTCAATTGGCTTATCTAATTTTTGGGCAAATAATTTCCTATTGCTGATAATCTACAGCTATTCCTATTCCGTTTTTAACTACTTGACGCCCAAGGTACGTCATAGGACGTCCTGGGCTTTGTGGGGGTATATCTGAATGATGCCTGCAGCTACAGACATCATTCAGATATCGGCTTTTTCAGCCGGCGATTCCCTGCACCATAAGAATAATCATAGCGGCTGTTCCGCCACTTGGTTGTTCTTATGGGCGGCGGGAGGGTACGCCCCTCCCTCCGGTGCTTCTACCGACTCACCGCTTCCATCGGTGAGTCGGACACAGGATCCGCCGGCCCCCGGATGGTGATTATAGAGATTTCCGGCGGACCAGATGGTTGCCGGAGTCTCTATGATCGTTCGGAGGCCGGGCGCGATGTTATGACGTCACGCCCGGCCTCTGCATTCAATTAATGGCGCCGCCTAGGCTGGGAAGCCATGATCGTTTTTTTTTTTTGATTTTAGACTTCCCAGCCTAGAGGTGAGATGTGGGGTCTTATTGACCCCATATCTCACTGTAAATAGGTCCGATCATGCCATATTCCTATTACAAGGGATGTTTACATTCCTTGTAATAGGAATAAAAGTAATCACATTTTTTTTTGTGTCAAAACTAATAAAATAAAAGTAAAATTAACAGAAAAAAAAAATGTAAAGCGCTCTTGTCCCCGTGAGCTTGTACGCAGAAGCGAACACATACTTAAGTCCCGCCCACATATGAAAACGGTGTTCAAACCACACATGTGAGGTATCGCCGCGAACGTTAGAGGGAGAGCAATAATTCGAGCCCTAGACCTCCTCTGTAACCAGTAAAAAACATTTAACCAATAAAAAAATTTAAAGCGTCGATTATGGGGGTTTTTAAATTCCAAAGTTTGGCGCCATTCCACGAACGTGTTCGAAAAATTGCTGCGCAAATTCCGTGCGAGATAAAAAGTTGCAACGACCGCCATTGTATTGTCTAGGGTCTTTTCTAAAAAAAAACATATATAATGTTTGGGGTTCTATGTAATTTTCTAGCAAAAAAATTATGGATTTTACATGTAGGAGAGAAATGTCAGAATTGGCCTGGATGCCAAGTGGTTAAATCAATAAACTCTCAAATAAATCCAAGGTCAGAGTTACAATATTATTTGATGTAAAACATATATTCTATATTAAGTAAGCTACATAGTTATAAGGCTAAAAAGACTAATGTTGTAGAAAAAAAAATATTTCCAATCCCCCTTCCTCAAGGACAGTTGAGTAAATTCCCAGGATCAAAAAGCTAGTCTATTATTCTTTAGAAGTTAAACATTTGGATATGATTAATTCTGAGATAATAATTCTCTACTGTTTTTGCCATTACTAGCTGTCACTGTGTGTAACCACTTTTAATGTTAAGAACCGCTTCCCACCTCAGTGGGATGTAGGTTGTTTATTTAAATATCCTTAGTATAAATGTTAATTTGCCACATCTTTTGCTGGACTTAGATATATTTATCCACATGTCTACAGGACACTTTAACCTCCTTCCTGCCCAGGCCAATTTTCAGCTTTCAGCACTGTCACACTTTGAATGACAATTGTGTGGTTATGCAACGCTGTACCCAAATTCATTTTGTATAACTTCCCCCCACAAATAGAGCTTTCTTTTGGTGGAATTTTAATCAATGCTGGGTTTTTTATTTTTTGCTAAAAAAAAACTATTAAAAAAAAAAGTTTTCTTAGTTTCTGTCAGAAAATGTTGTAAATAAGTAATGTTTCTCCTTCACTGATGTGCACTGATGAGCACTGATGAAAGGGCAGTAATATGCAGCACTGATGGGCACTGATAGGCAGCACTAATATGCATCACTGATGAGCACTGATAGGCGCACTGATGGGTGGCACTGATGAGCAGTCACGGATGGTCACTGAAAGGCAGCACTGACTTATATCACCGATGGGCACAGAATTGCCTCGCTGATGGGCACAAATTGGCATTACTGGGCACAGATTGCTGTCACTGATGGGCACAGACTGGCATCACTGGGCACTGTTGGGGCTGCACTGATTATCTGTACAGGTCTCCCCTGTGAGGAGATGGTGCTGATTGACTCTCCTCACACTCTGTCACCTCGTGTGAGGCGAGGAGAGACGATTACCAGCACTTGTGTTTGCATGTGATCGGCTGAAATTGGACACAGTCAATCACATGGATAAAGAGTCGTGTCATTTGCTCTTTACGGAGATGGGGGTCGCACCATGTCCCAGGGACACAGAATCTGATACCGCCCCCCATGTGACACAACTGAACCCCAAAAAGGAAAAAAAATTACTTTGCCTGCAACAAAGGCTAACTGCCCTTTGCCTGTTCTGCTTTTGGTAATTCTAATATAGGTAAGGGCGAGGCCACTTGGCAATGCCACCTGGTGGCACTGTCCCTTTGTGACATCACTGACTGGTGCATGTTGTGTCAGTGACATCACAATGGGCGGTGCCACCAGGTGACATCGGCAGGTGGCCCTGCCCTTTACTTATATAAGAACTGTCAAACAGTAGGCAGTAGGCGGTTAGCCTTTGTTGTGGATGGAGAATTTTTTTGGGGCCCAGCGGTAGCAGCAGCAGCATGATTGATAATGGATCTATATCGGGAGACTTTTTTGTCAAAGGAATTGACAAAACCTGTGTGTGTTTTTATTTTTTTTGCCACTTTTTTGGTGAATGGGTAGGGGTACTATGTGTACCCCATACTCATAGAGGGGGTGGGAGCTTCTAGTTTCCAATAAGTCCCCTGCCTGCAGACCCCCACAAGTACAGCCCAGGGTTGTGGGGAAGAGGCCCTTGTCCCCATCAACATGGTGACAAGGTGCTTTGGGGTAGCCTGACTTCCGCTTCCGCCGTAATATGCACCTTACCGCTGACCGCCCTGTCCAGCGAGGCATGGACATTGCCCTCCACATGCCGGTAGAGAGACGGAATCGCCTTCCGCGAGAAAAAGTGGCGTTTGGGAACCTGCCACTGAGGAACCGCACATTGAACAAACTCACGGAAGGGGGCCGAGTCTACCAACTGAAAAGGCAGCAGTTGAAGTGCTAGCAATTTAGCAAGGCTAGCATTCAACCGCTGGGCATGTGGATGGCTGGGAGTGTACTTCTTTCTACGGTCCAGCAGCTGGGGCAGGGAAATTTGCCTGCTGCATTCGGACGTCGGTGTACTGCAAGTACTTGGTTGTGACACACCGAATTCTACACCTTCAGTCCTCTCAGAGCAGCTTTCAGAGAGGACTGAAGGTGTAGTGGGGATGGAGATCCCAGCTGAGGAGGAGCAAGGAGAGGTCCGCTTAGTTCTTTGGTGTGGGTCTTTTATGTGTGCCTGCCAACGAGCTGCATGGCAGGTCGCCATATGTCTGGTCATGCTTGTCGTGCCCAAGCGGCTGATGTTTTGGCCACGCGAGATACGCTTGAGACAAATATTGCAAATAGCAGTGGTGCGATCTGCTGCACTCGTCTCAAAAAAGGCCCACACCAAAGAACTTTTCTGATAACGTGCAGAGGCAGCGCCCTGCACAGGCGGAGCTCTGCGGTGTTGTACAGTTGCTGTGCTGGCCTCTACCTGGCCTCCAGGGGGCATCCTGCCTCGTTGGACATGTGACGCCGCATCCTCCTCCTCCTCGTCCTCCTCCTCATCCTCTCTCCCTTGAGGCACCCACGTGGAGTCAGTGACCTCATCATCCCCTCCCTCTTCACCACTAGAGCAAACCTGGCAGTAAGCTGCAGCTGGTGGAACTGTACTGCCAGATTCCTCAAGCTGGGTATCGTCATCCGAGCCTTCGAATCGTTGGGCATCCTCCTGGAGCATGTACCCAACACTGTGCTCAAAGAGTTCGGGGGACTCCTCAGGAGGACATGGTGGGTCTAGGGAAGGGGTGGCTGATGATGCTCTGTCAGTACCCTGAGCCTGGGTGAGAGAGGATGAGAGGATGAGGAGGGCTTGGTCATCCATTCTACCAAGCCTTCAGCATGATGCGGCTCCACATGTCCAGCTGCCGAAAACAAAGACGCGCGTGTCCCATGGCCACGTGCTGATGACGATGCACGACCACGTCCACGTCCACGGCCACGTCCACTAGAAACAGAGCCTGCCTGCCCTGTGTTCTTGGCTCTGCACGCTCTGCCTCCCCTTGGCGGTCTTCTTCCAGCCATGTGTCTGTGTGATGCCACTAACACACTAGTAGTCCTGTGGGTGCTGCTGAGAAGAAAATATAGGAGCTCTGTGTGATGCCACTAACACACTAGAAGTCCTATGGGTGCTTCTGCAAAGAAAATAGAGGAGCTCTGTGTGATGCCACTAACACACTAGAGGTCCTGTGGGTGCTGCTGAGAAGAAAATATAGGAGCTCTGTGTGATGCCACTAACACACTAGAAGTCCTGTGGGTGCTTCTGCAAAAAAAAAATATAGGAGCTCTGTGTGATGCCACTAACACACTAGAAGTCCTGTGGGTGCTTCTGAGAAGAAAGTAGAGGAGCTCTGTGTGATGCCACTAACACACTAGAAGTCCTGTGGGTGCTGCTGAAAGAAAATATAGGAGCTCTGTGTGATGCCACTAACACACTAGAAGTCCTATGGGTGCTTCTGCAAAGAAAATAGAGGAGCTCTGTGTGATGCCACTAACACACTAGAAGTCCTGTGGGTGCTGCTGAGAAGAAAATATAGGAGCTCTGTGTGATGCCACTAACACACTAGAAGTCCTGTGGGTGCTTCTGCAAAGAAAATAGAGGAGCTCTGTGTGATGCCACTAACACACTAGAAGTCCTGTGGGTGCTTCTGCAAAGAAAATATAGGAGCTCTGTGTGATGCCACCACTAAACACACTAGAAGTCCTGTGGGTGCTGCTGCAAAGAAATATAGGAGCTCTGTGTGATGCCACTAACACACTAGAAGTCCTGTGGGTGCTTCTGCAAAGAAAATAGAGGAGCTCTGTGTGATGCCACTAACACACTAGAAGTCCTGTGGGTGCTGCTGCTGAAAGAAAATATAGGAGCTCTGTGTGATGCCACTAACACACTAGAAGTCCTGTGGGTGCTTCTGCAAAGAAAATAGAGGAGCTCTGTGTGATGCCACTAACACACTAGAAGTCCTGTGGGTGCTTCTGCAAAGAAAATAGAGGAGCTCTGTGTGATGCCACTAACACACTAGAAGTCCTGTGGGTGCTCTTGCCACTAACACACTAGAAGTCCTTTGGGTGCTTCTGCAAAAAGAAAATAGAGGAGCTCTGTGTGATGCCACTAACACACTAGAAGTCCTGTGGGTGCTTCTGCAAAGAAAATAGAGGAGCTCTGTGTGATGCCACTAACACACTAGAAGTCCTGTGGGTGCTTCTGCAAAGAAAATAGAGGAGCTCTGTGTGATGCCACTAACACACTAGAAGTCCTGTGGGTGCTTCTGCAAAGAAAATAGAGGAGCTCTGTGTGATGCCACTAACACACTAGAAGTCCTGTGGGTGCTTCTGCAAAGAAAATAGAGGAGCTCTGTGTGATGCCACTAACACACTAGAAGTCCTGTGGGTGCTGCAAAGAAAATATAGGAGCTCTGTGTGATGCCACTAACACACTAGAAGTCCTGTGGGTGCTTCTGCAAAGAAAATAGAGGAGCTCTGTGTGATGCCACTAACACACACAGAAGTCCTATGGGTGCTTCTGGGAAAAATAGAGGAGCTCTGCTCTGTGTGATGGGCCACTAACACACACTCAAGTCCTGTGGGTGCTTCTGGGCAAAGAAAATATAGGAGCTGTGTGTGATGGGCCTAACACACTTAGAAGTCCTATGGGTGCTTCTGGGAAGAAATAGAGGAGCTCTGTGTGTGATGGGACTAACACACTTCAAGTCCTATAGGTGCTTCTGGGAAGAAAATATAGGAGCTCTGTGATGCCACTAACACACTCAAGTCCTATAGGTGCTTCTGGAAGAAAATATAGGAGCTCTGTGTGATGCCACTAACACACTTCAAGTCCTAAGTCTATGTGGGTGCTTCTGGAAGAAAAATATAGCTCTGTGTGTGTAATGGGACTAACACACTTCAAGTCCTATAGGTGCTTCTGGGAAAGAAAATATAGCTCTCTGTGTGATGGGACTAACACACTTCAAGTCCTATAGGTGCTTCTGGGAAGAAAATATAGCTCTGTGTGTGTAATGGGACTAACACACTTCAAGTCCTATAGGTGCTTCTGGGAACAAAATATAGCTCTGTGTGTGTAATGGGACTAACACACTTCAAGTCCTATAGGTGCTTCTGGGAAGAAAATATAGCTCTGTGTGTGTGATGGGACTAACACACTCAAGTCAAGTCCTATAGGTGCTTCTGGGAAAAAAATATAGCTCTGTGTGTGTAATGGGACTAACACACTTCAAGTCCTATAGGTGCTTCTGGGAAGAAAATATAGCTCTGTGTGTGTGATGGGACTAACACACTTCAAGTCCTATAGGTGCTTCTGGGAACAAAAATATAGCTCTGTGTGTGTGTAATGGGACTAACACACTTCAAGTCCTATAGGTGCTTCTGGGAAGAAAATATAGCTCTGTGTGTGTAATGGGACTAACACACTTCAAGTCCTATAGGTGCTTCTGGGAAGAAAATATAGCTCTGTGTGTGTGATGGGACTAACACACTTCAAGTCCTATAGGTGCTTCTGGGAACAAAAATATAGCTCTGTGTGTGTAATGGGACTAACACACTTCAAGTCCTATAGGTGCTTCTGGGAAAAAATATAGCTCTGTGTGTGTAATGGGACTAACACACTTCAAGTCCTATAGGTGCTTCTGGGAACAAAATATAGCTCTGTGTGTGTAATGGGACTAACACACTTCAAGTCCTATAGGTGCTTCTGGGAAGAAAAATATAGCTCTGTGTGTGTAATGGGATACACTTCAAGTCCTATAGGTGCTTCTGTAATGGGACTAACACACTTCAAGTCCTATAGGTGCTTCTGGGAAAAATATAGCTCTGTGTGTGTAATGGGACTAACACACTTCAAGTCCTATAGGTGCTTGCTTCTGGGAACTAACAAAATATAGCTCTGGGAACAAAATATGTGTGTGTAATGGGACTAACACACTTCAAGTCCTATAGGTGCTTCTGGGAAAAAAATATAGCTCTGTGTGTGTAATGGGACTAACACACTTCAAGTCCTATAGGTGCTTCTGGGAACAAAAATATAGCTCTGTGTGTGTGATGGGACTAACACACTTCAAGTCCTATAGGTGCTTCTGGGAAGAAAATATAGCTCTGTGTGTGTAATGGGACTAACACACTTCAAGTCCTATAGGTGCTTCTGGGAAGAAAATATAGCTCTGTGTGTGTAATGGGACTAACACACTTCAAGTCCTATAGGTGCTTCTGGGAACAAAAAATATAGCTCTGTGTGTGTAATGGGACTAACACACTTCAAGTCCTATAGGTGCTTCTGGAAGAAAATATAGCTCTGTGTGTGTAATGGGACTAACACACTTCAAGTCCTATAGGTGCTTCTGGGAACAAAATATAGCTCTGTGTGTGTAATGGGACTAACACACTTCAAGTCCTATAGGTGCTTCTGGGAAGAAAATATAGCTCTGTGTGTGTAATGGGACTAACACACTTCAAGTCCTATAGGTGCTTCTGGGAACAAAAATATAGCTCTGTGTGTGTGATGGGACTAACACACTTCAAGTCCTATAGGTGCTTCTGGGAAGAAAATATAGCTCTGTGTGTGTAATGGGACTAACACACTTCAAGTCCTATAGGTGCTTCTGGGAACAAAATATAGCTCTGTGTGTGTAATGGGACTAACACACTTCAAGTCCTATAGGTGCTTCTGGGAAGAAAATATAGCTCTGTGTGTGTAATGGGACTAACACACTTCAAGTCCTATAGGTGCTTCTGGGAAGAAAATATAGCTCTGTGTGTGTAATGGGACTAACACACTTCAAGTCCTATAGGTGCTTCTGGGAAGAAAATATAGCTCTGTGTGTGTAATGACTAACTAACACACTTCAAGTCCTATAGGTGCTTCTGGGAAGAAAATATAGCTCTGTGTGTGTAATGGGACTAACACACTTCAAGTCCTATAGGTGCTTCTGGGAAGAAAATATAGCTCTATAGGTGGGACTAACACACTTCAAGTCTATAGGTGCTTCTGGGAACAAAATATAGCTCTGTGTGTGTAATGGGACTAACACACTTCAAGTCCTATAGGTGCTTCTGGGAACAAAATATAGCTCTGTGTGTGTAATGGGACTAACACACTTCAAGTCCTATAGGTGCTTCTGGGAAGAAAATATAGCTCTGTGTGTGTGTAATGGGACTAACACACTTCAAGTCCTATAGGTGCTTCTGGGAAGAAAATATAGCTCTGTGTGTGTAATGGGACTAACACACTTCAAGTCCTATAGGTGCTTCTGGGAAGAAAATATAGCTCTGTGTGTGTGATGGGACTAACACACTTCAAGTCCTATAGGTGCTTCTGGGGAAAAAATATAGCTCTGTGTGTGTAATGGGACTAACACACTTCAAGTCCTATAGGTGCTTCTGGGAAGAAAATATAGCTCTGTGTGTGTAATGGGACTAACACACTTCAAGTCCTATAGGTGCTTCTGGAACAAAATATAGCTCTGTGTGTGTAATGGGACTAACACACTTCAAGTCCTATAGGTGCTTCTGGGAAGAAAAATATAGCTCTGTGTGTGTGTAATGGGACTAACACACTTCAAGTCCTATAGGTGCTTCTGGGAACAAAATATAGCTCTGTGTGTGTAATGGGACTAACACACTGGAAGAAAAATATAGCTCTGTGTGTGTAATGGGACTAACACACTTCAAGTCCTATAGGTGCTTCTGGGAAAAAATATAGCTCTGTGTGTGTAATGGGACTAACACACTTCAAGTCCTATAGGTGCTTCTGTATAGCTCTGTGTGTGTAATGGGACTAACACACTTCAAGTCCTATAGGTGCTTCTGGGAACAAAATATAGCTCTGTGTGTGTAATGGGACTAACACACTTCAAGTCCTATAGGTGCTTCTGGGAACAAAATATAGCACTGTGTGTGTACTGGGACTAACACACTTCAAGTCCTATAGGTGCTTCTGGGAAAAAAAAATATAGGAGCTCTGCCTGCCTGCCACGAAAAACACACTAACACACAAGTCCTATAGGTGCTTCTGGTAACAAAATATAGGAGCTCTGCCTGCCTGCCACTAACACACTACAAGTCCTATAGGTGCTTCTGGTAACAAAATATAGGAGCTCTGCCTGCCTGCCACTAACACACTACAAGTCCTATAGGTGCTTCTGGTAACAAAATATAGGAGCTCTGCCTGCCTGCCACTAACACACTACAAGTCCTATAGGTGCTTCTGGTAACAAAATATAGGAGCTCTGCCTGCCTGTCACTAAACACACTACAAGTCCTATAGGTGCTTCTGGTAACAAAATATAGGAGCTCTGCCTGCCTGCCACTAACACACTACAAGTCCTATAGGTGCTTCTGGTAACAAAATATAGGAGCTCTGCCTGCCTGCCACTAACACACTACAAGTCCTATAGGTGCTTCTGGTAACAAAATATAGGAGCTCTGCCTGCCTGCCACTAACACACTACAAGTCCTATAGGTGCTTCTGGTAACAAAATATAGGAGCTCTGCCTGCCTGCCACGAACACACTACAAGTCCTATAGGTGCTTCTGGTAACAAAATATAGGAGCTCTGCCTGCCTGCCACGAGCACACTACAAGCCCCTCTTTGTCAATCAATCTTTGTAACTGAATCTATCTAACTCAATCTCTGCAAGTGAATCTCTCTCTCTATCTATCTAAATGCAGCAGAGTGTCACAGAAACAGCCTGCTCAATCTGCGCCGGAACAGCATGTGACCGGCGCAGACGGCGTGGCGGCGTTTTATAGGGGGGGGCGTGTACTACAGCCCCTGAGCTGTAATTGGCTACAGGCGTCCTGCCTGTAGCCAATTATGGCTCTTCGAGTTTCCGGGGCTGTGATTGGCCAAGCATGCGGGTCACAGTGCATGCTTGGCCAATCATCAGCCAGCAATGCACTGCGTCGGCCGCGCCGGCCGCAATGCATTGCGGGGCCGCTCGCATCACACGAACGTGATGCGAGCGGCCAAAATAGTTCTGGGCTCGCCGAGCGAGCGAACGCCCGGTGCTCGATGCGAACGTGGGTTCGCATCGAGCACCGGGCCCATCCTTACAAGTACAGCCCAGGGTTGTGGGGAAGAGGCCCTTGTCCCCATCAACATGGTGACAAGGTGCTTTGGGGTGGGGGCAGAGCCCCCCGACCCAAAGCTTCTTCCCATGTTGAGGGCATAGACACAGTACATGTCCCCATACCCGTTTTATGGCCAATTACTTGCATATAAGCTTTCAAAATAGGATTTTTAAAGTCCAGGTCCCATAGACAATGGGGTTTGGTGCTCGGGTCCAAACTTTTTGCTATGTTCTCTAATCCTAAACTTTTTTTTCCCAAACTAAACATAATCAATTGTTCTAATGTCCTTTTTTTTTAGGGATTCTATTTACATGCTTCAGCGAAATGCAGATTTTGGCATTTTAACCGTTCCCAAAACTCTTCTATATTTTTTTACAATATGATGTGAAAAACTGGGCTCAATAATCCAGATGTGGCCCTAAAATGAATGACGCAGAAGCAATGCTATTTATATTGTGTTTTTTTACGTTGCTTTGTATTATCTACATCAGCACCAAGCAATATAATTTTTGTTAGCTTCAATAGTCAGAGTCAGCTTATGTATCCTCTTTTAAAAAAAAATTATAATAATACATTTGGGTTACAAATGCCCAAATTTAGGCTGGTCAAATGTTGTTTTAGAACCAGAAAACTGATGGAAATGCACTAGTAATATGCAGCTTGCTTACATGTCCTTCTCTTGAACTTGAGACATTTTAAAAATTGGATTATTCATTGGAAATTGTCATCGCAACCAACTTTACAGTTTTTTGCTTTTATTTTATATCATCAACTAGAAACTGACAGCTACATTCTGACTGTTTGCAGTACGTAAATATTGCTATAATTTTCGCAACAACCTTAAATATGATTGGCTTTAATCATTTTGGAGAACAATTTGTTTACTGTATGAGTGTACAAATCACATGGATATGAATAAATGATGCAATTATATATTGCTGTGTACCTATTTTACTGATAATAGAAATGGTCAATTGTAACCTTCCAGTATATAGGCTATTGCTCAAATGATGACCTATGCAAAAATATCTATTGTTCCCCCATGTATGTCTTGCCTTAACTCAGCCTCACTTGCTTAGGTACTATCCTTTTAGAAAATAAATCCGCTGACTTTATTTTGCCCCATAATGCTTTTTTTAATCAAATTAAACCAGATGATGTTGCTCCCATACCCTCCCTTTACCCACGAGGAAATTTAATGAATTATGTGATTTTCAAGCAGGCCATGTATATCCATTTTAATGAACATAAGCAGTGATACATTATTAATATGGTAATTACTTGCTTTGGTCTATGATAATGGATTTAGCCTTACTAAATATGGATGCATATTCAGTCTTTCTTGCTTTGCCTCATTGAGAACATGCAGAGCAGCAACATATCAGGAAAAATACATACAGTATAACAATCACATTTTAGGATGTATTTGCATAGTGTTACAATGATTTTACAAATGACTAGATTTACAATAACATATAGGTTTTTTAATGTTTTTGCTTTAAATATTTGGCAAGATAACTGATTAAGTAAACCACACCAGTTCCTCATAATATGATTTAAGATGCCTTACATCAAACCTCTAGTCTTATTTACAGATTATAAGCTGGTTGCCCTTCACAGTTTGCCTAAAGCTTTTTTTGTAAAGTCTCCCAATAGCTTGAAATCTTTTAGAGCTCTATAAGGGAAATTGTGACAAGAACTTGTATGGTTTTTGTGTATACTTTACCCTTCTGACCACCTGTGTCTTTTTATTAGCAAGCAATGCAATGGATGGCCTCCCTACCCAGTAGGAGGGTGCAGGTGGTAGAATAGGGTAGGTTAAACCAAAACCATGAAAGATAGTCACACAATTTCCTTCATAGTGTGCCATGTGATACCGGGGCATAAAAATGTGGAAAGAGCATGCAAGCATCTGAACTTGCCTATAACTAGGAACAGGAGCCAATGCAATTCAGATGTTAACTAGTGCACAAGTGTCCCAAATTCAAATTTTCTATCAGCCAGACAATATACTAACGCTCCCTGATGAGTTCTAATTTATTTCAATCCACATTGTCCGATGCTTTAAAAAGCTTTTCTTTTTTCAATTTCCCCCAACAGGTAAGTGTGTCCCACAGGTTCAAATTCCCAGATTTTAACCAAATTCTCTGACCCATTCATGAATAAATGGGTCAAAAAAGCCTTAACACTTAAACGTGTTCCCAAAAAGGAAAAATCTTGTATAGTGTAATACCTTCTATGATACTACTTAATCTCTTATACTGTGCTCACACGTGTACATGATAACATGCATGTGAGATCACCAGTGACTTGTGACTCATTTTCCTTTTGCTTATATTCTTACCAAACAGCAAACTTTGTAACATGAATCTCTCAATCAATTATTTCTCTAGTAAACCGTAATAAATCTCCATTGATTTTTTTTTTCTTATTGACCATCCTTGAGTGCATACTTTTCCCTCCATAACAGGGCAACACCTTGCATTCTTAATTTTCCTTCCAAAAAGGTTGTGCTAATGCCAGTACAAAGGTTGTACTGAGTTACACTAAGTACCGGGATTGGGAGATTTGCCAATCCTGAGATCATAAGTCAGTTTTGAATATAGGGAATAGATATGCCCACCAATCTGAGCCATTCCATTCAAACTAAGAGGCCTACTTCAGTACACACACTAAAGGAAGAATTTAGAAGGAGTCTTTATAACAACAGATACTAGAATGGAGCTTCCACACACAGTTCAGTGATATTTATGGAATATATTCCTGGCACTAATGAACATGTTTGCCTTATGTCTTTTTTCTTACTCTTTGAATAACTATACTATACTAGAATCTGCCAATTTTTTATTTTATTTAACTAGAGAGATTGCTGGTTGTTAGAGTTAGACAATTTTACTATTTAACAATAACTTTCTGTTGTTGTGGTGAAGCTTTTTCTCATGGTAACATGAGCTATTAAAGTGATTGTAAACAATCCCTTTGTAAAACAACCCATTCATTTTAAGGCCGGGTTCACACTTGCACGACAAATGCTCCGATATTGGGAGCTTATGTAGCATGACGTGTGCAAATCAATGGTTCCTTATGAGAGCCATCTTAACTGGTCCGACACAATATATATATATATATATATATATATATATATATATATATATATATATATACATACACGCTGCATTCAGTGTAGCATATATATACAGTTCATTCAGTGATGTACATTAATTATATAATACACTTCAGATGTAGTATTCAAATATATATATATATACACACACACACACACAGTCTAGTATATATAATGAAAAATTGTTATCAAATACTTAAATTAAACCGTAATTTTCCTTTCATGGCTCATCCCGTAGCACATAACGGGTTAACACCTCCTTTGGAGCCCCACATGACCACATGTTCCAAGCTGAATAAAAGACATCACCTCCCCCAACTAAGATGTTTGATAACCTAGCCTGATACAGGCCACTAGGAGGGAGTCCTGTGCTGTTGTGAGGATGGGCCAGGAAAAGAAAGTAATTGATAACAATTTTTCATTTTCCTGGCCCACCTCACCTCAGCACATAACAGGATATACCAAAGATAATATAGGATGGGATAGAACAAATTAAAAGAGACACTGACAATCAAAGAAAAGCTGCTAAAGCCAAAAAGAATTGTTCTTGCTTGTCCCAAACTTGCTGACCAAATATTTAGTTTGTAAGGTTGGATAAAGGCCAGACCTTCAAGCTAGCCCTTACCTATATCTTCCAAGAAATCCTAGCATAACTGCCTCAAAGGCTGTCACCCCTTTGGTCAAATAGGCTTGCAATTGTTTCAGAGCAGAAAGGCCTACTTCCTTCATGTCAATCTAATCACCCTGGTAACCCAAGAGTGAATGACTCTTGAGGGCCTGATGGCTAAATGAAAAGATTGTACACTTTCCTCCTTTGACCAAGTACACTGTTAGTAACTCGACCATGTGTAATAAAACTGCCTTCCTGCTGTGTACTCAGTGCCTCTCATGTGAAAACTCGGAGGTACTACTTCCCAGTTTTTCTGGAAACTGGATACCACTTTAAGATTGAACTTTGGAGATAGACGTGGTATCCCTATCTCTGGTAAAAAAAGAAAAAAAACCCACCAAAGGGCCCTTGCAGAAAAGTGTTGCAATCTTCAACATCCTTCTATCTGAAGTAGTTTCTGTCAGGAGAACTAGTTTTACCATGAGGTACTTCAATGGAAATGAAACCTATTGGAGCAAAGGGTGCTCTCAGATCCAAGCCTAAGTCCCACAGAGGGAAACAGGATATATAGATATACATATAGATTGTCATCTGAAAGAAGCATCTGGTCACTGGCTTTTGCACCCATCTGCAGCCTGTGAAAAGATAAAGTAGAGATCTGTACCTTAAAAGGAGTTGTATGCCAGATCAACCTCTAGTGCTGACTGTAAAATGTCAAGGATATTGGCTAAAGCAAGGAACACAAACAAACAAAGCTTCTTTCATATCCTCTCCTATGTAGCATTCATGGATGATCCTCTGGTCACCAAGGTCTGAACAACCTCAGATAAGAATCCCTGCACCTCTAGTGTAGCCTATTCCATAGCCAGGCTATTAAAAGTAGTCTCATTGGATCGGGTGCTGTTACTGACTTTGCCATAAAAGATTTCAATTGACCAGAGACAAAGATCAAACAGAAAATTCCATGGCACTGTGAACCTATCTTGTATGACAAAGTCGTTGCATTGGTATCTTGTTGCAAATATCAGAAACTGCATGTTCAGTGAAGTCTCCCTGAAAACGACTGCTGGAATGAGGCACTTGTTGAAAAAATATTCTGCCTAACCGAACCAATAATTGGATTTGCTTCTCTGGCAAGACGGCCTACCTTAACTGACTGCAATTGGTTCTCTGCCCCAGGAAAAGTTTCTTTGCAAGATGTAACAATAAAAGGCTTTTGGTGACCCCTTGTCAGGCAATGTAGGCTACTACTCTCTTGTTGTCAACCTTACTCAGGCCCCTTTGAAGATCCTGAAAGGCTTGCAATGCTAGAAAAAGGCTTCCTTCCATTCAAGATACTTGGGGAGTCTGCGCTTCACTGCGCTGCAATGGCCTTGCACTTGTTTAGATTGTGGACTCCCCAGCCCCAAAGACTGGCATTTGGCTTCAGAATCATCCTATTTCCTGGGCTGAGAGGCATGCCTCTAAAAGAAGCACAGTGGCAATGTCCAAAATTCCAGTTCTTGTTGAATTTGTATAGGCACAAAGATTTTCCTGATCCTAAGCCCAGCTCATAGGATAAAGAAGGCAAATTGAAACAGCCTCATATGCCACCTGGCCTAAGGTACCACCACTGCTAACAAGATCTTCAAAAAGATTCCTTGGGCTGTGCCAATACTGTAAAAGGCAGACACCTGAACTGGATGTGACATCTGGCCACCGCAAATCTCCCACTCCTCTGGTGCTCGGCATTGATAGGTACATGGAAGTATGAGTCAGCCGGTCAATTGATACCAACTGGTCCTCCTGCTGAACTGTCCCTGTGACTGTCTGCATGGTGTCATGGTTATGCAGTAATCTTTCCCTGTTTGCTTACCTCTCCTCATGTGTTCCAACTAAGAGGCCAGCCACTCTCACCTGGTGGGTTTTATAACCTCTCCTCTAAGCATGGCTCCACCCCAGGCCCTATCAGGGAAACCTATATTAACCTGTGCACTGCAAGCCAGTGGTGCTGATCAACCATTGTGTATCCGTGGTGTGTTCGGCTTCCTGGTTCCTGCTTGTCGTGTGCTCTATGTTTGTCTCTGTTACCGACCTTGGCGTGTTCTCAACTATTCCTGTCTGCTTGTGATCTTGACCCTTTGGCATGTCCCCGACCATGCCTGTCTGCCTGTGACCCTGAACCTTTGGCGTGTACTCTGTTGTTCCTGTTTACCCTGACCTCTGCCTTATCCCCTTACTATCCTTGTCGTTCCAGCCTGCTGCTTCCTTCTCCTGTAGTCTACTGTGAGCGTGAGCTGTGAGACCCTGGGGGTCGCGACCTGGAGCCAGACTGAAGCAAAGTCCATCCTCACCACTAGAGGCTCTGGCGAACACCCGCTGGCTCTTAGACTCCGCGTCCTGGGGAATCTATGCTCTAGTTCCCACTGGGATCTGTGTTAGTGATCCAGTAGACCTGTGTCCTGAATCTCCCTGGGTACAATCCGCAGCAGTCAGTCCTAAGGTCCACTACCTAGCAGTGCACTTCCAATTCCTACTGAGTGCACCTGTCACCTGGTCTCAGGTGACCTGACAGTTTGATCAGCCATGGACCCAGCTGATGTGCCGCTACCTGCAGATGATCCACTGCAGGGCTTAGTTCGCAGACTTGAGACCCAAGAATCGCATCAGACCCAGGTGATGCGATTCCTTCAGGATTTGGCATCCCTTTTTGAACAGGTTCAGGCCTCATTAGGACCTCCGGTTCAACAACCTCAAACGCTATCTGCTGCTGCACCTATCGGATCAGTCGCAGCCACACATTCATTACAACTACCAGATCCGGCCCGTTTCTCTGGGGACTCCAAGGCTTGCAGAGGGTTCCTTAGCCAGTGCACAATTCATTTTGAACTTCAGCCCCAAAACTTCCTGTCCGATCGGGCGAAAGTGGCATATATTATATCCCTCCTGTCAGGCGAGGCGCTAGCTTGGGCTGCCCCTCTGTGGGAACTGAATGACCCAGTGGTTTCTAGCCTGTCTGATTTCTTGAAACTTTTTCGGAATATCTTCGAGGAACTGGGTCGTGTCTCCTCAGCGGCTAGTGCTCTTTTACGTCTCCGTCAAGAGTCCGCTTCAGTGGGCCAGTATGCTCTTCAGTTCCGTATCCTCACAGCTGAATTGAGCTGGAATAATGAGGCCCTAGTTGCAACCTTTTTGCATGGCCTCTCTGATAGAGTGAAGGATGAATTAGCAGGAAGATCCCTTCCTGTTGATCTGGACAGTGTCATCACCTTGTGTAACCAGATCGATATTCAGGAGAGGGCCCTGGAAAAAAGACTCCAGCACTCCCCGTTCTTTAGTCAGCCTGAGCTCCCAGTCCCTTCTCTTCGATCCGATGAGCACCCCCTGCCTGCTGAGGAACCTATGCAGTTGGGCTGGACCAAGTTATCTCCCAAAGAACGCGCTAGGCGCAGAACTCTGGGCCTATGCCTCTATTGTGGGGCCAAAGGTCATTTCCGTGACACTTGTTCTCTTCGTCCGGAAAAACGCTCAGGGCTAATACATCTGGAAGGTGGAGTATTAGACCCTGAAATATCACCTTCACCTTCTCGTCTTCTCCTTTCTGTGTTGCTTCATGTCGGCACTTCCTCTCGTTCGGTCTCAGCACATCTGGATTCTGGAGCCGCTGCCAATTTCATGGATTGGGAAACTGCATCCTCCAGGAGACTTACCCTTTTGCCCCTTACAACGCCATTGGTGGTCTTGGCGATTGATGGCACTGTTCTCCCAGGGGGCCCTATCCGCTTCCAGACCCTTCCTGTTAAGATGTCAGTAGGGACACTCCACCAGGAGTGGATATCCTTCCTTGTCTTACCTAAGGCTTCATCTCCTATCATATTAGGTCTTCCTTGGTTACGGCTCCATTCCCCACACGTTGACTGGACTGCTGGACAGATCCTGGCTTGGGGTTCCTCCTGTTCCTCTTCCTGCCTACTCAAGGTTACCCCAAAAGAGAAACCTCCTGTTGCCATCATCCCAGTAGCTTCTGCTCGTCCCGCTGTATATAGTGATCTCTGGGATGTGTCCTGCAATAGTCGGACTGATGCGATTGAGATGGTCACTACACCTGACAATACTATTCAGTCGGCCTCTGCACTAGTTATGCCAGTCCAGCCCATGCCCAGTGAGCTTTCTGCTTCTTGTTCAGGACCTTCTGTAACCTGGCCTCACCCTACTGCTACTATGCCCTTAACCATTCCTAAAAAGCCTTTAGTCCTCTACAAGTCCTATCGTCCCCTGCCTACCTCGGTTCCGGTCTCCGAGGATGATCTAAAATACGAGGTAAGTCAAGTTTTGGATTCCCGACTCCGTAAAGGCATTCTTCAATACCTCGTACATTGGAAAGGGTTTGGTCCTGAGGAGAGGTCTTGGATCACTGCATCTGAGGTCCTTGCTCCTCATCTGTTGAGGAGGTTCCATCTGGAGTTTCCCTTTAAGCCTGGACCCAGGTGGGGGAGAGGGAGGGGGAGGCCTCATAAGAGGGGGGGTACTGTCATGGTTATGCAGTAATCTTTCCCTGTTTGCTTACCTCTCCTCATGTGTTCCAACTAAGAGGCCAGCCACTCTCACCTGGTGGGTTTTATAACCTCTCCTCTAAGCATGGCTCCACCCCAGGCCCTATCAGGGAAACCTATATTAACCTGTGCACTGCAAGCCAGTGGTGCTGATCAACAATTGTGTATCCGTGGTGTGTTCGGCTTCCTGGTTCCTGCTTGTCGTGTGCTCTATGTTTGTCTCTGTTACCGACCTTGGCGTGTTCTCAACTATTCCTGTCTGCTTGTGATCTTGACCCTTTGGCATGTCCCCGACCATGCCTGTCTACCTGTGACCCTGAACCTTTGGCGTGTACTCTGTTGTTCCTGTTTACCCTGACCTCTGCATTATCCCCTTACTATCCTTGTCGTTCCAGCCTGCTGCTTCCTTCTCCTGTAGTCTACTGTGAGCGTGAGCTGTGAGACCCTGGGGGTCGCGACCTGGAGCCAGACTGCAGCGAAGTCCATCCTCACCACTAGAGGCTCTGGCGAACACCCGCTGGCTCTTAGACTCCGCGCCCTGGGGAATCTATGCTCTAGTTCCCACTGGGATCTGTGTTAGTGATCCAGTAGACCTGTGTCCTGAATCTCCCTGGGTACAATCCGCAGCAGTCAGTCCTAAGGTCCACTACCTAGCGGTGCACTTCCAATTCCTACTGAGTGCACCTGTCACCTGGTCTCAGGTGACCTGACACATGGACTCCATCTTGAACCTCTTGGTGTATTTGAACACATTTGATTCCTTTAAACTGAAACAGGCCAGAAGGCTCCTGCCTTAGGTACTAGAAAAAATGCGAGAAAAGCCCCCAGATGATTCTATGTTTTCGGCATCACTGGCATGATGGCCTTGTAGCAGTATAAAAATCTTGCAAACATTTTCTCTTCTGAGATCTGTTGGACATAAATTAAATGTATTCAGTGGTCAGCTTTGGAATTCTCCATTGTACTCCCACCTGTCTTCTGGACCCACTGATCTTTGATGATTGTCGTCCAAACCCTCCAGAAGGAGGCTACAATCATCAACTTCCCTCAGGCCCCCTGGCCCGAACTGGAAGAGACTGGTTGGATGCACCTTCAAAAAAATACTTTCCAGCCATCTTAGCAGCTTGCTCTGGACTTGATTTCATGTCAAAAGTAACTTAGCGATAGCTATTCGGAACAATAGAGACATCCAGGAAATAAAAGTAGGGGGAAAAGAATATAAAATGTCTATATACGCGGACGATCTGCTAGTATACATCAGAAACCCACTCGTGACATTACCAAATTCAATAGAGGAGTTTAAACGTTTCTCTAAAATAAGTAATTTTAAAGTGAACTATAACAAATCTGAGGTGCTGAATATAACATTACAAAATAATATAGTGGAGTTACTTAGAAAGAATTTTTCGTTCAAATGGCTGGTAAATGCAATTAAATATCTCAGAACATTTATCCCTAGAGAATTAGAAAAGCTTTGAGAACTTAACTATCTCCCAATCACACAAAAAATAATAAAGACGCTCCAACAATACAATCAGGGGATGTTTTCAAGGACAGGCAGGATTAATATAATAAAAATGAATATATTGCCCAAGATTTTATATATATTTTAAGCTATCCCAATATTTCCAGTAACAAATATTTTGAATCAACTACGAAAGGTGATAGGGAGCTTTATCTGGGCAGGTAAATCGGCTAGAATTAGCAGAGATACATTAACTTGGTCAAAGAAGGATGGTGGTTTGGCCCTCCCAGACTTATCAGCATATCTCAGAGCAGTGTTTATAACAAGGATAGTGGACTGTTGCCAAAATGCAGAATATAAACAGTGGGTGAAACTAGAGGAGGAGATTACAGCCATTAAAATCACTGCCATGGATGAAGAAAGAGAAGTGTCCCGTTAATTGGGACATGCCTTTCTTAGTAGTAGCTACTAAGGATGGGCCCGGTGCTCGATGCGAACCCACGTTCGCATCGAGCACCGGGCGTTCGCTCGCTCGGCGAGCCCAGAACTATTTTGGCCGCTCGCATCACGTTGGTGTGATGCGTGCGGCCCCGCAATGCATTGCGGCCGGCGCGGCCGACGCAGTGCATTGCTGGCTGATGATTGGCCAAGCATGCACTGTGACCCCGCATGCTTGGCCAATCACAGCCCCGGAAACTCGAAGAGCCATAATTGGCTACAGGCAGGACGCCTGTAGCCAATTACAGCTCAGGGGCTGTAGTACACGCCCCCCCCTATAAAACGCCGCCACGCCGTCTGCGCCGGTCACATGCTGTTCCGGCGCAGATTGAGCAGGCTGTTTCTGTGACACTCTGCTGCATTTAGATAGTTAGAGAGATTCACTTGCAGAGATTGAGTTAGATAGATTCAGTTACAAAGATTGATTGACAAAGAGGGGCTTGTAGTGTGCTCGTGGCAGGCAGGCAGAGCTCCTATATTTGTTACCAGAAGCACCTATAGGACTTGTAGTGTGTTCGTGGCAGGCAGGCAGAGCTCCTATATTTTGTTACCAGAAGCACCTATAGGACTTGTAGTGTGTTCGTGGCAGGCAGGCAGAGCTCCTATATTTTGTTACCAGAAGCACCTATAGGACTTGTAGTGTGTTAGTGGCAGGCAGGCAGAGCTCCTATATTTTGTTACCAGAAGCACCTATAGGACTTGTAGTGTGTTCGTGGCAGGCAGGCAGAGCTCCTATATTTTGTTACCAGAAGCACCTATAGGACTTGTAGTGTGTTAGTGGCAGGCAGGCAGAGCTCCTATATTTTGTTACCAGAAGCACCTATAGGACTTGTAGTGTGTTCGTGGCAGGCAGGCAGAGCTCCTATATTTTGTTACCAGAGGCACCTATAGGACTTGTAGTGTGTTAGTGGCAGGCAGGCAGAGCTCCTATATTTTGTTACCAGAAGCACCTATAGGACTTGTAGTGTGTTCGTGGCAGGCAGGCAGAGCTCCTATATTTTGTTCCCAGAGGCACCTATAGGACTTGAAGTGTGTTAGTCCCATTACACACACAGAGCTATATTTTCTTCCCAGAAGCACCTATAGGACTTGAAGTGTGTTAGTCCCATTACACACACAGAGCTATATTTTCTTCCCAGAAGCACCTATAGGACTTGAAGTGTGTTAGTCCCATTACACACACAGAGCTATATTTTCTTCCCAGAAGCACCTATAGGACTTGAAGTGTGTTAGTCCCATTACACACACAGAGCTATATTTTGTTCCCAGAAGCACCTATAGGACTTGAAGTGTGTTAGTCCCATCACACACACAGAGCTATATTTTGTTCCCAGAAGCACCTATAGGACTTGAAGTGTGTTAGTCCCATTACACACACAGAGCTATATTTTGTTCCCAGAAG
Source organism: Lithobates sylvaticus (assembly GCA_028564925.1). Classification (NCBI taxonomy): domain Eukaryota; kingdom Metazoa; phylum Chordata; class Amphibia; order Anura; family Ranidae; genus Lithobates; species Lithobates sylvaticus. Next base: position 37,296,406 of record CM053033.1, on the reverse strand, counting down.
CACCTATAGGACTTGAAGTGTGTTAGTCCCATTACACACACAGAGCTATATTTTCTTCCCAGAAGCACCTATAGGACTTGAAGTGTGTTAGTCCCATTACACACACAGAGCTATATTTTCTTCCCAGAAGCACCTATAGGACTTGAAGTGTGTTAGTCCCATCACACACACAGAGCTATATTTTCTTCCCAGAAGCACCTATAGGACTTGAAGTGTGTTAGTCCCATTACACACACAGAGCTATATTTTCTTCCCAGAAGCACCTATAGGACTTGAAGTGTGTTAGTCCCATCACACACACAGAGCTATATTTTGTTCCCAGAAGCACCTATAGGACTTGAAGTGTGTTAGTCCCATCACACACACAGAGCTATATTTTGTTCCCAGAAGCACCTATAGGACTTGAAGTGTGTTAGTCCCATCACACACACAGAGCTATATTTTCTTCCCAGAAGCACCTATAGGACTTGAAGTGTGTTAGTCCCATTACACACACAGAGCTATATTTTCTTCCCAGAAGCACCTATAGGACTTGAAGTGTGTTAGTCCCATTACACACACAGAGCTATATTTTCTTCCCAGAAGCACCTATAGGACTTGAAGTGTGTTAGTCCCATCACACACACAGAGCTATATTTTGTTCCCAGAAGCACCTATAGGACTTGAAGTGTGTTAGTCCCATCACACACACAGAGCTATATTTTCTTCCCAGAAGCACCTATAGGACTTGAAGTGTGTTAGTCCCATTACACACACAGAGCTATATTTTCTTCCCAGAAGCACCTATAGGACTTGAAGTGTGTTAGTCCCATCACACACACAGAGCTATATTTTGTTCCCAGAAGCACCTATAGGACTTGAAGTGTGTTAGTCCCATCACACACACAGAGCTATATTTTCTTCCCAGAAGCACCTATAGGACTTGAAGTGTGTTAGTCCCATTACACACACAGAGCTATATTTTGTTCCCAGAAGCACCTATAGGACTTGAAGTGTGTTAGTCCCATTACACACACAGAGCTATATTTTCTTCCCAGAAGCACCTATAGGACTTGAAGTGTGTTAGTCCCATTACACACACAGAGCTATATTTTCTTCCCAGAAGCACCTATAGGACTTGAAGTGTGTTAGTCCCATCACACACACAGAGCTATATTTTCTTCCCAGAAGCACCTATAGGACTTGAAGTGTGTTAGTCCCATCACACACACAGAGCTATATTTTGTTCCCAGAAGCACCTATAGGACTTGAAGTGTGTTAGTCCCATTACACACACAGAGCTATATTTTCTTCCCAGAAGCACCTATAGGACTTGAAGTGTGTTAGTCCCATCACACACACAGAGCTATATTTTCTTCCCAGAAGCACCTATAGGACTTGAAGTGTGTTAGTCCCATTACACACACAGAGCTATATTTTCTTCCCAGAAGCACCTATAGGACTTGAAGTGTGTTAGTCCCATTACACACACAGAGCTATATTTTCTTCCCAGAAGCACCTATAGGACTTGAAGTGTGTTAGTCCCATCACACACACAGAGCTATATTTTGTTCCCAGAAGCACCTATAGGACTTGAAGTGTGTTAGTCCCATCACACACACAGAGCTATATTTTCTTCCCAGAAGCACCTATAGGACTTGAAGTGTGTTAGTCCCATACACACACAGAGCTATATTTTGTTCCCAGAAGCACCTATAGGACTTGAAGTGTGTTAGTCCCATTACACACACAGAGCTATATTTTCTTCCCAGAAGCACCTATAGGACTTGAAGTGTGTTAGTCCCATCACACAGAGCTCCTCTATTTTCTTTGCATAAGCACCCATAGGACTTCTAGTGTGTTAGTCCCATCACACAGAGCTCCTATATATTCTTCTCAGAAGCACCCACAGGACTTCTAGTGTGTTAGTGGCATCACACAGAGCTCCTCTATTTTCTTTGCAGAAGCACCCACAGGACTTCTAGTGTGTTAGTGGCATCACACAGAGCTCCTCTATTTTCTTTGCAGAAGCACCCATAGGACTTCTAGTGTGTTAGTGGCATCACACAGAGCTCCTATATATTCTTCTCAGCAGCACCCACAGGACTTCTAGTGTGTTAGTGGCATCACACAGAGCTCCTCTATTTTCTTTGCAGAAGCACCCACAGGACTTCTAGTGTGTTAGTGGCATCACACAGAGCTCCTCTATTTTCTTTGCATAAGCACCCACAGGACTTCTAGTGTGTTAGTGGCATCACACAGAGCTCCTCTATTTTCTTTGCAGAAGCACCCACAGGACTTCTAGTGTGTTAGTGGCATCACACAGAGCTCCTCTATTTTCTTTGCAGAAGCACCCATAGGACTTCTAGTGTGTTAGTGGCATCACACAGAGCTCCTCTATTTTCTTTGCAGAAGCACCCACAGGACTTCTAGTGTGTTAGTGGCATCACACAGAGCTCCTCTATTTTCTTTGCAGAAGCACCCATAGGACTTCTAGTGTGTTAGTGGCATCACACAGAGCTCCTCTATTTTCTTTGCAGAAGCACCCACAGGACTTCTAGTGTGTTAGTGGCATCACACAGAGCTCCTCTATTTTCTTTGCAGAAGCACCCATAGGACTTCTAGTGTGTTAGTGGCATCACACAGAGCTCCTCTATTTTCTTTGCAGAAGCACCCATAGGACTTCTAGTGTGTTAGTGGCATCACACAGAGCTCCTATATATTCTTCTCAGCAGCACCCACAGGACTTCTAGTGTGTTAGTGGCATCACACAGAGCTCCTATATTTCTTCTCAGCAGCACCCACAGGACTTCTAGTGTGTTAGTGGCATCACACAGAGCTCCTCTATTTTCTTTGCAGAAGCACCCATAGGACTTCTAGTGTGTTAGTGGCATCACACAGAGCTCCTCTATTTTCTTTGCAGAAGCACCCACAGGACTTCTAGTGTGTTAGTGGCATCACACAGAGCTCCTCTATTTTCTTTGCAGAAGCACCCATAGGACTTCTAGTGTGTTAGTGGCATCACACAGAGCTCCTCTATTTTCTTTGCAGAAGCACCCACAGGACTTCTAGTGTGTTAGTGGCATCACACAGAGCTCCTCTATTTTCTTTGCAGAAGCACCCATAGGACTTCTAGTGTGTTAGTGGCATCACACAGAGCTCCTCTATTTTCTTTGCAGAAGCACCCACAGGACTTCTAGTGTGTTAGTGGCATCACACAGAGCTCCTCTATTTTCTTTGCAGAAGCACCCATAGGACTTCTAGTGTGTTAGTGGCATCACACAGAGCTCCTATATTTTCTTCTCAGCAGCACCCACAGGACTTCTAGTGTGTTAGTGGCATCACACAGAGCTCCTCTATTTTCTTTGCAGAAGCACCCACAGGACTTCTAGTGTGTTAGTGGCATCACACAGAGCTCCTCTATTTTCTTTGCAGAAGCACCCATAGGACTTCTAGTGTGTTAGTGGCATCACACAGAGCTCCTATATTTTCTTCTCAGCAGCACCCACAGGACTTCTAGTGTGTTAGTGGCATCACACAGAGCTCCTCTATTTTCTTTGCAGAAGCACCCATAGGACTTCTAGTGTGTTAGTGGCATCACACAGAGCTCCTATATTTTCTTCTCAGCAGCACCCACAGGACTACCGACTACAATGGCTGGAAGACCGCCAAGGGGAGGCAGAGCGTGCAGAGCCAAGAACACAGGGCAGGCAGGCTCTGTTTCTAGTGGACGTGGCCGTGGACGTGGACGTGGTCGTGCATCGTCATCAGCACGTGGCCATGGGACACGCGCGTCTTTGTTTTTCGGCAGCTGGACATGTGGAGCCGCATCATGCTGAAGGCTTGGTAGAATGGATGACCAAGCCCTCCTCATCCTCCTCATCCTCTCTCACCCAGGCTCAGGGTACTGACAGAGCATCATCAGCCACCCCTTCCCTAGACCCACCATGTCCTCCTGAGGAGTCCCCCGAACTCTTTGAGCACAGTGTTGGGTACATGCTCCAGGAGGATGCCCAACGATTCGAAGGCTCGGATGACGATACCCAGCTTGAGGAATCTGGCAGTACAGTTCCACCAGCTGCAGCTTACTGCCAGGTTTGCTCTAGTGGTGAAGAGGGAGGGGATGATGAGGTCACTGACTCCACGTGGGTGCCTCAAGGGAGAGAGGATGAGGAGGAGGACGAGGAGGAGGAGGATGCGGCGTCACATGTCCAACGAGGCAGGATGCCCCCTGGAGGCCAGGTAGAGGCCAGCACAGCAACTGTACAACACCGCAGAGCTCCGCCTGTGCAGGGCGCTGCCTCTGCACGTTATCAGAAAAGTTCTTTGGTGTGGGCCTTTTTTGAGACGAGTGCAGCAGATCGCACCACTGCTATTTGCAATATTTGTCTCAAGCGTATCTCGCGTGGCCAAAACATCAGCCGCTTGGGCACGACAAGCATGACCAGACATATGGCGACCTGCCATGCAGCTCGTTGGCAGGCACACATAAAAGACCCACACCAAAGAACTAAGCGGACCTCTCCTTGCTCCTCCTCAGCTGGGATCTCCATCCCCACTACACCTTCAGTCCTCTCTGAAAGCTGCTCTGAGAGGACTGAAGGTGTAGAATTCGGTGTGTCACAACCAAGTACTTGCAGTACACCGACGTCCGAATGCAGCAGGCAAATTTCCCTGCCCCAGCTGCTGGACCGTAGAAAGAAGTACACTCCCAGCCATCCACATGCCCAGCGGTTGAATGCTAGCCTTGCTAAATTGCTAGCACTTCAACTGCTGCCTTTTCAGTTGGTAGACTCGGCCCCCTTCCGTGAGTTTGTTCAATGTGCGGTTCCTCAGTGGCAGGTTCCCAAACGCCACTTTTTCTCGCGGAAGGCGATTCCGTCTCTCTACCGGCATGTGGAGGGCAATGTCCATGCCTCGCTGGACAGGGCGGTCAGCGGTAAGGTGCATATTACCGCTGACTCATGGTCCAGCAGGCATGGACAGGGACGGTACCTTTCTTTCACGGCCCATTGGGTCACTCTATTGGCAGCTGGGAGGGATGCAGGACAAGGTGCAGTAGTGTTGGAGGTTGTTCCGCCACCACGCCTCCAAAACGCGACTACTGCTACTGGTTGTGACACACCTCTCTCCTCCACCCCCCCCTCCTCTTCTTCTTCCTCCAGTGCTCTGTCCTTGGAACCAGCGGTGCTCCGTAGGCGTACAAGGGGCTACGCAAGTACGCAGGCAAAAAGATGCCATGCCGTGCTTGCGCTGGTGTGTTTGGGGGACAGGAGCCACACTGGGCCAGAGGTTCTGGCAGCTCTGCAGGGGCAGGCCGAGAGGTGGTTGACGCCACGTCAGCTTAAGCCAGGAATGGTCGTTTCTGACAATGGCACCAACCTCCTCTCCGCCCTGCGACAGGGGCAGCTCACCCATGTGCCCTGCATGGCTCACGTCCTCAACCTGGTGGTGCAGCGGTTCTTGGGCAGGTTCCCAGGCTTACAGGATGTCCTGAGGCAGGCCAGGAAAGTCTGTGTGCATTTCCGCCGATCTTATAATGCCAGTGCTCGGCTGACTGAGCTGCAAAAGGAGCTGAACCTGCCCAAGAACCGCCTAATATCTGACATGCCCACCAGGTGGAACTCAACGTTGGCCATGCTGCAGCGACTGCACACGCAGCAGAGGGCCATCAATGAGTACCTTTGCGACTACGGCACCAGGACAGGGTCAGGGGAGCTTGGTTTTTTTTCCCCACGTCAGTGGAGCATGATCAGGGATGCATGCACTGTCCTCTCACCATTTGAGGAGGCCACGAGGATGGTGAGCAGTGACAGTGCATGCATCAGTGACACTGTCCCTCTTGTCCACCTGTTGGAGCATACGCTGCGTGGGATAATGGACAGGGCACTTGAGGCAGAACAGAGGCAGGAAGAGGAGGACTTCCTTGCCTCTCAAGGCCCCCTTTATCCGGACAGTGTTCCTTCTGTCCCACCCATCACACAGGAAGAGGATGAGGAGGAGGAGGAGGAGGAGGAGGAGGAGGATTGTGTGAGCATGGAGGTGGAGCCTGGCACTCAGCATCAGCAGCAGCAGTCTTTTAGGGATGATGTACAGTCCCAACAAGCCAGTGGACTTGTACGTGGCTGGGAGGAGGTGGCTGGCGATCATGTCATCCTCAGTGACCCAGAAGACTCCGGACCGAATGCCTCAGCTAACCTACGCTGCATGGCCTCCCTGATCCTGCAAAGCCTGCGGAAGGATCCTCGTGTTCTTCGGATCAAGGAGAGGGACCATTACTGGCTGGCCACTCTCCTTGATCCGCGGTACAAGGGTAAGGTTGCGGACCTTATCTTGCCGTCGCAGAGGGAGCAGAGGATGAGACATCTCAGGGAGGCCTTGCAGAAAGGTCTGTGCAACGCGTTCCCAGAAACTGGGAGGCTACAAACTCCTGGTCCTGGGCGACGAGTTGCTGAGGCTTCGGTCAGTGGCAGAAGGAGCGGTGGGGAAGGTGGACGTCTGACCGATGCGTTCAGACAATTTTTTAGTCCGCAGCCCCAAGGTATGATCGGTTCCAGCAACCATCGCCAGCGTCTGATATACATGGTGCAGGAATACCTTGGGGCAAGGTCAGACTTGGACACCTTTCCCACCGAAAATCCTCTGGCTTACTGGGTCCTGAGGATGGATCACTGGCCAGAGCTTGCACAGTATGCAATTGAGCTACTGGCCTGTCCTGCCTCCAGCGTTCTTTCCGAACGCACATTCAGTGCTGCTGGAGGATTTGTGACTGATCATAGGGTGCGCCTGTCCACCGCCTCGGTTGATCGACTGACATTCATCAAAATGAATCAGTCTTGGATCACCACCAGCTACCAGGCACCTGAGGCGGATATAACCGAATAATTTTTAATGTCACATCCCTTCAAGACTGCCTATGCTGATGCTGAGTGACTGTCCTCTTATGTTCACTGACTATCCTCTTCCTCCTCCTCAATGATCCATGCCACCACACCAGTGCCTAAGGCACAATTTTTCAGCCCCTGTTTAACAGGGGCGTGTACTTACAATTTTTTAAAAAAATGCTTCGCAACACGTGTGACTGCTGTGCTCCAAGTACAGTCTCTGTGAGGGCCGTGTTGCAGTGTTGTGGCACCAGCACCAGTGCCTAAGGCACAATTTTTCAGCCCCTGTTTAACAGGGGCGTGTACTTACAATTTTTTAAAAAAAATGCTTCGCAACACGTGTGACTGCTGTGCTCCAAGTACAGTCTCTGTGAGGGCCGTGTTGCAGTGTTGTGGCACCAGCACCAGTGCCTAAGGCACAATTTTTCAGCCCCTGTTTAACAGGGGCGTGTACTTACAATTTTTTAAAAAAATGCTTCGCAACACGTGTGACTGCTGTGCTCCAAGTACAGTCTCTGTGAGGGCCGTGTTGCAGTGTTGTGGCACCAGCACCAGTGCCTAAGGCACAATTTTTCAGCCCCTGTTTAACAGGGGCGTGTACTTACAATTTTTTAAAAAAATGCTTCGCAACACGTGTGACTGCTGTGCTCCAAGTACAGTCTCTGTGAGGGCCGTGTTGCAGTGTTGTGGCACCAGCACCAGTGCCTAAGGCACAATTTTTCAGCCCCTGTTTAACAGGGGCGTGTACTTACAATTTTTTAAAAAAATGCTTAGCAACACGTGTGACTGCTGTGCTCCAAGTACAGTCTCTGTGAGGGCCGGTTGCAGTGTTGTGGCACCAGCACCAGTGCCTAAGGCACAATTTTTCAGCCCCTGTTTAACAGGGGCGTGTACTTACAATTTTTTAAAAAAAATGCTTCGCAACACGTGTGACTGCTGTGCTCCAAGTACAGTATCTGTGAGGGCCGGGTTGCAGTGTTGTGGCACCAGCACCAGTGCCTAAGGCACAATTTTTCAGCCCCTGTTTAACAGGGGCGTGTACTTACAATTTTTTAAAAAAATGCTTCGCAACACGTGTGACTGCTGTGCTCCAAGTACAGTCTCTGTGAGGGGTTGCAGTGTTGTGGCACCAGCACCAGTGCCTAAGGCACAATTTTTCAGCCCCTGTTTAACAGGGGCGGGTAATTACAAATCTTGATCTAATAGTTCACAGCAGGGCCCATTCCTGCGCCCACCAAGAGTAACTATGAGGGCCTGCAGTCTTGTGGCAACACCGTCCACCACCACCGCCAAAGGCCCAATTTTTCTGCCCTGTTCATCAGGTGCTTGCAATTACAAATCTTGATCTAATAACTCACAGCAGGGCCCATTCCTGCGCCCACCAAGAGTAACTATGAGGGCCTACAGTCTTGTGGCAACACCGTCCACCACCACCGCCAAAGGCCCAATTTTTCTGCCCTGTTCATCAGGTGCTTGCAATTACAAATCTTGATCTAATAACTCACAGCAGGGCCCATTCCTGCGCCCACCAAGAGTAACTGTGAGAGCTTACAGTCTTGTGGCAAAACCGTCCACCACCACCACCACCACCACCCCCAATTTTTCTGCCCTGTTCAACAGGTGCATGCAATTACAAATCTTGATCTATTAACTCACAGCAGGGCCCATTCCTGTGCCCACCAGTCTTGTGGCTACACCAACATCTAATAGGGCAAATTTCTGCAGAGTATATACGCCAGGCCCCTACTTTCAAACATCCAACTTACAAACGACTCCTACTTGCAAATGGAAAGAGAAAACAGGAAGTGAGAGGAAATCTACCCCTAGGAAGGGAAATTCTATCCTGTTAGATTTAATTTGGGAAAAAGGTATCTCCTCTCTACTGATACTTTATCACCAATCCTTGTTTCAATTAAAACCCCACTTTTCCAAAAACATTTGTCATTGGGACGGAAAGTGAGGTGACATGTTCTGAACAGATGTGCAAAGACAGCAAATGTTACAGGGGTGATAACCCCTCCCTATGTTCTCCAAAAAGCTTAATAATAGATTTTTTTGGGATGGAGCTACACTTCATAATGTACCTGTTCAGATTCTACTTAAGATCAAACCTAAAGCCGCAAGTGGTTTTAAATGGCTTCTTTTTTTCCTTTACAAATGTCATTTTGTGCAAGGACAGTTCTAAACGGGAAACACATGCCACTTCACAGGCATACTTTGGACACCCCCCAGGTACCATATTTAAAGGAAAATGTCACTTTTTTTTTTTTCACTTTATGCATCATTAAAATGACTGCTCCCGAAAAAACGTTAGTTTTTAAAAGTTCTTTTTGCATTGATATATGTCCCCTGGGGCAGGACCCGGGTCCCCAAACCTGTTTTATGACATTAACATGCATATTGGCCGTTGTAATTAGCACTTTTGATTTCGAACGTTCGCGTCCATTATAACGTATAGGGTTCGAAAATTCGCGCGAACTTTCGGTCCGTTCGAAGGTTCTGGTTCGAACCGAACCCGGGGGTGTTCGGCTCATCCCTAACCAAAACATACTTTGTCTATAGCTACTTAAGCTTAACAAATAAAATACAAGAGCTAACATACATAAAAAAAATGGGAGGAAGAATTAGGAGTCATGATACCCAGGTTGAAATGGGAAAGGGCCATTATAATAACCCATAAACTATCAATGTCTAACAGGCATCAAGATATAAATTACAAAATCTTAGCCAGATGGTATAGCTGTCCAGTGGATATACACAAAATTAGCTCAGAAAATAAAGAAGTATGCTGGAGGCGCCAAAGGGCTAGAGGGACAATGTCACACATTTGGTACTATTGTCCGGTGGTCCAGACTTTCTGGGAAAAAATATTTAAAATACATACTGCAATGACAGGGAGTAAGATACAGCTCGATGTATTAATATCAGTATTATTAATGATCCCGGGCTCAATGAATAGTATACAAAAGGGCATTCTAAAATATTTTTTAACGGCAGCACAGACAGTTATAGCCAGGAAATGGAAAAATTAAATAGCACCCAATATAGAGGAATGGGAGTCTGAGATGGCCGAGATGTGTGTCCTGGAAGAGAGGATTGAGACCGAAAAAGGATGTAAGAAACAGATAATAACACCGTGGCAGAAGTGGAAAGAGGTTAATGCCTCACAGGTGTGGTGGAGAGAATTATAAGAGAATATATAATATAATTTTTTTCCCATGTGTATGTGAGGGTATTAGAGGAATGAATGATGGTGAGTGTCGGGATAAATGTGGGGTAGAATTTGAATAAATAGAGCAGCAAATATATGGATTAAATAAGAAAACAAACATAGAAATAGATCAATAGAGGATAATGAGATCCAGAAGTGAATAGTGTTGTGAGTGATGTGATGCAACAAACCCAGTGAATATTTTTGGAAAGGCTGGAGGAGTGTGTTTTGGGCCTTTAGCAAATAACCTGTTTGTACCTACACACATTTCATCATAATGGACATTTAACAGTTATGCCTCTACGTGTACGTGGCTTCAAATTTTGGCTTTTAGAGGGGTGAGATCACCTCATCTGAGGAAGGCAACATCAACACAGTTTTGGGATACTAATGTCTCATATGGCCTTCACTTTAGCAAAGTCGGACTTTGTAAGTTCCTGAGTTGGGGATGTGTATCATGTTCTTAAACATGCCTGTTTAGCCCCAAAAAAGACAAAATAATGGTAAACATACATGTTATACACCAAGATGTTGATTTGTTCAAAAACCTTTTAAAAACACACATGTGAATGTGCTTAGTGTAAAATGTTTTATACTAAACAATGGTTGGCATCTTATTTCAATGCTCAATACCAGTGTATTTGTTAAGTTGGTGTAGTTACAGTGACAATGTGCTCTAAAATATGGCAAAGTCAGGCAATTTTAGGGCCTCAAAGAAATTAATAAAAGGATTTGAAAAGGCCAAATATTTTTAACATTAATGCATTAGATACATTAACAACAATAACATTGTGTGTGTGTAGCAGACCCACAGCACAACATAATAGTTAGCTGAAGAAGAGATTGTCACCTCATGGAGCAAATAAGGTATGTTTGCACTATTCTAGAAAATGGCCAAAATTAAGACCACACAACAGAAACACAAACAGTAGTTCAAATGAAATAGGAGTTTAAACTCAAATCAAAGATTTATTCCTGATCAGCAACATTTTGCTGCAAAGCCACTGCCCCTCTACCCAAAAAGAAGTTCATATATTGTTGCCGGAAATCTTGGGAAGTTTGTGAGGGCAACCCAGCACGGCCACTTTGCAGAGCCATCATCACACCAGGATCAGCTGGGCCTGACACTGAAAAGTCAACCTCACTTTGAAGTGAGGCAAGGTAGCTGCTTGCATTCCTCCGTAAGTAATTGTGCAGTATGCAGCAGCACACCACAACATGGTTAATCTTGTATTCGGCCGGGTTAATTCATGTTAGAAACAGACTGAACCGACTGGATAGTATGCCAAAGGTATTTTCCACAACCCTTCGGCCACGAGAGAGCATGTGATTGTAGATCCTCTGCTCTGGGGTGAGGTTCCTCATAGGAAATTGCTTCAAAAGATGTTTCCCCAGAGCAAAGGCCTCATCTGCCACAAAGACAAAACTGAGGCCCTCAACATTCTCCTCAGGAGGTGGGAAATGTAAGTTGCCATTTTGTAGCCGACGATAGAATTTGGTCTGTGCCATCACTCCTACATCCGAGTTGCAGCCGTTCTTCCCAACATGTACAGGAACTCATAATTTGCAGACAATACCACCAGCATGACTATGCTGCAAAAGCCCTTATAGTTATAATAATAAGAGCCCCACAGGGTTCTACTTAATATCCATACCAGACCTGAAGGGCCTGGTAATGGACTGTAGGGGAATCCCATGCTGTTTTTTATCAATGAACTTTTATGTGTATTGCCGGGACTGACAATTCATTATAGCCACGAGTACTTTTAAAATATTTTTTTTCTTTTAGAAGTGTCATTTTGGTTTCGGACTGTTCTAAACATGGGAAACATGTGCCACATTACAGGCATACTATAGACACCCCCCCTGGTATGGAATTTAAAGGAATGTTTCACTTTTATTGTTTCACTTTAAGCATTATTAAAATCACTGCTCCCAAAAAAACTTCAGTTTTTAAAAACTTTTTTGGCATTGATACATGTCCCCTGGGGCAGGACCCAGGTCCCCAAACACTTTTTATGACAATACCATGCATATAAGCCTTTAAAATTATCACTTTTGATTTCTCCCATAGACTTTTAAAGGGTGTTCCGCGGCTTTCCAATTTGCTGCAAACACCCTAAATTGTTCGCTATTTGGCAAACGGGCAAACAGCCAATGTTCGAGTCAAACTCATGTTTGATCCAAACATAAAGCTCATCCCTACTTACCACCACCTAAGAGTTTCTCAGCTAACTAGTTCAGTATGCAAATACACACACGCACAGAACTCTGTCTTACACGCTGATGCTTAACCTGCATAGTTACATAGTTAGTCTGGCTGAAAAAGGACACAAGTCCATCTAGTTCAACCAACATCCAACTCTGATGCTTAATCTGCATGCGATCCTCAAACACACACCACAATTGCATAAAGATTAACAAGGATCTTAGACCAAGCACATAGACACAACTGACACAATACAACAATCTTTCTAAGTATTAGTTTTATCTTAGTACACAGAAGCCAGTTTTAACTATTTGCCTACTGGGTACTTTTACCCCCTTCCTGCCCAGGCCAATTTTCAGCTTTCAGCACTGTCTCACCATGAATGACAATTGTGTGGTCATTTTTTTTTATAATTTTTTTAACACAAATAGAGATTTATTTTGGTGGTATTTAATCACCCCTGTTTTTTTTTGATAAATAAACAAAAAAAGACCAAACATTTTGAAGAAAAAAAAATCAAAGCTTGTTGCAAAATTTGGCAAACATGTATTTTTTCTCCTTCACTGATGTGCGCTGATGAGGCTTCACTGATGGGCACTGATAGGCAGCACTGATGAGGTAGCACTGATGACTTGGCTTTGATGGGCACTGATAGGCTGCACTGACGGGCACTGATGAGGCGGTACTGGTGGGCACTGACGAGGATGCACTGATGAGGCTGCATAGATAGGTGACACCGATGAGCACTGATGGTCACAGATAGCTAGCACTGATGAGCACTGATAGGCGACATTGACGGGCACTGATGGGCACTGATAGGTGACACTAGTGAGGAGGCACTGAATAGCAGCACTGGTGGGCACTGATTGGCAGCACTGGTGGGCACAGAGTGGAGTACTGGTTGATTTAAGTTTGTTTTGTACATAACAAGGATTTACAATTACCTGTCCACCTTTGGAACAACCTATAAAATTTGCATGTTTGACCTGTAAGTAATCAAGTAATTTATGAATCCATACTCAATGATTCACAAATTAAAGGAAGAATTGACACATTTCATACATTCAGTATTTAAAAGAATAAAAACGTTCATGGTTTTCAAACCAATTTGCTTGTCACTAGCCATATTTGATCTAATCTGTCATATAGATAGATCAAAATTCAGAGATGATTTGAAGATGTGAATGACAATGAGGCCAATTCATAAAGTATATCTAACAAAGAAAAAAACTATTTTGAATATTCATTTACATTTCAGTCAAGCCTACTTCCATTTTGCTTAAAAACATTTGTATATGATTTTCATTAGGTTATTTCCAAGCTTTAACATATCTGTTGTCATATTTTCTAATTATTGCAGGTGTTACCGAAAATTACTGTTATTCAAAATATAATATTTCTAGTAATGTAAATTGGTATTGCATTTAAGCCATCCACCAGCCTTTTATGCTGCATTCTAGCATACATTCTAGGATGATTTACTAAAACTGGAGCACTCAGAATCTGGTGCAGCTGTGGATGGAAGCCACTCAGCTTCTAACTTCAGTTTGTTCAATTAAGCTTTGACAATAAAACCTGGAAGAGCTGCACCAGATTTTGCATGCTCCGGTTTTAGAAAATCTCCCCCACAGCATCATCTGTATATAAGAAATGACCCCCATTTTGGCAGCGTATCTCCAAATCAAACCATTTCCCAACTTCCCAGAATTAGATAGCCAATCGTTTATTATAAATCACACATCTAATACCTTTTAAAGAGATATATTAATGCAAATTCCTTTTAACCTCTGCCAATGGAGGGCTCACATAAACTTTCTATTGTAACACAGGTTAACATGCAAATATTGCAGATCCATGACAATTTTTAAATTTCAGTTTTGAAAAATTTCAATAATTACAATTGTTTTAGCAGAAAAAAACATCATTCAGTAACTATGTGATGCCTTTTTAAAACAATGTAGTTTTATCTACGTTAATAGGAGTAGGAAAGAAAATGATTGGGACAATTTTCTTTGATAAAAACTATCTGAAAGAACTGTTTAATACATGAGAAATGCCTTCTCAGAAGATTACATGATAATTATACTTCAAGTTGCCAGGCAACTCTAATTGCCATGTGATTTGTACTTTTTACATCTCTTGATAACACTTAGTTTACGAGGCAGAAATAATCATGTGCTTGTATGCCCAATAATTATATAGAGTATACCATGCAATTATATGATCACCATGGATAAAAACGAGTATGACGTTATAAGGCAACTTTAATAAAAAACAGAATTGCTTAGAGAAATTTAAAAGCAAGCACTTGAAGCTAATCATTATTACCTGAAGTATGTGAGTTAAAATATTAATGAACTTGGACACATGAAAAAACATAGACTACAAGTGAATAATTAATGCTAATTTGTGACATAAACTTATGTACAGCGTGTACAAAAATAAAAAGCATTCATCAAAACAAGGTATTTGTTTAAACAAAAACTATTTTTACAAGACTTCGGTGATAGTTTAATAATGGGATATTTTGCTTGGTATCTGCTGCTTCACATGTACCTTATATAATTACAATATAACTTTAAAAAAACGCTTCAGCCCCGGGCGATTTTATCCCCTTCCTTACCAGAGCACTTTTTGCGATTCGGCACTGCGTCGATTTAACTGACAATTCCGCCGTCGTGCGACGTTGCACGCAAACAAAATTGATGTCCTTTTTTTCCCAAAAATAGAGCTTTCTTTTGGTGGTATTTGATCACCTCTGCGGTTTTTATTTTTTGCGCCATAAACAAAAGAAGAGCGACAATTTTGAAAAAAACACAATAATTTTTACTTTTTGCTATAATAAATATCCAATTTAAAAAAAAAAAAAAATATTTTTTTACTCAGTTTAGGCTGATACGTATTCTTCTACATATTTTTGGTAAAAAAAAATCGCAATTAGCGTTTATTGATTGGTTTGCGCAAAAGTTATAGCGTTTACAAAATAGGGGATAGATTTATTGCATTTTTTTTATATTTTTTTTTACTAGTAATGGCGGCGATCTGCGATTTTTTTCATGACTGTGACTTTGCGGCGGACACTTCGGACACTTTTGACACATTTTTGGAACCATTCACATTTACACAGCGATCGTTGCTATAAATTGCACTGATTACTGTGTAAATGTGACTGGCAGGGAAGGGGTTAACACTAGGGGGCGCTGCAGGGGTTAATATGTTCCCTATGTGAGTGATTCTAACTGTGGGGGGAGGGACTCACAAGGGAAGGAGAACGATCAGTGCTCCTCTGTATTTGGAACACATGATCGGTCTCCTCTCCAGTGACAGGACATGGAGCTGTGTGTTTACACCACAGCTCCACGGTCCCGCTGTTTTCCCGGGCAATCGCGGGTGCCAGGCGGACATCGCGGCCGCCGGGCACGCGCACCGGGTCCTTAGCGACGCTGCTGGCACGCGGGTGGCACGAGCGCGCCCCCTAGACGGCCGGGTATAGGAGGATGTCATATGATGTCCACCCAGGATGGGAGATCCACCTTATGGACGTCATATGACGGTGGGCGGTATTGAAGTGGTTAAAAGCATATTGACTTACATGTTTGTCAACCGATTTGCTTTGAACATGCATTGCTCCTTTTTATTGTTTGCCCAGTATTTGGATTTTTATGTTTTGTAAAAGTTTCAAACCTATGAAACAGCCTGAATCTGTATAATTAATTAAATCTCGTTTTAAATATTTTAAATATGAATTTAGCTAAAGAGATTAGGCAAGGAAAAATACAGTAGTATAGTACTGCATGTGCTGCCAGGTGTGCCAACAGTTCCATCTGAACTCATATGTTTGGTGACAATGTCTCTTCTGCTTTCTGAAATTGTGTCATTATGTCTACACAGGAATATTAATAAGACAATCAAGGGTGGAAATTATTTATCTTAAGTTTTCCTGAATAACCTCAGGTATCTCCCAAGTGGCTTCAGTTTGCTCCTTTAAGTGTGTTTTGACTAAGGTCAATGGAGAGTCATGAAGATAAATGGTTTAGAAATTGGCTCACAAACATACATGTCACCCAAGGTACTTGATTCATTCTTGAGTGATAATCCATCAAATAGCCTTGGAAAGAATACATTTTCTAGAGCACACAATGTAAAAAAACAGTACAAAGCATTTTTATGGGTATGCCTTATTTATGGAAAAATAAATTATAGAATGTGCTGAATCTTAAAAAATTTTATATGCAAATATAGCATCCAAAGAAATCAGTTGAATTGAATAGAAGAATATATAATTTATTAATCCATGACTTACTTTAGGGATAATTTATATATTGACTTTTTGGTTTACAACTTGATATATTTTACCATCTTTCATTGTTCAATATCATAGATCATATTTAAAAAAAAAGAATGCATAAAAATGTTATTGGTGGTTGTATATCAATGTAGGTGCCATGCTAAGACTGAGGCCAAGTAGCAATCCTAGTCTAATTTAAACGCCGCAAGATATGATTGCATATTCAAGCTGGACTTTTCAATATGAAACCTGCCAGCTTAATTAAATTTCTGGAATGCACTGGAGAAAAAAAATGAATTTATCTGGGTGAAAGCTGCAATCATTCAGGCTGTATGTGCCTTAAAATGTACACCCCTTTGGCAAAACAACTTCAGTGGTATGAATTATGCCCAATCACAGATTGTGATTCTTCTAATTATGTTTTCACTTCATCCTACTATATACTAAGATAAAGGGTAAAATATGTAAGATTTATCTCTGTGTTGACAATGTATTTTCAACTGCTAGGTAATGCAACTGTGTTTACACAAAATACTGCCTTGTTGTTTGGAATAGCAAAATGTGCCCATTGGTTGTAAGTAAAAATAGGGACACTGCATAGTGTAAATCTGGATGTATTTGAAAATGTAAAAGTAAAATGTAAGATTTTAGTATACACATTGTTTTAGAAGAAGGATAACAATGTACAAATGTATACTTTATATAGCAGGTACACAATGGGATTTATGTACTAAAGGAGTAGAAACTGTTCACTAAGAAAAGTGTATGTTTACTAAGCTTAGTAAATAAGGTGAAACTGTATTCACTTTGTATCCTCAGTCATTGGCAAGAAAAGTTGTGCAGCAGGGAACCAGACTAGCAACACACCCAGTTTGCCAGACACATTCAGATTATCTCTATAAGCCCCCGTGCACACGGTCGGAAATCCTGACCACAAAATCCGTCTGAATTTTTCAGACGGATTTTGTCCGACACTGATGTTGCATACACACGGTCGGACAAAGTTGTCAGAAAATCTGATCATTCTGAACGCGGTGACGTTCATTGCGTACGACGAAACTACGTAGAGGCTAGTAGCCAATAGCTTTGGTCTCGTAATTTGATCTGAGCATGCGTGGCACTTTGTCCATCTGAATTCTCTACACACAATCGGAAAAAGTCTGATTGGATTTTGTTGTCGGAAAATTTGAGAGCAGGATATCAAATTCCGACGGATATAGACCGCTGGAGCCCACACACGGCCGGATTTTCCCACAACATGGTCTGATCAGACATTTTCTGTTGGAATTTCCGACCGTGTGTACGGGGCATACGACAGCAGAGTTCATGCCACTGATAGGAGGGAAGGGAAATATTTAACATTTACTTTGCAAATTTAGAAGCCATTGTCTCAGTTTTATAACCAAATAGTGACTTTATGGCCTTTGTGTTGACCCAATAGCTTCAATAAGTTTGTCCAGTGAACAAGTAGTCAAGTGAGTTGTTCTGACCTCAGTTACTGCATGACTGTTTTGGGTCATGAAAAATTAAAGCTAAGAACAACAAAGCAAATATTTTTTAAGAAGTCAACAAATACAGGTACCAAATTCTCCCAGCCCATGTTTTATTTAAAGGATTTTTGAAATTTAGTTTAGATTATAAAGATATTATATTTTCCAAATTCTATCATAATAATCGTATGTTTTAAAAAGTTATATATTTGCTATATTTGCCTATTTCTTAAAGTGTATGGTATTTTTGTGTGTCTGTATTACTGTTGTAGAGCTATCCTAACATCTGGTTTTGATTAAACATTGTAGGCAGGATAGGGCAAAGTTATAACAAGCACAACTACTGAGATATTCCTTATTACCCCCCAGGATGCCTACCATTTTCAGATAATATTTGGCCTGTCTATGGCCCTGTCACTTCAGGTTTTAGCTTTTAAATGCAAGCCTATAGATTGGTGCACAACAGATGTTTACAGAGCATTTCACAGAATTCAAGCTTATAAAGTACTTTTCAGCTTCACTCTGAAGCAGTACACTCTTTCAGCTAGTATTAACAATCTGAATTTGGTGTAAACGAGACCATTACTTGAGTTAATAGTACAGTACATAAACAGCTACTTGTGCTTAGCCTTTGTGACAATGCCTTTCATAGTGAAGTCCAGGGTGGTTCTAGGTACACAGGTGAATAGCTCTGTCAAAGTGCAATATGATCGTTGCAATAAGAGCAGTGCTCCCTGCAGTGGCTGGGTCTTTTGTAGAAGCTGCAAGCTATTTGGCTCCTACCTGCCTGAAAGGAGCCCATGTGCTCCCAACAGGTATTTGCTTATTGGGATTGATTTACTAAAGGCAAATAGTCTATGCACTGCAAGTGCACCTGCTCTATATTTGAGGGGAATATACAAGGAAAATAAAAAACAGCATTTTTGCTTGCACATGATTGGATGATAGAAATCAGCAGAGCTTTCCCACATTTCAGAGCGTCCCTTTAGATCTAGCTCAACTGCACATGCAGTGCATTTGCACTTGCAGTGTACAGTATATTTGCCTTTAGTAAATCAACCTCATTGTTTTGCATGTTCTAGAAAAAGTTAAAAAGTAAGCACCTTCACATGCAAAACACCTCAAGAATTTCATATTGATGGCTGACTGTGTCTTTTGAGTTGTAAATGAACCTACATTCAAAATGGCAACCATGCAGCATGAACCCATTTTTCTTCATCATTTATCTTGTGCATTAGGACCAGACTAGGTTTGGGAGCCAAAATAGATGATATATGTCAGTGTAACTGTGGAGGCAGTGAGTTAATTGTGTACTGCATGCTGTTTACCTCTGGCTGAAGCCTATAATTGCCAGCCAGGAGAAAGAAGTGCACTGTTTACAAACTGCTGTATGAGGTTCAACGTGTAGGCAACAAGAATGCAATAACTTAAAGAGGAAGTAAACCCTCTTTTACAACTTTAGCTTACAGGTAAGCCTATATTAAGGCTTACCTGTAGCTAACAAGGATATCTCCTAAACCTGCACGGTTTAGGAGATATACCTGTATTTGCATGTGCCGACGTCATGCGGCACATGCGCACTTGCGACAACTGAAGCAACGGCACTATATGCCGATGCTTCAGTTGTACTATGCCGCTCTCGTGCGCATGACGGCATCGCGGCTCTGGCAAATCACAGCGCCGGAGCTGCGATACCCGGAAGTCACTCCGCGAGAACATGTCGGTGGTCGGAGGGGGAGAAAAAGGCCGATGCCGGGGCTTCGATCTCAGGTAAGTGATACATAATTAGCTAGTATGCTAAGCATACTAGCTAATTATGCCTTTGTCTTGCAGGTTTTTTTTTTCCGTTTTTTTTTTAAGAGGGTTTACTTCCTCTTTAAACCCACCCAGTATCACCTACAAAGGTGTAACATAACTATTATTTAATCAACCAAACATCTCACCTATCTACTGATTATGACACCCCCTTTAAAGATTACCTGCAACAGAAATGTTTCTTTATTGTTTGTGGACAGTCACAGTCATTGTACACAGTATGGTCAAATTAAATATGTTTTCAAATGTAAATATGACAATAGAAGACCAATAAATAGTAAAATCCATATTTCCTAGGTATAAGCTTTGCTCCTCACTTTAATACCCTACTAGGTTAATAGGGCTGTACACCGCTAATAATCAGCATATTTTTAAGGAGGGGTTTGCAGGTGTTGGCTGTGGCCAAGAAGCCTGAACAAATCAATGACAGGCTGCAAGTGCTTTGGTCCATGGCCATTTATGTGTGACTGTCCTGGGACGCTGATCTGTTCCTAATTACATATAACTAATGGAAGTACAGTTACATTTGAACAGCTACATATAGCTGCGGTGCTCATCAGCCTGTCATTGATTAATGCAGACTTCCTGGGCATGGGTGACTGCAAACACCTGTGAATATTATTGATGGTGTATGGTTCTAATTTGCCATGTGAATGAGCCCTAAGCTTCATATTTATATTAGCTGAATTTTTTCTCAAATTCTTTGTTTATTATTTACACCAAATACAAAGGTTCAATAGGACAAGAGACATCAGCAATGTCCTCTCATATTCTTCTGCATGATACCAAAATAAATGCATATACAATATAGTAATATCAAACTTCTGATTTGTAGAAAGAAGCATATCACAATTGGTCATGTACTATAATAAAACCTACTGATATTTTCCCATCCCTCTTCATGTATGGTATATCAAATAACAAGACAGTGATGTGTGGTGTCAGCAGCTGACCGGCAGGGCATTGCACTTTCCCACAGCCAGTGTTAAAATGGTTGTATATGTTCATTTTTTTTTTTTTTTTTTTTAAATAACAAACATGTTATACTTACCTCAACTGTGCAGTTCGTTTTGCACAGAGTGTCCCAGATCCTGCTGTTCTGGGGTTACACGGCGGCTGTCTCGGCTCCTCCCTGCAATAGATAACCCCTTAGGGAAGCTCTCTCCCGAGGAGGTTACCTTGCAGGCGTGCTCCCGTCTCATACACTCTGCATCCATAGACACAGAGTGTATGCCTCGGTCCCACCCCCCCGGCGGCCACGTCATTTGATTTGATTGACAGCAATGTGAGCCAATTGCTGCGCTGCTATCAATCTATCCAATGAAGAGCTGAGAAGACTGGGCCGAGAAGAGTCGAGAAGACAGCGCGTTCTTGATGCAGGACTTTTGAGCTTAAAAAAAAACTGGAAGGTTTACAACCCCTTTAATGTTGCCACCGAATATATTTTCATTATAATTTTCATCAAGGGCATGTTTCCAGTGACAAAAACGAAATGAAAATCAATTCAGAATTTCCATCAATCGACGAAAACTATGACAAAAATCTATTCCAATTTCCATCAACTAACAAAAACTGGACGAAAATATGAGGGAGGGATGTTTACCCATGTGAACTTCTGTTTTCCTCGGAGCTCTGCCTGTAAAGCCTGTTAGTGTTTTCCCTCCCAACAAGCAAGGTAATGGCCATAGCGTGCTAAATGGTGTGGCATGCTTAGCCTTGTGCAGCATTACAGGGCTCCTCAGACAATCATCCAGAGCACTGTGCAGAATTTACAGGCCACCTCAGATGACTGTTCAGAGCACTGTGTGCACCATTACAGGCCTTCTCAGACAACTGTCCAGAGCACTGTGTGCATTACAGGCCTCCTCAAGTGACCATCCACAGCACCATGTGCATTACAGGCCTCCTCAGACTATCCATAGAGCACTGCACACTATTACGGGCCACTACAGACCATCCAGAGAGCATAGTGTGATAGTATAGGCCTCCTCAGATTACCTTTCAGAGCACTGTGTGCATTACAGGCCTCCTCGGACCACCCAGAGCACTGTGTGCATTAGAAGCCTCCCCAGACCATCCAGAGTACTGTGCATTACAGGCCTCCTCAGACCGTCCAGAGCATTGTGCTTGATAGGCCTCTTCAGATCACCCAGAGCACTGTGCGTTACAGGCCTCCAGTCCTCAGACCATCTAGAGCATTCACTGTGCATTACAGGCCTCTTCAGACCACACAGAGAACTCATTGTGCATTACAGGCCTCCTCAGACTGTATAGAGCACTCACTCGACATTACAGGCCTCTTCAGACCTTCCAAACCTCTCTCACTTCCATATACTTCCCATCCCCACTTTCTGCACAAACTGTACAGGAGTTTTGGTGTTTTGGACTGGCAAAAAGAGAAGATCTATTGATGCTTACATTTGATGCCAAGGACAACAAGACCCTTTTCAAATCTTGCGAAGCGACAATCACTGGTAAAAATATAACCTAGGAGACTACCCTAATAACCTGATACATACAGTGCCACACTCTCCCCCAGGGAGAGACCCAGAAAAGAAACCTCATCACAAACAGGGACTCTTGTTTGAGTCCCTCTCTATCCACAGAGCTCAGTGGAGATCGGGGAGGAGATTCTCTCGGATTATCTACCCCCCTTACCCTCAGTGCTTTCCTCCCATACCTCTCCCCCACACCCCCTCCCCCCCCCACCCCCTCCTTCCTAGGCCATATGACTCCCTTAGCCCCCTCCCTCACCCACCCCTGAGACTTACCTGACTCGAGTGTTTGACTATCCCCCCTTACTCCTCGCACTCTCCAGGACAGATGACAACATTATATGCCAGACCCCACCCTACTGCAAAGGTGCAGCACATTACTACGAGACCTAACGCAGACTAGACGGTAAACACGTATTAACACGCAATGTCCGCTAGCTGGAGCTACAGACAGAAACTATACCCATATCGACTATGCTGCATTATAAGGTTTCGCTGCTTGATTCACTACAGAGACCACCAGCCATACGTCTTCTTTTCCTGTCAAACTGAATATATATGAGTAAGGAGTTACCATTGCATCACTGTTCCTACTGTTGAAACACCTACTGTATATGTTGAACTCTGTATAAACTTTTTGTTCTCAATAAAAACTTTAATGGAAAAAAAAAATAAAAAAATATAACAAATGTAATTTACAGATTAGTTATCCCAAAATTGAACTACCAAGCATGTTATTAGGTTTTTTCTCCAGGAATGTATAATACATTTGGAAATTCTAGAGAGATGCTTAAATAATGCATTACAATTTAACTAAATCCATTAGATTTTAGTCAACTGGAGATACTAGGGATTTTATTTGACTAAAATGTACTGGAGATTTTAGGTCTACTAATACACAACTAAAACAATTCATATGAATAACATACAACTAAAACTAAAATAGCATTTTAGTCAAAAGTCTATGAATTAAACTAACTCAAAATTGACACTGCTCACACTGCTCCCAGAGAAAGAGTGCAGTGAGAGGGGAAGACAGATTGGTTGCAGTGCAGCCTGGACCAAGCCTACCCCCTGCAACCTAAGGAGGAAATGGTTCAGATTGATTTTTACACACCCGATACTATAGCACAGTCCCACTGCCCAAATGGAGTTGGAGGGAGCCTTAGTCCAGGGAAACAGAATACACTAGAGGCTACTGCAAGAGTGTCTGTGACCGAGAGACCAGAAGATGACTGAAAGTTGCTGTGAGACCAGAGTGTGTGCAGAGAAAGCCCAGGGATAGATTTTCTGAGCAGTGTGTGGCCAATGTGAGGCCAGAGCTATGTTGGCTAAGCTGTTGTGAGAGGGCCACATGATACTGCTGCTCTGAAGATCTGTGCAGGGTAGATTATTGTGAACTAAGTTTGCCCTATGCTGGGAGAATGGCTTCATGAGGAACTGCTCCCAGAGGAGCATCATCAGAATAAATTTGTTCTTTGGTTGCCATTTTCTGAATCTTACCTTCTTTACTTTCTGGTGAGAGATTGAGCAATTCACCGGGAGTGAATGGGCTCAAATTTTGGCAGAACTTTAGCTAAATTCTTTACTGGCCAGTAGCTTATTAGGGACTGAGACTAGCAGGTCGTTTGTTCTCCAGTTGAGTCTTATATCTATTGTACTGTTGTCTGACATTGCCTGTGCCAATAATTTAGATGGTTCTAACCCTGCCTGTATTTAATCAACACTACACTTATCTGTCTAATCCAAACTTCTTTTACAGGGCTTTTGCCTCCTTTAATAAAGACAATTTAAACTGTTTCTGGTATGTTTGTGGTTGTCGGGTTCAGGTATAGGGTTGTCATCACTGGTAATGGCAGAAGGACTCAAACAAACTAGTGGCTCCTCCAGGGGTAGCACTACAGGTGTAAATATTTACATATGAGATGTATTAATAAGTATTTCTTGCATTTTCTTTCAGACGGAGGAGTAAGATGAAGTAGAAGCACTTTTTGATTATTTGGTAAGGAAATAACAATGTGCGATTGTATGATAGTGGACACCTGTTGCCAAAAAGAGGCTAGTACAGAACGGTCTCAAAAGATATAAAGGAGGGTGCCATTAGTCTTGTAGCAATGCCAACAGGTATCATCAACCTGTGTGAAGATCTTCATAAGAATCATAGGGGTCATTATTTTGCTTTTTTTTTTCTTTTACTTAAAATGTCCTACTGATGATCGAGGAAAGGCGAGGAAACAGAAGTATTTTGTTTCTTTGGTCTTTTGAAAAAAAAAGATTTTTGTATGGAGAGCATTGGAATGCTGCAAAAGAAGATGGCATGATGTGGAGAGCATTGGAATGCTGCAATGGAGAGCATTGGAATGCTGCAAAAGAAGATTGCAATGGGTCTGCAAAAGTATGTTGGCTTAGGGAGAGAATGTAGAAAAATGTCAGAATTGGCTTTCCACTTCAGAAGCCCAAATTAGGTATTTCATGGTCAATGTGAATTTTCTTTATGTGTGGTTTATGGAGCTCAACACTTTCCATTTGTGTTACACAAACTCTGAAACAAAGTTTTTACTTTTAGTTTATTTTAACATAGTAAACTAAAAAAAATATACTGAAAGTGTTACCCCTAACTAAACCGCATTAAGCCAGGAAAGAAAACTGAAAATATCATTGGTGTATGTGCCTCCAGTAAATACTGTAAAACCTAAAACAACTGTGCTGAGAGTTTAGAATGGTACAGAGCTGCATAACAGTCATTTCAGAAGATGATTCTTGGATTTTTAACATATAATCTATTGCAACTTGTACATCCTCTCATCACAGTTCCAGTCAAGGTTCACTGTAACCAATCTACCCGCAAATTGACCTACTAATAAGTACTGGATTACTGCAAGCACTCTCAAACTCACATTTCATTGACTTCACAAATCCGTCTGATTGTCCCCATGAATAATGGATGCATTGCATGGAAAACAGTCATAATACACTTCAGCTTTACCATTTTGTTTGGGAATTAACCTATTAAGTTTAAACTCAGTGGCATGAAACAAATCTGAAAAATATAAATAAATAGGCAGTGAAGAATCTTAGTAACTTACAGTATATGTAGTAAACAGGGGCATAGATATTTTGTTTTCCTGAATGTCCATGCTTTGCCATCTGAGGGAAGACAAATGTGGATGTGCATGTAATGAACCAAGGTAAATTGTGAGTTAGGAAAAATTGAACTTACAACTTGAGTCTGCTCACTGTGTACACAGAAACATATGCACAGTCCTTGTATCCACAAAATCCACAGGCAAGAGCTTAACAGACATGCACAAACCTCAGCACAATTCCCAAGTATAACACCTGTAAGTTTTGGGAAAAAAGTGGAAAGTAAATAAGGTAGTTAAAGTTACCTAATAGGTTCATCTATACTTGAATTATTGGAATGCCAGTTATATAGTTATATGAGGGACTAGGCCTAGAGCAATATGAATGTATACAAGATCACATAGAAAATGCAGTCCCATCAAACAATAATACAATCGGTAAGGTCATCCGCAGTAGGACATATTCACAGCATCCAGCAAAAAACAAGTGAAAGTTATAAGAGCTGCCCAGACTACTGTGCTGGGCCTCTGAGGGACTGATTGTTACATTACCTGCCTCCAACACACCTGCCTCAGTCAGATTTAGTCTCCTGTAGCTGGATAATATAGCACTCCACAAAATCATAAGGCACCTCATTCCAGCATAAAAGGAAGCAAGCTATAAACCCACTGGGACTTTAATGACAAATTTAACTATTGATATGAAAGAGTTAAATCACTGACAACCTATAGGTCATTGTTCATGAAGACAGGAACAGACATAGTCTATAGCACCCTAAACACTTTTTCCTATCTACTGTTTCCGAACAGTATGAGTGCCTGCTACAATTATGAAGAATACTGTACATTGGCTGTAATCATAATCACCTTTTGTGCATGCTTACTCCATAGCTCACTGACTGTCCTGAGTGGAGCTGCTGCCTGAGAGTGAAGGAGCTGTTATGAGCATGGACTATGTATTGCTCCCTGCAAGGGAGCAACGCAGCCTACAGAGAAAACAGAGCGACTGGCTGGGGCTGTGCAACAGACCAGAAGAGGAGAAACAGGAGCACATGAAAGTGACAACAATTCCACCCACCCTGAGCAATAGCTCATCAGTGCATAGCAATGTCTTCCTTTGAGAGAGGAGTTTGTAGTTTTGGTGAAGTAGTGAACCTAGGCCAGTTCACTTATCCCTATTTTAAAGTACTGTTCAGTAAAGTTGTGAATGCGTAAAAAGAATTTAAACTAGCAAATGGCTATAGCAAATATCACTCAGTGAATTAACGACAGACCATTTAACATGGGTTTTTGGTGAGTAAACTACCACCTTTTTGACTAGCTTGTAATAACTAGCTGTGTGAAAAAAAAAGTGAAGACTGAATTTATTTTCCCCATAGGCATGTCCAAAAATGCTAATTGTGCCAAATGTACATCATTACTTCAAAGTTTTGCCCGTCTGTTTTAGTGAAATTTTAACTGCTTGGATCTTTACTGAAGCATATCATAGACTACATTTGGCAGGGATAGGAACACAAAATTAATTTAATTGCTGTGATGGCTTTTAGCCAGGTTGAAAGCTTTCAAATCCTGCATCCATCTAGGTAGCCTGTCAAATTCATAATTACAGATCCTCTTTGTTGTGTTGATGTTGGATGTTAGAGCAATTCATACAGGCAAAGGTGTACATGTACAATTGAAGTTTATAAAACATAATCCCTGTATCTCTATCTACATGAGTAGTATGTAGAGAAGGAGAAGTCTGGATGGCCACACTTCAAGAAAAGGCTTCTTTATTGAAATTATTAAAATCCAAACAATACAGTTACATCATCAGAACATGGATACAGCAAAGATAGATGAAGTGTTTCACGCTTTAACAACGATTAATCATAGCTAAATAAAAAGGGCGTATGCCTGAATATATATAGGATAACATGTGGCTGATTTAGAAATTGAACAGCCAATCAAGGGTGTTAGAATTAGTCACACAGCTAAACGACTTTAAAAAACTTCACCTGATAAAAATGAGACACAGGTGAAGTTTTTTAGAGTCGTTTAGCTGTGTGACTAATTCTAACACCCTTGATTGGCTGTTCATTTTCTAAATCAGCCACATGTTATCCTATATATATATTCAGGCATACACTCTTTTTATTTAGCTAAGATTAAGCGCTGTTAAAGCGTGAAACGCGTCAGTTATCTTTGCTGTATCCATGTTCTGATGATGTAACTGTATTGTTTGGATTTTAATCATTTCAATAAAGAAGCCTTTTCTTGAAGTGTGGCCATCCAGACTTCTCCTTCCCTACATTACTACAAGCAGAGCCAGCACCTGTGAAGTCCAAACAAGGTGATTATCTTCACTGTGGGACTGGAGCCTTTGGAGCGGTTTCTCTGTACTTTATACATGAGTAGTATATTGAATCTTACAGTATACTTTATGCTGCAGTTGGAAGGAAAATGCTTAGTTACTCTTTAGCCCCATACACACGGTCGGAAAATCCGACCACCAAATCCATCGGATTTGGTCTGACGGATTTTGTCCGACACTGGTGTTGCATACACACGGTCAGACAATGTTGTCGGAAAATCCGATCATTCTGAACGTGGTGACGTTCGTTGCGTACGACGGGACTACGTAGAGGCTAGTAGCCAATAGCTTTGGTCTTGTAATGTGATCTGAGCATGCGTGGCACTTTGTCCATCGGAATTCCCTACACACGATCGGAATTGGTGTGATCGGACTTTGTTGTCGGAAAATTTATAGAGCAGGAGATACAACTTTGTCCGTCGGACAATCCGATGGAAAATGTCCGATGGTGCCTACACATGGTCGGAATTTCCGACAACATTGTCCGATAGGACAGAATCCATCGGAAAATCCGACCGTGTGTATGGGGCTTTTTAGTAATGGCAACAATATAAGACCTGTAAACTATGTTCAGATACTTTAAACAAAAAAAAAAAACATAGCAAGAATTTTGCTATGATTTTTTAGATCTCTAACCATCAAGAAAGTGGACTCACCACCAGTCTTGTATGAAATAGAGGTATATGACTGACAAACAAAAAATGCAATTGTGGATAGTCGGACTGTCAAGGAGTCCAACAACACAAGGGTCCAAGACTATCTAGGAGCAACTGGTTCATCCAGGCAGCATTATCATTGCTTCAAATAAAACAATGTATTTGTTTGAAAAACTTTAAGCCCTCTACAATCAGCACCTAACCAGAATTGTGTTTTACTACATGACACAGGTCTGAGCTGTGGGGCTGCCCACAGTGTAGCTAGGAAAAATATAAAATGGTGTATATGATTCAGTTCACCTCTAGCATAAACACATCAGTTTTTGTTTTTTATTCCTCGAGTCACATCATTTTATTAAACAAAAATATTATGTGTGTCATCACATAGAGTGACACTGAAAAAGGGGGGAATCAAATAAATTATTGCATCACAACACCCTATCGATGTGGGTCCATGTACCCCAAGCAAGCACCTAAAAAAAGACTAGGGGGAAAGACCCTAAAAGAGAAAGTGGGTACTAAATGCTAGCGCAAGATTATGCTACTATGAGAATATATTTTATTGGGACTACAACATTTTTGAAAAGGTAAGAACTAGCAAAATAAACACGTCCACCCACCACTAAAATATGACAGTGTTGTCAATAGTAAAACATATTATATAGTCTAGACTCAGCCAAGATAATGGGTCACTCAAGCTTCATACCACCAAGCATCATCCCAAAGATCCCAATGGAGCATATAGGGAATAAACAATAACCATGAGATCAAGGACTGCCAATAGGTGGAAAAGCAAAAGTTACCATAACCATATGCTCATAAGAAATACAAAATCAATTGACCAACAATGCTCTGGCTGATATAGAGAATCACACTAGAGCAAAGGGTGCTTAAATCACTGGAAGTAGAGTAATAGGGGTGGGTGAGCCGCTTCCTAGGTCGCTTCATAAAATATGCATAAAACTATGTATATTGATTTATATTGGAGTAAACTGCACTTGAGAAAAACAATCCTTTCTCCCAGGATATGACAGAACATCAGTTCAAATACATACCAAGCTGGGCAGGATCATTCAGTTGTAGTCTTGATGTCAAAATAACAAATTGCAACAATATAGTAACATCCAAAGAGATGAGTTGCAAAACAAGGATACAGCAAAGTGGATGGCCATTCAATGCATCTATGTGCTGCAGCACAGATCAAACTCCTCACAGACATGAAGTCAGGGATGTGGTATGTACAAACAAACCAGAGAGACCTTAACATGGACTTCTTGTAATGCTGGATCAAAGATATCACTGCCTTTGCATAATAATGTGAAACATCCACACTGTGCGTTACAGGTCATCTAGCCAGCTTGTGAAGGGAAGGTGCAAAAAATCCAAGTGATAGCATGTACTGTAAATAAAGACAGTCAGACCTCACTTATATCCTTCAATGGATGCCGATAAGACACACCATTCCTGTCTCTGTTGAACAGGCTGGAAGACTAGTCCAGTCCATTCCCACTCCAGCCGCATGAGTCAGCACAAGTGCAGAGAAGATGACCCACCATATAGCTCAACAATCCAGGCTGTACATCAGACTGGCTAACTCGAACTCTATAGTGTGAGAGCTACAATAAACGTTTCATCTGCTTGCAATAACTGCAGGCTTACTGTCAGTGAGACTCCATGTCTTCCAGCCTGTTCAACAGAGACAGATAAGGTGTGTCTGACT
Source organism: Lithobates sylvaticus (assembly GCA_028564925.1). Taxonomy (NCBI): domain Eukaryota; kingdom Metazoa; phylum Chordata; class Amphibia; order Anura; family Ranidae; genus Lithobates; species Lithobates sylvaticus. The sequence goes on along the minus strand of CM053033.1, from coordinate 37,266,223 downwards.
GGGCATCCATTGAAAGATATAAGTGAGTCTGATTTTTGTGCTGAGCAACAACCTTAGCAGTGATAGAATTTTCAGGATTGGAATAAAATAATCCAATACTGTAAAACATTTTAAACAAATGACTAAATACTGTTTGTGTTGATAATTCCAGGATATCTGCATTTACATAAAAATAGACTTTATCTCTCCTGCAAGTATAAATCCTAGAAACAGATCTAAAAGTTATAATCAAATGATGAAATTTCATCCCCAGAAGCTATAAATCTTACAAAGCCTTTATCAAATAAAGTACATATGTTAACTTATTTTTTGTGATACTCATAAACTTCATAAACGTGTCTTCTGGTATTTTAACACCTGTTTGCCCACTAATTTCATCATTCCCCACTACACATCTTTTTTTACATGAGCCATGCCTCTGGTCCCTATTAGTTTAAATAAACATCATGGGGTTAGCCAGGACATTTCCATCTCTAACATCCAGTCTACTCTTCCCATATTCTGTTTGTCCTTTAAAAATACCTCTGTTTTTAAAGTATGACTGTGGCCAAACTGTAGACATAAAATATTTATATTTTTAATAAACTGAAAATGATCAATAAAAGTCTTCACTAACCTCTGTAGTTGCACACACTGTGGAGCAAATGCTAACAGGAAACTAAGGCCCCTTTCATACTGGGGCAGGAGCGGCGTCGGCGGTAAAGCAGCACTATATTTAGCGCTGCTTTACTGTCGTTTTAGCCGCGGTATTCGGCCACCAGCGGTGCGGTTTTAACCCCCGCTAGCAGCCGAAAAAGGGTTAAAACTCCCCCGCAAAGCGCCGCCGCAGCTTTGATTTCAATGGGTAGGAGCGGTATAGGAGCGGTGAATACACCGCTCCTTCACCGCTCCAAAGATGCTGCTAGCAGGACTTTTTTTGACCGTCCTGCTAGCGTACCGCTCCAGTGTGAAAGCCCTCCGGCTTTCACACTGGAGTGAATGGGGCCGGATTTTTTCAGGCGCTGTACAGTCGCTATTTTTAGCACTGTGGCGCATGAAAAACGCCCCAGTGTGAAAGGGGCCTAAGGCTGGCCATACATTATACAACTTTTGTCTATAGATTTCCTTTAGATTTACCAAAACCATATAATATGAGGTCAAATCTAAACACTTTCAATTTGTATGCAATCAGGCAGGCCCTTGTACTACACAGTTGAAGGTAAATCTAAAGGAAATTGAATAAGAAAATTGTATGGTGTATGGCCAGCTTAACAGTGGTAGATTTACTAAAACTGGTTCACACAGAATCTGGTGCAGCTGTGCATGGTAGCCAATCATCTTCTAACTTCAGCTTGTTCAATTAAGCTTTTGCAATAAAACCTGGAAGCTGATTGGTTTCTATGGAGAGTTGCACCAGATTTTGCACTCTCCAGTTTTAGTAAATGAACTCCACAATGTAACTTTTGTTTCCGATAATTTTTATTGAGATGTTAAGGTTAAGGTTCGAGCCTCTTTTTGACACTTGTTGTTTAGTTAAAATCATTTTTTTTTTTTGCTAGAAAATTATTTAGAACCCCAAAACATTATACATTTTTTTCTAACACCCTAGAGAATAAAATGGCAGTCGTTGCAATACTTTCTGTCACATCGTATTTGCACAGCGGTCTTTTGGAAAAAATAAAAAAATAAGACAACAGTACAGTTAGCCCAATTATTTTTTATATTGTGAAAAATAAGGTTACGCTGAGTAAATTGATACCCAACATGTCACGTTCCAAAATTGCCCCTACTTGTGGCATAACGACAAACCGTTACCCTTAAAAATCTTCATAGGTGATGTTAAAAAAAATTCTACAGGTTACCAGTTTTGAGTCGCAGAGGAGGTCTAGGGCTAGAATTATTGCTTCTGTGCGCAAGCTCGTCGGGACAGGGCACTTTAAAAAAAAAGACCTCAGATCTCATATTTACACAAAAAAAAACAAAAAAAGTCACATGAAAAAAAATTCTCTTTGGACCACTTGCTGTCAGCACATATACGTCGGCAGAATGGCACGGCTGGGCATAGTAACGTACCCATACGTTACTTCGAATTTCTCGCCATGCACGTATGCGCGCGCCTGCCACAAGCTCTGACCACTGACCGTACCTGCGGCTCCCACGGAATCGATTGCTGTGGGGATACCCGCGATCATGTCACGGAGCTGAAGAACCGGGAGATGCTGCATCTCCCCGTTCTGCCTAGTGACAGTACACTGATCGTCTGCTCCCTGTCATCAGGAGCAGCGATCAGTGTCATGTCACACACAGCCACACCCCCAGACAGTTAGAAACACTCCCCCAGGACACACTTTACCCCTCCCCACCCCCTAGTGGTTAACCCCTTCACTGCCAGTGACATTTTTACATTAATCAATGGAATTTTATAGCATTGATCGCTGTATTAATGCCAATGGTCCCAAAAATCTGTCAAAATTGGCTGATGTGTCCGCCATAATGTCGCAGTCATGATAAAAATTGCTGATCGCCACCATTACTAGTAAAAGAAAAAATATTATTAAAAATGCCATAAAACTATCCCCTATTTTATAGACACTATAACTTTTGTGCAAATCAATCAATAAACGCTTATTGCAATTTTTTTTTACCAAAAATATGTAGAAGAATACGTATTGGCCTAAACTGTGGAAAAAAATGTTTTTTTTATATATTTTTGGGGGATATTTATTATAGCAAAAAGTAAAAAAGAATGTGTTTTTTTCAAAATTGTGGCTCTTTTTTTGTTTATAGCGCAAAAAATAAAAACGGCAGAGGTGATCATATACCACCAAAAGAAATCTCTATTTGTGGGAAAAAAAGGACGTCAATTTTGTTTGGGAGCCACGTCGCACAACTGCGCAATTGTCAGTTAAAGCGACGCAGTGCCGAATCGCAAAAAAACGCTCTGGTCAGGAAGGGGGTAAATCCTTCCGGGGCTGAAGTGGTTAAGAGCTATGGGTGGAAGTGATGTTTGATGTCGCTTCTGCCCTCCCATGCTATAGAGCCAAGCAGGGACCATTTTCTCCTCAGTCGGCAGCCAGGCATCCATGGGAAAGGACGTGATCGTCCACCAAAGAAAGCTCTATTTGTGGGAAAAAAAGGACATCAATTTTGTTTGGGTGTAACATTGCACGGCCGTGCAATTGTCAGTTAAAGCAACGCATTGCAGAACCGCAAAAAGTGCTCTGGTCACGAAGGGGGTAAAATCTTCCGGGGCTGAAGCAGTTAAAGAGAAACACACGTCGTTCCCGAAAATACTGGGGTTATGGCAGCTAGTTGCTGCCATAATCCTGGTATTTACTGTAGCGTCAAAGTACCGACGTACGGGTACATCGTTTTGCGTGAAGTGGTTAACAAAGTGTAGGAATTAACAGGTACATTGACATCCAATAGTGTACATTAATTGCATGTTAGGTTACATAAATTCGGAACATAAGAAAACTATATATTTCCCATTAGAACTAATTACTTAACACGCAGTATAAGAAACCAGAACTGTATACAATGAAAATATACCCTCTAATGCCCTATTATGTCCCACCCCTCCAATTAAGATCATATGGGGGGGCAGGGATGCTGCTGCTGTGTTAATGTTACTCCACCCCTCCACTAGGGCTCAGTGAGTGGGGGGACCGAGTGAAAATCCTGCCCCTGATTATGTTCCACCCGCATTACATCCTCAGGGTGCAGTTCAGAGAAGAGCTTTTAAAGTATGTGGCAGTACTAAACAAGGCCAGCAGGCCTCAAAAAGAGACATGGGAGGGTAAAGTAGAGAAAGATAGAAAGAGAAAACAGAGCACAAAGAAACAAGTGCACTCTATCCTGTCCAAAGAGGCATTCATGTAGGCGTAAGAGATTTAATCCAGGGGTCCCATATTTTATTGAAAAAGACAATTTTATCTTTCAAGATCATCGAAGGGCGTTCATTTACCATGATTAAGGATAATTTAGATTTTATTAAACTGAACTGGATCATGGGAAATCTCCTTGACCTGGCAATGGTAATTCTAGCTGCCAAGAAAACTAATGTTATGAGCCTTCTTGTATGTCCTGAAGTCCCCTCCACCTGATGCCCCAACAGCATCTGTAACAGTGACTTGATAAGGTTCACCTGGGTAAGCGAGTAAACAAAGTTATAGGTACGGATCCAAAACACAGTGTAACTTTAAGAATGCATTGTTACACAATTATTCCACAATGGCCCCAGATACAGAGGTCAATCTCGGCTCATATACACTTGTGTTGGTCTCTGAAAAGCTATTTGTGCAGAGTCATTTTTCAGTGAGCAGTTCAAGAGCAACTGACAGACATTCAGGAGGTGATACTACCATTTCCAGATTGCCAGTTTTTTTTTTTTATTGACAGCCAGACAAAGTTATTGAATTTGAATGCCCTATTGCAACTGCAAGCTTAGCCTTCTATTTGTTGAGTCATTTTCTGTGGCAGTACTGCACCATCAATTTTGACAAGGGGTATAATTTTTGCTGCAGCCACAGTATGTGCACAACTTCATCTGGCAGCAGCTAGGGATGGGTGAATGGTTCGGCCCGAGCATGAGTTTGGGCTGAACATTTGCCTGTTCGAAAGTTTACCGAACACCCCACTTTGCAGGGTGTTCCCCATGTGTTCACCCTGATAAACACCCTGCAATGCACTGAGCGCTGCACAATGCATTCTGCACTCTGACTGGGCAAAGCTTTGCCCAATCAGGGCGCAATGTAAGCTAGTTGTTAAGCAGCATTGCTGGGCAGCCGGTCGCCATGTCCTTAACAACCGATGAGTCATCAGCTCCCCACTGACAGCTGAATAAAAAAAAAAGGTGCCGCAAAAAAAAGAAAATAAAACAACGGGGTAGGTTCCCCCCAAAAACCATACCAGACCCTTATCCAAGCATGCAACCCGGCAGGTGAGGAAAGGGGAGGGGATGAGTGAGTGCACCCCTCCTGAACCATACCAGGCCACATATCCTCAACATGTTGATGGGGTCAAGGGCCTCTTTCCAACAACCATGGACTGTTGTTGTCGGGGTCTGTGGGCGGAGGGCTTATCGGAATCTGGACGCCCCCTTTAACAAGTGGACCCTCAGATCACGGCCCTCCTCCTATGTGAATAGTCTAGATATTGGATAATTAATGAACCTCTACCCATTCTCCCAAAAAAAAACAAAAAAGTAATAACCACTGTTAACAAACTGTTTTTGACAAGTCCTTTATTAAAAAATAAAAAAATAGTGTCCCTAAAATGTAAATCCATCATCAATCACGATGCCAGCCGGACCCGAAAAATAGAAACAAATAAAAACACTCTCGCCTCCTGGGAGGCCTCCCACCGACTGCCCACTCTGCGCTTTGACAGTTCTTATAGAGGCAAGGGGCAGGGTCATGGCACCCTTCTGACATAAAGTGACGTCAGAAGGGGCAGTGCCACTGGGTGACATAGCCAGGTGGCCCCACCCCTTGCCTATACAAGAACTGTCAAAGCACAGAGCGAGCAGTTGGCAGGAGGCCTCCCAGGAGGCAAAAGCATTTTTATATTTTTCAATTTTTTGGGTCTGGTGGGCATCGTGATTAATGATGGATTTACATTAAAGGACACTATTTTTTTTTTTTTTTATTTTCTTGTGGTTATTACTTTTTGCCATTTTTTTGGTGAATAGGTAGGGGTACGATGTACCCAATACCCTCTCACATAAGGGGGATATAGGGGACCCCTTGTTAAAGGGGAATTCCAGATTCGGATAAGCCCCCCCACCAGCCGACCCAGGCAACCACAGCCCAGGGTTGTCTGGTAGAAGCTCTTGTCCTATTCAACATGACCTTCCCCAAAGCACCCAGCCCCCCCATGTTGAGGGTATGTGGCCTTGTTTGGTTAAGGAGGGGGTGCTCTTTTGTCCCCTCCTGTTTCCTGACCTGCCGTGCTGCCTGCATGATTTTGGGGTGACTCTATGCTGTTTATTTTAAAAATGTTGGCGTGGGGCTCCCCTTAAAATCCATAAAGGGCCTGGTATGGATGGGGGGGGGGGGGGACTCCACAATGTTTTTTTCTTTATTTTTTCAATAGCCGGGTGCCGGCAATTGTAACCGAAAGTAATTTTAAATGGGATTTGACTTCCTTTAGAAATGTCATTTTTTCTTCAGTATGTTTTTTTTTTTTTCTTTCTGTAAAATCACTGCTGCTGAAAAAATTCCACCGAACATAGGAAAGACTTATGAGGTAAATTTTCCAGCCCTATTCAATTCAGTGCGGAAGCTCTTGGACAAATGGCACCATGGGATTCACTCATGGTTTGGACGTTGTAACATTATAAAAATGAGCATTCTTCCAAAATTCTTATATTTATTTCAAGCTTTACCAATCACTATCCCGGCAGCCTATCTCCGTCAAATTTGTTCCTCCTTCACTAAATTTATATGGGCGGAGAAAAGACCCAGGATAGCGAGGGGCATTATGATGATGCCTAGGGGTTTTGGTGGAATAGCAGTCCCAAACGTATTGAAATACTACCAGGCAGTCCACTTGGGCAGAGTGGTAGACTGGTGCAGACATGGAGAATTCAAGTCATGGGTAGATCTGGAACAGCAGGCATGTTCGATACCATTACGCAGAGCACCTTGGTGCTTTGAAACAATTCCAATGTCTATTAAGAAGCATCCGACTATAGGTACTACACTGCGTATTAGTGCCAACCTATTGCGGGACTCTAAAATTTCTTCCAAAAACTCACCGTTGTTTCCTATCTTGGGAAACCCGGGGTTCCCCCCTGGAACTGAGGCAGGTGTATTCAAAAGTCTATGGGAGAGAGGAATTTCCCAAGCCTCACATTTTATGCTCAACGGGTCCTGGCCCACCTTAGCAGCCCTGAGGCAACTGGGGGGGAGTTTTGAATTAAAAACGTATAGAGCGATACAGGTACTGCATTTTCTGAGATCTCTGGGGCCCGCAGAAAAATACGATCGCCAATTGACATTATTTGAGCAATATTGCGAGGAGCAAGAACCACTCCCCAGGTTGATCTCAAGAATGTACGGGATGTTAAATACCCCCTCAGAACATTTTGTACTCCCGAGTATAACTAAATGGGAAAGGGACCTGAATAGGACCTTCACCCAGGGCCAGAGGAGGAATATCATTTACCTCTCCCAGAGTTCATCGATATGTACAAGAATTCAAGAGTTAAATTACAAAATAATGACGCAATGGTACTATACGCCAATAAAACTACAGAGATTTTTCCCCGAAACGTCAGGTGCCTGTTGGAGATGTGGAGAGGAACCAGGAACCTTATTTCATATACTATGGGCGTGTCCTAAGATCACGCCATACTGGGGGGAGGTCCGGAGAATATCTCAGAAATTTACAGATATTTTAATCCCGGAAGACCCCGCCTTCTTTCTTCTTCACATCTCCCAAATACCGATTCAGACATACAGAAAATCCATTCTCTGTCATTTGATCAATGCAGCCAAGGCAACGGTCACCGGGTGCTGGAAAGATTCAAGTCCACCTTCAATAGGGAAGTGGCTCAATAGAGTGCGAGAGATAGGAGCCATGGAGGATCTAGTGGCCTCGGGCCGAAATAAAGAAGAGCAGTACGACAAAATATGGGTAGGGTGGAATAGATTTATAAATACAGAGGATGGAAAGAGAATGATGTCGGGGAATGTCTGAGGTTGGGTTTCCTCCGTATCGCCGGGGGGCGGGGGGGGGGAGGGGGGAGGTGGGGAAGGAAGGGGGAAAAAAAAAGCGGGCCCTTGAAGAACAGCGGGCCCTTGAAGAACAGGCGGGCCCTTGAAGAACAGCGGGCCCTTGAAGAAAATGAAAAACAGCGGGCCCTTGAAGAACAGCGGGCCCTTGAAGAACAGCGGGCCCTTGAAGAACAGCGGGCCCTTGAAGAAAATGAAAAACAGCGGACCCTTGAAGAACAGCGGGCCCTTGAAGAACAGCGGGCCCTTGAAGAACAGCGGGCCCTTGAAGAACAGCGGGCCCTTGAAGAAGAGCGGGCCCTTGAAGAACAGCGGGCCCTTGAAGAACAGCGGGCCCTTGAAGAACAGCGGGCCCTTGAAGAACAGCGGGCCCTTGAAAAGAACAGCGGGCCCTTGAAGAACAGCGGGCCCTTGAAGAACAGCGGGCCCTTGAACAACAGCGGCCCTTGAAAACAGCGGGCCCTTGAAGAAACAGCGGGCCCTTGAAGAACAGCGGGCCCTTGAAGAACAGCGGGCCCTTGAAGAACAGCGGGCCCTTGAAGAAAATGCAGGGCCCTTGAAGAAAGCGGGCCCTTGAAAAACAGCGGGCCCTTGAAGAAAACAGCAGGCCCTTGAAGAACAGCGGGCCCTTGAAGAAAACAGCGGGCCCTTGAAGAACAGCGGGCCCTTGAAGAACAGCGGGCCCTTGAAGAACAGCGGGCCCTTGAAAACAGCGGCCCTTGAAAGAAAAAAAACAGCAGGGCCCTTGAAGAACAGCGGGCCCTTGAAGAACAGCGGGCCCTTGAAGAAGAACAGCGGGCCCTTGAAGAAACAGAACAGCAGCGGGCCCTTGAAGAACAGCGGGCCCTTGAAGCGGGCCCTTGAAGAACAGCGGGCCCTTGAAGAACAGCGGGCCCTTGAAGAACAGCGGGCCCTTGAAGAACAGCGGGCCCTTGAAGAAGAACAGCGGGCCCTTGAAGAACAGCGGGCCCTTGAAGAACAGCGGGCCCTTGAAGAACAGCGGGCCCTTGAAGAACAGCGGGCCCTTGAAAACAGCGGGCCCTTGAAGAACAGCGGGCCCTTGAAGAACAGCGGGCCCTTGAAAAACAGCGGGCCCTTGAAAACAGCGGGCCCTTGAAGAAACAGCGGGCCCTTGAAGAACAGCGGGCCCTTGAAGAACAGCGGGCCCTTGAAGAACAGCGGGCCCTTGAAGAACAGCGGGCCCTTGAAGAAAATGAAAAACAGCGGGCCCTTGAAGAACAGCGGGCCCTTGAAGAAACAGCGGGCCCTTGAAGAACAGGGCCCTTGAAGAAAACAGCGGGCCCTTGAAGAACAGCGGGCCCTTGAAGAACAGCGGGCCCTTGAAGAACAGCGGGCCCTTGAAGAACAGCGGGCCCTTGAAGAACAGCGGGCCCTTGAAGAACAGCGGGCCCTTGAAGAAAATGAAAAACAGCGGGCCCTTGAGCGGGCCCTTGAAAAACAGCGGGCCCTTGAAAAACAGCGGGCCCTTGAAAAACAGCGGGCCCTTGAAGAACAGCGGGCCCTTGAAGAACAGCGGGCCCTTGAAAAAAGAACAGGGCCCTTGAAACAGCGGGCCCTTGAAACAGCGGGCCCTTGAAGAAAACAGCGGGCCCTTGAAAAACAGCGGGCCCTTGAAGAACAGCGGGCCCTTGAAGCGGGCCCTTGAAAACAGCCCTTGAAGAACAGCGGGCCCTTGAAGAACAGCGGGCCCTTGAAAAGAAAAAAGCGGGCCCTTGAAAAACAGCGGGCCCTTGAAGAACAGCGGGCCCTTGAAGAACAGCGGGCCCTTGAAAAAACAGCGGGCCCTTGAAAAACAGCGGGCCCTTGAAGAACAGCGGGCCCTTGAAAAACAGCGGGCCCTTGAAGAACAGCGGGCCCTTGAAAAACAAGGGCCCTTGAAACAGCGGGCCCTTGAAGAAAAGCGGGCAGCGGGCCCTTGAAAACAGCGGGCCCTTGAAGAACAGCGGGCCCTTGAAGAACAGCGGGCCCTTGAAGAACAGCGGGCCCTTGAAGAAAACAGCGGGCCCTTGAAGAACAGCGGGCCCTTGCAGGGCCCTTGAAGAACAGCGGGCCCTTGAAAAACTTGAAGCGGGCCCTTTGAAAAACAGCGGGCCCTTGAAAGAACAGCGGGCCCTTGAAGAAAAAACAGCGGGCCCTTGAAGAACAGCGGGCCCTTGAAGAACAGCGGGCCCTTGAAAAACAGCGGGCCCTTGAAAAACAGCGGGCCCTTGAAAAAACAGCGGGCCCTTGAAAACAGCGGGCCCTTGAAAAACAGCGGGCCCTTGAAAAAAGAAGAACAGCGGGCCCTTGAAAAAACAGCGGGCCCTTTGAAGAACAGCGGGCCCTTGAAAAACAGCGGGCCCTTGAAGAACAGCGGGCCCTTGAAAAACAGCAGGGCCCTTGAAAACAGCGGGCCCTTGAAAAACAGCGGGCCCTTGAAGAACAGCGGGCCCTTGAAAAAAAAACAGCGGGCCCTTGAAAAAGCGGGCCCTTGAAAAAAGCGGGCCCTTGAAGCGGGCCCTTGAAAAAACAGCGGGCCCTTGAAAAACAGCGGGCCCTTGAAGAAAGAACAGCGGGCCCTTGAAGAACAGCGGGCCCTTGAAAAAAAAAAACAGCGGGGCCCTTGAAGAACAGCGGGCCCTTGAAAAACTTGAAAAACAGGGCCCTTGAAAAACAGCGGGCCCTTGAAAAAAAGCGGGCCCTTGAAAACAGCGGGCCCTTGCGGGCCCTTGAAAAGAAAAACAGCGGGCCCTTGAAGAACAGCGGGCCCTTGAAGAACAGCGGGCCCTTGAAAAACAGCAGCGGGCCCTTGAAAAACAGCGGGCCCTTGAAGAACAGCGGGCCCTTGAAGAAAAAAAAACAGCGGGCCCTTGAAGAACAGCGGGCCCTTGAAAACAGCGGGCCCTTGAAGAACAGCGGGCCCTTGAAAAACAGCGGGCCCTTGAAGAAAATGAAAAACAGCGGACCCTTGAAGAACAGCGGGCCCTTGAAAAACAGCGGGCCCTTGAAGAACAGCGGGCCCTTGATGAAAACAGCGGGCCCTTGAAGAACAGCGGGCCCTTGAAAACAGCGGGCCCTTGAAAAACAGCGGCCCTTGAAAAACAGCGGCCCTTGAAGAAACTTGAAGCGGGCCCTTGAAGAACAGCGGGCCCTTGAAAAACAGCGGGCCCTTGAAGAACAGCGGGCCCTTGAAGAACAGCGGGCCCTTGAAGAACAGCGGGCCCTTGAAGAACAGCGGGCCCTTGAAAACAGCGGGCCCTTGAAGAACGGGCCCTTGAAGAAAAAAAAAGCGGGCCCTTGAAGAACAGCGGGCCCTTGAAGAAACAGCGGGCCCTTGAAGAAAGCAGCGGGCCCTTGAAGAACAGCAGGGCCCTTGAAGAACAGCGGGCCCTTGAAGAACAGCGGGCCCTTGGCAGCGGGCCCTTGAAAAACAGCGGGCCCTTGAAAAACAGCGGGCCCTTGAAGAACAGCGGGCCCTTGAAGAACAGCGGGCCCTTGAAAACAGCGGGCCCTTGAAAAACAGCGGGCCCTTGAAGAAAACAGCGGGCCCTTGAAAACAGCGGGCCCTTGAAGAACAGCGGGCCCTTGAAGAACAGCGGGCCCTTTGAAGAACAGCGGGCCCTTGAAAAGCGGGCCCTTGAGAACAGCGGGCCCTTGAAGAAAAGAAAACAGCGGGCCCTTGAAGAACAGCGGGCCCTTGAAGAACAGCGGGCCCTTGAAAAACAGCGGGCCCTTGAAGAACAGCGGGCCCTTGAAGAACAGGGCCCTTGAACAGCGGGCCCTTGAAACAGCGGGCCCTTGAAAAAACAGCGGGCCCTTGAAAACAGCGGGCCCTTGAAAAGGGCCCTTGAAACAGCGGGCCCTTGAAAAGCGGGCCCTTGAAGAACAGCGGGCCCTTGAAAAACAGCGGGCCCTTGAAAAAAACAGCGGGCCCTTGAAACAGCGGGCCCTTGAAGAAAATGAAAAACAGCGGGCCCTTGAAGAACAGCGGGCCCTTGAAGAACAGCGGGCCCTTGAAGAACAGCGGGCCCTTGAAGAACAGCGGGCCCTTGAAAAACCGCGGGCCCTTGAAGAACAGCGGGCCCTTGAAGAACAGCGGGCCCTTGAAAACAGCGGGCCCTTGAAAAACAGCGGGCCCTTGAAGAACAGCGGGCCCTTGAAGAACAGCGGGCCCTTGAAAAAACAGCGGGCCCTTGAAGAACAGCGGGCCCTTGAAAACAGCGGGCCCTTGAAGAACAGCGGGCCCTTGAAGAATAGCGGGCCCTTGAAGAATGAAAAACAGCGGGCCCTTGAAGAACAGCGGGCCCTTGAAGAACAGCGGCCCTTGAAAACAGCGGGCCCTTGAAAAAAGCGGCGGGCCCTTGAAAAACAGCGGGCCCTTGAAAAACAGCGGGCCCTTGAAGAACAGCGGGCCCTTGAAAAACAGCGGGCCCTTGAAGAACAGCGGGCCCTTGAAGAACAGCAGCGGGCCCTTGAAAAACAGCAGGGCCCTTGAAGAACAGCAGCGGGCCCTTGAAAAACAGCGGGCCCTTGAAAAAACAGCGGGCCCTTGAAAAACAGCGGGCCCTTGAAGAAAGGGCCCTTGAAAACAGCGGGCCCTTGAAGAACAGCGGGCCCTTGAGAAAAAACAGCGGGCCCTTGAAAAACAGCGGGCCCTTGAAAAACAGCGGGCCCTTGAAAGAACAGCGGGCCCTTGAAAAACAGCGGGCCCTTGAAAAACAGCAGGGCCCTTGAAGCGGGCCCTTGAAACAGCGGCCCTTGAAGAACAGCGGGCCCTTGAAAAAACAGCGGGCCCTTGAAGAAAACAGCGGGCCCTTGAAAACAGCGGGCCCTTGAAAAAAGAAAAACAGCGGCCCTTGAAGAACAGCGGGCCCTTGAAAAACAGCGGGCCCTTGAAGAACAGCGGGCCCTTGAAGAACAGCGGGCCCTTGAAAAATGAAAAACAGCGGGCCCTTGAAGAACAGCGGGCCCTTGAAGAACAGCGGGCCCTTGAAGAAAAAGCGGCCCTTGAAGAACAGCGGGCCCTTGAAGAACAGCGGGGCCCTTGAAGAAAACAGCGGGCCCAGCGGGCCCCTTGAAGAACAGCGGGCCCTTGAAGAACAGCGGGCCCTTGAAGAAACAGCGGGCCCTTGAAAACAGCGGGCCCTTGAAGAACAGCGGGGAACAGCCCTTGAAGAACAGCGGGCCCTTGAAGAAAGCGGGCCTTGAAGAACAGCGGGCCCTTGAAGAAAAAACAGCGGGCCCTTGCGGGCCCTTGAAAAACAGCGGGCCCTTGGAACAGCGGGCCCTTGAAGAAAAGCGGGCCCTTGAAAACAGCGGGCCCTTGAAAAACAGCGGGCCCTTGAAAAACAGCGGGCCCTTGAACAGCGGGCCCTTGAAAACAGCGGGCCCTTGAAGAACAGCGGGCCCTTGAAGAACAGCGGGCCCTTGAAGAACAGCGGGCCCTTGAAGAAAAGCGGGCCCTTGAAAACAGCGGGCCCTTGAAGAACAGCGGGCCCTTGAAGAACAGCGGGCCCTTGAAGAACAGCGGGCCCTTGAAAAACAGCGGGCCCTTGAGCGGGCCCTTGAAAAACAGCGGGCCCTTGAAAACAGCGGGCCCTTGAAGAACAGCGGGCCCTTGAAGAAAATGAAAAACAGCGGGCCCTTGAAGAACAGCGGGCCCTTGAAGAACAGCGGGCCCTTGAAGAACAGCGGGCCCTGAAGAACAGCGGGCCCTGAAGAACAGCGGGCCCTTGAACAACAGCGGGCCCTTGAACAACAGCGGGCCCTTGAAGAACAGCGGGCCCTTGAAGAACAGCTTGAAGAACAGCCCTTGAAGAACAGCGGGCCCTTGAAAAACAGCGGGCCCTTGAAAAAACAGCAGGCCCTTGAAAAACAGGGCCCTTGAAAAACAGCAGGCCCTTGAAAAACAGCGGGCCCTTGAAAACAGCGGGCCCTTGAAGAACAGCGGGCCCTTGAAAAACAGCGGGCCCTTGAAGAACAGCGGGCCCTTGAAAAACAGCGGGCCCTTGAAAAACAGCGGGCCCTTGAAAAACAGCGGGCCCTTGAAAAACAGCGGGCCCTTGAAAAACAGCGGGCCCTTGAAAAACAGCGGGCCCTTGAAAAACAGCGGGCCCTTGAAAAACAGCGGGCCCTTGAAAAACAGCGGGCCCTTGAAAAACAGCGGGCCCTTGCAAAACAGAAGGCCCTTGAAAAACAGCAGGCCCTTGAAGAACAGCGGACCCTTGATAAAATGAAGAACAGCAGGCCCTTTAAAAACAGCGGCCCTTGAAACTCAGCGGGCCCTTGAAGAAAGCGGGCCCCTTGAAAAACAGCGGGCCCTTAGCGGGAAAAAAACAGCGGGCCCTTGAAAAAACAGTGGGCCCTTGCAAAACAGCGGGCCCTTGAAAAACAGCGGGCCCTTGAAGAAAATGAAAAACAGCGGGCCCTTGAAAAACAGCGGGCCCTTGAAAAACAGCGGGCCCTTGAAGAACAGCGGGCCCTTGAAAAAACAGCGGGCCCTTGAAGAAAATGAAGAGCGGGCCCTTGCGGGCCCTTGAAGAAATGAAAAAGGGCCCTTGAAAAACAGCGGGCCCTTGAAAAACAGCGGGCCTTGAAGAACAGCGGGCCCTTGAAGAACAGCGGGCCCTTGAAAAACAGCGGGCCCTTGAAGAACAGCGGGCCCTTGAAAAACAGCGGGCCCTTGAAAAACAGCGGGCCCTTGAAAACAGCGGGCCCTTGAAGAAAATGAAGAACTGCAGGCCCTTGAAGAACAGCGGGCCCTTGAAAAACTGCGGGCCCTTGAAAAACTGCGGGCCCTTGAAAAACTGCGGGCCCTTGAAAAACTGCGGGCCCTTGAAAACTGCGGGCCCTTGAAGAAGCCCTTGAAGAACGGGCCCTTGAAGAACAGCGGGCCCTTGAAGAACAGCGGGCCCTTGAAGAAAGAACAGCGGGCCCTTGAAGAACAGCGGGCCCTTGAAGAAAGCGGGCCCTTGAAGCAGGGCCCTTGAAGAACAGCGGGCCCTTGAAGAAACAGCGGGCCCTTGAAGAACAGCGGGCCCTTGAAGAAAAACAGCGGGCCCTTGAAGAACAGCGGGCCCTTGAAGAACAGCGGGCCCTTGAAGAACAGCGGGCCCTTGAAAAACAGCGGGCCCTTGAAGAACAGCGGGCCCTTGAAAAACAGCGGGCCCTTGAAAGAACAGCGGGCCCTTGAAGAACAGCGGGCCCTTGAAGAAAATCGGAAAAACAGCGGGCCCTTGAAAAACAGCGGGCCCTTGAAAACAGCGGGCCCTTGAAAAACAGCGGGCCCTTGAAAAAAGAAAAACAGCGGGCCCTTGAAAACAGCGGGCCCTTGAAAAACAGCGGGCCCTTGAAAAAAAACAGCGGGCCCTTGAACAACAGCGGGCCCTTGAAGAACAGCGGGCCCTTGAAAAACAGCGGGCCCTTGAAAAAACAGCGGGCCCTTGAAAAACAGCGGGCCCTTGAAGAACAGCGGGCCCTTGAAGAACAGCGGGCCCTTGAAAAAAATGAAAAACAGCGGACCCTTGAAGAACAGCGGGCCCTTGAAGAACAGGGGGCCCTTGAAGAACAGCGGGCCCTTGAAGAAAATGAAAAACAGCGGGCCCTTGAAGAACAGCGGGCCCTTGAAGAACAGCGGGCCCTTTGAAGAACAGCGGGCCCTTGAAAAAACAGCGGGCCCTTGAAGAACAGCGGGCCCTTGAAAACAGCGGGCCCTTGAAGAACAGCGGGCCCTTGAAGAAACAGCGGGCCCTTGAAGAACAGCGGGCCCTTGAAGAACAGCGGGCCCTTGAAGAACAGCGGGCCCTTGAAGAACAGCGGGCCCTTGAAAAACAGCGGGCCCTTGAAGAACAGCGGGCCCTTGAAGAAAAACAGCAGGCCCTTGAAGAACAGCGGGCCCTTGAAGAACAGCGGGCCCTTGAAGAACAGCGGGCCCTTGAAGAACAGCGGGCCCTTGAAAACAGCGGGCCCTTGAAGAACAGCGGGCCCTTGAACAACAGCGGGCCCTTGAAAAAAAAAAGCAGCAGGCCCTTGAAAACAGCGGGCCCTTGAAGAACAGGGCCCTTGAAAAAACAGGGGCCCTTGAAAAACAGCGGGCCCTTGAAGAACAGCGGGCCCTTGAAGAACAGCGGGCCCTTGAAGAACAGCGGGCCCTTGAAAAAACAGCGGCCCTTGAAGAACAGCGGGCCCTTGAAGAACAGCGGGCCCTTGAAGAACAGCGGGCCCTTGAAGAACAGCGGGCCCTCTAACAGCGGGTCCTTGAAGAACAGCGGGCCCTTGAAGAACAGCGGGCCCTTGAAGAACAGCGGGCCCTTGAAGAAAAGCGGGCCCTTGAAAAACAGCGGGCCCTTGAAAAACAGCGGGCCCTTGAAGAACAGCGGGCCCTTGAAGAACAGCGGGCCCTTGAAGAACAGCAGGCCCTTGAAGAACAGCGGGCCCTTGAACAACAGCGGGCCCTTGAAAAACAGCGGGCCCTTGAAAAACAGCGGGCCCTTGAAGAACAGCGGGCCCTTGAAGAACAGCGGGCCCTTGAAAAACAGCGGGCCCTTGAAAAACAGCGGGCCCTTGAAAAACAGCGGGCCCTTGAAAAACAGCCGGCCCTTGAAGAACAGCGGACCCTTGGATAAAATGAAAAAAAGCGGGCCCTTGAACAACAGCGGACCCTTGAAAAACAGCGGACCCGGGGGCGCATGCGCGAAGCTCGACATGGTGGACGCCTTCCATTAGAGCTCCGCACTCCCCGCTGCACACTCGGGACCCTAATCACGGACTGAACCACCCCACCACCGCCCGCTCGTCAGGAAAGCCTGCTGAACCACCCCGGCACACGTTGCTATGGTCCTCACGGGACACCGGGGGAAATCCAAGCCGAAACCCATAAAAGAAGCGCTGGCCCGCGCTTCCTCCAAGATGGCGGCGAAGGCCCTCGCGAAGCAGGCCATGTCTCCTCTCCACCCGGAGCCTCCAGACACTGACGAGGAAGACGACACAGACTCAAACCTCGGGGGCTCTCCAACTATACCCGCATCAGGTATGTCGCAAAACGCCTTCCTGAAACATATGGAGAGCATGCTGCAGAAAGCCCTGAAAAATACCTCAGAGCAGATCACCAACAGGCTCTCACGTGAGATAAGGGAAATAGGCCAACGCACGGCAGACCTTGAAACCAGGGTAGATGACATAGAGCTCACACTCCAGGAACATGCCCAAGAGCAAGCTGCACTAAGGGATGAAAATGCCACCCTGCTCTCACGATTAGAGGACGCTGAGAACCGCTCCCGCAGGTCCAATCTACGTTTACGCGGCATTCCTGAGGTAATAGATGATGTCCAATCCTTTACAACGGCCCTATTCCAGGAACTTGCCCCCTCTATACCCATCGAAAGGCTAGAATTCGATCGGGTCCACAGGGCCCTCACACGCCGCCAAACTGATGGCCCCCCCCCGGGACATTATAGTGAAGCTCCACTTCTTCCGCACCAAAGAACAGCTACTTACAGCTGCCCGCAAAAAAGAGGAGCTTATATTCCAAACTCACCCATACCAATTATTTTCAGACTTGGCCCCCCTCACTATAGCCAAGAGGCGAGCGATGAAACCGCAATTGCAAATATTGATCCAGCACCAAATAAAGTACACTTGGAAATTCCCGTTTGCCCTCCAATTCACCCATCAGGGCCACCAGCACACCAGCACCACCCCGCAAGCCCTGCAACATCTCCTGGAAAGCCTCCATCTAGTTCCTCCAGCTCAAGCCTCAGAAGTGACGCTTCCACGCACCCCAGCTAGGCTCCCTCCTCAAGCTTACTCCGCCACGCCGAACCGCCACCCTCCAGGACCCTCCTCAATCCGAAAGGGGACCCCGGCTAGATACCAAGAAGAAGACCAGTTCCTCAGTCCGAAGTCCCGCACAGCACGCTGACATCTCAGCTATAACTCTTCTTTTTTTTCCAGCTTGTCCCTCCTGTGTCCTCTCTAGGTAACCGTGGAACCAACACGTATGTTTGAACAGTCTTCAACGGCAGCCGTCCATATTGTCTTGTTATCCAGGTTGGAAAGTTTGAATTTGGAC
The DNA here is from genome assembly GCA_028564925.1 of Lithobates sylvaticus. NCBI lineage: Eukaryota > Metazoa > Chordata > Amphibia > Anura > Ranidae > Lithobates > Lithobates sylvaticus. The sequence continues at coordinate 37,248,436 of CM053033.1, read as the reverse complement.
GCCTTGCTGAGCTGACGTTTCTTCCACACCGACACCTAGAAGACAACAGCTGGGTATGTAACCTACACCCCCAGTAGGACAGTTCCTGACACCCACCTACCTCCTCGGAGGTCCACCGATGGTTCAGTCACCATCTCCATCTTCACCGTCCCATACACTCACATGCCCATGTTGTACTACATTGTACTACTTCTTGTTGGACTTAATTTTGTTTAGCTAGTACATATACCTTCAATTGATTTCGTACCAATTGCTTGATGTTTATGCTTGATATTCAGTTCCCCCCCTCCCTTTTCATTTTTTTTTGCCGCCCTCATCCTTACCCCCCCCATTCAGTATGAACACCGCTCTGCCTCATGCCTCTGGCCTGACTGAGCTTCAGGCCGGACGCATGACGCTCATGGCGCTAGTAGCCTCTTCATTGGTTCTATCTATATGACCACCCTCTATGACGGTTATACATTGTATTGCTCTCTACCAGCTCTCTCTTAACCAACCCGGCCCTTCCCTCCCTCTCCTCCCCACCCCCCTCCCCCCCACTCCCCTCCCCCCCCCCCCCCTCCCCCCCCCCCCCCCCCCCCCCCCCCCCCCCCCTCCCTCCTCCTCCCTCAAACGCCTCCCCCCCCTCTTTTCCTCCTTCCAACCCCCCCCCTACCCCCACTCACCCACACCCCGCTGGGTCATACGTTTTTTTTGATGGCCAATATTAAAATCCAGTACACTCTGAAGCACTTTAACGAAACCGTTACTCCTACCATATACTCTCCCTCCTCCCCTTTCCCCCTCTCTCCCCCATCTCACGCTCTCCTCCCACCACCTTCCCCCCCCACGAACTGAAATTAACTGATCTATTTCTCTACCCTCTCACCATGTGAGCCTTAAACACTCATTCTACCTTAGCCACGCTACACCCCTGTGCAGCGGGGAGCAGTCACTGCCCCCCCTAAAACTTAGTACTCTCACTCTCCGGCCGGATTTTTAGCCGCAGAGTCAGAGTGCCCCTTTGTCGGGCCTATTCCAGCCCCACAATTTCAATTCTACATTCAATGTTTAGCCCTACGACCAGTAAACACCCTCCCTTGCCCTCTCTCCTCTTTCTTCTCCCCTTCCTCCTACTCTTCCTCATTTCCTTCTCCTCTCTTAGCCTTGACCAGGAGGCTCGCCGGACCCACACATATGACTATGTTAACCCCCCCCCATCCACCCAAATGGCCCCCCTAAACATACTATCCTTAAATGTTAAGGGGCTGAACTCCCCGAATAAAAGGGTTAAGGCGTTTCAGAACTTCGCCTCATTAAAAGCAGATATAGTCGCCCTGCAGGAAACTCACTTTTCAATCCGCACCACCCCAAAATTCTTTAGCTCCCGCTACCCCAAAGTATACACAGCTTCAGCAGACACTAAACACAGAGGGGTCCTCCTCGCCTTCCATCACTCCATCCCTTTCACCCCTACACTAGAGATAAAAGACCCGAATGGTCGCTATATAATACTAGTCGGACTTCTGCAAGAAGTGGAAACGACTTTTGTCTCATATTACGCCCCAAACGTCAACCCGATGCCCTTCTTCTCTCATCTCCTAAAAGTCACCAAGGACCATTGCAAAGGAACGCTCTTTATGTGTGGTGACTCTAACTTGGTTCTACATTCCCACCTTGATAAGTCCCCTTACACCCCCGAACAATTCTCTCTCTCCAGGCAATTCCGAGCCTTGATGCAACGAGAGGCCCTGCTTGACACATGGCGGGAATGTAACCCCCTTAAAAAGAATTACACCTTCTATTCCTATCCCCACAAATCCTTCTCTAGAATTGACCATGTCTTTATCCCAATCGCTTCTGCCCCCATCCTACTCCACTCCTCCATTCACCCAATCTCCTGGTCGGACCACTGCGCAGTAGTCACCACTATCTCTTCCCTGATCCCCCGAAGTAGCGGTAGATCCTGGAGTCTGAACGAATCACATCTTACAAACCAATCCTACTGCATAGACATACAGGTGGCCCTTAAGGACTATCTAGATCATAATGCTACACCCGATATCTCCCCGATCTTACTGTGGGAAGCACATAAGCCAGTGATCCGGGGCAAGTGCATTTCAGTCGCCTCACAGATCAACAAGATCAGGAAACTTAAACTCCAACACCTTGAATCAGAATTTCAAAAATTATTCCTACAATTCCAACAATCCCCTACAGAGCCCAATAAATCCTTATTGGAGAAAGCCAAATTGGAACTTGACCTCCTCTTGGCCGAGTCTGCGGATAAATATATCCGCAGATCCGGCCACAGGATCTACACCAAGGCAAATAAACCAGACACGTTCTTAGCCCTACGCCTACGCCAACCCCATCAAGGCCACAACCCCATAAGGCTCAAACTGGCCTCCGGCATCCACACCAGCAACCCGCTAAAGGTCCTCTCGGAGTTCCGCACACGCCTTGCTAACCTATATGAGGCAAAGGGTCCCCTGCCTTCTAACCTGACGGAGACACTGTTCCGCGACCTCTCGATCCCAAAGCTATCAGAGTCCAGCCGTGGGACTATAGATAGCACCATCTCAGTAGATGAAGTCCTCATGGCCATCAAAAATCTCAAACCAAATAAGCGCCCTGGTCCAGATGGCCTCCCGGCCTCGTACTACAAAAAATTTGCCCCCACTCTCGCCCCCCTACTCGCCAAATCTTTTAATGCTCTACTGAAACAACAATCATTTGGTCAAGATACATTGACAGCCACGATAGCAATGATCCCTAAGCCCAACACTGATCATACCCAATGGTCCAACTACAGACCCATATCCCTCCTGAATGTGGATGTTAAACTCCTGGCCAAAATTCTAGCCCTGAGGCTCAACCCGATCATAGGTAGCTTAATCTCCAAGGACCAGGTAGGTTTCATACCCCGTAGACAAGCTAGCGATAACATTCGACGAATTATTCTCCTGCAACACTTGGCCAAATCCCGCAAAATCCCTATGCACCTCCTGTCATTGGACATTAGGAAAGCCTTTGACACGGTCTCATGGCCCTACCTGCATTACATCCTGCAAAGATGGGGCTTTGGCCCCAACTTTCTTACATGGATAGACGCCCTCTACACTCGCCCCCAGGCCTATGTGCAATATTCTGGATTCAAATCGGCTTACTTCCCGATCCAAAGAGGCACCAGACAGGGGTGCCCCCTTTCCCCTTTAATATTTGCCTTAGTTATTGAACCCCTGGCTGCCCTGATCCGTTCCAATCAGAGCATCCAGGGACTGGAAATAGCTGGCACCTCCCACAAACTAAGCCTCTTTGCAGATGACGCGCTACTATTTATCACCTCCCCACACACCACTTTACCCAACCTCCTACACCTATTGGACAAATTCGCTAAGATATCAGGCCTGGAAGTCAATCGAGAAAAATCTAAAGCCCTTAATGTGTCCCTCCCTCAATCTGATCTCCTCCTACTACAATCCAATTTCCCTTTCACGTGGTCCTCTTCTTCCATCCCGTACCTAGGAATCAAACTAACCAGTGACCCTTCCCACCTATTTCAAGCAAACTACCTCCCAATGCTGAGAAACCCCTCCGCCCTTCTCAACTCCTGGCTCCCGCTGTGTGTCTCATGGCTGGGCCGGATAGCCGCAGTAAAGATGTCCCTACTACCGAAACTCCTGTACCTATATAGAGTCTTACCCATCACTATCCCTCCCTATTTTCATAGGGTGATGCAACACCGAGCTCTTAAGTACATATGGGGACCAAAAAAACCCAGAATCACGCGTTCCACTATGCTCCGTAGTAAACTCTGGGGTGGTCTAGGAGTGCCCAACTTTGCACACTACTTCCACGCAGCCCAACTAGCCCAATTATCCTTATACCACGCAAAGACGGAAATACCCCTATGGGTGGCATTAGAAGCAATAGACACCCACCCCATCCCGGTCTCCAATTTACTATGGATCCCCAAATCGAGCCGAGCTTCAATTAGGAACCCGGTTACACTCCACTCGCTGAAAATCTGGGACAGGCTCTCCAAAACCTTTCGCCTAATATCACCCCATCAACCACTCCTTTCCTTTCTAGGCCATCCGCTCTTCCCCCCTGCTTACACCGACCCACTCGCCTTCCACGCCTGGGGGCAGGCGGGTCTGACTCGTATCCATGATATGCTCTCTCGAGGTAACATAATATTATTCCCTGACCTGCAGACCCGTTTCCATCTCCCCCCGAGGGAGTGTTTTCGTTACCTCCAAATTTCTCACTTCATTCGGACCACTATAGGTCCGAACATCACTGGCACGAGCCTTACAACGTTCGAGAGTATATGCGACTCGGACCCGCATGCCCCAGGCATTATCTCCCAGCTCTACGCCCACCTTACCTCCCCACCGGCCTCCCCACCCACATATGTGACGACATGGGCCAAAGACCTTCAGATAGACCTAGACCCTGATGCGTTATCTACTATCTGGACCAACACAAAAATAGCCTCTCAAAATATCGTTGCCTCAGAAGCCAATTACAAAGTCCTTATGAGATGGTACCTGGTTCCGTCCAGGATTGCCAAATTTACCCCATCATGCTCTCCCAATTGCTTCAGAGGATGCACAGAAATAGGCACCCACCTCCATATATGGTGGACCTGCCCGATCGCAAGAGACTTTTGGGCAACGATATTTCGTATGGCCTCAACTCTCCTTGGCCGAGACATCCCTCCGGACCCCTCCCTCGCCCTCCTGAATCTTCCCTCAATGGACTCCTCCAACTCCTCACAGCAGCCAAACAGACACTAGCGAGAAGCTGGAAGACCCCCAACCTGAATATAGCCGAGGTCAGAAATAGAGTCACACAAGCAATGATACATAGTAAAATTGAAGCCACAATCTTAGATAGAATCCCCCAACATTCGAAGACCTGGCGACCCTGGGCAGACAAATTCCTTCCGCCCGACTTCGACACCACGTTGCTAGAACCCTGAGCCCCCTCTAATCTAATTTGAACTTACCGTAAATTTAAACCTTACCACACCCGTGCGAGCCTCCTGGTCAAGCCCTCTCCTCCCCCCCTGGTCACCCCCCCCCTTTCTATCCCTCCCACTCTTCTCCCCTTAACTACTACTTCCTACTCCCCCTCCTGTCCCCCTCTCTCCACGCTTTATCTCACTCTCCTGCTTTACTCCTCCCAATAAAGTAACCTATACTTACCCCTGAATGACCCTTGCTGTAACCACCGTTACTCCAGCAGAGCTTCCCCTCAACCTCATGTAACTCTTTGTTGGGACCCTGGTCCCGGTTTTGCACTTGCTTATGTGTTTTGCGTATCGTTTGAGTTTCAATAATGCTTCGACTGGCACAGTGTTTTTTGTCTCATTCTCTTTACCCGTTTTGCACCAGTTGTAACCTTTCGCTCTGTGTATTGTTGTATAATGTTACATCATATCCTGTAACAGCGAATGTCTCATTACTTTGTATGTTTCTTTGACACCAATAAAATTATTTGAAAGAAAAACAGCGGACCCTTGAAAAACAGCGGACCCTTGAAAAACAGCGGACCCTTGAAAAACAGCGGACCCTTGAAAAACAACGGACCCTTGAAAAACAGCGGACCCTTGAAAAACAGCGGACCCTTGAAAAACAGCGGGCCCTTGACGAACAGCAGGCCCTTGAAGAAAATGAAAAACAGAGGACCCTTGAAGAACAGCAGGCCCTTGAAGAATAGCGGGCCCTTGAAGAAAATGAAAAACAGCGGGCCCTTGAAGAACAGCGGGCCCTTGAAGAACAGCGGGCCCTTGAAGAACAGCGGGCCCTTGACGAACAGCGGGCCCTTGAAGAAAAGCGGGCCCTTGAAGAACAGCGGGCCCTTGAAGAACAGCGGGCCCTTGAAGAACAGCGGGCCCTTGAAGAACAGCGGGCCCTTGAAAAACAGCGGGCCCTTGAAAAACAGCGGGCCCTTGAAGAAGAACAACGGGCCCTTGAAGAAAATGAAGAACAGCAGGCCCTTGAAGAACAGCGGGCCCTTGAAGAACAGCGGGCCCTTGAAGAACAGCGGGCCCTTGAAGAACAGCGGGCCCTTGAAGAAAAGCGGGCCCTTGAAGAATAGCGGGCCCTTGAAGAAAATGAAAAACAGCGGGCCCTTGAAGAATAGCGGGCTCTTGAAGAAAATGAAGAAGAGCAGGCCCTTGAAGAACAGCGGGCCCTTGAAGAACAGCGGGCCCTTGAAGAAGAGTGGGCCCTTGAAGAATAGCGGGCTCTTGAAGAAAATGAAAAACAGCGGGCCCTTGAAGAACAGCGGGCCCTTGAAGAACAGCGGGCCCTTGAAGAACAGCAAGCCCTTGAAGAACAGCAAGCCCTTGAAGAACAGCAGGCCCTTGAAGAACAGCGGGCCCTTGAAGAACAGTGGGCCCTTGAAGAACTCCCCTATGCTATTGGCTAGAATCCTGTAAAACATGTCCCAACAATGCATGGCCGCCCTTCCCCCTCAGCCACATGGCCACTTGAATATGCGGCAGCCATTTTCAAAAGCAACTTCAAACAGAACCTTTTCTAAACAACCATTTGTGGGTGCACATGTATGGGGACCTGTGTCTTGCTTGTTGGTCCCACACATAGGTTATAATCACAATTCATACATTTCTATTTCTCATATAGATCACAAACCTATTACACAGCATACAGTTACTTACAGAAACATTTTAAGTTGTATTAAGTTGTATTAAATGGGTCCCATAGAGGAGGTATGTATCCCAAACAATAGACCTATCATTACTGACAAACATACAAGTAAAATCCCGCCATTATAAAAAAAGATGAAAAATGTATTCTTTTGCAAACAGAACCTGGAAATTGGAATGATTACTGCACTAATCCCAGGGACATGTACAGAAAGAAGCAGCTACATACAAATGTGACAAGCATAAATAAATGTAAATGGTGACTATTGTCACGCTAACCAATGTGCACAAATATTGTGATATATGTGAAAATATTTAAAAATGACAATGGTGATAAAAGCAACTCAAAAGTTCATCTGTGAATAATAATAATGAGCAAACAATATACAATAATGTCCAACAAAAATAATGGCGTGGAACCAAAACTGTAGAATCTAACGCCAGATGATGAAAGTTCTCAAACGAGTAGACTGAAAAACTCTGTCCATTGAAGAAAGGCCAAGATAATAAATCATCAACAACGAAATGAGATGTGAATGCTCTTACCAGAACAGGTGGATTCCAATGTCAGTGACACAGAGTCTAACAGGCAGTGTGCCGCAAGCGGCAGATGTATGGAACTTGCAATGGTCCGAGCCTCCAAGATAGGATCCAGGGGAACCATGGGTGACCTCCGAGTCGACCTCCAAATGAAAACCGTCACAGCTAAATCTTGGTGGTAGGTTCAAAAGTGGACAGCACCCATTCACATCCGCATAATATGTGGAAAAAAGAGATAGCTTCCACATAGTGTAGATCAAAAGGGGTATTTATTTCTAAAAACCAGCTTACAAGTAAAAAAGTGATCACATATAAAAATGCAAGGCAATGTAGAGAATAATGAGCCGAGCCCTCCGCGTTTCGACCTATGGGTCTTCTACAGAGGCATATATCATCTCTCTCACACTGCCAATATATATAAACTATACTAAATTGAAATGTACATACAAGGCCAATCAGAATGCGTAACCTCTAAAAACCTTTGATTGGATCAGAGGTAATCACCTGACGGCTGAACTCCAAGCCTCACTATGAGGTCCACTGATGAAAAAGGAACTGAAATCACATGACCCGAATGCCCAATAGAATGGTAACCCGGAAGTGTGTGTTCGTATGATCAGATAGTCACAAACGCAAACAAGGCATATAACTTCCTGTAGAAAAGCCCACGAAAAAACGGGTCTAAAAGTCACATGACTAGCCTAGATCATGTCACACAGCCGCAAAAAAAATGAATCAAATAAAAAGCCTGTGAAAAAACGGGTCGTTAAGGGTCACGTGACAGGGTCCCTAAACATCACATGACCAGGACCAACTAGGTATAATGGAACTTAAATAGAGAAGCGGGACCGACCTTCTAAAGTCTAAAACCCTATAACAATGCACTGAATATCATAACACATTCATATAAATATATATAATGATCAATTAGACCGAAAATTACTCATCTAAACACAGAAATTGCAAGTGATCCCCGCTTCACAGGACCGCGGCCGGTAGTGAAGGTCACGTGACCGGAGTTGCTCAATCACATACCGGAAGCGGTCAGAGACTCCGGAAATAACCCGGGAACACATGTCCAACCAAAGTCATATGACAATGACTGTTCGGCGTCACGTGACTCGGTATAGGATATAGAAAATAACAGAATGTGGCCTTTAAGGTGGTGGGCACTGCACTGTGCATAGTGGATTGGACTGGATTATTGGAACATGCTGTGCAAGATATATTTTCACTACACAAGGATAAATAATGAGATGGACAGTATATGATCTTTATTGATGCTGTATTTATGATAGCATGTTTAAATACACATGGTAGAATGAGAGAGTATAATGGACATTTTTTTTTTCTATTATTGTGATCATTTTTAATTAATTACTGTGTGGCACTGTTTAAACATATTAAGCTCATGTTTATAGTTTGTCCAACTCTTTAATATTCATAGTCATCATTATAGTTGCAGTACTCTAATAGTTTAAAATGTATTGACTGATAGAACATAAAACAAGTTCATCACATTGGAAATGTAGCATTATATGGTGTGGTCAATGGTAATCACTTATTCATTTTCATATAATAGGCTATATACTTTTTGGTTCATAGCTGTCAATGTGTTTTACTGATGAATCATTAGTAATCAGCACTAATTGGCACAAAGGGCTTTGATGACTTAAGTGGCTCTGCAGCACAATCTGTCTTCATTAAAATTTTCAGATCTTGTTTGGAATCAGTTTGAGCAATGCTAACATTGTATAAGATGTGAGTCAATTGACTTTCAAATAACAGTGTACAATGAAATGAAAGCAGCTTTTTCGTTTTGACAGTGGAGGCACATGGAACAAATGAATCACCTGTTTTTCTGTCAGGATGAGAATCGTATTTCAATGGAGTACTTGCAGGGAACAGCAGTATGGGGACTTCTACTCTAAAGAGGGTCTTCTACAAAGTAGAAAGAAATGATGAACAGGCTAGACCCTTCTCACCTAAATGCTGCCATTTAATACCTCACATTTTTCACATTTAATACACCTAAACAGCTAATTTACATCTCAGTAACAAAAAAAGTTAATATTATTTACTAAATGAAAGTTCATTCTACAAAGGGATTCATTCATTTAAAAGAGTGTGACGTTATTTTTTTTTCTGAATCATACTGGTGGATATAGCATCTGTTCAATGCTGCATCTGGCTCTAATGCCCCGTACACACGGTCAGAAATTCTGATGGAAAAAGTCTGATCGGATTATGTTGTCGGAAAATTCGATTGTGTGTGGGCTCTAGCGAACTTTTTCCGTCTGAATTTCCGATGGAAAAAGTTTGAGAGCAGGACCTAAAGTTTTCCAACAACAAAATCCGATCGGACTTTTTCCAATCGTGTGTATAGAATTCCGACACCCAAAGTGCCAAGCATGCTCAGAATCAATTTGGGGATGAAAGCTATTGGCTACTGGCCTCTTCGTAGTCCCTTCGTACGTTTTGTACATCCCCTCGTTCGTAACGATCGGATTTTCCAACAACTTTGTGCGACCATGTGTATGCAAGACAAGTTTTTGGCCAAAATCCGTTGAAAAAATCAGACGGATTTTGTGGTCGGAATGTCCGACCGTGTGTATGGGGCATAACACTGAGAACCAAGTGATCAAACACCGCAGATTGATGAGTTCTGAGAGCTCCCTGACTGTCCCTGACTGTCAGTCTTCAGCTCTCTGCTCTGCCCCCCGTGCTCCCTGGAGTGCTGGGCTGTGGAGGGGGCGGGAGCTGCCGGCCCAGGCTCTTAGTGGCTCACTGAGAGGCTGAGCTGGCTGCCAGTCCAGGCATGCGGATGGATCCCGACTTCATTGTCGCAATCTGGACCGGCTCTGTCAAGAAGGACAAGGTTATACAACTATAATCACAAGTAAGATCAAGGTGAATAGACTCAAGTGGTGTATGCGGTTTTAATAAGTTAAACCAGTTCAAAGCACTTTTTTTAATGGAACAGAAAAAATTCACAAAAGATAGCAATTTTCCACACAGGGGTTCTACCAGTACTGTAACTTGCACAATACTTCATCCTCCTGGCTTACTTACTTGCCACACGGCTGCGTCAGGCCTCAAGCCTAGGTCTTAGGTCTGCTCCTCAGACCAGCACAAAGATGTCCTTCAAGTCAAGCTCTATCATAGCTTACTAATGATCAGCTCCTTGCTGCTCTGTAGCGGACTACATCTGCCTCCTGCAGACATACACGCTCTGGAAACCCCATGCAGCCTCTCTGACTCTTAGAGAGGATGGGAGTCCTGCTGAGTCCCATGCATAGACCTCCTGTCAGTTGGGGGGAGCCCTGAGCTCTATCCCGGGTCTATTATGAGTCCAAATAAATTAAAAGGGCTGCACTATTGTCTCCATCATATAAAAATCACAAAAAACACAGTGACATTGTTCTTCAGTGTAATGAATAAATATGAAAAAAAAAAAAGTCCAACAAGTCCACATCCAGTGGTGATCAATTGTGTATTGTAAATATGACACCAATCTCAAAGTTTCATGTGCTGTAATCCAAATTTCCACACTATGACATTTGGCCTACAGTATCTGTAACGGATGGTCAATTCCTTCTGGTACGCCTTGCATGCACCAGAAGGAATTGACCATCCATTACAGATACTGTAGGCCAATTTAAGCATTAGGTGATACAATATAATCTGTTTCCTATTGTATAGCAGATGATCCCCGGCAGCTGTAGTACACTTTCACTGGAATGCTCCTCCACATGCCGATATGTTAGGGATTAAACAAAGAACCCTCATAGTGTACTCTGTATAAAACGTTATGCTTTATTGTGTATGTCATCTAGTAAAAAAAGCTCTTTCTTAGAATAAGACTCTGACAGATACACTAAAATGGCTTCCCGGTCACTTCCTGTTACAACATGGTGACATCACAGCTGGCTCCTCCCTATGCGTTTCATCATATCTGACATTATCTGTGCCCCAAATATCTCCAAAAGTGTCCAGTAGGCAAGTGGTTAAATATTTTTTTTCTTATTTTTTTTCTTATTTTTTTACAAACAGTGACCAGAACAATACAGTGTTACAATAGTAATTGATTGGCCACAGCGATCACATGATGTCAGCTACAGGCCGGTACAGTAATCTCTCATATGATGTCCCCCCAGCATAATAGGGCTCCCACCCGGACATTAATTTACGATAAGCAGGGCCGGAAGGGGTTAATAAAATTGTGACACAAGTGCTAATAAAATAGGAGGATTTTCCACAAAATGTAATCTTTCTTTTATTTTTGCTAGCTTAGTTGGGGCCCTTCTTTGATGGTGCATAAGTGGTGAATCTTGGTTAGGTCCGTCAATCCTTCTAAATGTGTTTGTAAGGTGATACTTAAAAAAAATGGAAATACTTTTATCTGATTGGATGTCCTAAAACATGTGATAGAGCATTATCTGTTTTTCGTAATTTGCATGAAATGGGTTTGAGAAAACTTTCTCACCAATTCTTGTTCACTGGTCTTAGAAAGGAAGTAAACTCAGCTTTTCTTTTTTCTTACCTGTAAACTAAAGGCATAATTTGCTAGTATGCATTGCATACTAGCACATTATGTGGCACTTACCTGCAAATGAAGCCCTCATTGTCCCCGCTGGAGGCCGCATACATCTTCGTCCGTCTTCCTTTACGAGTGTGTGACTAGCTGGAGCCGCATGACATCACTCCTGCGTATACATGCGGGAGCCGTCGGTCACAGCACAGAGCTATGAAGAAACGACAGGGGCGGCCGATTATGTCATCGGTGCAGTATACAGTAAATATCTCCTAAACTGTGCAAGTTTAGGAGATATTTACAGTACTTAGAGGTAAGCATTATTATAGGCTTACCTATAGATACAAACATTAGAGGGAAGTTTACTTCCTCTTTAATGGTGGAAGGACCCCTCTCAGCTTTATAGCTCAAACTCCAAATAGACTGACCTGATATATGAGGTAGAATGAGGGACCACCAGGCCTGTACTGAGATGTATAGACTGTAAGTGATGTTTGGCAAGATTTGCCCCGACTCACTGAGAAATCCCTATAATTGCCTGGAGTCCTCACTTTAAATCCCTGAGAGGCGTATAGAGAAATATACTATCTAATTCCATCCAAGAAATAGCCACCATCCACATCTCATTGTACTGTTAGTCTCTAGTGAAGCTGACAACTCACCCTGGGATTGCTGTTGGCTATTCAAGATGACTACCATTCTTTGTTTTTTGAGGTAATGGTGGCCAGAAGTGAAACTGACAGCTTTGTTGATTGTTAAAGATGGCTGCCATCCTCTCCCTGAGGTAATGGTTGGTCTGAAATATTGCTGACTGTTAAATGTGGCTACTGAGTACTATTTGTCCTTTTGGACAATAATCTTTGTGGTCCCTCCTCTCCTGGGTCTCCAGGGGGTTAACAAGCACAGTGGTCTACTACCTCCATCCAAGCTTCCTTATATAATAGCTCATACTGGAGTTATTTAATGACATAAGATTTTTTATTTCAACCCATATTTCAACCCACATCCAGTTCGCAATAGTTTGAACCCAACCTTACTGTCTATTCCTTTCTTTCTTAGTCACAAGTATAGTTAAGTTGAAGAACATGAGCTTTTGTCTTTGTATAAACCAGATTTCATGATTATCGTTGACTGTTACAACTTTGTGACTTGTGATGCTCTCTAAAAATCTAATAAAACATAGTACAAAAAAAAGATTGCTACAATCCCTCTGAGGTAATGGTTTCCGGAAATTAAACTTACAGATTTGTTGATTGTAAAAAAAGGGCTGCTGTCCTCTCCCTGAGGTAATGGTGGCTGCGGGTGAAAACTTACAGCTTATCTGAAATATTGCTGACTGGAAAGATGGCTACATTCCTATCTCAAAAGGATACTATATAGATCCCATACTTACTGCAAAGAGCCTCGTGTGACATGGATGATGGGACTGTGGGGAGATGCTGATCCTGTCCAAAAGTGGTTTCTGATGTGCATGTGAACCAACCACAAATGGTCAATTTGTCTGTTAGTACCTCCAGATTCAAACCACTTGCCCCCCAATATTTGCCATGCTGTTTTCCTAATTTTGCTTATATACTATCATTGAATGAATTGTTCCTGTTTATTTTACTTATATATATATATATATATATATATATATATATATATATATATATATATATATATAGTTTTGATATGTTTTTCTTTTTGGTTGTTGCATTATTAGATAATACAGCTTATCTTTAATCACCCCAGAGGAAGGAATCTAACAATTTATTCTGAAACACGTTGGGATTTCTGAATTTCATATGATTTGTTTGGCCTCTTACCATGAGACCCATCTTGTGATTCAGAATTTAGCTCTATATCCTTGTAGCTTGACCATTGCTCTTGTTTTTATAATAACCATTTTATGTAAACACGTTTGTATAATAAAATTATAATAATAATTTTAGAGAGGATCTTGACATCAAGGTTTAAGAGTGAAATAGGTCTATATAAACCTGGTTCTTGTGGGTCTTTACCTTTTTTTGTTAATAATTTAATGATGATTTTGTTGCCCGTGGGTAGGTAGGTGCCGCCTGACCATATGTGATGGTAGACTTTGTGGAGGCTTGGTTCTAGGAGTGCTTGTAGGGATTTGTAGAATTCACCCATGAAGCCGTCTGGGCCTGGGGCTTTAGAAGGGGCTAGGTCCCTAATGGCCTTGGATATTTCAGGTAGGGAGATGGGTGCATTTAGAGCATCTAGTTGAGAGGGAGAGATTGGGGTGATTGTTGTTTTCTCAAGAAAGGAAAGTGCTGTTGGTGTATCTATGGGGTCAGCCGCCTATAAGGAGGAATAGTAGTGTGGCGCGGCTTTGTTTATGCCTTTTTGAGTGGTTTTGATGGTACCTGATGCGTCTCAGAGGGAGGTAATATAGGTCGGGCGGTTGGGGCCCTTACAGAGTCTTGAAAGCAATTTGCCTGCCTTATTTCCAAATTTGTGAAGGCTGGCATCCATGTGTGCTTTTTTGGTTAGTTCAAGAGTTTCAGCCCAAGTGTCAAAGGATTGCTTAGCTGACAGTCATGTCTTCCTATTGTCAGGGGAGTCGTCCATGTACAGGGATTGTTGAGCTTGGTGCAGTCAGGAGCTGGCCATTTTGTAGTTTTTGAGAGTGTTCTTTTGCAAGAGGCTGCATAAGAAATTATACGTCCTGTGAGAAAGGCTTTGCCTGCTTCCCAGAATAGAATAGGTTTGTCAGAATGCAATGTGTTGGTCAAAGTGTATTCAGACCATGCATTTTCTTTTCTGGAAGAGGGGCTGAGATGAGGACCCGTGCGTAGTGATCTTAGGAAGGCCTCCGCCTCGGATGGATCATGGAAGAAGGGGCTTTGAGCCAGAGGGTAGCTGGGAAGGTAAATTTGATTTGTTGCTGGTGTAGCTCCGAGCAAATTTGTTGGAATTCTTACCTTTTCTTGGATACTTCTATGGAGTAGTCCGTGAAAATCAGGATCTTTATTACGTCGATCTGAAGAGATCTGAATTGCCTGAATTTCTGTACGATGAAAGCTTTGTTTGAGTAATTGAGATATTTGGCGATTATAGGTCGGGGCAATTTGCGGTCAGATTTTAAGGTTCCCATGCAGTGGGCACGCTCTACGGTGCAGGGGCCTTGAAGGCCTAGCACTTCGGGAATGTGCCTTGCGCAAAGGTCTGTAAAGGCTGAAGTCTGTAATGATTCTGGGATGCCCACGAATCGCAGATTACTCCTTCTAGACCTATTTCCAAATCGTCCAATTTCTCTAGAATGTATTTGTTCATCTTGTCTTGGGCCTTTTCTGTGGATTGTGCCTGGTACATAAACAAAAAAAATGGCACTGGAGTGATATAAATGAACAAAATATAAGTGAGTTGTTTGCAGCTGCTGTGAAAAAAAGTGATACAACTTCAGAAATGCTATACCAATGAAAACAGCGCTAGCGATATTGATAAAATAAATATATAAAAATAAATTAAAAAGTGAAAAATAAACTCATGTCAGTGACCATAATCTCATAATTACTGTCATCATAAATGTGTCCAAAATATATGGTGCATACAAAGAATCTATTTATATTGTGTCTAGCACAAATAGATAAGGTGCAAGCAATGTGTCCCCTTCTTGGGCTGAACTCACCAAACAGGCAAAGCTGGTTAAACAAATGAGTATACTGATGATGTAGAAAAGTTCCAAAAGACAATAGGTACACACTGGGTCACAGGGGAATTTTCATGTACATGTTCCACCGATAAAAGAATAAGAGACTTGATATGGTGAAGTACTGCGAGGCTCAGTTTAAAAACTGCGCACTAAACGCTACTTACGAGATACAATGAAAAAGCAAACATTCAGATAAGAGACTTCCGCGAGCGCAGCTCAAATAGCATCCGTTCCACGTAGGCCGGAAATTACGTTGACGCGTTTCACCCCTCCTCCAAGGCGTCAAAGACATAGATGTCATAGGTGCCAGTTTTATATGCCATTTCAGGAGTCTAGCTGCGGAGGCTGAGGTAAAGGGCAGCTACTCCATGCGGCACCGGAAACGGAAGTCCTATGGATTTTAACACCGTGCCAAAATAAAAAAAATGGCATTGAGGTCCCCCCAAAATCCATATCAGACCCTTATCCGAGCACGTAACCTGGCAGGTCTCAGGAAAAGGGGGGAACAAGAGAGAGCCCCCCCTCCTGAACCTCTTCCCCACAACTCTTTCTCAATGTTGTGGGGGTCTACGGGTGGGGGCTTATCAGAATGGAAGCCCCCTTTGACAAGGGGACCCTAAGCTCCTGGCTCCCCCGTGTAAATGGGTATCAGGTACATTGTACCCCTACACATTAACCAAAAAAATTGTCTAAAATGGTAAAAATTACAGTAGAGTCCTTTATTAAAAAAAAGTATCCTGCAAGGTACCTCTATCTCAGACGACCCAAGAAAAAAAAAAAATGGAAAAGTGAGGCCTCCCTCGACTGCAGGCTTTTTGCAATGACAGCTGTTATATAGCTGAGGGCGGGGACCCCCACCCCCTTTTGACATCATGTGACATCACATAATGTCAGAGGGTGGCGGGGTCACCCATTTACGTCACTGGGTGGCCACGCCTTCATCTATATAACAGCTGTCATTGCAAAAAGCCTGCAGTCGCGGGATGCCTCCCATGGAGGCGGAATTTTCCACAGGTTTTTTTCTCAGTCCACCTACGCTGTCATCGAAGAGGGAGTTACATCACAGGACACTTTTTTTTTTTTTAATAAAGGACTTTTTTGGTAATTTGTAGGAGTACAACGTACCCGATACCTATTCACATAGGGGGCGGGATGATTCCTTCCTTTCCATACGCATTACATCCTGTTGGCGAGACTTCGTCAGTTGATAGCCACTGACAAAGTCCCACCCACAGGATGTATTGCATATAGAACAGAAGAAATCATGGGACGTCAACCGCGGCCATCAACGTGGTATGCTGATATTGATATTTACCCTTTATGGGAAGGCGCAATTAACCCATCTGTTCATTCAGAGGGTCCATGTTTTGGGGCTAGTGACACCAAAGGTGGAGGCTCTGCATGTTGTCACCGTTATGAAACTACATCACGAGTGGTCACCACTTTGGGGAATCTAATATATGGACTATGTTTATTTTCTCTGTTTATTTAGTTATTTATTGCTTTAGCGCTGCACTAATCTCTTTGATGTCACTGTGCTGGTTTGTGTGAGTGTTCAGCAGCTTTATTTTATTTATCTAAATTTGGATGGTAGCGCTGATTGATTTTCTGTATAGTCTTTTATTATTAGTTGAGTCTGAGTAGTAGCTCTTTGACTATGGTAGTCAAAGAGCTATCTCAGATTCAATAAATAAGACTGGGTTCACACTGCAGATGAATGCAGCTCGCAGCAGGGGTCTGGTCTGTCCATGTTCTCTATTTCAGGAATTAATCAGGGCCAAATGTTCTCTGTTTCAGGGATGAATTCGCAGCCACTACAGAGATATGTTAACTGGCTCCATTGAGAGCCGGTCACAATCTCCTGTCATGAGAATTGGATGTGGGGAAACTTTCATCCAATTTTCACTAGTTTTAGCCCAGCCTAAAAGGCTGCGTGCAGCCAACAGAGACTCCTGAGAGGGAGGACAGAACCAGATGAACAGAGGAGAGGAGGGGTTGCAGCCAGGTGGAGGTGAGGACAATGCCAGATGGACAGAGGAGAAGTAGGAATGCAGCCAGGAGGAGGGGAGAATGAAGCCAGGTGGACAGAGGAGAGGGTGAATGCAAACAGGTGGAGGGGAGAACAAAACCAGGTGGACAGAGGAGAGGTGGGGATGCAGCCAGGTGGAGGGGGGACAGAGCTACGTGGACAGAGGAGAGGAGGGGATGCAGCAAGGTGGAGGGGAGGATGGAGCCAGGTGTACAGAGGAGAGGGGGGATGCAGTCAGATGGAGGGGAGGGGATGGAGCCAGGTGGACAGAAGAGAGGAGGGGATGCAACTAAGTCCCCCAGCACCACTTACCTGATATGGCTCTTTTGTCTCCCATGCTCTGCTGTGAGCATGAGGCCAAGACAGCAAGGCAAAAGCAAGTGGCTACACCGACCCCAATCACACACAAGCCAGCCAACTGTCCACCACTGCACGTGACCAGTTCAACCAATCATGGAAAAAGAAAATGGTGTTTTCCCCTATGTTTGTGGACTTTTAATCGGCACTACCACGCTTTCCCAAAGAGAAACACTTAGATGTATGAAGTAACAAAATATTTATTAAGAAAGTATAATGATAAAAAGTTCATCTTAGAAATGGAACATATAGGACATGTATGGCAAAGAATATAAAATGCATCAAAACAATATTCATAAATAAATATGTGACATTTGACCAGACGCGTTTCGGAGTGAGAAGATTCCTCCTTCTTCAGTGGTCGTAGTGTCGAGTCTATAGTTTAATCTTAAATACAAAAGGTATATGTATGTGTAAGTTCAAACATGATAGGGTACATTATCCCCATAATGTACCCTATCATGTTTGAACTTACACATACATATACCTTTTGTATTTAAGATTAAACTATAGACTCGACACTACGACCACTGAAGAAGGAGGAATCTTCTCACTCCGAAACGCGTCTGGTCAAATGTCACATATTTATTTATGAATATTGTTTTGATGCATTTTATATTCTTTGCCATACATGTCCTATATGTTCCATTTCTAAGATGAACTTTTTATCATTATACTTTCTTAATAAATATTTTGTTACTTCATACATCTAAAGCCCCATACACACGGTCGGACAATCCGCGGACCAGGTCCGTCGGATCATGTCCGTCGTACTTTGTCCGATGTTGGTTTTGCATACACACGGTCGGACAAAGTTGTCGGAAAATCCGATCATTCTGAACGTGGTGACATTTGTTGCGTACGACGGGACTACGTAGAGGCTAGTAGCCAATAGCTTTGGTCTTGTAATGTGATCTGAGCATGCGTAGCACTTTGTCCGGTCGGACAACCGTACACACGATCGGGTTTGGTGTGATCGGACCGGGTTGACGGCAAATCTTTCCAGCAGGAGATAAGACTTTGTCCGTCGGACAAACCGACCAACACTGTCCGATGGTGCATACACACGGTCTGATTTTTCAACAACATTGTCCGATCGGACAGAATCCATGAAAAAGTCCGACCGTGTGTATGGGGCTTAAGTGTTTCTCTTTGGGAAAGCGTGGTAGTGCCGATTAAAAGTCCACAAACATAGGGGAAAACACCTTTTTCCTTTAATTATCAGATGTGGCACACACCATCTAAATTCTCCCAAACCCCGTTAAGCCTGTTGACCTAACCCAATTTTCGTTCAACCAATCATAGCCAATCAGACAGCTAGGGAGGCTCAGGCTGCTAATGGATGGAGGGCGGTGGTCAGAGCGCAGTCAGTGCAAGGAGTGACAGGCTGATACTTAGAGTGAGCGCACAGCACACTCAGGTGTCAAGACAGCAGGTGTGGGACTTGTCTGTGCCCCTCTAGATGTTGAGCCTGGAGCAACCCGCCATGCCTGCCTGCCATGCTATGCCACGTCTACTGTGATAGCTGTGATTGGCCAAAGCTATCACATGGTACAGGGCTCCTGTGATTGACCCTGTACCATGTCACTGCTGTGACCAGTCACAGAGATAACTGTAGCAAACAATGGTATCATAAATGACAGCCAGTGCTTACTACTATTTATTGTGATTACTGTGATTGGTCACAGCATTAACAAGGTCAATCACAACAGTCTTGTACAATGTACCCTGATATGAGATCTGCTGTGTCTGGTGGACACAGCGATCACAGATAACACAACTGTGTGTCCCCAAGGCCCCACATGAATGCCCAAACAGCTAAGACTTACAGGTACATCCTTCCAGAATGACGCTTGTCCCGCCTGGCTGTATATGTACAGTGGCTGGGGAGGAAGCAGTTAAACTGGTGAATGAATTTCATGATATCAGAGTGAATAGAGCTCTATGGAGAGAATAGTATATCTTTTAGAGTTGTATCTAGAACTGGCTGGTTCAAAACTAGTAAAACTAGAATGGAGTCATGAAATTATCTTTAGTGCTGACAGGCTCAGTGAATTTGAGTCTGGCTTTTGTTGGTGGGAAAGGGAGCCTGGGATGTAGAGCCTTTAATGCCCAGTAAACTGTTTGTCTTCTCTGTATGCCCTATTAATGCATCACCTTCAGCTAGCAAGTGGATTATTGGAGACACTTGAGACCTGCAACTGTTATCTTGACTATAATGTCAGAGTGATGGCGGGAAGAAGTCAGTCATTTTCCCTGGTCTCCCCCACTCCTTTTATTTTTCAAGACATCCCCCAGGTTTCTGCTGCTGAAGGAGGGGTAAAATCGCCACTGTTGAGTGCTCGTCACCACTGTTTTCTGCTATGGCTTGTTGTGATGGTGCCTAGTGGCACCCTAACATGGCTATCTTCCTCAACTAATGGACACACCCCTCAAGTTTACAAATTATTGAACAAGGGTGCATAGATAAGCAGTCCAAAGAGATGACTTAATTAACAGTTCAAGAAGGAGGTATAGCAACTAATTACTTTGAAGTGGCAAGTAAGTTACATATACTGTAACCACTTTACTTTTGCATTACTTCTTGGGTAACCGCTGATGAATAAACATTGGTCGTTGGTAATTTGTCCCATATTAAAACGTTAAATTCTGAAGTTTGTATGGGTCAATATCAATGTAGCTCTCTTTTTGTATGGAAACCACCAGTTTGTGCACTTAGGGGTTTATTTACTAAAGGCAAATCCACTTTGCACTAAAAGTGCACTTGGAAGTGCAGTCGCTGTAGATCTGAGGGGAACATACAAGGAAAATAAAAATATTTTTTTTTGCTTGCACATGATTGGATGATACAAAATCAGCAGAGCTTCCCCTCATTTCAGATCTCCCCCTCATATCTACAGCGACTGCACTTCCAAGTGCACTTGCAGTGCAAAGTAGATTTGCCTTTAGTAAATCAACCCCTTAGGCCCCTTTCACACCGGGGCGTTTTTCATGCGGTGCAGCGCTAAAAATAGCGCCTGTTCACCGCATGAAAAAATCCTGCCCCTTTAACTCCAGTGTGAAAGCCGGTGGGCTTTCACACTGGAGCAGTGCGCTAGCAGGATGACAAAAAAAGTCCTGCTAGCAGCATCTTTGAAGCGGGATAGGAGCGGTGTGTTCACCGCTCCTATACCGCTCCTTCCCATTGAATATAATGGGACACCGCGGTGAAACCGCGGGAATACCGCCGCAAAGCGCCGCTACGGCGGCGCTCTGCGGGGGGTGTTTAACCCCTTTCGGCCGCTCGCGGGGGTTAAAACCGCACCGCGAGCGGCCGAAAACCGCGGTGAATATAGCGCTGCTTTACCGTCACCGCGGCTCACCGCCCCAGTGTGAAAGGGGCCTTAGTGTGATTGGTCTGTATCTCTTGGAGCAATATATTTTAATCCTAACAGTAGATGAAAACATTTTTAAATGAACACTGCTTTGTTAATATTACCAAGGAAATACAATTATGGATGAGTATTTCAGGACCATGGACAGCAAATAACTCAACTAGCTATCACCATAAATAGTGTAAATCCATACAAACTTTACATTACTAAAACTGAAGCACACAGAATGTAGGGCACCTGGCAAAGTAACCAATCAGTTTCTAGGTTTTAGCCACACTTGAAATCACACAATTTTAAAGCTGCATGTCAGTGCTACTTCATGTGCGACTTGGCATACATCTGTGGGATTTCATGCACATATGTCTATGCAAGTCGCACCTGAAATCACCAAAAATAGTGCAGGAACTTCTTTTTCAAATGGTTGTGACACCGCAAAGTCGACGTCGCATCTATATGAACAGTTCCATTGCCTACATAAGGGTTTGACTTGCCATGCAATTTGGACCTGTCAAATCACATGAAAAGCCACACTAAGGTGAACGGGGGCTTATTATTAAAGCTTAATGGAACAAGCTGAAGTTAGAAGCTGGTTGGTTACAATGCACAGCTGCACCAGATTATGTGTGCTTCAGTTTTAGCAAATTTTCTCCCTTCATCATTCTAGGCTGTGAATATTGATGACCTCACTCATTCATCTGAACTGGATTACCACCAAGAGAAAATGCTGAGAAAATCAATCCAATCAATTATTAACATGTCCTGTCAGCAAGTAAGTAGAAGTTAGTTGTCACATGGAATGCAGGATATTAAAATTCCCACACACCAAATAAGGAAGTACTATAGCTACTGTTTTGGGACAGGACCACATGAGAACACATAGAACTTCCATGTTTAGGTACTTAAATCACAGGAATGGGGAAAATGTTCCCAGTATCATCTGCATCCCCCTTGGCTAGTTCAATACACTCTAGTCAGATTGAAAATATCCCTCGGCTTGAGCAGTTTTCATCTTGTGCTCAATTTAGCTGCAAAGCAAGAGGAATGTCTGATTTTTGTTTATCATTGGTAACGTAAAGGTCATTGATTCCAAATAGTTAGAATAGGACACTTGGCGCAGATCAATGAACTGTACCAGTCTTTTTCGCACCTGAAATATACAGTATGCATGAATTAAATACTGAACTTAATTAAACTGCTTATTTATTGTTGTTAATAACATAGATTAACCACTTAAGCCCCGGACCAAATTGCAGCCAAAGGACCAGGCCCCTTTTTGCGATTCGGCACTGCGTCGCTTTAACTGACAAGTGCACGGTCGTGCGACGTGGCTCCCAAACAAAATTTTCCCACAAATAGAGCTTTCTTTTGGTGGTATTTGATCGCCCCTGCGGTTTTTATTTTTTGCGCTATAAACAAAAATAGAGTGACAATTTTGAAAAAAAATCAATATTTTTTACTTTTTTCTATAATAAATATCCCCAAAAAATATATAAAAAAAAACATATTTTTTCCTCAGTTTAGGCCGATACGTATTCTTCTACATATTTTTGGTAAAAAAAATCGCAATTAGCGATTATTGATTGGTTTGAGCAAAAGTTATAGTGTTTACAAAATTGGGGATATTTTATAGCATTTTTATTAAAAAAAATTTTTTTACTAGTAATGGCGGTGATCAGCGATTTTTTTTTTGTGACTGCGACATTACTGCGGACACATCGGACATTTTTGACACATTTTTGGGACCATAGTCATTTATACAGAAATCAGTGCTATTTAAATGCTGATTCCTGTGTAAATGACACTGGCAGTGAAGGAGTTAACCACTAGGGGGCGGGGAGGGGTTAAGTGTGTGTGTGTGTGTGTTTTTTTTTTTACTGTAGGGGGGCGTAGCTTTGCGTCTGACGTCACTGATCGGCTTTCCCTATGACAGGGAACAGCCTATCAGTGTCAGTCGCGCTAGGAAGCACAGGGAGAGGTTTGTTTACACAGACCTCTCCCCGTTCTTCAGCTCTGTGACCTGATCACGAGACACCAGTGGCAATCGGGTCCACTGGTCCCGCGGTCACGGAGCTCAGGACTGGGTCGCGAGCGTGCTGCCGGCTGGGCTCTTAAAGGGCCACGTACTGGTACGTGGTTGTGCCCAGCCGTGCCATTCTGCCGACGTATATCGGCGTGAGGCTGTCCTTAAGCAGTTAATGGCATTTTCATTCAACATTACAAAATCACCATTTAAACAGTTAAAAGAGGTCAGAAAAATACTAAAGTTAAAATATTATACCAAAGCTTTTGAAAAAAGCATAGTTTAAGTAAAAATTGAATCTAATACAATGCCACATTTATAAAAGCATGGCATTAAAACTGATATTTTTTTTCAGAAAAGAACATTTTTATTGGGTTATTATTTAAAATCAAAACTATTTTCAAAGTGCACCTGCCTGGTTTGAAAAATGCACTTGGGTTAACTGTGTCTGTATCCATGGAAACAGCTTCACTGTGATACACTGCTGATCCAACTACAGTCTTTGAATTCTAAGCTGTAAACATATTAAAAGGAAAAAAAATCATGGCAAAATGTGTGTGTGTGTGTGTCTATATATATATATATATATATATATATATATATATAAACATGTGTGCATATTTGGAATTGTATATTTGAATACACTAAATAAAAATGGCATGATTGTTATTTTTTTTT
Organism: Lithobates sylvaticus; assembly: GCA_028564925.1. NCBI lineage: Eukaryota > Metazoa > Chordata > Amphibia > Anura > Ranidae > Lithobates > Lithobates sylvaticus. Next base: position 37,224,582 of record CM053033.1, on the reverse strand, counting down.
TTTTAAATGTAGCTTTTAAAAGAACATTATTATAAAAGACAACACTGCTACTGAACATCCCAGAAATGACCTACTTCAGCAGTAAATCCATAGTTATTGGTTCTAAGCTTCTAGCTAATAGGAGAGAATATGCAAACTAGTTGTTGAGGCACATGTTGGCCATTGGCAAACAGCAACCATCTGGGTCTAAAATCCCTTTTCTCTTAAGAAAACCCTAGCCTGCCTTGTAGTCTGGTAGGGTGAGGAAGGATCAGTTACGAACCACAGTATGGAGCTTCAATGGAATTCAGTTCCTGTGTCACTACATCTAATGTAACCTCAACTAAAAAAATAAAGATTTGTGCAGTTCTATTAAAAGCTAAAATGGACTTCCAGTTCCCGGCGCCACATGGAGTAGCTTTTCTCCATAACAGCTCCTGCAGCACCACCCAAAAATCAGCATAAAAAATCCTGCCCAGACCTCTGCTGTTGCCCACGATCCTCTGGGTGGCTCGCCCACATTCATGGACCGCTTTCTGGAGAAAAACGGCCCACGATTGTAAGCAGCCCAGTCTGTACCAGACACAGCGGTCTCGGCCCTGTCATCTAATATGGCAGAGGCACCCGAGATGGAGGTGAGTGCTGGCCCTGCCTCTCCCTCCCAGCAACAGGGAAACAGCAACACAGATCGCATTGCCCAAGCTATGGCTGTGCTTCTAGCCCCCACAATAGCAGCCTCAGTAGAAAATGCTGTAAATGCAGGGATGATGCAAATTAAAAAAGAACTAGGTGAACATGCCTCCAGGCTAAACGAAGTCGAGCATTGGCTCTCAAATATAGAATATGAACTATACTAGGCACAAGCTACGGAACAGACACAGCATAAAACTAAGCAATATATAATCCAGAAACTGGAGGACCTGGAAAATAGGTTGAGCAATCTGCGATTTGTGGATATCCCAGAATCCATGCAAGCATCAGCTCTTGCAGAATTCTGCGCCCGGCACATTCCAGAAGCACTAGGCCTACCAGTCCCTTGCACATTAGAACGGCTCATCGCATGGGAATATATGCCACTCACCGAGCATCCCCCACCCAATTATCACCAAGTATTTAAACTACGCAGACAAACACATTATTCTGGAAAAAAAGGCAGTCCAGATCCCTGGACTACTCAATCCACAAATCGATGGAGTCAAAGTCCTGATCTTTGTGGACTACTCCATTGAAGTCTCAAAGAAAGGGAAAGCGTTTCAAAACATTTGCATGGGACTTCACCAGCAACAAGTAAAGTTTACTCTATTCATTCCTGCCATCCTCCGTCTCAAGGCAACAAACAGGGACCAGCTCTCCTTCCATGACTCATCAGCGGCTGAGGTCCTCCTGCGTTCACTACATCCAGAATCACACTCAAATCCCCCCTCCAGGGCTTTGCCGATCCCCCGTCCTCTAGATCAAGGAAGCCCACGGAAGGACTCTTCTCTTAGTATTCCCCCCTTGAAAGGGGGTTAAGACCACCCCGCTAGCGGCCACATACCGCGGGTAAAACGATGGTAAAGCAGCGCTAAATATAGCGCTGCTTTACCGTCGCCGCCCCGCACCGCCCCAGTGTGAAAGCAGCCTAAGAGACATGAAGTACTATGTCATCTTAAGAGACTAAAAACTGACATCGCTCTAATACAGAAGTCCCATCTGACATCTTCTGACTTCCACCATATGAAAAAGCTTTGGGTGGGTACTGGGTTGGGATCTGATGCCGTCGGACATAAAGCTGGGGTGCTTATTCTAATCCACAAGAACCTCCCATGTGAAGTTGTGTCAGTAGAATCCGAAAGTCAGGGACATTTTCTCACTGCCCATATCCACCTGGGTAATAGAAATCTTATGATATCTAATGTATATGCACCTAATAGCCCTGGAAAATAATTCTTTGGGATCTATTTGCTAGACTACTAAAGACCTCGCACATCTCTCATATGGTTGATGGGGACTTTAACTCTACATTGCACCTGGATGGATGGATCTGCACCAAACCGCCCCTGTAGTCCAATCAAAGACCCCGGCCTGACCTATTTTGCCTCTATAATGGACTCCCCTTCTCTTCACTGATGTCTGGTGATTCTTTCACCCAGCGGACAGGGATTTCACATTCTATTCTACTCCTCATAACTTATTCACCAGAATCAATTACATTTTTTGCACTGACAGTATTGTTTCAATGATCTCAGGATTAGAGATCCATGACAGCCATATTGGACCTCGCTCTAATCTTAGCAACATTCAACCACTCAGACTCCCAATCTAACCCCCGCCTATGGCGTTTTCCATCTTATCTACACAACAACTCTGATTTACAGATATATATGGATGAGGCTTGGAAAGAATTATCCTCTGCCAACTCATCTCACATAGACAACCCAACTTATACTGGGAAGCTGGTAAGGCCTATCTTCGAGGCCATATCATTTCTTATGCTGCCTCTTATAAAAAACACACCCTAGCTAGTTATAGGAACGCAAGCGTTTGGCTCAGGTTGGCTCAACGTTCCCTATCTACCTTAGAATCCCTTGATAACAGAGCCGAATGGCAGGCAGCCAAGAGAGCTTTCGACACATGGGCAGACACTTTAGAGCTGAAAAAACAGGCTCACATGGATGCTATGCTACACAAATACAGCAACAAAGCATGCAAGCTGTTGGCAAGGCTTTGCAAAGGCCCAAACCGTGTCACACATATCACTTCCCTATGAGACACCTAAGGCACGATTAAAACCATGTCACAGGAGATTAAAAAAGTTATGTTACATCACTATAACTTCTTATATGCTCCTGACTAGGGATGAGCTTTCTGTTCGAGTCGAACATGAGTTCAACTCGAACATCGGCTGTTCGATCGTTCGACGAAGATCGAACATTATGTGGTGTTCGTGCCAAATTCGACCGGCGTGTCATGCCCTATAATGCTCTGCGTCATCGCAGTGCATTGCTGGCTGATGATTGGCCAAGCATGCACTGTGACACGCTTTTGCCAATCACAGCGCTGTCAGCAAAAAGAGCCATAATTGGCCAAAGGCAGGGTGCAGTCCACGCCCCACACTATATAAGGCCGCCTGCACGTCAGCCTTGTGTAGTGTGTTCTTGACAGAGAGAGAGTCATTTAATTTACTTTGAGCAGGCAGTTTATTCAGTTAGCTGCAGAATATTTAGTATATATATATATATATATATATATATATATATATATATATATGTATATATATACACATCCCGGCTTAGTATATTCCATTCCAGCGCCCACCAAGAGTAAATGTGAGGGCTTACAGTTTTCTGGTAACACCAACACCTAAGGCCCAAATTTCTGTAGAGTATGTAGGTCACGCCGTATAGTATATACAGGCGGTCCCCTACTTTAAAACATCCGACTTACAAACGACTCCTACTTACAAACGGAGGGAGATAAAAGGAAGTGAGAGGAAATCTATCCCTAGAAAGGGAAATTCTCTCCTGTAAGAGTTAATATGGGAAAAAGGTGTCTCCACTGATGCTTTATCACCAATCCTTGTTTACCTAAAAAACGCAAATTTCAAAATTCAATTGTCATTGGGACAGAAAGTGACAGCAAAACAAATGTTACAGGGGTGATGATAACCTTTCCCTGTGTTATCCAAAAAGCTTAAAACTAGATTTTTTCACTGGAGCTACACTTAAAAAGTGTACCTGTTCCAAATTACAAACAGATTTAACTTAAGAACAAATCTACAGTGACTATCTTGTTTGTAACCCAGGACTGCCTGTATACGGCTGTTCAGAATATATAGGGCCTGGGGGCCCCACACCTTTTTTTTTTTTTTGGGTGCAGGGTTACCCTTAATATCCATACAAGACCCAAAGGGACTGGTAATGGGCCGGGGGGTTAAATTACTTTTATTCCTTTAGAAATGTAATTTTGTGCAGAGACTGTTCTAAACACAGGAAACACGCGCCACTTTACAGGAATATTATAGACACCCCCCAGGTATGATATTTAAAGGAATATTTCACTTAAATTTTTTCACTTTAACCACTTTCAGACCGGACCATTTTGCTGGCTTAAGACCAGACCACTTTTTTCGCTTTAACTGACAATTGCGCGGTCTTGCGACGTGGCTCCCAAACAAAATTGACGTCCTTTTTTTTTCCTACAAATAGAGCTTTCTTTTGGTGGTATTTGATCGCCCTGCTTTTTTTTTTGCGTTATAAACAAAAAAAGAGCGACAATTTTTAAAAAAACACATTATTTTTTACTTTTTGCTATAATAAATATCCCCCAAAAATATATAAAAAAAATGTTTTCCTCAGTTTAGGCCGATACGTATTCTTCTACATATTTTTGGTAAAAAAAAAAATCACAATTAGCGATTATTGATTGGTTTGCACAGACGTTATAGCGGTTACAAAATAGGGGATAGTTTTATAGCATTTTTATTAATAATTTTATTTTACTAGTAATGGCGGCGATCAGCGATTTTTATTGCGACTGCGACATTATGGCGGACACATCAGACATTTTTGACACATTTTTGGGACCATTGTCATTTATACAGCAATCAGTGCTATTTAAATGCATTGATTCCTGTGTAAATGACACTGGCAGTGAAGGGGTTAACCACTAGGTGGCAGTGTAGGGGCTAAGTGTTCCTAGTGGCGTGCCTAGGCAGAACGGGGAGATGCTGTTTACTTCCGCATCTCCCCATTCAGCCATCCCGTGAGATGATCGCGGGTATCCCGGACTCATGGGGGTCCCGACCGGCGCGGGGATGTACCTGTACGCCCTTATGCCTGTCCGTGCCATTCTGCTGACGTACATCATTGTGTGCCGGTCAGGAACCGGTTAAGCATCATTAAAATCACTGGCAGGTAATTACAATTTTTGATATAATAGTTCACAGCAGGGCGTTCCAGCGCCCACCAAGAGTCACTTTGAGGGCTTACAGTGTTGTGGCAACACCACCTTAGGCCCAAATTTCTGCAGAGCATATAGGGCAGGCCCCTACTTTCAAACATCCAACTTACAAACGTCTCCTACTTGGAAACGGAAGGAGACAACAGGAAGTGAGAGGAAATCTACCCCTAGGAAGGGAAATTCTCTTCTGTAAGAGTTGATATGGGAAAAATGTGTCTCCTCTCCACTGATGCTTTATCCCAATCCTTGTTTTACTAAAAACCCCAAATTTTCAAAAAACATTTGTCATTGGGACAGAAAGTCCAGTGAAATCTTCTGAAGAGGTGCACAGACAGCAAAAAAAATGTTACAGGGGTGATAACCCTTCCCTATGTTTTCAAAAAAGCTTAAAAATAGATTTTTGGACTGGAGCTACACTTTAAAAATCTACCAGTTCAAAATTACAAACAGATTATACTTAACAACAAACCTACACAGTCCCTGTCTTGTTTGCACCGCCTGTATACTGCGGTTCAGAGTATATAGGGCCTGGGGGCCCCGCGCCTTTCCTTTTTTTAATTTGGGTACGGGGCTCCCCTTAATATCCACACAAGACCCAAAGGGGCTGGAAATGGGCAGGGGGGGGGCATGTTTCTCAATGATTTTCATCCATATTGCCAGGACCAGACATTACATTAAAACCAAGCAGTTTGAAATGACTATTTTTCCGTTACAAATGTCATTTTATGCAGGGACTGTTCTAAACACGGAAAACACGTGTCATTTCATAGGCATACTATAAAAAAAAACAGGCACAATATTTAAAGGAATATTTCACTTTTTTTTCACTTTAAACGTTATTAAAATCAGTTCTCCCGAAAAAAACTTTTTTTAAAACTTTTTTTTGCATTGATACATGTCCCCTGGGGCAGGATCCGGGCCCCTAAACCCATTTTAGGACAATAACTTGCATATTAGCCTTTAAAATTAGCACTTTTGATTTTGAACGTTTGAGTCCCATAGACTTTAATGGGGTTCTAAAGTTCGCACAGATTTTTGGTCTGTTCGCAGGTTCCGGTGCAAACCGAATCGGGGGGTGTTCGGCTCATCCCTATTCTCAGCAAACCCCACCTCTGACATGACCACCATCAAAAAAAAATTATGAATTTAGACTCTGTTCTGGCCTTCACATTAATTATAACAAGATTGAAATTCTCCCCATAGAATCTTCTCCAAACCCCATCTGGACTTCCCACTCGCCCTTCACCGTAGCCAAATCACATATACAAATTTTCGTTCGATTCGTAAACTTTTCATTAAAATAATGAAAGTTCATTATGATGAATTATTCATTATGAGGGGTTCCCACCATCCCTGTGCTGTGCTGACTTCCTGGGGTTTTTAACTTTTAGGTTTGTTAACTTTTCGTAACAATTACGAATGTTCATTATGATGAATTTATCATTAGGAGTGGTCCCCCCCCATCTTTGTGCTGAGTTCCCAGATCTGTACACCTGCTGTGTGTTCATTAAAAGGGGTTCCCACCATCCCTGTGCTGAGTTCCCGGGTCTGAGTGTACACCCGCTGTGTCCATTATGAGGGGTTCCCACCATCCCTGTGCTGTACTGACTTCCTCTGATTGGTGAACAAAACACCAGTCACAATTCTGTTAATTTGGATTCCCACCATCCCTGTGCTGACTTCCTGGGGTTTTAACTTTTCGGTTTGTTAACTTTTCGTAACAATTACAAATTTTCTTTATGATGAATTTATCATTATGAGGGGTTCCCACCATTCCTGTGCTGTGCTGACTTCCTGGGTCTTTAACTTTTAGGTTCGTTAACTTTTCGTAAAACAATTACAAATTTTCGTTATGAATTTGGATCCGAAATTCGTAAACTAAATTTCGTATTTTGTACAGAATTCGTATGCATAAAAATTCCTATTTCGGATTTGTACGAATTTTCAGAAATTCGTACAAATTTTCATGTCTAGCCTCTAGTAAACGCCTCTACTTAAAGTGGAAGTAAACCCCCCTATCGTTTTCAGCCAAGGAAGCTGCCATCTTTGCCTCTGTTTAATCTTCAACTGCCACAGTTCTGCACATGTGATGCATTATGGCACCAGCCATTGGATGGTTTGACTGTTTGGTTGAGAGCACAGCCAATGTGCAGTTAGCATTCACGGCATGCCTTTTTTTTTTAGACTTTTAAATCGATGGGTTTACTTCCACTTTAAGATGACAGGCCTTCATGGACTCAACACTATCTCATGAGGAACGCAAGACTTTTTAGAGTTCTTCTTCATACTATAAGGGCCTCCCACCGCTCTACGATAAGGATGATACCGCCAGAAAATAATCCTTTCCCAGTAGGCCTCATGAACCTGAACATAACAAACTTTTATCCTTCTACTATGCAAGCAACTTGGATGACAACATGTATGTACAGGCCTAGGTGTCATTTAAAATGCAGTGGGTGTAGCCCCTCCCCCCATTTCTGGCAACCCAATCCATGGATCCATCCAGTTATCTTCTGTTCAGATCTTCTTCTGTATTAAATGTTGTTTTTATCGCTCATGTTTTGCTTTCTTTGTTTGCACCCCCCCCCCCCCCCCCTCTAGTTATGTGAGACAAGGGTATAACAAATTCTACTCTGCCTCTATGTCTCGCTCACAGATTACTGTACTCTCTAGGAGTGCATCAGCGCACTCTGAAAGGAAAAAAAAAAACCTTGTTAATTATTTCTTCTTTGTAGACTTCACCTAGTCAAAAATGTACAAACCAGGTGATGTGTGACAATGTCCTGTTGCTTTTACCATATATTGTACTGTTACTTCTTTCAATAAAATCTATTGAAAAAAAAGCTAAAGTGCAGGAGCACAGCTAAATTCACAGTTGAAATATTTAGGTTTAATGGATTCATACATATGTCCATCCATCCATTTCTGTGATTAACACAGCCAGGCTTATGACCTGATTTCAGTTAATAAATACAGCTAGGACACTTGTGTTTGAATAGTAAAAGAACATACGTATACAGATGAGCTAAGTATGCTCTCCCCACATGTTAGCATGTTTATTGTCAGTATATGTGCATGCAGAACACTTGATTGGCTCCTAGAGCTGCCCTGCCCTCTCTTAAAGTGGTTCTGCAGACACTTATTTTTTTTTTTTTTCAAGTATGTTACAAGTATTATGAGTCCAACAATAAACTCACTTGTTAGGTGTCCGTCCGGTATCCTTGTCCATTTTGTCATAAAATCCACACTTTTAAAAGCAAAACAACTTGTAATTTTGCTTGTGGGCATTTGAAGCCCACAAGCAATTACTTCCTTGTTCCCTTTCATTATGGGAACCAGCATGCCTCGCTGGTTCCCGCGCATGGGTAACAGCGCCGAGCTGTGTAAACAACTCACGTCCTTAAAATCTCGCGAAATCTCGGGTCGGATGTCCGCACTGACTCCTGGGATGAATGACACCAGATCCCAGGAGACAGTGCGACACTCAAAGGAAATTACGAGGATCCCCGCACAGACCCCGCCCACAGCCGCAGGCACAGAGGCAGCTGTGGAATTTCCGGGCCAGCAATAATAAGGTAGGATAGAAAAAAAAAAAGACCATTGAGCACTCTTTGTCAGAATAGTAAATCAATGACATAAAGTCAAATAAGTGTGTGCAGAACTGCTTTAAGTCTTCACAGAGGAGTACAAGAGAGTGAAAATGTAAGTGCTAACAAGTTGCATTTGAAATTAATTTAATGATTTTCAATAAAAAATGCATGTAATGTTTTTCAATACATACTGTACCTAATTGCATCAGTTCCGCACTGACTCCTGGGATGAATGACACCAGATCCCAGGAGACAGTGCGGCACTCATAGGAAATTACGAGGATCCCCGCACAGACCCCGCCCACAGCCGCAGGCACAGAGGCAGCTGTGGAATTACCAGGCCAGCAATAATAAGGTAGGATAGAAAAAAAAAAAAAGACCATTGAGCACTCTTTGTCTGAATAGTAAATCAAGGACATAAAGTCAAATAAGTGTGTGCAGAACTGCTTTAAGTCTTCACAGAGGAGTACAAGAGAGTGAAAATGTAAGTACTAACAAGTTGCATTTGAAATTAATCGAATGATTTTCAATAAAAAATGCATGTAATGGATTTCAATACATACTGTTCCTAATTGCATCAGTTGGCTTGGTTTTATATCTGCCTAAACATAAGTCATAAAATAAAATTAGGCTAGTTTAAAGTAGCCAATAAAAAAGAAACAACAAAAAAGATGCATCCTGTTTTTCCGATTAATTTCCTGTTTCAAAGTTTGTGGCATATATGAATGTTTATGTAAATAATGTTCTGGGCAAAAAATCATATAAATGTTTGCATTTGTCAATTTGCAGTTTATTTACATTTTAATATTCTGCAGACTTGTACAAAAACCTACAAATGTCTTAAAAATAATGAAAAAAATAATAATGTTCCGCAAATATTCATAATGTTCTATAATTTTAGTATCATTTCTTGGCAGACCTTGTTATGAAGTTTATCTGTGCTGCGCACAGTGTTTTTTTTCTACCTTCAAGCTAAAAGAGTTTTCAGTAGAACATTGCCATCACCTAAATGTAAAGGTGACAGTGTACATCTGTTTAGCCAACTATTTAATTTAATGTCAAGTTCCTCCCTATGGCAACATGACCATGTCAGTTTCACAATCTGCTTCCTGCGTATATACACCTGTCTGGTTACAAAGCCGTTGATAAATAGAAATCTCCATTGAGGATTTGTTAAAACTGGTCGCTAAATTATTTTCTTGCATTTTAATAAGGAAATCTGGCAAATAAAAATCTTAAATAGATGCAAACCTACTTCCGAACTCTCTGATTAAATAATTAGTCCTGCCACTTACATATTATAATTGTACATTTCCTGATAATTAGAGGGCCAATAAAACCTTGAATACACGTGAACAAGCTAACTAAATCAAAAGCAATGTAGAAGTTTACGTACCCGTAAAGAAATTTACTGTATATGACAGGCACAAATTTAATTATATAAATTATTATATTATATATTATATAATAAACTTAAAATAATGGAAAAAAACATTATGTACATTGTTTCATGTTTTGTTTTAGATGTGCCATTAGGAAGAAAATAGTTTCATAAAATGTTTGATCTGTAGGCCATATGAAGCCTGTTTTCGACAATAGGTCATATCAGTGCTTTCTTGCAATGGTTACTAGGGATGGGCGAACGGTTTGGCCTGAGCATAAGTTCGGGCCAAACTTTGGTTGTTCGGACATTTGGCGAACAATGAACATTATGGGGTGTTCGTAGCAAATTCGAAAGCCGCGGAACCCCGTTAACGTTTCTGGGACACTAACATGAAAAACCAAAAGTGCTCATTTTAAATGCTTATGTGCAAGTTATTGTCATAAAAAGTGTTCAGGTCCTGCCCCAGAGGACATGTATTACTGCAAAAAAAGTGGCCATTTTTTCAGGAGCAGTGATTTTAATAATGCTTAACCGCTTCCCGACCGGCGTACAACGATGTACGTCAGCAGAATGGCACGGACAGGCATAAGGGCGTACAGGTAGGGTCCTTTGAATTTGCCGCCGTGCCATTGCATGCGCGCGAGCTGGTCGGGAGTCCGATTGCGGGTCTCGCAGACTCGATCGCCGTAGGGGGAGGAAGTCCGTCTCGCGGGGAGGAAGAGCAGGGCGATGCCGAAGTAAACAGCATCTCCCCATTCTGCCTAGCAACAAGCGACACTGATCTCTGCTCCCTGTGATTGGAGCAGAGATCAGTGATCTGTAAAACACAGCCATGCCCCCCACAGTTAGCAACACGCCCCTAGGACACACTTAACCCCTACACTGCCACCCCCTGGTTAACCCTTCACTGCCAGTGTCATTTACACAGGAATCAGTGCATTTGTATAGCACTGATTGCTGTATAAATTACAATGGTCCCAAAAATGTGTCAAAAATGTCTGATGTGTCCGACATAATGTCGCAGTCACAATAAAAATCGCTGATCGCCCCGATTACTAGTAAAAAAGAAATATTTATAAAATGCCATAAAACTATCCCCTATTTTGTAATTGGTATAACTTTTGCGCAAACCAATCAATAATCGCTTTTTGCTATTTTTTTTTTACCAAAAATATGTAGAAGAATACGTATGTGCCTAAACTGAGGAAAAAAAATTTTTTTTTATATATTTTTGGGGATATTTATTATAGCAAAAAGTAAAAAATAATGTGTTTTTTTCAAAATTGTCGCTCTTTTTTTGTTTATAGCGCAAAAAATATAAACCGAAGGGGTGATCAAATACCACCAAAAGAAAGCTCTATTTGTGGAAAAAAAGATGTCAATTTTGTTTGGGAGCCACATCGCACGACAGCAAAATTGTCAGTTAAAGCGATGAAGTGCCGAATCACAAAACGTGCTCTGGTTTTTAAGCCAGCAAAATGGTCCGGTCTGAAAGTGGTTAAAGTAAAACAATAAAAATGTAATATTCCTTTAAATATCGTGCCTGGGGGGTGTCTATAGTATGCCTGTAAAGTGGCACAGTTTTCCCATGTTTAAAACAGTACCACAGCAAAATTACATTTCTAAAGGAAACAAAGTCATTTAAAACTGATCGCGGCTGTAATGAATTGTCAGGTCTCTGCAATATAGATAAAACTCATTAAAAAAACAGCATGGGTTCCCATCCAGTCTATTACCAGGCCCTTTTGGTCTGGTATGGATATTAAGGGGAACCCTGCGCCAAAATGTAAAAAAAATGGCGTTGGGTCCCCCCCAAAATCAATACTAGACTCTTATCCGAGCATGCAACCTGGCAGGCCGCAGGAAAAGAGGGGGGATGAGAGAGACGCCCCCCCTCCTGAACCTTACCATGCCCCATGCCCTCAACATTGGGAGTGTGCTTTGGGGTCCCCTCAATGACAGCTGTTATATAGCTGAGGGCGGGGCCACTCGGTGACATAAACAGGCAACCCCGCCTTCCTCTGATGTCACGTGGTGTCAGAGGGGGCGGGGTCACCCGTTTACATCACTGGGTGGCCCGGCCCTCAGCTATATAACAGCTGTCACCGAGAAGAAGCGTCACTCAGCGGGAGCCTCCCATGGAGGCGGAGCTATTGCAGCTTTTTTTTTCTTTTTTTCGGTCTGTCGGGCGGCATGAGATGGATCTACATCGTGTGACATTTTTCTTTTTTTCTTTTTTAATAAAGGACTTGTTCCAAAGTGTCTCCTGTCTTTTTTACTATTTTTGACACTTTATTTGTGAAATGGTAGGGGTACAATGTACCCATTACCAATTCACATAGGGAGGGGCCGGGATCTGGGGGTCCCCTTGTTAAAATGGGCTTCCAGTTTCCGATAAGCCCCCACCCACAGATCCCCACAACCACTGGATAAGGGCTGTGGGGATGAGGCCCTTGTCCCCATCAACATGGGGACAAGGTGCTTTGGGGACCCCAAAGCATCCTCCCCATGTTGAGGGCATGTGGCCTGGTATGGTTCAGGAGGGGGGGTGCTCTCTCGCCCCCCTTTTCCTGTGGCCTGTCAGATTGCCTGTTTGAACAGGGGTCTGGTATGGATTTTGGGGGGACCTCTACACCATTTTTTTTTAATTTGGCACAAAGTTCCCCTTAATATCCATAGCAGACCTGAAGGGCATGGTATGGATTTTGGGGGACCCCACCCAATTTTTTTTTAATTTTTTGGTCTGGGGTTCTCCTTAATATTCATATCAGACCCAAGGGGCCTGGTAATAAACTGGGGGGAACCCATGAGGTTTTTTCCATATTGCAGAGACCTGACAATTCATTACAGCCACGATCAGTTTTACATGACTTTTTTTTCCTTTAGAAATGTAATTTTGCTGTGGTACTGTTCTAAACACGAGAAAACTGCGCCATTTTACAGGCATACTATAGACACCCCCCAGGCACAATATTTAAAGTAATATTTAATTTTTATTGTTTTACTTTAAGCATTATTAAAATCACTGCTCCCGAAAAAAACAGACGTTTTTTAAAACTTTATTTTTCATTGATACATGTCCCCTGGGGTAGGACCCGGGTCCCCAAAAACTTTTTATGACAATAACTTGCATATAAGCCTTTAAAATGAGCACTTGATTTTTCATGTTTGTGTGCCATAGACTTTAACAGTGTTTGTGTGTTTGTCCGATATTTTTGCCTGTTCGCAAGTTCTGGTGCAAACCAAACCGGGGGGGGGGGGGGGGGGTTTGGCTCATCCTTTATGGTTACTACAGGTACATGAGATGCAATGGGGTTTATTTATTGAAGGTGAATGAGATGTTCAATTTGCAAGGGAATTTGCCCCAGAGTTTAGTAAATGTGGTGAAATTTCACTTTGCAAATCCTACCTCACATGATAATAAAAAAAAAATGAAAAAAAACAGCCTGCAGCAATAACTCTCTGACTAATGACTCTCAGTAGCTTGATTGGTTAAAACCCCTTTATAGTTATAGAAAAACTTTACTGGCTCAGCTGTTATTGTGCCTTGCACAGAACCAATGTTAATGGCAGTTGGTTCAGTGTATTGAAGTGAAAGTAAGACAAAAAATATTTTAAATAAAAAAGTAAACAACTCTTAAAGTGGAAGTAAACCCATTATATTAACAGTTTCAAAAAACAGTTACATTCCCAGCATGCCAGGATTGTAACTGTCACATTGGTTGTGCTCTCAACCAAACTGTTAAACCATCTAATGGCTGGTGTCATAACTGATCACATGTGCAACAACATGGCAGTTGAAGATTTAACAGAGGTCAAGATGGCAGCTTCCTTGGCTGAAAATTATAGGAGGGTTTACTTACACTTTAACATTTACATCTCTGACAATTCTCTTCATGAACCCCCTTCAACTTTCAAAGAAGATTTATGTTTCTACTTTTGTATTATTTTTTGCTTTAATTCAGGCAAAATATGCTCCTTTTGGGTGCTTACAGATTGTCCCCTTTCTTAACCTGAACTCTAAGATCTTATGAAAATAATATTGGGAAGCATATGTTTTGCTAGGGCCACTGGAGTTTCTACCATATACTTAACTGGGTTTGACAAGTATAAAGCATTATAACTATGTATCCCTTGCTCAATCACATGGGGGAAGGTATCTGGGGGATCCCCACAGCCAAGGCTGTGGGAAAAAGGCCTTTTTTGTTATCAACACCTATGTTGAGGGTATGTTTCCTGGTATGGTTTAGTAGGTAGTTTGTCCCCCCCCCCTTCTGGCCTGCATGCTGGAAATACCGGTCTGGTATGCGTTTTTAGGAGGACCTCACCCCACAAAAATCTATACCAGATTTAACTGTTTATTATGCATTTTTTTTAAATAGAACTCAGGAGGGAAATGTAATTTGCCATTAGGGATGGACTTTATGTCCAAAAATCCATACCAGACCCTTATTCGAGCACGCAACCTGGCAGGCCACAGGAAAAGTGGGGGGGGACGAGAGCGCCCCCCCCTCCTGAACCATACCAGGACACATGCCCTCAACATTAGGAGGGTGCTTTGGGGTAGCGCCTCCCCAAAGCACCTTGTCCCCGTGTTGATGGGGGACCCCCAGATCCCAGCCCCCCCTGTGTGAATTGGTAATGGGGTACAAATGTACCCCTACCATTTCACAAAAAAGTGTCAAATGGGTTAAAAAATTGAAGTTTTTTGCCAAGTCCTTTATTCATTTCTTCTTATTTCCACTTCTTCCATCTTCTTTCTTCTGGTCTTCTTCTTCCTCCATCTTCTTCTTCATCTTCTTCTTCCTCTACTCTTCTCGTCCAGCATCTTGCTCTATCTTCTTCTCCGCTCCGTCCACACGAGCCACCTCACTGGGAGTCTTCCGCCGTGTGACGCTTCTGTTGATCTGACACTTCTTATATAACGGAGGGTGGGGCCACCCGGTGACCCCACCCCCTCTGATGCACAGGGACTTCCCTATGGCTTTCCCTGTGTTGTCAGAGGGGGCGGGGTCAGCCGTTTACATAATATAGTGCTAAGCCCACTTACTGCGCCAAAGTACCCCGAATTAGTGGCTCCTACCCTAGTAATAGAATGATAGATCATGCGTCTCAACCATGGAAGCCAAACTTATCTATGTGGGAGAACTGAAGGGATTCCTCCTATGCACTGGTAGCCACTAAATAAGAGGTAATGAGAGGGGGGAGGGGTGCTCCAACACAAAAAAAAACTGGTCAGGGTCTATTACAATATACAAAAACATATTTGGGGGGGGCACACCCTAATGCGTTTAAATTCAAGATGGTGCTTTTTGTATATTGACTAGGTTTTTTTGGGCTGGGGCACCCCTCCCCCCTCTCATTACCTCTTATTTAGTGGCCACCAGTGCATAGGAGGAATCCCTTCAGTTCTCCCACATAGAGGAGTTTGGCTCCCATGGTTGAGATACAGGATCTTTCATTCTATTACTATGGTAAGACCCACTAATTCGGGGTACTTTGGCACAGTAAGTGGGCTTAGCACTATATAACCATATAGTGTGACAAAACCCCCGTATTTTTTTAAATATGTTCAGGTGTTTTTAACTAGCCTGCAGGAAATGTCATTCTTGAATGTGTGCGCTGTAATATGTTTTGTATTGTTTGTTGGTCTTATAGCAGCACCATCTTGAATTTAAACACATTAGGGTGTGCCCCCAAATATGTTTTTGTATATTCCTAATAATGGTGGCATGTCTGATTAGGTACATTCCCCAGCTGTGTGCATTGCAGTCCCTTATCTCCAGAATGCACATCTCAACAACGTTAGTCAGTATGCTGCACAGCCTGAATCCAACTCCCATCTCTATTGCCCTTGCTGGCCAGCCCATCTATCTTCAAGTCCTGGCAGCTTCCCTCTAACTCACATACTTCAACAACCTGCTCTGAGGCCTGGGCTTTCATCTCTCCCCCATCTCTAATCTCCTGCTAGCCAGCTCCTCGCTTCAGGTCCTAAAAGCTGCTCTCCTCTACCTCCCACTGACTTCATGCCTGATGCTGGGAGTCAGTAATGTTAGCTGTCAGCTACCTGCCCTGTGGAAAGACTCCTTAAAATGTATGACTGTCCCCTAACGTATCCTCTGCTGTGTAGGCTGAAGAATGATCTTTGCTTCATAAGGTGCATTATTAAGAAAAACTATGAACAGATCATTGGGAAATGTATATTTATTTGTGACTTTCAACTGATTTCTGACTTTCCATTGGAGGGCTTGTATGTAAGCAGGTGGGTCACATACAGAAAGGAAGTACATTCCCTACCGGTGTGTGTTTAACAGGTAGGCTTTTTCTAGGAGCCTTTGTCATCCATCACATTAGGGCTTGGGGGGATGGGTGGCAGCAATGAGTACTGACAACAGGAGATAGAGGACAATGCATGGCATCCAGTATCTCTTAAATCAGGGCTGGGCAGAAGCTTTGGCACAAAATTGACTACAGGACATATAGACATGCTGTACTGTGGCACAACATCCTGTGTCTCCTAGCAAGAATCTCAGGGACACAAACTGATCATGTCAGCATGAATTTGTTTCCATGCTTGGTGTGGTCAGTTTGAAACAGGACCTATAGGGAGCTGGCATGATCGCCAGGTATTTAACAACATTAAAAAAAAGTTTAAGGTCACATTAAACAGATATACATTTTTATTTTCGGGGTAACATACACTTTAAAAATATTTGTATAGTATGTACATCAATCTTGTTTACTGTGTAAAAAATGAAAACACTATACATGTAGTGGAGTAGTCTAAAGCATGGGTCTCCTAACTTTCTAAGCAAGGGGCCAGATTACTGTCCTTCAGGATTTGGGGGGGGGGGGGGGGCAGACTGTGGCCAGTGGGAGTAGAAAATGCCCCAACATCAGTGCACCATCATCGGTTTTATTGGGGGGAATAGTGCCAAGTATCAAAGAAAGAATTGTGACCCATTGATTGTGTCAGTAGGAGGAATGTGCCCACCATTGGTGTCAGTTGGTGAAATAGTGCCCCAAGAGGCAGATAATGGCAAGCAAAGGGCCACATCCAGCCCCCAAGCCGCAGTCTGGAGACCACTGATCTAAAGAATAAATGGGATCTCTAAGCATGTGAACATGTTTTAAGGTTCAATTTTTATTTTTCCTGGAATGTACCTTTAACCACTTCCCTACCGGCGTATTGTCATATGACGCCCACAAGGTGGATCTCCCATCCTGGGTGGGCATCATATGACGTCCTCTCATTCCCGGCCGCCTGGGGGGCGTGCGCGCGCGCCAGCGGCGTCGCTCGGGACCCAGTGCGAGTGCCTGGCGGACGCAATGTCCGCCGGGCACCCGCGATTGCCCGCTAAAACAACGGGACCGCGCGGAACCGTGGAGCTGTGTGTGTAAACACACAGCTCCACGTCCTGTCAGCGGAAAGGAGACCGATCATGTGATCCCAGTATGGAGGATCACTGATCGGTCTCCTCCCCTTGTGAGTCCCCTCCCCCCACAGTTAGAATCACTCCTATAGGGAACACATTAACCCCTGCAGCGCCCCCTAGTGTTAACCCCTTCCCTGCCAGTCACATTTACACAGTAATCAATGCAATTTTATAGCAACGATCACTGTGTAAATGTGAATGGTTCCAAAAATGTGTCAAAAGTGTCCAAAGTGTCCGCCGCAATGTCGCAGTCACGAAAAAAGAATCGCAGATCGCAGCCATTACTAGTTAAAAAAAAATGCAATAAATCTATCCCCTATTTTGTAGACGCTATAACTTTTGCGCAAACCGATCAATATAAGCTTATTGCAATTTTTTTTACCAAAAAATATGTAGAAGAATACGTATCGGCCTAAACTGAGTAAAACATTTTTTTTTTTTAAAAAATGGGATATTTATTATAGCAAAAAGTAAAAAATATTGTGTTTTTTTTTCAAAATTGTCGCTCTTCTTTTGTTTATAGCGCAAAAAATAAAAACCGCAGGGGCGCTCAAATACCACCAAAAGAAAGCTCTATTTGTGGGAAAAAAAGGACGTCAATTTGTGTAACAACGACGTGTAACATCGCACGACCGCGCAATTGTTAGTTAAAGCAACGCAGTGCCGAATCGCAAAAAGTGCTCTGGTAAGGAAGGGTGTAAAATGGCCTGGTGCTGAAGTGGTTAACCCTTTAATGATGTGATAGTTTCTAGCTAATATGTTCGCATCTATTAAAATTGGTAATGAATGGCCACTTTTACTAAATAACAGATTTGCTTTCTTCCTTGTACAATATGTTCTTGATTGCCAAACCAACACAATGCTTATATTACCTAAGATAAGTAAATTAAATTGTGATTACAATGTAGGTATCTCTAGTGTCTTACTGTTTTAAATCTGTGAGGATTTTATGATTGATTATATGCTTTCACTCTTGCATCTTTGTGATAAGATAATAGACATGTATTGTAATTTACAAGTTTAATATAGTTAATGGTGGTAATACTAACACAACCTTGCACAATGTTCACTTGAAATATATTTATATAAAGTATAACTAGGCAAAACTTTTTTTGGACAGAGTGATAGATTAGAACACCTATTAGTTTTTTTTTCTTGCTGTCTTTGGCCTGTTAGGGAGATTCACCCTCTTTATTTGTCCTGTTTTCCATTATCATTAAGTAAAAGAAAATCCCAAATTTTGGGTTGTCCCCAGAAAAGTAATAGAGAGGAAATCTTCCAACTGGGATGTTAGTTCTGGTGACCTGGGGGCCCCAAGGGATTCCCTTGCATAGATTTCCTCTTACTTCCTGTTTTAGCTATGGGACAGGAAGTGAAGGCAAATCTTCCCAATGGGACACACATGGCAATAAAAAAAGCTGTCAGGGGTTATAACCCTCCCTTACTCTATCCAAAATGAAAATAGTAGTTTTGCCTTTAGTTCTACTTTAAAAAATGGATCTAAAATTAATGCTTTGACCTTTATTGTGCTGGCTTTGGACATCATCATAGAAAACGTCTTAAACAAAAACTAAAAGGGTTGAAATATGTTCACCAATTAGATTTATAGTTCCTGTGGCAGTGCAATTCCCCACCAGGGTGATGTTACTCCAGGATTCTCAACCAGACAGGTTGAGGGGCTCTAGGGGGTTTGCTTAATTCAGAAGAAACGTGATTTTCCGTTCCTCATTGCTTAGAAAAATCAATTTTGGGACCTGGAGCCTGGGAATTTCTTAGAGATCCAGGTGGGATGAAATCTCCAATCCTGGGTCCAGGTTTTTGGAACCACCAGCAAACTAATTGGTCTGGTGTGCACTGGGCTTTTAGTAGTGACTTGACCTTGGTTGTGGGCTTACCCCAGCAGACAGTAGGTATTTGCTCAGGAGTCAGGTGGGCTCAACCTAGGAGAGAGAGGTGGGAGCCAGAGTAGCAAGGGGCTGATATAAATTTGGACAGTTCTGGTGAGAAAACAGTTTGTTGGAGACAGGGCCTGAAGTGGAAGGCTAGAGCGGCAGTACTGCATGTATGGAGGGTGAATGTCTGTTTCTTTGCAAAAGTGAAAAGCTAAAAACCCCTGTGAGGGAATCCTGTTGTTTTTGATTTTCTGGAACTTTGGCCTTTCTTTTAATAAAATTGTGCAAGAAAAGCTCTTAAAAAGAAGAAAGCAAGTGATGGTGTCCTTTAAAGCTCTACTATTTGATATTACTAGATCTCACATTTCATATTCTATTTAGAGATGTGGGAAGAGGGGTAGTAGTTGCAATCTGAGTGTGGAGGTTATCTCATAGATCCTGCTTACTGCCATTAAAACACCCTGATTATCTATATCCAAATCACTGCTGATGTAGCTGGTTTAAATTAAATGTGATTTATTAACTAAGAATCAGTCTTAGCCAAATTTAACTTCTTTAGTTGGGAACACATTCAACAGTTTAATAAAAGTCCACATAGATTGTTTTTTACTAGAAAACAGTATTATAAGTGATAGCATAAATTCATGAAGCACTAAAGTTGTTAAACAAATCAGCTTTGTTTTTATGAGGAAGTAAGCAAAAACTTACACAAAGGAGTGGCTGTGGATATAGCATACTTGAACTTTGCAAAAGTGTTTGACACAGTTTCCCACACTTGGCTAATTTGTAGTATTATTAGTATTTGTAGTATATAGGCATAGAAAACTGGCTAAAACACTGGATTCAGTAAGTAGTGATTAATGATTCATACACTGATTAGTCTATATTTGTTAGTGGTGTATCCAAATGTTCAGTATTGT
Organism: Lithobates sylvaticus; assembly: GCA_028564925.1. Classification (NCBI taxonomy): domain Eukaryota; kingdom Metazoa; phylum Chordata; class Amphibia; order Anura; family Ranidae; genus Lithobates; species Lithobates sylvaticus. The sequence continues at coordinate 37,204,440 of CM053033.1, read as the reverse complement.
AACCCTTACTTTTAACCTATTTATACATGATATAGAATTTGGGAAGAAAAGTACCATTTCAGTGTTTATTGATGACACCAAGCTATGTACAGGATTAAAGTTCTTACAAGATGTCTCTAACTTACACGCAAATGTAAATGCACTGTTTGATTGCTCAACCATATAGAAAATAAGATTAAGCCCCCGTTCACATCGGCACAATTTGACTTGTGATTTGACAGGTCAAATCGCATGTCAAATTGGAGCCTATTGCCGACAATAGGATGGTCCCATCCGTTTCCACGTCGACTTTACAACGCTGCACCGATTTCCAAAAAGTAGTTCCTGCACCACTTTTGGCAACTTTTCAGGGGCGATTTCAATAGACATCTGTGCATGAACCTGCACACATGACTTTCAAGCCACCCCTGAAGTCGGACTAAAATGTGGCTTTGAAATTGTACAAGTTCAGATGAACTTGCACGATTTCAAAGCCGTGTTCAGTGTAAATGACAGCTAAATGGTGACATAAGAAAGTCATACATTTGGAGGCTAAAAACATCCATACATCATACATTCCAGGAGAAGGAAAATTGATGGAGTCAATGGTTGAGAAGGATCTGGTTGTCCTGGGGGACAATAACAGCATGCAATGTCAAGCTAAAACTTCTAAAGCAAACTACTTTCTTACATAAAAGAGGTATAGACTCCAGAGAGAGACACATAAACATGCCTCTGTGCAAAGTTTTAGTAAGGCCATCATCTGCAGTAGAGATAAGCCCGATGTTTGAGTCGAACATAAGTGTTTGCCTGTTTGCTGAACAGCGAACAATATGCGGTGTTCGCGGCAAATTTGAAAGCGGCTGGAACACCGTTAAAGCCTATGTGACACTAGCATGAAAAATCAAAAGTACTAATTTTAAAGGCTTATATGCTAGTTATTGTCATAAAAAGGGTTTGGAGACCTGGGTCCTGCCCCAGGGGACATGTATCAATGCAAACATTTTTTTTTTTTTTAAAACTGACATTTTTTTGGGAGCAGTGATTTTTTGACTGCTTAAAGTGAAACAATAAAATTAAATATTCCTTTAAATATAGTGCCTGTGGGGGTGTCTATAAGTATGCCTGTAACGTGGCGCATTTTTCCCATGTTTAGAACGGTACCACAGCAAAATTACATTTCTAAAGGAAAAATTGTCATTTAAAACTGATCGCAGCTATAATGAATTGTCGGGTTTCGGCAATATAGATAAAACTCATTTTAAAAAAGAGCATGGGTCCCCCCCTAGTCCATTACCAGGCCCTTTGGGTCTGATATGAATATTAAGGGGAACCCCAAAGCAAAATAGAAAGAAAAAATTGCGTGGGGGTCCCGTAAACCCTTGTAAACAGATGATCCCGCCCCCCTTTGATGCCACAGGGGCTTTCCCGTGGCTTTCCCCATGGTGACAGAGGGGGGGCAGGGTCACCTGTTTACGTCACCGGGTGGCCCGGCCCTCAGTTCTAAAAGAACTGTCAAAGAGAAGACGCGTCAGTCGGTGTAAGCCTTCCATGGAGGCGGAGCGGTACATCGCGGGCCATTTTTATTTTTTTGTTTTAATAAAAGACTTGTCCCAAGCTGTCTCTTGTCTTTACCATTTTTGACACTTTTTTGTGAAATGGTAGGGGTATGATGTACCCCATTACCAATGCACACAAGGGGGAGGCCGGGATCTGGGGCTCCCCTTGTTAAAGGGGGCTTCCAGATTCTGATAAGCCCCCTGCCCACATACCCCCACAACCATCGGGCAAGGGTTGTGGGGATGAGGCCCTTGTCCCATCATATAGCAAGAAAAAAATGCGCTGGACAATATGCTAAACTAAAACTCAATAGCAGCAACACCACGTGAGATACACACAAAATATAATAAATTCAAAAAAGGTTGCGCTACAAAATTAACCATAAAGTGATCGGTGAAAATGTATTATAAAGGAAATTTTGAATCATATATTATAATAAAACCAATTATATATCCTGTGACTGAACAAATGCCTGTAAAAAAGAAAATATTTTTTCTGTGGGGAAAAAACAAGGATGTTGTTTCCTTAATACAATACTCAGAAATAGAAATATATATCAAATCTGTGGTTTGACGTCGTCATTCGTCGAACCTTTGACGAAACGCGTCTGGAGAAGTGATGTGCTGATGTCACTGCGCGCTACACAGGATATATGATTGGTTTTATTATAATATATGAGATTCAAAATTTCCTTTATAATATGTTTTCCCTGATAACGTTATGGTTAATTTTGTAGCGCAACCTTTTTTGAATTCCTTGTCTCCATCAACATGGGGACAAGGTGCTTTGGGGTCAGACCCTAAAGCATGCTCCCCATGTTAAGGGCATGTGTCCTGGTACGGCTCCGAAGGAGGGGGCGCTCTCTTGTCCCCCATCTTTTCCTGCGGCCAGGTTGCATGCTCGGATAAGGGTCTGGTATGGATTTTGTGTGGGACCCCTACGCCCTTTTTTTTATTTTGGCACAGGGTTCCCCTTAATTTCCATATCAGATCTGAAGGGCCTGGTATGGATTTCAGGGGGACCCCCACACAATTTTTTTTTTAATTTTGGTTCGGGGTTCCCTTATTATTCATACAAGACCCAAAGGGCCTGGTAATGGACTGGGGGGACCCATGCTCTTTTATCTATCTTGCCGAGACCCGACAACTCATTACAGCCGCAATCAGTTTTAAATGACAATTTTTCCTTTAGAAATGTAATTTTGCTGCAGTACTGTTCTAAACACAGGAAAAATGTGCCACTTTACAGGCATACTATAGACACCCCCAGGCACAATATTTAAAGGAATATTTCATTTTTATTGTTCCACTTTAAGCATTAAAAAAATCACTGCTCCCAAAAAAACGGCAGTTTAAAAAAAAAATTTGCATGTTTCCCTACCTGTTTGCATGTTCTGCGACCATTCACTCATATACAAATGGTCAGCATGGTGATTTCTGCACAAAGCTATTCACCAGAAGGTCATTAAAAGAGTCAAGGGGGAGCTATTTGGGACTACAGGTAATTAGGAATAATTTCTGTAAATTAAAAGGCTTCTCCATAGCAAGAGCTGTAAAAATGTGGAGTAGAGTCCCTCAGGGCCTAGTACTACCCAGCTCAGCTCAGCTTTGGCTCGCTGATTCATATGCCAATATTTCCTCTGTGAAAGGACCTATAATATTAATAGCAACCTTCTCCCAATTAGAATTGTAAAATGACACTGACTGGAGTGGTGGCGTGAGTGTATGTGACAGTAGATTTGTCATGACTTTGACAAGAATTGTAAAATATAAGAGCAGTTTGTTTTTGGGCATTCATGGCATGCCATCAGTACAGTTTACATAGTCTTTGCTATGTCCTTACAATTCCTTGGTGACTCCCATGTACTAGAAACATAAAGCACTCTCTTAAGGTCTATGATGCAAGCAATGAGATCCACTGGCAATATTGCCATCTAATAAATAAAAATCACAAGAAATCATATTGCACAAATATCATCTAGATTGGAAGAGCATGTTTATCTACAATGAAGATGGTGACTTCTGAGGCAAAATTTGCAATATGCTATGTCGAACCATAGTTTTAAATAGGCTAATTTTGTTTTGTTTATTTGTCTCGGAATTCATTTAGTTTTGTTTAGTTTATAAATTGTTTAACTAATTCCAAACTTTAAAAACTATTTCAAACATATAGATAGATCAATTCTAATGATTGAGCGATCCAAATTCTGTGTGAAGAATAGCTGGTTGTTAAGGAGTGGGTCGGGAAGCCGGCTGCTGCATCCTTAAAGGAGAAGTACAGCCAAAGCTTGTTTGGCTGTACTTCTCCTGCAGGTCACAGAAGTGCTGTTCATTCTGGCCCACAATGAACTGCACCCTGGCCCTGTGATTGCACGGGTTCGGGGGGTGACTCATTGGAATCTGAATGCTCCCTTTAACAAAGGAACCTCCAGATCCCACCCCCATGTGAATAAGTATGGGGTATACTTTATCCCTACTCATTCACCAAAAAAAGTGATGCGCGTTCGCCCGCCCCCCCCCCCCCCCCCACCTTTCTGGCCTACTGGGCTGCATGTTTGGATAAAGGCCTGGTATGGATTTTATGGTGGACTCCATGCCATTTAAAAAAAATGGCATGGTGTACCCCTTAAAATTCATACCAGATCCTAAGGGCCTTGTATTGATGGAGGGGGGGGGGTATCTCACAGTTTTTTTTTTTTTGTTGTTTTTTTAATGCTATTCTGAATAAACCATGCTAAAAACACAAATCTGATTCTGAAAAGAAATTAGTCCATTGACTCAATCCCGGATCAATTCTTTTTCTGAATTTCAGATTTTTTTTGTATCTTCTGCATTCCTTTTGTATATTCAGGAACCAAAATAGCTGGTTGTTAAGGAGTGGGCAGCTGCTGGCATCCTTAGTCACTTCCAGACCACCCCAAAGAAGATAAACTGCTACAGGGTGGCCCACTTGCGCAGAATTCCGTGTATATACGTGTTTCTGCATTTCCGCCTAGGGGGTGCGTGTGCCACCGGCGCGCCGCTTCTGATTTGATTACTCACAGCAGAAGCCGATCTGCATTTACTGGGCACGGCTTTCCACCCGCACCCGTCGATTGTCGAGTAGAGACAGAGAAAAAAGCTCTGCCTATGTAAACAAGTCAGAGGTTCATTCTGACGGTGGGGTGATGGATTTTGTGTCCCTGCAAAGCACAAATAAAATTCAACATGTCCCTTAGTAAAAGCACCTAACACATAAACACTGGCTAGGCACATAGCTAACCCTTTGATCACCCTAGATGTTTAACCCCTTCCCCAGTGTCATTTGTACAGTGACAGTGCATATTTTTAGCACTGATCACTATATTAGTGTCACTGGTCCCTGCAAAGTGTCAGTTAGTGCCCGATTGTCTGCCTCTGTCAGGTAGGGATGGCAAACAGTTCGGGTCGATCATAAGTTCAGCCTGAACAGTGCCCATTCGGGTGTTAGCTGAACACCCAAATTTTCTGTATGGTTAGCAGGATGGTCGCCTACCAAGCACACAGTCAATAGGTTGTTAAGGAGCGAGGCCGGTAAGCCAGCCGGCGCATCCTTAACAACAGGGGAGTCATCAGGTGTCAGTGGCCTTCCCCACTGACAGCTGAAAAAAAAAAAAAAACATTGCCAAATTTGCCAGTAATAGAAAATGTAAAAAAGAAATGGCGTGCCCCCCCCCCCCCCCCATTCATACCAGGCCATTTGGACCTGGTATGGATTTTAAGGGGAACCCCATGCCAAAATCATTAAAAAAAACTAAATCTATACCAGACCCTTATTCGAGCATGCAGCCTGACAGGGCAGGAAAGGGAGGGGGCGAGTGAATGCCCCCCCATCTGAACCATATACCAGCTCCCACCTTGTGGCTCATGTCACATGTCAATGCACATGCTTGATGCATGTCAGTGATATTAGAGGCATGAGACCTGTTGGCAGTGGACACATTACAGGCAGAAATAGTCAGTAAAAGTGGTGGATGTGGGCAGTAGCATTACTGCAGAGCAAACAAAAGCATCACAAGAGGCACAGGGCAGACTCTTCTGGATCTGTGTGGGTCATGTAAGCACACCTATCAAGGGTGGGGGGAGGGTACAGGCAGTTAGGTGGTCTCTTCAGATAACCAGCATACTGTTGTGTTTTTGACAGAGTGTTCTTTCAGCTGACTATGACTGCTGTTTAATCACAGGTCCTATTGTTTCATATCAGCAGGCCATATATATTCTAGATGGCAGAGAGGTGGGAGAAGAGCAGGGGAGGGCTCACGGATGCCTCTGGCAGGTCAGGAAGAGGGTCCACGGGTCTCAGGCGGTTCTGGATTCTTTCCTTTGTCAGATATGTTAGCTACTTCTGGGACACCTGTTTATGTAACAAAGAAAGATTTGTGCTCTTGGCTGCCATTACTTTGGCATGAAGGGTGTCATAATTGCATTTTTTTTCTTGGAGGGAGACATTTCTGGTACTTCACCAGGATATGGTGGTCCTTCTACCTCAATCATCATTTTTGCTTAACTACTTCCAGTGAAACAAAGTACCTGTACGTTGTTCACGCTCCATGGTCTAGGGCCTGCATGCGCGCCACTGACAACCCACTCCCACTGTGATTGGACACAGGGGGATCCATTCAGCCGGGGAATGACAGAATGGGGTTCTGCCTATGTAAACAAGGCTTACCATCATTCTGTCATAGAGCAAGAGAGAGATCTGGGATTCCTATTAATCAGAAACACAGATCTCTCTCTTTGTCCAGTGTCAGCATCCTCCACACAGTTAGTAATCACTCCCAGGGAACACATTTAACCCTTTGATTGCCCCTTCCCTGCCAGTGTCATTTATATTGTGACAGTGCATTTTTTTCAGCACTGATCACAGTATTGGTGTCACTGGTCCCCAAAAAAATGTCACTTAGTGTCCAATTTGTCCGCCGCAAGGTCACAGTCCCACTAAAAATCGCTGATCACCACTATTACTATTAAAAAAAAAAAAAAAGTCTCTAAACCTATCCCATAGTTTGTAGACACAATAACTTTTGATCAAACCACTCAATATGCTCTAATTGGGATTTTTCTTTAACAAAAATATCTATCAGAATACAAATTGGCCTAAATTGATGAAGAAATTTGATTTTTAAAATATTTTTATTGTATGTGTTTTATATCAGAAAGTAAAAAATATTGTTTTTTTTTTCAAAATTGTTGCTCTTTTTCTGTTCAGTTAAAGACCGTAAAGGCAAAGTTTGGACAAAATGGAGGAAAGGGACATATAGTATAATACTGTGGGGTTTTATTATAAAAAGTTTAAAATCATTACACTGCAGCGCTGATTTTTTAAAAAAAATTCTAATTTAGTTATGCATAACAAAGATGCAAACCATCTCACAGGCAAGTGTGCCAGTTCTCTTACCAAACAGTGAAACAATGATTTCCAAATGATAAGAGATCAACAGTGCAGAAATCAACCAATCAGGGGACCACCACTCAGGATATCACTGACTCCACCACCTCCAAAGTCCTTCACTGGTTATCCAAAGCCAGCACCTCAAAGTAATAATGGTTAGGAGAAAGAACAAAAGACCATAGAGTAGTATGCTAAAACCACATGATTTATTAAAAGTAGATATATTTTTTTTAAATTGAGTAACACAGGAAAAACACATCACTCCGGGGATTAACAGCAGGTGTACAACATCATATGCCACTGGCCTCACCCAGTATCAAAATATCTATTTGTCCTCCCAGAATTGCCAAAGATGGGTTCCAAGTCTGACATTTAATGTGGGATTTATCACCTTATTTCTCAGGCCTATGATTTGAAAGGAAAGGCTCCACCTTTTCAGATGATGGCTCATTCTACCAGGAGTTTTGGTGTCTATCCATCATCAGGCTTCATTGGCTGAATACACAGAATGCTGCAGACCAATTAGCAATGAGCCAATGCTGCAGCCTTGTTTAAATAGCCCGTTTGGCACCAGTATTTGGTGACAGGCATGTGCCTGGCCGTGAGTGTGCACATTGACTGAAACCTTCATCAGTGCTATGGGCCAGCCTTCCTTGACACTGGTCTTTGGTCCACACTTTTACAAGATTTTGAGAGGTGGATGTGAGAGCTGCTGAGGATTCAGCTTTTGGTCGATAATGTCTTTCAGGCTGTTGTATAGATTATTTTTGGTCTGTTTGTGGTTGCTGTGTTTTCTTCCCTTTTGGGTATTGATTTATGATATTTATGTGAGTAATGGATAATAGAGCTGCTTTTTGTCCCATGATATACAAAAAAGCAAACTGGATGTTTGACTTACCTGTAAAATCTATTTCTTAGAGTCTACAGACACAGAGATTCCTCCTCTCATTGTTAGGATGTATTGCTTGCTACAAAACTGAGATATTTCCTGTATGAGAGAGGTTATGTAGGAGAAGACTTTCTGTCTTTTTGACAGTGTCCAATCGCCTTTAGGTGGCACATAACCCTGTAAAGAATAATAGATCTCCCTTGTGCCCCGTGATTTATTCCAAGAAGAGGATTTTGCAGGTGGGTCAAAAATTCAGATATTACTGAAAATAGAGACATCTGCAGGTCAGAGACATAAAAACCACAATGTTATTGTGAAAAACATAAATGTCATTCAAGGAATCAAATATTTCAACTGTAATTTGTGGTATAGAAGTTGGGAGCCTGATCCCCACCTAGGCTACCAAAAGGTTTGGGGGCAGTTTGGACTATTGCGGTACAGTAGGAGCAGTAAAATCAATAGTATAACAAGGGTGTAAAATTTACATGCGATTTTATTGATGCCAAAAAACAAATCATCATTTACATATTAAAAACATGATAGCGATACAAATATTTGTCACCGGTGAGTAATTGCAGTAGAACAATTGAACATAGATGTCATTTTCCTCAACTAGTTTCGCGGACATTAGCCGCTTCATCGGGAGGTTATCTGTGATTGAATCAAAGGAACAATATGATGATTGAAAGATAAAAGAATATAGCATTGTCATACAGCATCATAATTAAAAACGTTTCTTTAGGGATAAAGATGGGGAAAGAGCGCCACAGCTTACCCATGCTCCAGTAGGCTTGAAGCTCGCAATACTACCACCTGTTAGAAGGTCCCCCGTGGCAACTCGGGGGAACTGCATGGTGCGCTGGTTGGTGCGCTGGTTGGTACGCTGGTTGGAGTCTAGGTAAAGTATAGAGACCGGTATAGTATCGGCTTATCAAAATAAAACTAGTGAAGGAGTGAAGGGAAATTGTGAAGGACTGGTAAGTGAACTTAGATAAAAGGGAAGAAAAAAGAGGGAAAAAGATGTCCGTGGAGGGTGACCTCTTCTAAACATTCTACTTTTTGTCTTTCCCATAGGAGACTCAGGCAGGGGTGGACAAGCTACAATCTGCTTCCACCCTGGGCCTGCGCCCTTAGGGCTTTCTACTGGGGCCACACACTGGCAACTTCTCCCCTAGTGGGGTTGCCACCCCCCGGATCCAATTAGTCTCATTATCAACATTACCAGGTATATCCAGCTTCTCCTTAGTCACCTCATTCAACACCAACGCACCCATTTTTCGTTGTTATAATCTTGCCTTCACCACCCTAAAACCCCCCCTTTCTTACTCCTTTCCCCAGTCACCAAACCCTCCTTTTCACTATCCCCCCTTTTTCGCTCCAATCTTGCTGTCCTCCTCCCCCACATTCACCCTTCGTCTTCCTTTTCCCTCCTTGTCCCCATCCCTTGTTCTGTTCCAACCTTCCTTCCCCTCTCTCTTTTCCCTCCAACCCTCCGTCTTCATCACACAGTCACCTCCACCTTCACCCTCACTTGGTTTACCACTCACCCCTTCCCTTGTCCCCAAGATCAATCACTTTTCACGATTTAACCTTCACTTATTATTTGTAGTTCCATTTATTTCACAAATTCTTGGGCACATGTGATTACATCTTTTTCCCTCTTTTTTCTTCCCTTTTATCTAAGTTCACTTACCAGTCCTTCACAATTTCCCTTCACTCCTTCACTAGTTTTATTTTGATAAGCCGATACTATACCGATCTCTATACTTTATCTACCTAGACTCCAACCAGCGCACCATGCAGTTCCCCCGAGTTGCCACGGGGGACCTTCTAACAGGTGGTAGTATTGCGAGCTTCAAGCCTACTGGAGCATGGGTAAGCTGTGGCGCTCTTTCCCCATCTTTATCCCTAAAGAAACGTTTTTAATTATGATGCTGTATGACAATGCTATATTCTTTTATCTTTCAATCATCATATTGTTCCTTTGATTCAATCACAGATAACCTCCCAATGAAGCGGCTAATGTCCGCGAAACTAGTTGAGGAAAATGACATCTGTGTTCAATTGTTCTACTGCAATTACTCACCGGTGACAAATATTTGTATCGCTATCATGTTTTTAATATGTAAATGATGATTTGTTTTTTTGGCATCAATAAAATCACATGTAAATTTTACACCCTTGTTATACTATTGATTTTACTGCTCCTACTGTACCGCAATAGTCCAAACTGCCCCCAAATCTTTTGGTAGCCTAGGTGGGGATCAGGCTCCCAACTTCTATACTACTTGATTTCTGGATGATGGTACAAGTTCTCATATTCTATTTCTGCTCTCTATTACAAGAGGTCCAACTTATTCTTTGTGGTGTTATTGGTTGATTTTTTAACATTTTGATTTGCTTTATTTTTCCTCACCAATTTTCTCCTTCCAATCACCATCATAAATGCTCAGGTCAAGCTCAAGCAGTTTTACATGCAAATTGCATCAATGTTTTCACATTAATGTCTGACTGTTTATGCCTCTTGAGCTGTTAATAAACCTACAACTCAGCAGATGAATAATGTAAACTAAATTTTTCTTAAAAATTTGTTTTGTGCAATGGGGCCACACAAGGTCCAGGAGCCATGACCTGCAACTGCTAAGGTGGAAAAAATATACAAGTCTCTCTTATGGCAACAGTTATTCTATTACCAAAAAGATCCTATTAAAGCTATGTAAGTCCACATGCTTTTAAATAAAAAAAAATACGTTATACTTACCTGCTTTGTGCAAGGATATTACACAGAGCAGTTGCGTATCTCCTCTTTTTTGGTCCACCATGGGCACTGTCCACTCCTCCTCTTATCTGAGTGCCCTCTCAGCAAGTTGTGTGCTGAGTGAGCATCTGTGTGGGCACATTCCCAAATTGGGCTGTGTACGTCCATAGACACACACAGTGCAGCTCAGCCATGCTCCACGCTCCCTCCTTACAGGATGTGACTGAAAGCAGTATTGAACGATGGATCCATAGTTGCCCGAGTCTCCTGTAACAAGAGGAAGAAAACAAGAGCAGTACTGCAGCTGAGCACATTACTGGTTCAAGGGGGGATGAAAGAGGAGGAGAGGGAAACATTTGTAACTTAATACAGAGAATGTATTAAGAATGCATTATGGTACCAAACCTTTTGTGTTTAGAATGACTTTAAGTACTTTTTTAGGAAAACGCATTTGTGCCACAATTTGATCTTTAAACAAAGGCATAGAAAAAATCCTGACCCCCCCAGAAAAAAAAACATACCAGGTTGCATTCTACACCACAAGCAATGAAGAGTGTTCCACAATTCTCTTAAACACATAACAGCAATTGAGGTGGCTTGGAACTTTCTGGCTTATCAAGGTCCAGACTTACCTGCTAAGAACCCTACAAATAGGTGAATTCTTCAGCATTAGTACTGCAGCATCCACAATACTATACCCTTTATTTATTTTTTAAGAAATAGAACTTATGTAAATACACCAAAGGTAGGAACAGAACCAAATTCATGGTATGACTAGCTGCCTTGATGGCAACATATGAATACAATACAGGACAAAGTAGAGCAGGATGAGGATTTGCATTACAATACATATTTTAGGAGAAGAAAAAGACCCACTGTTTATTTGAAGAACTCTAATGACCAGGTGAGATGGCTTGATGGCTTTTTGATGTTACAAACTGGGCAAGTATGAACTATGCAGTATGAATGGGCATTAAGTACTAATGTGAACATTCTCTAAGCTTGTACACAAAACTTGTTGCAGGCAAACCAGTGGAAGCATGCAGCAGATACATGCATAAGTTTGTAATTCTGAGACATAATTGGGGCAGGTAACTATGGCTGATCATCTGGCAGCAAACATAGAAGCACCCCCAACTAAGTCCAAGGTTGCTCCCTTAGGGGAGATGGTATTTATATTTATAATGCTCCTGTGAATTAAATAAATCATCAAAATGGAGAACATACTGTATTCAAATGATATCTCAAGAACTATTTAATCTATATTTAGACTATTATTTTTTATTAGATGACACTTCTACAACTGCCTTCAGATTAAATGATCACAACGAATTAATAGCTGTAATTAGCTGATTCCTAGAGACTTAATTTACTTATCATATGTGTTACAAATGAATTCCAAAATACTGCCTTAATTTATTATAGTAAAATATATTTTATATGAATGGATATATATTTGTTAGATTTAAGGCCCGTACACACGATCGGACTTTTTAACAACCAACATGCAAATTAGCTAGTTTGGACCAACATCCGACAGTGTGTACGCTCCATCGGACCAACTTTTTCCAGGTTTCATCGGACTTTTGTTGGCTGTGCGAACGGACCAACTTTCTGCCAACAAAAGTCCGATGGACCAAAGTCCGACCGTGTGTACACAAAACCATCGGACTTTTGTCCAAAGTGCAAACACGCATGCTCGGGAGGAAGGACCAGCATGAAGAGGTCGGTCTTGTAAACCTAGCGTTCGTTAACTAGATAGCACATTCGTGATGTGTGAAATTCCGAATTTGCTAAATGCAGTGCACATTCTTTGCATTTTTAATGTTTTTAGATTGCATCGGATTTGTTGGTGATACCTACAAAGAACGAACATACATATTTTACATTGGATTTGTGTTCTAATGATTATCAATAACAAACGTTAAACATATTTTGAACATATTATTTATTGTTAATTCACAACATAAAAAACTTAAGTAAATTAATATAGACATATTTTCTGTCCACCAAATTTGAACTAAAAAATTAAAAATATAAACAGAAAATAGTACACCCAAAACCAACAAACAAATATAGCCTGTTAAATCATACTTTAAACCACAAAAAATAGGCAAAATTAGTAGCCCCTAAACTCCCCAGACCACTGGCCTTGTTGGGCATCCTGCGGCTGATTTTGCCACTGACCACCATGCTGCTGAGGTGGCTGTGCTTGCTGAGGTGGGTAGGGTTACTGAGGTGGGTAGGGTTGCTGAGGTGGGTAGGGTTGCTGAGGTGGGTAGGGTTGCTGTGGAGGAGGTAAAGTTGTGTGTTCCAAATTGCAGACGTGCGAGTTTGAGGTGAGCTCTCGTTTCCTGGCCTTGCTGAATAGCTGTATGATGATCCCTTCACATAGCTACCTTTGGTCTGGGTCGATTTCTCGCAGCCTATTGGCTGTAAAACAGCCAAACCCTTCAGCACTATCGGGTGCTGTCGTTATGACTGATGTAGCCCTAGCCAGGAAGTCAGCTGTGGCCTCATCCAGGTGGTGGCTCTTCCTGGCTCTTTTCTTGGGAGGGCGCAGGAGAGGAATTCTGAACTCTGTGCTTGGTTGGCTGCTGGGCCCAGCCTCTTCTTGGCTCAGAAGTTCCTCCTTTGTGAAAAAACAACATGATTTTAATTTGTGGTCATCAATCACAAACCTTTCATCTGTTTACTTTTCTAATTTTGAATGTGTCCAATTATTAAAGACTATCAATTTGACTCCATCATTTCTCATTCTTGTTGAAAAACTTTCTGGCCACTACTTGTCCATTGATATGTAACTTTTTTTGGAAACACAACTAATTATTAGGCATACTAGCATCTAATTAGCAACATATCTAATATATATATAGATAGATAGATAGATAGATAGATAGATAGATAGATAGATAGATAGATAGATAGACAGAGAGAGAGAGATGGCAAGATTTTAAACAATGCTATACCTGGGTCAAGCTGAGCTCCTCCTCTTCTTCATCCTGTGTAGGATCCTGCTCAGTATCACTGACGTCAGCTGATGCAGAGGGTAAAGTTGACAGGGATTTTCTTGGGACCGTTTGGTCTTTTAAAAAAGCAAGGCTATTGAAGTACCATAGCTTCGGTACATAGACCTCTTCAGTTCCTGCTCCAGATCGTTTGGATTCCTCAATTTTCCTGAGTTCCCTTTTGTGGACACTTCTGAGGGCACCAATTTTGTTTTTTACCATAGTGTAGTTTGCTCTGGGGTATACGGTTTTCGCCAAGTCCACAAGTTGTAGCATTGCTGCCATCCTTTTATTTTTGTCAGGGTATTCTTTATTTTTTACTTGCCACAGACAGGTGAGCTCCCTATACTTCTCGATAAATTGAGCAATGAATTCGGGGGAATTCAATTTGGATTTCATCGTTTTGATTGCTGCAAAACAGTAAAAAACAAACCATAATGGGTGGCGTATATTTCAGAAGCTGCTCACAATATGGGCATTTATTTAAGCCAGGGGTGCCCAACCTTTTAAAGAGCGAGGACCATCGAAGCAACTTGGTAACTGGTCGTGGGCCAAAATAATTGTAATGGACAGATGACAGGTTTGGATCTACCCCACATATGGCGAATGGATATGGACACAGCTTATGCTACTCTATGGGCCCTCCAATTCAATCTGTCAGGAGGGGACGTTTCCCCTTATTTTTTTTGCGTATCTGATTGAAGGTAAGCAGGGGTAAAGGGACATAGAGGGTGCATGGAGGGTCCGATTGTGTCCTAAGGCTGCTTTCACTATGATGTGCCACGTGCACCTGTGACTTTCCTGCAGATTATCTGTACTTTATAGTGCAGCAAAGCCACATGTAATTACTAGACTTGTGCAAAAAAAAAAAAAAAAAAAAAGTTTTTGTACATTGTTATCTTCAAAATAGCTAATTTCGGTAGGTTGTATTCGTTAATTAAAGTTAATACGTTTTTAAAAAAACTAGTTATTAATAGTATACAATATTCATTAGACAGAATCTCAAATCCTATCGAATTAATTCGTTAGAAACGATATAATTTACTTCGTATATTTGGAAATGCGTTCCTTTTATTTAGACATTCTGATGCATTCGTTTGTCGGAAAGCTGCCAAATTCGTCCGAACTTCGATTCGTTACGAAACGAATTGTACAAGCCTAGTATTAATCAAACTCTATACAGCTCAGTGCAGGTAACCTGCAGGTGTGTGTTTCAAGGTGGGTGTTTGTGCATGTTTACAATATTTAACAACAGTCCAAGTACTAAATTACATCTTCAAAGCAAAAGACAATCATTTAAAAGTACCAGCGGTAAAGAGAAATTAATAAAATGTACCTTTCGTCCGTGTCTACCTTCGTACTGCGTTGTATTGCGTCGGCTTGCGTCGTTTAGCGTCGGCTTGCGTTCGTCTCCCGCCAGAACGGTACATTGCACCACACGTTCGTGCTTTATACACGGCGTATGCGTGAACCCTCCGCCCTCCAAGCGTCATGACGTCAAGCCTTGACCATACACATTCAGCAAAGCATCGTTATTACTAATTAACATTTGTGTCCCATCGACGTTAATTTTTTTCTTTCTTCATGTCCCGAATATATTCATTCATAAATATTTAGCTTCTTTCATTTACATACAAAGACTTCGTAAAAAGAGAAAAGACTTCGTAAAAAGAGAATTTCAGTGTTTCAACATTTATATCGTGTATGTAGTGTATTCCTTCGTATCTTCCGTTCGGAAATTTCTACAGGCCGCGTGTTAAGCATGGATATACCATTACGCATGCGCGAACCACCGCTTGCGTCGCCCGCCCCCGACGTTCCTTTTCTCGGATATTCCCCGCCCCTTATCCCCTCGTTGTGTAGTCGGAGTAAATATGGCGGGAGAACAACATGCGAGGAGGAGGTTTAAGGCCACAAACATGGCATTTGACGGAATGGTGGAGATGGTGCGGATTCTGGTCAAGGACGACTACGATGGCAAGCATGGGCCATACCTGCACCCCAACATGGTGAAGGACAGAATCCTCACCAAAGTCGTGAGGAGGCTGGAGGAGAAGTTCGGGGTCCATCGGTCCAAAGACCAGCTGAGAAAACACTGGTCGGACATCAAGACCAGGGAGCCGGACCAGTTTATGCAAATCAAAAAGGCGCTGAAAAACAGTAAGTACCTGTCGTACATAAGTCTATGCCGTTCGTATATGTATGTCATCGTTCGTACGGTGCTGTTTTGTAAATGCGTGGCTGTTTTGTAAATGCAATGTTTTGATATTTAATACGTGATTGTTGATGAATATGTGCACTGACAGTATATTTTTGATTTAATTCCATGTTATTTTTTTCAGCTTTGCATTTTTTGTGTATATTTAGTAATGTCGTTATTTCTGGATGTTCCGAATGTCAAATGTTGAGAGTTCAGAATGGTCGTATTTACGAATGTTTCTTTTCGTAAATACGACCATTCTGAACTCTCAACATTTGATAATTCAGAACATCCAGAACCAACGATACTTGGAAACTGTCGTTATTTCTGGATGTTCCGAATGTCAAATGTTGAGAGTTCAGAATGGTCGTATTTACGAATGTTTCTTTTCATAAATACGTCCATTCTGAACTCTCAACATTTGATAATTCAGAACATCCAGAACCAACGATACTTGGAAACTGTCGTTATTTCTGGATGTTCCGAATGTCAAATGTTGAGAGTTCAGAATGGACGTATTTACGAAAAGAAACATTCGTAAATATGACCATTCTGAACTCTCAACATTTGACATTCGGAACATCCAGAAATAACGACAGTTTCCAAGTATCGTTGGTTCTGGATGTTCTGAATTATCAAATGTTGAGAGATCAGAATGGACGTATTTACGAAAAGAAACATTCGTAAATACGACCATTCTGAACTCTCAACATTTGACATTCGGAACATCCAGAAATAACGACAGTTTCCAAGTATCGTTGGTTCTGGATGTTCTGAATTATCAAATGTTGAGAGTTCAGAATGGTCGTATTTACGAATGTTTCTTTTCGTAAATACGTCCATTCTTCAGAATGGTCAAAATATAGTAAATTGGAATGTAAGGAGAGGGCATTCAACAGCTTTTTACACAGCTGGATTCAGGAGCACTAGTGTGCGACATCAGAGAAATTCGGTCAAGAAAGGTTAATTCTTTCAGTTTTATTAAAAAGGAAATTTCATCATTAGGGATGAGCCGAACACCCCCCGTTCGGCTCGCACCAGAACCCGCGAACGGACCTAAAGTCCGTGCGAGCTTTAGAACCCTATTAGTTATAATGGATGCGAACGTTCGAAATTAAAAGTGCTCATTTTAAAGGCTAATATGCATGTTAATGTCATAAAAAGTGTTTGGGGACCTGGGTCCTGCCCCAGGGGACATGTATCAATGCAAAATTTTTTTTTTAAAAACGGCCGTTTTTTTCAGGAGCAGTGATTTTAATAATGCTTAAATTGAAACAATAAAAGTGTAATATTCCTTTAAATTTCGTACCTGGGGGGTGTCTATAGTATGCCTGTAAAGGGGCGCATGTTTCCCGTGTTTAGAACTGTCTCTGCGCAAAGTGTCATTTTTGAAAGTAAAAAAGCTATTTAAAATCACTCGCGGCTAATGTTAATTCACGGCTCCCGTAACACAGAGAACAGTGATTCATTGAAACTCATTCATAAAAAAAAGTCATTGATAAAAAATAAAAAAAATGAAAAAAAAAAAGCGTAGGGGTCCCCCAAATTCAATAACCAGGCCCTTCAGGTCTGGGTTGGATATTAAGGGGGATCCCAGCAAAAAAAAAAAAAAAAATGGCGTAGGGTCCCCCTCAAAATCCATACCAGACCCTTGAGGTCTGGTATGGATTTTAAGGGGAACCCTAGCCAAAAAAATGGCGTGGGGTCCCCCTCAAAATCCATACCAGACCCTTATCCGAGCACGCAACCTGGCAGGCCGCAGGAAAAGAGGGGGGGACGAGAGCGGCCCCCCCTCTCGCCTGAACCGTACCAGGCCACATGCCCTCAACATTGGGAGGATGCTTTGGGGGTCTAAGACCCCTAAAGCACCTTGTCCCCATGTTGATGAGGACAAGGGCCTCTTCCCCACAACCCTGGCCGGTGGTTGTGGGGGTCTGCGGGCGGGGGGCTTATCGGAATCTGGAAGCCCCCTTTAACAAGGGGACCCCCAGATCCCGGCCCCCCCCCCGGTGTGAAATGGTAAGGGGGTACAAAAGTACCCCTACCATTTCACCAAAAAAGTGGCAAAAATGGTAAAAATGACAGGAGACAGTCTTTGACAATTCCTTTATTAAAATCTTCTTTCTTCTTTCTTCATCCTTCGGATTCTTCATCTTCTCCTTCCTTCATCTTCTTCCATCTTCTTCTTCCATTTTCTTCTTCCTCCGATCCGCTTCTTCTTGCGCTGGTCTTCTCGTCCTTCTCGTCCGGCATCTTCTTCCGTCGGCGTCGGTGTCTTCTTGGGCCGCTCCGCGCAATGGGAGGCTCCGCTGTGTGAGGCTCCGCTCCATCTGACAGGTCTTTAAAACGGAGGGCACCTGGTGACCCCGCCCCCCTGACGTCATGGGGAAAGCCATCATGGAATTCCCATGACGTCCCTGTGCGTCAGAGGGGGCGGGGTCACCAGGTGCCCTCCATTATAAAAGACCTGTCAGACGGAGCGGAGCCTCACACAGCGGGAGTCTCCCATTGCGCGGAGCGGCCCAAGAAGAGACAGAGACACCGACGCCGACGCCGACGGAAGAAGATGCCGGACGAGAAGGACGAGAAGACCAGCGCAAGAAGAAGCGGATCGGAGGAAGAAGAAAATGGAAGAAGAAGATGGAAGAAGATGAAGGAAGGAGAAGATGAAGAAACCGAAGGATGAAGAAAGAAGAAAGAAGATTTTAATAAAGGAATTGTCAAAGACTGTCTCCTGTCATTTTTACCATTTTTGCCACTTTTTGGTGAAATGGTAGGGGTACTTTTGTACCCCCTTACCATTTCACACAGGGGGGGGGCCGGGATCTGGGGGGGTCCCCTTGTTAAAGGGGGCTTCCAGATTCCGATAAGCCCCCCGCCCGCAGACCCCCACAACCACCGGCCAGGGTTGTGGGGAAGAGGCCCTTGTCCTCATCAACATGGGGACAAGGTGCTTTAGGGGTCTTTAGGGGACCCCCAAAGCATCCTCCCAATGTTGAGGGCATGTGGCCTGGTACGGTTCAGGCGAGAGGGGGGGCCGCTCTCGTCCCCCCCTCTTTTCCTGCGGCCTGCCAGGTTGCGTGCTCGGATAAGGGTCTGGTATGGATTTTGAGGGGGACCCCACGCCATTTTTTTTGGCTAGGGTTCCCCTTAAAATCCATACCAGACCTCAAGGGTCTGGTATGGATTTTGAGGGGGACCCTACGCCATTTTTTTTTTTTTTTTTGGCTGGGATCCCCCTTAATATCCATCCCAGACCTGAAGGGCCTGGTTATTGAATTTGGGGGGACCCCTACGCTTTTTTTTTGTTTTTTTATTAATGAATGACAGCTCTCTGTGTTACAGGAGCCATCAATTCATTAGCCGCGAGTGATTTAAATAGCTTTCTTCCTGCAAAAATGACACTTTTTTGCAGGGAAAGTTCTAAGCACAGGAAACCTGCCCCCCTTCACAGGCCACCTATAGACACCCCCCAGATGTGATACTGCAATGCTGTTCTAACAGCATGCACACACATATCCCCAGAAATAAAGCACATATTGTTGTCAGCAGTCAGCAGCACACTGACACGCTGACACTGTCTGAAACATAATATGTGAGGCCGCCGTGGGGCGTGTACTAAAGCCCCTGAGCTATAATTGGCTACAGGCATCCTGCCTGTAGCCAATTATGGCTCTCCTCGCTGCCGGCGCTGTGATTGGCCAAGCATGCGGGGTCACAGTGCATGCTTGGCCAATCATCAGCCAGCATTGCACTGCGCGGGCCGCAATGCATTGCGGGGCCGCTCGCATCACACGAATTTGATGCGAGCGGCCCCAATAGTTCTGGGCTCGCCGAGCGAGCGAACACCCGGTGCTCGATTCGAACATGGGTTCGAATCGAACACCGGGCTCATCCTTATTCATCATGTCTTGAACTTTGATCTCTTGATAAACAGACAATTGTACACCACCGCAAAGCAATGTTTACCGTCTGTGCGCTAAAAGTATACCTTTTGTTTGATTCTCATAGGGGAGCAAAGACTCAGGCACCCAAATCGCAGGGACGCCCTATCTCAGCCAGACCCCCACCCTCACCGGGCCAAACATCGGTGCCAGGACCCCCACCCTCGCCAGGACACCCATCCTCGCCAGGACCCCCACCCTTGCCAGGACCCCCATCCTCGCCAGGACCCCCACCCTCGCCAGGACACCCATCCTCGCCAGGACCCCCACCCTCGCCAGGACCCCCACCCTCGCCAGGACACCCATCCTCGCCAGGACCCCCACCCTCGCCAGGACCCCCATCCTCGCCAGGACCCCCACCCTCGCCAGGACCCCCACCCTCGCCAGGACCCCCACCCTCACCGGCCTGTTTGGGAAATTAGTCCCAGCGATCCGGAGGATGTTGTGGAAGAGGAGGTGGAGGAAGTGACAGAGATGTCACCAGGTGAGTGTCTGACACCACTGTTTCACCACTGTTGCACATAATCTATGTCTGGCCACACCTTTATTACTAAATTTTTTTTTCTTACTTTTTTTAGATGATGTGCTGGTTTTGGAGCAACAACCGTTCACTCAGGACAGTGCGCAGAGGCTCATCGGCCAAATAATGGGGTGGAACGGGGAAATAGATGCCATGCGCAATCGACTGAACATCATGCAGCAGCAAATAAAGGATATGATTGATATTTTGGCCAGAATAAATTAAATTGAAAAAATCTAACTTTTCAATCATATCTAGTTCTTCATTTGCTGCTGCATGATGTTGACTCGATTGCGCATCATTATACTTGCAAAGTTTATTTGTTTTTATTGTTTTTATATTTTTACAAAACTTGATGAAAAAATAAAAATAAAAAATTTTTGATGTTCAAAAAAAATCATCAAAAAATAAAAAAAATATATATATATTTTGGATGTTCCAAAAAAAAATCCAAAAAAAAAAATAAAAAATTTTTTTGATGTTCAAAAAAAATCATCAAAAAATAAAAAAAAATATATATATTTTGGATGTTCCAAAAAAAAATCCAAAAAAAAAAAAAAAAGATGAAAAGGCACATGTGAATGTGCACAGAATAAAAAAAGTTGAAACAAAACCAATGTGTGCCTTCTTATTTCAATGCTCAATATCAGTATATTTGTTACGTGGTTGTAGTTGCATTGACCATGTACTCTAAAATGTGTGTAGGTGAAATACAGCACAATCTAAAAGTTAGCTAGAATTGAGATGGATACCTCATGTTGCACATCAGGTTGGTTCAAACTAGTGGCAAAAAGGACAAAGATCATGGCTAGTTGCAAACATATAAGAAACAGACAACAGTCTTTCAAATTAAAGAATATTTTATTTTTTTATTACAATTGTAACTAATTATCCAAAACATTTTGCTGCCAAGGCACTGCCCCTCGACCAATAAAGTAGTCGGTGTATTGTTGGCGGACAACACGCCCATTCTGGAGGCCAAAACCAGCATGTGCACTTTCAAGTGATCACGGACTCTTCAGCTGGTTCACCCGTTGCCCCTAAGGCAATGTAGCTGGAAGCATTCCTCCGTAGAAAATTGTGGAGGATGCAGCAGCATAACACCACATGATTTAATTTATATTCAGCCAAGTTTATGGCAGTTAAAAAGATCCGGAATCGGCTGGACATTATGCCAAAGGCATTTTCTACTACCCTTCGGGCACGAGAGAGCCTGTAATTAAAAATTTGTTGCTCTGGGGTCAGATTCCGCATTGGGAAGGGCTTTAGAATATGTGGCCCCAAAGAAAATGCATCATCTGCCACAAAAACAAAATTGAGGCCCTCCACATTGTCCTGAGCACGTGGCAAATTTAAGGTTCCTCTCTGCAGCCGGTCATAAAATTCTGTGTTCATCATAACTCCTCCATCTGAGTGACGACCATTAATACCAACGTCTACATATAAAAAATCATATTTTGCTGACACCACAGCAAGGAGGACAATGCTAGAAAAACCTTTATAATTAAAAAAATAGGATCCGGAATTTGGTGGTGGCACTATCCTCACATGTTTGCCATCAATGGCACCTCCGCAGTTGGGGAAATCCCATAAATTGGCAAACTGCGCAGCAACATCCTGCCATTCCTGGCTGTTTTTCGGAAACTGTGGAGTCAAACAAATAAAGAAAAAATTAATACCGGAGTACATTAAATTGCAAACATATTTGACACAAACATTGTGGGCCAAAATAATATTCTAACATTTAAAAGTGCATTTCAAGAACAAAATAAAAAGGTACAATTATATGGTCCCTCACCCCCTCTGGTGGCACATTAAAAAAAGCTTAGGAAGGGGGAGTTGAATGGGTATCTGTTTTGGACAAGTAAACCTCAACACTTCCAGGAGAACTAAAGGCATTAAAATTTAAGTTTAATTTGGGTAAGCCATCCATCTTGACAAGATTACCAGGCCAGTGGACAGCAGTGGCGGTGCGTGCATAGAGGGCGCAGGAGCGCCGCCCCCCCTCTCCTGCACCGCTCTATCACCAATAGATAGATTCATGCATTGCATGAATCTAGCTATTGTCACCGCTGCCGCCCCCCTATTCAGGTGTCCGGCCCCTTGTCGGGCGCCGGGCATCTGAATTACAGCGGGGGGGTGTTTCTGGAAGCGCCATTTTAGAGCTGTAAAGCTCGAATAGGGGACCTTATTAGAGCGGTGTGCTCTAATAGGCTTCCAGAAGTGTAAACAGCGGGCGCAATGCTTTGCGTTCGCTGCTTACACAGTATTGTGTTAGCGAAGCGAATACATCGCTTCCCTAACACAGACCCGCCTCTCAGCCTATCAGGTTGCCGGTCTGTGTTACCGGTCCCCTGATTGGCTGAAGTCACAGGCGCTGTGATTGGACGCCTAGGCGTCCAATCACTGCAGAAGACAGGAGCGCAGGAGAAGATGAGGAGACACCGCTCGCCGCCTGACAAGGTAAGTGCCATTGGCAGCATTTAATGGGCACAGTGACAGCGTTAGATGGGCATAGTGGCAGTGTTAGATGGGCACAGTGGCAGCGTTTGATGGGCACAGTGGCAGCGTTTTAATGGGCACAGTGGCAGCGTTTAATGGGCACAGTGGCAGCGTTTGATGGCACAGTGAGGCTGTTTGTTTTGCGCCCCCCCAAAAAATTGGAGCACCAGCCGCCACTGGTGGACAGGTAAGAAGTGGAATAAAACAAAAATATGAATGCACATTGACAAAATCTATACACATTTTGACATACATCGTACAAAATAATAAAAAGGATAATTAATTATAAGTATTTGTTAAGATGAAGTTAAAAAGCAAGGAAGTAGGCACAGCACAGGGATGTTGGGAGCTATTCATAATGAGAAAAAAATCATGATGAAAGTATAATTTGTCGATTTTGAAGCTAATCAGGCAGGCCATTTCACTACATTTAGGCAACAATCTTAAGTCAAAAAATAAGGTACACAGTATATGTGTTTTGCCAAATCTGCAGATGGAGTAGTTGTGTTGGTTGACTCTGCATTTTCTAATATTTTATTAGATTTTATTTGTAATTTTTTGGAGGTTGGGGGGGTGTGGGGGGAGGGGGGGAGTGTTTCAAACTAAATAAGAGACTCTTTTTAAGGGCAGGAATAATATTGGGACACATTTTAGGCGGTGTTTAGGGTAATGAAGGAAGCATAATAAATACAGTGTTAAGTACTAGACTACGTGTGGATGGGCCCAGGGTAGCATGCTGGGGAGGTTAGGGGAGGAAAATATGCATGTAGGCCACGAAAAAGGTTAAGGCATGCATGAGGACAAAGAGGACATTCAATCACACCATATTCCAAAAATGTGGAGGATGGAATGGCCAAAAAAAATAAAATGCATTACAAAACATGACGGTGATATTAAAGCAAAAATACTTACACGAATATAGTCCTTCTGCAATACTTGAATGATGGCACAACATGTGTCAGGGATAATGACTCCCAGAGCCTGGGGAGAGATACCTGTTGTAAATTTTATATCCTGGAGACTCCTCCCTGTCGCCAAATAGCGCAAAGTGGCTATGAGCCTTTGCTCTGCTGGTATTGCAGCCCGCATGCATGTGTCCTGCTTCGCAATATAGGGGGACAGCAAGGACAATAATTGCTGAAAGCAGGAGTCCGTCATTCTGAGATAATTGCGGAAATCATTCGGATTGTTCTCCTGTAGCTCACGCAGTAACGGCATATGGCTGAATTGGTTACGATTAAGTAGCCAAGTTTTGGTCCAAACACTTCTTATCCCAGTATTGCGCCTATTTCTAGACTGGGCTCGAGTCACAGCAATTACTCCAAGCCCATAAACAGCACGCTCTCTCCTAGGATCGCGCAACATGGCTGGCCAAAACGGTCGGAAAGGAACACGGACCGAAAACTACTCGAATCACCACTGACCAAACGTCTGCTAGCTCGAAGTTAGCAGACGGAGCCCGAAGGGTGACGCAAGAGAATTGAACGTCCTCTTTTGAAGCGTCGTCAGTACGTTGTAACGTCACTACGTTCGTGTTGGTTGACTCAAAAGTCCGACCGTGTGTATGCAATACCAACTTGAGGGCCAACGCCCTTTGGACAAAAATCCACGGGAAAGTTGGTCCACGGTCCGATCGTGTGTACGGGCCTCTACAGTTACATGTCATGTCACCCAATGCTAATGAAAAAAGAGTCTAAATGGAAGGGTTTGTGTAGCTTGAGTTTTATAAACAAAACAAATATATTCCAATATAAAACAAGTCACAATAATATTTGTTAATACTAGTAACCATTAAATTAAAGGCTAAATGTTTTGTAATTGGAGATATATATATTTTCTCTTATAGCATGTTACATATGGGCACTCAACAACAATGTAGGAAAAAGTTAGAAGTTAAACCTCTGTCTCTTTTTTACTGTTTGTGCTTTTGTTGGTATGATCCCCTCACTTACACCTTCCAAGTACTTCCCTATAATAATATAAGCTCTTATCCCCATAACCCTAACTGTAAAATATATTTTAATCTGTTCCCTAATTCTACTTTATCCCTTAAATACCCTTTTATTCTATTGGAAACCTGCATTATCCCAAATATAACACAACTGTGTTATTCCAACACTGAAAATATATCATAAACATCAACTGACTATACCAACAGTTTCCAAAAGAAAAATAAATTCTATGCAGGTCTTCTCTTACAGTTTTCAGTTTTTGGAATACGTAATGAGGTGAATGATTTTTTTTATGAAATCAGACAATGCAAAAAAGATGTGCCTGTTTTGAAGTACTTTGAAAGCTTTAAATCGCTACCCATTTGCAAGAATGAGACAAGTCCACTTGAAAACATTCTGTTGTACAGTTTACAACATGTACTGCTTATTCTTTTAGCCCTTCAGAATTTGTCCTTCCCTTCTTATGGTTCTCATTTTAATTTTTTTCTCTTACTTTCTATGACTCTTTCTATGACTCCATTTATCTTGAAACAAAACAAAGTATGGTGGCCTTGCATAGTTATCTTTTAGCATGTGGTCTTCTGTATTATTTTGATCTGACCTTTCTAATAATGATGTTGGACTATACTTTCTCACTATCAAAAGATGTGTTTTAGGTCAGACTATGAAACTTCCTGACTTTAAAAAGAGATTGTATTTAGAGTTATTCTCAAGTAAAAAAAAAAAAAAATGGAGCAAAATCAGAGCATCCTGGGTTTTATTAAAACATATCTAAACCAAAAAACTTTTATATATTTTTTAAGCAGGGAATAGTTGTATTTGTGTCATGTTTTTCTTTTTGCAGTCTGTGGTCTACTACAGAAACGTTCTATTGCAGAGACACAACAGGACGTAAGTAGAAAGTGCTCCAGAGAAAGAAGAAAATCCATTTTATTTGAAAGGCAAAGTTGTGGGCAAGAAAATATGTCACCTCTATTTCTGCTCTTCTGATAACTGTCACATTTCAGGTTTTCCATTACTTTCCTCTAGCAGCTTCCTCCACCCATGATACACAGCACAGATGCATGGATTTCCTGCTGCAGCTATTGTATTTTGACAACTAACCTCACCTGCTGCCAAAATATCTAAACAGCAGGTGGATTTTATTTGATCCACTGTTCAGCCAACAATTTTCTGCCCTAGCTACTTCAACTTTTCAATTGCAGATTATTGAGTGGGAGGCAGCTGAAAGGGCCACCCACTAAGTGAATTTTGGCTGGCCCAGCAGGAACCAGAAGAAATTTGAACAGAGTATGGCCAGCTTAAGACAATTGTTACAAAATAGAGAGAAGACAACAAAAGTACCCTAAGGGAATACATATTTGCAATCTGACCCATTTGATAAGAAAGACCATTTTAGACGTCAGTAGATAAACCTAGCTGATAGATATAAGGGAAACAATGTATCAGTTCATTTTTCCGTAGGGTAAATATTTTCTTTTCAAAATTGTAGACAATTTGAAGAAGACACAATATTCAAGAATAGAATAAGAAACAAATTCTATTCAAATGAAAACTGGAAATCCTTTGAATTGAAAAAAATAAGCTATAACAGCATATAAGCATTTTTGTGGTATCTCCCTACTAAATGTCCCTATTTAAATTCCAACTGAACTTTAGTTTTGCCCTTTCACTGCTGAATCAGGGCTAAAGATTACTTAACTACCCTCAAAACATTATATATTATCTGAAAGCATAGGTCCTTTATAATAAAATTATTGCAGTTGAAATGTTTATGTCTCAGAATAATTGTGCCGTTTTCTACTTTTGTTCAGGGAGAAGTAATTTGATATTTTCATTAATTTTGGAGATACATTTTTTGTTGATAGGGCCTTTATTTTAGGTTAAACAGATTGTTTTTCTATGAGGCTTCTCACAAAAAAATGGGCTGTTTTGGGGTGGCTTTTTTAAGTTTTAATTTTAGAAGAAAAGGATAATATAACCCAGGTTTAAAACAATGCATCTCTTGTAACTTATAACTTTAACCCTCAGATTGAAATACTCTGAACAATCATTTGCGTAAAATTTTGGTGTAGTCTATTATTTTTGTTTTCCTTTTTTATTTTTGTTTCCTTTCTTCTAAATTTCTTTCTCTATTTAAAGTTTAACTATAGAATTAACTTGGTGACCTCCCAGGCCTACAGTTTGAACCCATTTGGGTGTAGGCTTGTCCAGGACATCAAGAACTGAATAACCCTATACCAACTTCCTTTACATTATAGTTATCACTACCAATGTTGAATATTGTATATGGCAATTTGATTTGTATTGTTACTTGCTTTACATGAATAAAAATGTATTGGTTAAAAAAAAACAATGCATCCCCTCTGCCCATACAAATGCTGCATGCTTTTTTTTTTTTCTGGCTCTATTGTGATCATGTGATCACTAAGCTCAGCTCCATTGTGTCAGTGACTGGCTGCTGCAGCTGATGGTAAGGACAACAGGGGAGCAATGGAAGCCAGCAGATGACATCAGAGGTCTGTGTAACCAGCCGTGTAGTTGAACTAAGTATTGACACTGACATTTGCATTGATTTATACTTTAGGTTTGAGATGCTCGAAGCACAGCATCGTTTTGTGGCCACAATTTTAGTTTTAAGTAACTACTTTATGTTTGCAGCATACTGCTTCATCTTTTGAAAGAAAAAAAAGAAAAAAACTAAGACAAAATCAGTGTTAGGCACTAGTTAAGAATTATGTAGACCTAACATCCCTGATTAAAGCTGTCCTGATCCTCCCCAGCATCTTATTTCCTGAGTAAAAATCCTATCTGTGCACTTTGTCTCTAGTAAATGTCATTTAAAATTGTACTGTTGATGGCCAACGTTACACTGCTGTGTCATTTGCTGCCTCTTAATTCTTGTAGTAAAACCCCTACTTGTGCTCTTTTTTGTATTAAATGTGAGTCTAAAAGTGATTTTATGTCCTGCTGCTAGCCACATTTACAACGTTGTGTCACCTGTGGTCTCCCCTTTTCTTGTTTTAAAACCTCTACCTGTAGTCCTTGGTTCTAATTAATTTGAGTCTAAAGTTGCCATTTAAAAATAATCTGGGGTATCTTAATTCTCAATTCTGCACATTCACACTGTAATGAAGCCCGTTGTGATAAAATGCAGACATGCTATGTTTTATCACAGAACACTGTACATCAGGGGTCTCAAACTGGCGGCCCTCCAGCTGTTGCGGAACTACAAGTCCCACCATGCCTGTGCCTGACAGTGTTGTGCTTGTAACTGTCAGCCTTGCAATGCATGGGACTTGTAGTTTCTCAACAGCTGGAGGGCCGCCAGTTTGAGACCCCTGCTGTACATAGTCACATGGTACTGTATAGCAGTACAGCACATCAAATAAAATGTACATTTTTACACTTTTAATGAAGTTTGTACAAATACAAAAAAGGGAGCAGTGTGTGATGCTCTGAATTGTGCACCACACTGACCCCTACTACAGTCAGGAATAGAGTTGAGCGGACACCTGGATGTTTGGGTTTGGCCGAACTTCGGAAAAAAGTCCGGGTTCGGGAACTTGACCCGAACTTGACCCC
Source organism: Lithobates sylvaticus (assembly GCA_028564925.1). Taxonomy (NCBI): domain Eukaryota; kingdom Metazoa; phylum Chordata; class Amphibia; order Anura; family Ranidae; genus Lithobates; species Lithobates sylvaticus. Next base: position 37,176,134 of record CM053033.1, on the reverse strand, counting down.
GAACTCCGAACCCCATTGAAGTCAATGGGGCCCCGGACTTTTGAACACTAAAATGGCTGTAAAAAGGTCATGGAAAGGTCTAGAGGGCTGCAAATGGCAACAAAATGTTATTAAGAGCATGGCAAGTGATCTGCAAACAAATGTGGATAGGGAAATAACTTAAAATAACATAAAAAAAAATAAAAAATAAAAAAAAATGCTGGAGGCCCCCTTCTCAGCAGAAGAGGTACAGGAAGTCATTAAGAACCTCAGAAACTCTACGGCACGATGCCGCACATATGGTGGGAATACCCCAGAATACGCACTTTCTGGAAAAAATTATTCAATTTAATGGATAAGATAGTGGGAAAAAGGGGGCGCATGCGCGAAGCTCGACATGGTGGACGCCTTCCATTAGAGCTCCGCACTCCCCGCTGCACACTCGGGACCCTAATCACGGACTGAACCACCCCACCACCGCCCGCTCGTCAGGAAAGCCTGCTGAACCACCCCGGCACACGTTGCTATGGTCCTCACGGGACACCGGGGGAAATCCAAGCCGAAACCCATAAAAGAAGCGCTGGCCCGCGCTTCCTCCAAGATGGTGGCGAAGGCCCTCGCGAAGCAGGCCATGTCTCCTCTCCACCCGGAGCCTCCAGACACTGACGAGGAAGACGACACAGACTCAAACCTCGGGGGCTCTCCAACTATACCCGCATCAGGTATGTCGCAAAACGCCTTCCTGAAACATATGGAGAGCATGCTACAGAAAGCCCTGAAAAATACCTCAGAGCAGATCACCAACAGGCTCTCACGTGAGATAAGGGAAATAGGCCAACGCACGGCAGACCTTGAAACCAGGGTAGATGACATAGAGCTCACACTCCAGGAACATGCCCAAGAGCAAGCTGCACTAAGGGATGAAAATGCCACCCTGCTCTCACGATTAGAGGACGCCGAGAACCGCTCCCGCAGGTCCAATCTACGTTTACGCGGCATTCCTGAGGTAATAGATGATGTCCAATCCTTTACAACGGCCCTATTCCAGGAACTTGCCCCCTCTATACCCATCGAAAGGCTAGAATTCGATCGGGTCCACAGGGCCCTCACACGCCGCCAAGCTGATGGCCCCCCCCGGGACATTATAGTGAAGCTCCACTTCTTCCGCACCAAAGAACAGCTACTTACAGCTGCCCGCAAAAAAGATGAGCTTATATTCCAAACTCACCCATACCAATTATTTTCAGACTTGGCCCCCCTCACTATAGCCAAGAGGCGAGCGATGAAACCGCAATTGCAAATATTGATCCAGCACCAAATAAAGTACACTTGGAAATTCCCGTTTGCCCTCCAATTCACCCATCAGGGCCACCAGCACACCAGCACCACCCCACAAGCCCTGCAACATCTCCTGGAAAGCCTCCATCTAGTTCCTCCAGCTCAAGCCTCAGAAGTGACGCTTCCACGCACCCCAGCTAGGCTCCCTCCTCAAGCTTACTCCGCCACGCCGAACCGCCACCCTCCAGGACCCTCCTCAATCCGAAAGGGGACCCCGGCTAGATACCAAGAAGAAGACCAGTTCCTCAGTCCGAAGTCCCGCACAGCACGCTGACATCTCAGCTATAACTCTTCTTTTTTTTCCAGCTTGTCCCTCCTGTGTCCTCTCTAGGTAACCGTGGAACCAACACGTATGTTTGAACAGTCTTCAACGGCAGCCGTCCATATTATCTTGTTATCCAGGTTGGAAAGTTTGAATTTGGACGCCCTGCTGAGCTGACGTTTCTTCCACACCGACACCTAGAAGACAACAGCTGGGTATGTAACCTACACCCCCAGTAGGACAGCTCCTGACACCCACCTACCTCCTCGGAGGTCCACCGATGGTTCAGTCACCATCTCCATCTTCACCGTCCCATACACTCACATGCCCATGTTGTACTACATTGTACTACTTCTTGTTGGACTTAATTTTGTTTAGCTAGTACATATACCTTCAATTGATTTCGTACCAATTGCTTGATGTTTATGCTTGATATTCAGTTCCCCCCCTCCCTTTTCATTTTTTTTTGCCGCCCTCATCCTTACCCCCCCCATTCAGTATGAACACCGCTCTGCCTCATGCCTCTGGCCTGACTGAGCTTCAGGCCGGACGCATGACGCTCATGGCGCTAGTAGCCTCTTCATTGGTTCTATCTATATGACCACCCTCTATGACGGTTATACATTGCATTGCTCTCTACCAGCTCTCTCTTAACCAACCCGGCCCTTCCCTCCCTCTCCTCCCCACCCCCCCCCCCCCCCCCACCCCCCCCTCCCCCCCCCCATCCCCCTCCCCCCTCCCCCTCCTCCCTCCCCCCTCCCTCCCTCCTCCCCCCTCAAACGCCTCCCCCCCCCCTCTTTTCCTCCTTCCAACCCCCCCCCCCACCCCCACTCACCCACACCCCGCTGGGTCATACGTTTTTTTTTGATAGCCAATATTAAAATCCAGTACACTCTGAAGCACTTTAACGAAACCGTTACTCCTACCATGTACTCCCCCTCCTCCCCTTTCCCCCTCTCTCCCCCATCTCGCGCTCTCCTCCCACCACCTTCTCCCCCCACGAACTGAAATTAACTGATCTATTTCTCTACCCTCTCACCATGTGAGCCTTAAACACTCATTCTACCTTAGCCACGCTACACCCCTGTGCAGCGGGGAGCAGTCACTGCCCCCCCTAAAACTTAGTACTCTCACTCTCCGGCCGGATTTTTAGCCGCAGAGTCAGAGTGCCCCTTTGTCGGGCCTATTCCAGCCCCACAATTTCAATTCTACATTCATTGTTTAGCCCTACGACCAGTAAACACCCTCCCTTGCCCTCTCTCCTCTTTCTTCTCCCCTTCCTCCTACTCTTCCTCATTTCCTTCTCCTCTCTTAGCCTTGACCAGGAGGCTCGCCGGACCCACACATATGACTATGTTAACCCCCCCCATCCACCCAAATGGCCCCCCTAAACATACTATCCTTAAATGTTAAGGGGCTGAACTCCCCGAATAAAAGGGTTAAGGCGTTTCAGAACTTCGCCTCATTAAAAGCAGATATAGTCGCCCTGCAGGAAACTCACTTTTCAATCCGCACCACCCCAAAATTCTTTAGCTCCCGCTACCCCAAAGTATACACAGCTTCAGCAGACACTAAACACAGAGGGGTCCTCCTCGCCTTCCATCACTCCATCCCTTTCACCCCTACACTAGAGATAAAAGACCCGAATGGTCGCTATATAATACTAGTCGGACTTCTGCAAGAAGTGGAAACGACTTTTGTCTCATATTACGCCCCAAACGTCAACCCGATGCCCTTCTTCTCTCATCTCCTAAAAGTCACCAAGGACCATTGCAAAGGAACGCTCTTTATGTGTGGTGACTCTAACTTGGTTCTACATTCCCACCTTGATAAGTCCCCTTACACCCCCGAACAATTCTCTCTCTCCAGGCAATTCCGAGCCTTGATGCAATGAGAGGCCCTGCTTGACACATGGCGGGAATGTAACCCCCTTAAAAAGAATTACACCTTCTACTCCTATCCCCACAAATCCTTCTCTAGAATTGACCATGTCTTTATCCCAATCGCTTCTGCCCCCATCCTACTCCACTCCTCCATTCACCCAATCTCCTGGTCGGACCACTGCGCAGTAGTCACCACTATCTCTTCCCTGATCCCCCGAAGTAGCGGTAGATCCTGGAGTCTGAACGAATCACATCTTACAAACCAATCCTACTGCATAGACATACAGGTGGCCCTTAAGGACTATCTAGATCACAATGCTACACCCGATATCTCCCCGATCTTACTGTGGGAAGCACATAAGCCAGTGATCCGGGGCAAGTGCATTTCAGTCGCCTCACAGATCAACAAGATCAGGAAACTTAAACTCCAACACCTTGAATCAGAATTTCAAAAATTATTCCTACAATTCCAACAATCCCCTACAGAGCCCAATAAATCCTTATTGGAGAAAGCCAAAGTGGAACTTGACCTCCTCTTGGCCGAGTCTGCGGATAAATATATCCGCAGATCCGGCCACAGGATCTACACCAAGGCAAATAAACCAGACACGTTCTTAGCCCTACGCCTACGCCAACCCCATCAAGGCCACAACCCCATAAGGCTCAAACTGGCCTCCGGCATCCACACCAGCAACCCGCTAAAGGTCCTCTCGGAGTTCCGCACACGCCTTGCTAACCTATATGAGGCAAAGGGTCCCCTGCCTTCTAACCTGACGGAGACACTGTTCCGCGACCTCTCGATCCCAAAGCTATCAGAGTCCAGCCGTGGGACTATAGATAGCACCATCTCAGTAGATGAAGTCCTCATGGCCATCAAAAATCTCAAACCAAATAAGCGCCCCGGTCCGGATGGCCTCCCGGCCTCGTACTACAAAAAATTTGCCCCCACTCTCGCCCCCCTACTCGCCAAATCTTTTAATGCTCTACTGAAACAACAATCATTTGGTCAAGATACATTGACAGCCACGATAGCAATGATCCCTAAGCCCAACACTGATCATACCCAATGGTCCAACTACAGACCCATATCCCTCCTGAATGTGGATGTTAAACTCCTGGCCAAAATTCTAGCCCTGAGGCTCAACCCGATCATAGGTAGCTTAATCTCCAAGGACCAGGTAGGTTTCATACCCCGTAGACAAGCTAGCGATAACATTCGACGAATTATTCTCCTGCAACACTTGGCCAAATCCCGCAAAATCCCTATGCACCTCCTGTCATTGGACATTAGGAAAGCCTTTGACACGGTCTCATGGCCCTACCTGCACTACATCCTGCAAAGATGGGGCTTTGGCCCCAACTTTCTTACATGGATAGACGCCCTCTACACTCGCCCCCAGGCCTATGTGCAATATTCTGGATTCAAATCGGCTTACTTCCCGATCCAAAGAGGCACCAGACAGGGGTGCCCCCTTTCCCCTTTAATATTTGCCTTAGTTATTGAACCCCTGGCTGCCCTGATCCGTTCCAATCAGAGCATCCAGGGACTGGAAATAGCTGGCACCTCCCACAAACTAAGCCTCTTTGCAGATGACGCGCTACTATTTATCACCTCCCCACACACCACTTTACCCAACCTCCTACACCTATTGGACAAATTCGCTAAGATATCAGGCCTGGAAGTCAATCGAGAAAAATCTAAAGCCCTTAATGTGTCCCTCCCTCAATCTGATCTCCTCCTACTACAATCCAATTTCCCTTTTACGTGGTCCTCTTCTTCCATCCCGTACCTAGGAATCAAACTAACTAGTGACCCTTCTCACCTATTTCAAGCAAATTACCTCCCAATGTTGAGAAACCTCTCCGCCCTTCTCAACTCCTGGCTCCCGCTGTGTGTCTCATGGCTGGGCCGGATAGCCGCAGTAAAGATGTCCCTACTACCGAAACTCCTGTACCTATATAGAGTCTTACCCATCACTATCCCTCCCTATTTTCATAGGGTGATACAACACCGAGCTCTTAAATACATATGGGGACCAAAAAAACCCAGAATCACGCGTTCCACTATGCTCCGTAGTAAACTCTGGGGTGGTCTAGGAGTGCCCAACTTTGCACACTACTTCCACGCAGCCCAACTAGCCCAATTATCCTTATACCACGCAAAGACGGAAATACCCCTATGGGTGACATTAGAAGCAATAGACACCCACCCCATCCCGGTCTCCAATTTACTATGGATCCCCAAATCGAGCCGAGCTTCAATTAGGAACCCGGTTACACTCCACTCGCTGAAAATCTGGGACAGGCTCTCCAAAACCTTTCGCCTAATATCACCCCATCAACCACTCCTTTCCTTTCTAGGCCATCCGCTCTTCCCCCCTGCTTACACCGACCCACTCGCCTTCCACGCCTGGGGGCAGGCGGGTCTGACTCGTATCCATGATATGCTCTCTCGAGGTAACATAATATTATTCCCTGACCTGCAGACCCGTTTCCATCTCCCCCCGAGGGAGTGTTTTCGCTACCTCCAAATTTCTCACTTCATTCGGACCACTATAGGTCCGAACATCACTGGCACGAGCCTTACAACGTTCGAGAGCATATGCGACTCGGACCCGCATGCCCCAGGCATTATCTCCCAGCTCTACGCCCACCTTACCTCCCCACCGGCCTCCCCACCCACATATGTGACGACATGGGCCAAAGACCTTCAGATAGACCTAGACCCTGATGCGTTATCTACTATTTGGACCAACACAAAAATAGCCTCTCAAAATATCGTTGCCTCAGAAGCCAATTACAAAGTCCTTATGAGATGGTACCTGGTTCCGTCCAGGATTGCCAAATTTACCCCATCATGCTCTCCCAATTGCTTCAGAGGATGCACAGAAATAGGCACCCACCTCCATATATGGTGGACCTGCCCGATCGCAAGAGACTTTTGGGCAACGATATTTCGTATGGCCTCAACTCTCCTTGGCCGAGACATCCCTCCGGACCCCTCCTTCGCCCTCCTGAATCTTCCCTCAATGGACTTACCTAAGGCGCAACTCCGCCTCCTGCTCCAACTCCTCACAGCAGCCAAACAGACACTAGCGAGAAGCTGGAAGACCCCCAACCTGAATATAGCCGAGGTCAGAAATAGAGTCACACAAGCAATGATACATAGTAAAATTGAAGCCACAATCTTAGATAGAATCCCCCAACATTCGAAGACCTGGCGACCCTGGGCAGACAAATTCCTTCCGCCCGACTTCGACACCACGTTGCTAGAACCCTGAGCCCCCTCTAATCTAATTTGAACTTACCGTAAATTTAAACCTTACCACACCCGTGCGAGCCTCCTGGTCAAGCCCTCTCCTCCCCCCCTGGTCACCCCCCCCCTTTTTTATCCCTCCCACTCTTCTCCCCTTAACTACTACTTCCTACTCCCCCTCCTGTCCCCCTCACTCCACGCTTTATCTCACTCTCCTGCTTTACTCCTCCCAATAAAGTAACCTATACTTACCCCTGAATGACCCTTGCTGTAACCACCGTTACTCCGGCAGAGCTTCCCCTCAACCTCATGTAACTCTTTGTTGGGACCCTGGTCCCGGTTTTGCACTTGCTTATGTGTTTTGCGTATCGTTTGAGTTTCAATAATGCTTCGACTGGCACAGTGTTTTTTGTCTCATTCTCTTTACCCGTTTTGCACCAGTTGTAACCTTTCGCTCTGTGTATTGTTGTATAATGTTACATCATATCCTGTAACAGCGAATGTCTCATTACTTTGTATGTTTCTTTGACACCAATAAAATTATTTGAAAGAAGATAGTGGGAAAATAAAATACTTGGAAATTTTAAAAAAATGAAAAAATTATAATCTTGACCTAGGAGGACGAAATTCAAATGGAGTAGGAGGTTGAGGTGGCGGTGGATGTGGCGGTGTAGGTGGAAGCGGCGGTGGAGGAGGACGAGGTAGCCAACACTGGTTCAAAAATACAACAATGGCTGGGTAAGGCTAGTGGTGAATGATGTGTCGAATTCTGTCCCCCGTCGCATAGTGTCCGCCCTGTACTGCGCTTGCTAAGTACGTAGGACAAGGGGATTTTTAAACTCTCCGAAGACGATGCGCGGTGACTCCAGGTTCAAGCCACATCATCCGAGGTTGAAGCCTAGCCAAGCGAGCCCGTGAGGGGCCCTGTTACTATGTGCTACCGTATGTCCACTTGGATGGTCGGGCTTGAACCTGCACTCACTGCGCAGGCGACGTTCATCTTTGGAGATTTTGTGAATCTCCTTGTCCTCCGTACTGCGCAAGCACTGCACCTGCGCAGTAAGTGGCCGGACACTATCCGATAGCAAGACAGTTTTCGTCAGAACATCGGTATATGTGTCTATTCTGCACAAGGTACGGACAAGTCCTGTGGGATCCATGCCTGGTTCATTTTAATGAACGTGAGCTTGTCCACATTGGCTCTGGACAGGCGGCTGCGCTTGTCTGTGATAACGCCCCCTGCCGTGCTAAATACACGTTCAGATAATACACTGGCGGCAGGGCAGGCCAGCACCTTCAAGGCGTAAAGGGCAAGCTCAGGCCATGTGCCCAATTTGGAGACCCAGAAGTTGAAGGGGGCAGACCCGTCATGCAGTACGTGTAGGCGTGTGCACACATATTGCTCCACCATGTTGGTGAAATGCTGCCTCCTGCTAAGACGTTCCATCTCAGCTGGTGGTGCTGGTTGTTGTGGCGTGCTGACAATGCTTTTCCACATTCCGGCCATGCTAACCCTGCCTTGCGAGGTGCTGGCGGTGCCCTGGCTTCGTTGGCGACCTCTTCCTCCTCCTCTGCCTTCGCCTTGTGCTTCCACCGTACCCCCGCTTCCAAGTGGGAATGCCACCAGCAGCGCGTCTACCAGCGTGCGCTTGTACTTGCGCATCTTACGATCACGCTCCAGTGAGGTAATTAAGGAGGGCACGTTGTCCTTGTAAGGGGGATTCAGCAGGGTGGCCACCCAATAATCAGCACCAGTTAAAATGTGGGCAACTCGGCGGTCGTTGCGGAGACACTGCAGCATGTAATCGCTCATGTGTGCCAGGCTGCCCAGAGGCAAGGAAAAACTGTCCTCTGTGGGAGGTGTATCGTCTGTGTCCTCTGTATCCCCCCAGCCACGCACCAGTGATGGACATGAGCTGGTCTGGGTGCCACCCTGCTGTGAACATGGTTCCTCCTCCTTCTCCATCTCCTCCTCATCCTCCACCTCGTCATCCTCCAGAACTGTGCCCTTGCTGCCAGACAATTGTGTACCTGGCGCTTGTTGGTGCAGGAACCCACCCTCGTAGCCACTTGTAAATGACTGCCCTGAAAGCCTTGGAAATGAACCCTCTTCCTCCTCCTCCTCCTCCTCATCCTGTGCCACATCCTCTTCCATCATCGCCTTAAGAGTTTTTTCAAGGAGGCATAGAACTGAGATAGTAACGCTGAGAACGGCGTCATCGGCACTGGCCATGTCGGTGGAGTACTCAAAACAGCGCAACAAGGCACACAGGTCTGGAGGCCCAGTTATTGGCGGTGAAGTGGTGCTGTTCCGCAGAGCGACTCACGCATGCGTGCTGCAGCTGAAACTCCACTATCGCCTGCTGCTGCTCGCACAGTCTGGCAAGCATGTGCAAGGTGGAGTTCCACCTTGTGGGCACGTCACATATGAGACGGTGAGCGGGAAGGCCGAAGTTACGCTGCAGCGCTGACAGGCGAGCAGCAGCAGGGTGAGAACGCCGAAAGTGCGCACAGACGGCCCCCACTTTCTGCAGCAGCTCTGGCATATCGGGGTAATTCTTCAGGAACCGCTGGACCACCAAGTTTAGCACATGCGCCAGGCAAGGGATGTGCGTCAAACCGGCAAGGCCCAGAGCTGCTACGAGATTTCGCCCATTATCGCACACCACCAGGCCAGGCTTGAGGCTCACTGCCACCAGCCACTCATCGGTCTGTTGTTCCATGTCCCTCAACAACTCCTGCGCGGTGTGGGGTTTTTCCCCCAAACAGGAAAGTTTTAAAACTGCCTGCTGTCGTTTAGCCCTGGCTGTGCTGAAGTTGGTGGTGAAGGTGTTACGCTGACCGGATGAGGAGGCGGTAGAGGATGAGGAGGCGGAGTAGGAGGAGTTAGCAACAGTAGGCAAACTGAAGTGCCCTGCAATCCTCGGTGGTGGAAGGACATGCGCCAAAGTGCTATCCGCCTCAGGCCCAGCCGCCACTACATTTACCCAGTGTGCTGTTAGGGAGATATAACGTCCCTGACCGTGCTTATTGGTCCACGCATCCGTAGTTAGGTGGACCTTGCCACAGATGGCGTTGCGCAGTGCACACCTGATTTTGTCCCCCACTTGGTTGTGCAGGGAAGTGATAGCTCGTCTGGAAAAGTAGTGGCGGCTGGGCACGACGTACTGTGGGACAGCCAATGACATCAGCCTTTGAAAACTCTGCGTCTCCACCAGACGGAATGACAGCATTTCAAAGGCGAGCAATTTTGAAATGCTGGCATTCAGGGCCAGGGATCGCGGGTGGCTAGGGGGGTACTTCCTCTTCCGCTCCAGTGTTTGGGAAATAGAGAGCTGAAAGCTTCCATGGGACATTGTGGAGATGGTTGGTGACCCAGGTGGTAGTGTTGCTGGCAGATCCTCTGTTTGCGGGTTGGCAGGTGTCACTGTCACTACAGAGGTGGATGAAGAGGCGGAGACTGCAGCAGAAGAGGAAGCAGGAGGAGCCAGAGACCTTTCTTGGTTTTTGCGGTGTCTATTCCACTGCATCTTGTGCTTTGCACTTAGATGCCTGGTCATGCAGGTTGTGCTCAGGTTGAGAACGTTTATGCCTTGCTTCAAGCTCTGATTGCACAGCGTGCAAACCACTCGTGTCTTGTCATCAGGACATTGTCTGAAGAACTGCCACGCTAGGGAACTCCTTGGACCTGGCTTTTGTGTGCCCGGTCCCTTGCTGCATTGGGCAGTAGCAGATGTACTGTCTAGGGGACGGACGCTCCGCTTTTGCACCCTGCTCCCTCTTCTGCTGTGCTGGTGGCTCTGTGCGACCACCGCCTCTTCCTCTGAACTACACTGGTCACCTGCATGACGTTGATTCCATGTGGGGTCAAGGACCTCATCGTCCTCCACATCATCTTCCACACAAAATTCACCCCTGCCCTCCTTGTCGGTCTGCACAATGGCGAAAGCAGCAGCAGTTGGCACCTGTGTTTCGTCATCATCCGAGACGTGCTGCGTTGGTCCTCCCATGTACTCATCATGAAACATAAGTGGTTGGGCATCAGTGCACACAATCTCTTCCACTTCTGAGGCAGGGCTAGGTGGATGGCCCTGGGAAACCCTGCTAACAGAGTCATCAAAAAGCAGAAGAGACTGCTGCATGATTTGGGGCTCAGACTGATTGGCTGATTTGCAAGGGGGTGAGGTGAAAGACTGATGGACATCGGCTGCAGGTGCCAACTCTGACCTTTCATCAGGAGACTGGGTGGGAGACAATGTGAAGGAACCGGAGGCACTGTCAGCAGCAACCCAATCTACTATCGCCTGTACTTGTCCTGGCCTCGACATTCGTACAGCCTCATTAGGCGCGCCAAAATACTGCTGCAGGCTCTGTCGCTTACTCGCACCTGTGGAAGGTGTTTCACTAGTGCGTGTAGCTGGCACAGATCGACCACGTCCTCTCCCTGCAACAGGAGCGCCACCAGCAGCACCACGACTCGGGCCACGTCCCCTTTTTGATGATCTCCTCATATTTTCAAAATTTATGATCTTGCCCTAAATGGGTGTTTTTGTATATAGCAGAATACACGTACAGTGTCTAAAGCGTTTATGAAAATGCAGAAAATGCTATTGGGAAGAAAAAAAAACACTGCAAAATTTTTTTTTTTGTAATGTTTTTGCAATATCAGACTACACGGACAGTATGTGAAGCGTTTATGAAAATGCAGAAAATGCTATTGGGAAGAAAAAAAAACACTGCAAAATTGTTTTTTTTTGCAATGTTTTTGCAATATCAGACTACACGGATAGTATGTAAAGCGTTTATGAAAACGCAGAAAATGCTATTGGGAAGAAAAAAAAACACTGCTGCAGCTAGGGTCCCGAAATGACATTGCTGCAGATGGATACAGTTGACTGACTTTGGGGCCCTGTATCTCGGGGCCACTTGGTGTTAGGAACTCCATATTTGGATATGTTGTAGTGTTGGTTCCACTGGGTTTGCACTGGGTTTGGGCACTGGGTTTGCACACCAAATGGGGTTGGGGTTCCTAGCACTAAGTGGCCCTGAGATACGGGGCCGCAAAGTCGGGTCGGAAAATTATTTTTCTTGCTGCAGAAAATTGCTTGACTCGAGTATAAGCCGAGGGGGGCACTTTCAGCACAAAAAAAAAATGTGCTGAAAAACTTGGTTTATACTCGAGTATATACGGTAATAGTTTCAGCCTGATAGAGAATGCATGTTCAAAATAGTCATATAGAAGGTACAATAGTTTAGAAGGGAGGAGTGATAAATAGTGGTGTTGTATTTCAAATAAAATGCTTACCATGAAATTAAAGATTTTTTTTTTATTGTTAGATTTCTATAAAATGACTGCTATAATGGAAGGGGTTAACTTCAGTGTCTGGCTTAAACAAATACAAAAATTGCACTTTGTAAGGGATTTTTCCCCAGAGCTTAGTGAATGTGGTGACATTTCACTTTGCAAAGAATATCCAATCACATGCAAGGAAAATAAAAATATATATTTTCTTAAATGCACATGATTGGGTGATGTCAGCAGAGCTTCACCTCAATGACAAAGCACTTGTAAGTTTGGCAACTTGTTGCAGGCTCCTGGACAGCATTGCCCACCGGTAGGGTCAAGGAGGTTTAGCAAGCATGGATAAAAGGTGATTATAACAAAGTCATTTTACTGCAACCGTAATACACAGGCAGCACTCAGTGGGGTGTGTTGCTGTGGTATTCATTTAGAACGCTACTCAAATACACAGTTACAGCAGGTGCCAACAGACTTACAATGCAGTGCACCATGATGCAAGCACTATTCAATGTGGTGCATTGCATTAAAAAAACACACACGCACAGGTATGTTTTTTTTTTTTTCCATTGTCATTCATAGGCAGCTCATTCTCGATAAAATGGCTGTTTTAATGCAACACATGCTAACATGTATATACAGTTGTAGCTGTCATATGTGGAAAATATAAGGCTGCTATTAGATTATAAATATTAATCCAATAATAGTGAGAAACGACAACATGCATATGCTTGAGCAGATTAGCTTTTGATTGTTGCAGCACAAAATACTAAAAATGCAGGTATATTGGACAGTCACACAAATATCTAGTGAATATTTAAAATGAACAGACACACCAAGAGCAGTTTTGATAACAAGCATAAAACAAAACATTACTGGACATCAAACTACATTAAGTCTCTTACACATAAAATTTACAAAAAACATTACACAAAATAACAAGACTTAAACATAGACGCCTATTCCCAATTTCCCAAAAAGTCAAATGATACTTAGCTCTAGTAGTTGAATGTCAACAGCTTACACTGGATATCTGGATAAACAGGAACAGGACAAGGATGAGTCTTGGCCGCATACTTGATATTTCCACAGCTCCAAAAAAAAACTCCTCTCCATGGTAGGGACTCTATATTTATAGTCCTGTATACCAGAGACCACCCACAGGATGTAGTCATTTCTCTTGACCACTCACAAGTGTTTTTGTGAGTGGTGTCAGCAAGACATGGTTGAACTTCCCCCAAAACCACATGGTCAATTAAATAAGCGGCAGCCATCTTTAAACACACAACGTCAGCTTGCTCACTAAACCACCTGTGGGTGAGAGATATTATTACACATATATGAGGACATTTGTAATGAATAAGTTAAAAATATTCACAACTAATACCGTAGCACACTGAAATGGAACTGCATAGTGTGAAGGGGCCCAATATTTTGTTCTGCACTGCTGGCCATGCTATGTGGGGACTTGAGGAGGAGGCTTCCCAAAATGGCTTACGATATGTGCTTTTCATGTTTTAAGAAACAATAAAGACTAAAAAAAATCACAGCTGCTTTATTATGTTTGAGATTTTAGCAAACATGTTTTAAAGAAGTTAGATTTGTATGTGTTATGCAATATATTAAAAAGACAGATATAATTGCCTCATGATTGATTTTGACTTAAAGGATAAGGAAACATTTGTGCTGAACAGCTGATCTGTGTGCTGACCCCATAGAAGTCTCCAGAGTTCTACTGCTCCTGTATAGGAAATGGGGCCCATACCCAGTATTTAGTTGCAGTGCGGCTGATCCACTCTTACCTCCAGAAGCCCCTGCACTTAGCAAACAACTCCCACCACAGGCGGTCTCCCATTACTAATAACTTATTTGTGGCTCTGTTCAGTAGATTATGACACATGTTTGAGTTATGAATCAGATATTAGTGAAGAGAGACTTCCTGTGTTGGGATCCATAAAGATCACTACAGGTTGGAGGAAGTCAGCAGCACTGTTATAAATGCCAGGTCCACTGTGGAGTGTAGTGTAGAGTATTTGAGATAATCCAGAATAATACCAAAGGGGTTTATTTACTAAAACTAGAGAGTGCAAAATCTGGTGCAATTCTGCATAGAAACCAATCAGCTTCCAGGTTTTATAGCCAAAGCTTAATTGAACACACTGAAGTTAGAAGCTGATTGGCTACCATGCACAGCTACACCAGATTCTGAGTGCACCAGTTTTAGTGAATCTGCCCCATTGCGTCACTACTGCACATGCAAGGTAGCATCAACATTTAAATGTAGACCAGCACTATTAGGAACAACCCTAACCAGTGGTAAGCACGTCCAAAATGGTCCTCTAAAGCAGGAGAGTCAGTGTTGCAATAGGATATGTTTTATTTCATTTCTGACTCTATTAACTTAAACCACCAATCCCCATCCCAAACCAATCTCTGATGGTGGTGGGGAAGACTTCATCTGGAGTTACAGGAGAAAGATCCTTGCAGAGGCAACACTCATCCCTGCAACTGCAACATAATGTGTACAGCCATGATCATTACAAATAATCGCTAACTGTGCAAACAACCCAAAATAAATGCAACTTCTAACAGCCTGTCATTGCAGTGTTTGGGCTCAGCAGCTGGAACTATCCACACAGCTGTCAAACCCAGCAGCAGGAATCTACTGGTTTGCGTGGTGGCTAAATAACACGTGAATGCAGCCCTAGATAGTGAGTTATAATTTTTATTTTGCTGGCTAGTTGGTAAGTATGCTAGGAAATACATTTTGCTTAGATTGTTGTCATGTTCCGGTTTCCTTTCACAACACATAAAAAATGGACAGATGTATTTGTTTTAGCCTAAACTGGTCGGGTGTATACAAGCTGTCTGTAAATCTCCCTTGGGCAGGGACTGATAGAAGTGGCCTATATACAATCTATTCTTCCACATTTGTTCATACATTTATGCTTCTGCCCTACTTAGCTGCATTTAAGGTATAGAGACTATAACCTCCAAATTCAAAGAAAAATGTATGCAAGTTTTATCAAGCAGTAGGGAATCAATGCATTGTATAACAGTTCAGGAAGCACCTTGCTGTTTTCGTACTTGTTTTGCTTCTGGGAAACAGTTGACTGCAGGGGAAGTCAAATAATAAACAATAAAATATTGTAAGGCAAGACAGAAAGACACAATAAAAGTATAATAATGACTTTTTTACAGAAAGACAACAACTGGTTTCTTTAGAAGCTGACTTGCATTATAAAAAACTCAATTTCTGTTTGCAACGTTGAATGTTGTCTGTGGGGGTTTTAATTTATCCAGGGCAAGATATAGCTAGCAATAGTTAGTCACATTTAACTGAACTTGTTCTGTAATGTTTAAGATGTGTCACCACTGATCCGTGACTCCTCAGTTCAAAGAACTGTCAGGATCATACCCCAGCATTTATAGTATAACCACGTGCACAGCTCTTTCCCAATTCTCACAATCATGGTAGTGTCACGAAACATGTCAAGACAGATGTTGATTGTCCAAGAACATGACAGAAGGTGTGAAATTTAAGGCATGATGATAAAGAGCTTTCAAACTAGACCAACCATCAATAAGCTGGAGGAGGGGATGTCAACATCACCAATCACCCTGAGACTATTTTAACATCTTTACCTAGGTAATTTAAACAATTAACAAGTCCCGGACTTTATTTCACTATAGTAACTGTGTTATGTACAGTAAATTAAAACAAGAATATTTCATACATTTTCTCTATGCAGACTCTTGTGATTATTTGAAATATAGCCTAAGTTTTATTAAAAATGTTTTTAGAAAAATCAGCACAAGGGATGGTATTTACAGTTGATAGGAAATGTTTTTTGTGCTGATGGCAGCTGTCCAAACTGAGGTTTTGTGTCCTCTCCCCCCTAACAGCAGTAATTTTCTTCTGCTGCAGGGTCAATACAGCTATTGGCCTTGTCAAGCATGCTGACTATGCTTGCCCTTTCTTCCCACCTCCTCCATTCATAGAAACTTTATTATACTTTTATCAATGAAAAGGGCTTTATGAATGAAGGATAGCCAAATTAATGCAGTATATCTGAGGAATCTCTGAAAGTCTGTCTAGGCTGCCTAGCTTTGTAGGTGTTGATTTCATCTGGAAGAATTTTTTTGGTGTAAGTTTCAGGTTTCATTTAAAACCCAAGGACCAATTTGTCAGGAATTGTCCCACCTGCTGGTAGCATTGTTAGACATCTGGCGTGCAGTACTGATGTCCACCGGCGGGTGTCTTCTGACAGTCTGGAACTGTCAGAGGAGCTCTCTCTTGCTGGTGGTATTATTTTATCTTTGGGCCGCAGTACTGGCGCCCACCAGCAGGTGGTTCCTGGTAGTGTGAAGCCAACATCATCTCCTGCGATCAGGCATCACCTGAGCCTAATTGCAGGAGCTATGTATAAATACCCTGCAAGTACACACACTGATACGTGCCACAATTTTTCTGCACCTGTTTGACAGATATACTGTATGTCAATACATTTTTTCATACATTCTTGCTTTCTAAGATTTCCTCTATAGGGAACCCCCCTAGGTACTATAATAAGAGGAATTTTTAACTTTTATTGTTATTTCTAATTGTTATGTTTTCACTTTAAGAATCAGTAAATCACTGCTCATTTAAAAATGATGTTTTTAACAAACTCTTTTTTCATTGATACATGTCCCCCAGGGAAGTACCCAGACCCCCATAACCATTGTATGCCAAATTACTTGCATATACGCCTTCAAAATGGGCAGTTTTGATTTTTTCAGTTCAGGTCCCATGGCCTTAAATAGGGTTCATTATTCGGTTCCGAGCATTTGCAATGTTCGAAAGCTCTGTCATGAACCAAACAGAGGCTCGTTCTGCCCATCTCTACTCTAGAGTCCTTTTTTATTATCTTTATTTAATCTTTTAGTCAAGACAAATACCAAAAAAATGACATAAAATTAGGGCAGTTAATCTTCCCTGTTAGATAAACAGGAACAATGGAAATGTATCTCAAACAGAATGCATTCAGCGATGTCCCACGCCAAAATGACTGCTATTGATAATAATCAAATTCCACAATTCAAAAATGTATGGAATCCCTGGATAAAATACCATTTACCTTCAAACTTTGATGATACGGTCCTTTTGCCATGGTAATTGATTAACCATTTTCAGTAACCACTCTCCCATCTAGTTACCAGACAACTACCTTATATTTATGCAGATATCTGATCCGACCTTGTGACCAACCTCTTTACATTAGATTCTTCCATTTTCCCTCCCCCCTTTTTTTTTTAGTTTTCTTTATTTAATTTATTAAGCATTATTTATTAATGAAATAGTATACACTTTATATAAACAAATAAGCTCTAAATCAGAATTTATTAGATATACGTGCTTACGATTTAATTGTTACAATCGTTTGTTGCTTTTAAAGACTTACTTTGAAAACAGATTATCAAATGTTGTTTGGTTATACAAAATAGTTTAACATTTGGAAGACACTTTATATCATACGTTTGTTTTCATTATATACTATATTACTAAATATAGAGCTTACTCAATTGTGATATCCGTTTGTATAATTGATTGTATCCTTACATATGTAATGTATCTTTGTTTGGATGTGTATTCAATAAACCTTTTTGACAAGGAAATGTATCTCAATACCACCCCAGGATCCACAAAACTCCACTATTAAAAATATAGGATTTTGGTATGTAATATAATTTGTTTATGGTATTCATCCAATATGTAACTCTTTTCCCACTTGCTTCCTTCCTATTCTTTTAATAATATACAGTAGATATAGAGTTGATGACAAAAAAGGCAGTCAAGAGCAAATATCTCTTGAAATCTTTGTATACATTCCTTTCCAGGATCGGTATACATGCTGCCATTATTTAACCTTTGACAATTGTATTTTTTTTTTATTAATTTCATATGTTCTGCAAATTGCCCAAACCTTTCAAGTACAGCTACTGTATTATCCAAGATAGATACCAACGTGGTTCAAAAGCAAATCATCCAAATAAAAATAAATGTTACCCGATTTGAAACCCACCAATATACCTGGATATTGTTTTCTAAGGACAGTGCAAGGAGATTCCACTGCAAGTTTAAAAATCAAAGCTGAACATAGGAGCCCATTGTTGTACCCCTTCAAGATCTCAAACCATCTTATAGATGTGTCGATTACTTATCAGACTTGAACTGAAGGTCTAATACAAGATTCCTATACATCAAAAATCATTTGCATTGAAGCCAAATTTAGTCAATGTCTCCAGCATATGATCCCTTTGACTACAATCAAAAGCCTTCTTGGCAAAAACACTATTTTAACACAATAAAAATTACTTGTTTTGCATCAACCATATGGTTCAAGGTGCGTATATTGAAAATTGATGTTAATACATTTAGGTAAAAATTCCTGTTATAAATGCCCTGTTAACGTATAATATTACAAAACTACTAAATCGAGCCTCATGATGCTACTAAAATTTATTCTGGCAGCAAGACTAGCTGAACAGCACACACAAAATATTTAGATAAGACCGAACTGTACACACACTATGTGAAAGCTTTTCTCGCAAAGGTTTAGCATTAACTAATGCAAACTATTGATTTCATCCTGTGGGCTTTGTTACAGGCAAATCCCTGAAGTCCCAGTGAAAGGCTCAATAAGGCTAAGACTTATCTTTCACCCTGTTTGAATACTGATTTGTAAGTTCAGATTCTTTGAAAATCAGGACAGAAAGACACTCTTGGGAATACTGATATTTTCAGAAAAAGCTTAATGAGCAACTCCAGGCGACAAGTAAAATTGGTGACCTGTTAATGTTATCTAGGAAACATGACAGCTATGCTTAAAGCAGTTATTACATATGACCTTTTATTGTGATTAAAACTTACATAGAAACAACTGATTGATAAGAATATATTTACAGAGTAATTGGCTGTACACTCAGATCCTGTGGCCAGAATGGCCTTGTAACTCAATTGTGGACATTGCAGACTTATGAGCATAGTTTAACACAGACAGCTCTACATAAAATGGAAGATATATAAAAGACAATATGACTTCCAAATGTCTGGACTACTTTTCAAATCACATTAAATACATATAATATTCATATCCCTTACAATTAAAACATTTGAATGAATAGTAGCCCAGACTGCGATTCCAAGAGGAAAACAAATCAAACACAGAGATTCTTTAACCACTTCAGCTCTGGAAGGTTTACCCCCCTTCCTGACCAGGCTATGTTTTGTGATATGGCACTGCCTTACTTTAACTGACAATTGTGCAGCCATGCAACACTGTACCCAAAAAAAATTGATGTAATTTTTTTCCCCACAAATAGAGCTTTCTTTTGGTGGTATTTGATCACCTCTGCAGTTTTAATTTTTTGCGCTTGAAATAAAGAATGACAGTTTTGAAAAAAAAAAAACATATATATTTTTACTTTCTGCTCTAAAATGCATCCATTAAAAAATGTAAAAAAAATAAAATGTCTTCATCAGTTTAGGCCAATATGTATTCTGCTACATATATTTGATAACAAAAATCCCAATAAGCGTATTTAGATGGTTTGGTGGTTTGCACAAAAGTTACAGCATCTACAATCTACGGAATATTTTTATTTATTATTTTTTTTTACTAGAAATGGCATTGATCAGTGACTTATACAGACTTCCATATTTTAGTGGACAAATTGGACACCTAACTGACACTTTTGACACTTTTTTGGTGACCAGTAACACTAATACAGTAATCAGTGCTAAAAATATGCACAGTCACTGTACTAATGACACTGGCAGGGAAGGGTTGATCAAATTGTTAAATGCGTTCCTAGGGAGTGCTTGATAACTGTGGGGGGAGGTGCTTTTACTATTTTAAGACATGGATCAGTGTTTCTGCTTCACAGAAACACAGGATCCGTGTCTTCTGTACTCACATGACAGTCTGCCTTGTTTACATAGGCAGACTGTCAATCTGATAGAGTACCAATTGATCAGCGGGTCCAGGTGGACATCGGGGTCCATGGGACCCGCTGTGTAAAATCCCAACAGAAGTGATCCAGCGGCAGCAGCGGCGCACACTCGCACCCAATACTGGATGTGCAGAATCATGTATATATGCGTGATTCTGCACAGAGTGGCCGCCCTGTAGCAGTAAATCTGCTATGGGGCAGTCATGAAGGGGTTCATTTATACATTTTTGCAGTATATGTTGTGGATCCAGGTGTCTTTTCCTTCAAGTTTTGTAAACTGTACATAAAATAGACGCTGTATTATGTCACCAAATATTTCCTTATATATAAATGTCTCTTAACAATCTATAAGTCACTTGGCATTAGTTTATGAGATCATTCTAAACTGTTAGGATCTGGAATTGGGGATAAAACACATAAATAAGTTAAAATAAAGTAAAAAATGCTGCGCTAATGTCAGGTCACCCTGAGGCTAGGTGACAGATGCACACCATAGGGATCAGTAGTGCACCACAAGGTAGTGGACCCTATGGCTGACTGCTGCAGATGTGAGTCAAGGTGGTAAGGAAGGCAGGGCCACTGGAACACCAAGACGGAGCCCACTGGGGTTAGAGCATAACATTCCCTAGTGCGCGGAGTCTAGGAGCCAGCAGGTGTTCACCAGAGCCTCTAGTGGTGAGGGTGGACTGGGCTGCAACTGGCTCCAGGTCAGGACCCCCAGGGTCCCCCAGCTCACGCCCACAGTAGGCAACAGGAGGATAGGGATAGTAAGGGAATAAGCCAAGGTCGGGGCCACAAGCAGACAAGGACAACAGAGTTCATGCCAAAGGTTCAGGGTCACTGGCAAACAAGGATAGTCAGGGACACGCCAAAAGGTCAGGGTCACGAGCAGACAAGACAAGTTGTGAACACGCCAAGGTCGGTAACAGAAACAAACGAAGAGCACACGGCAAGCAGGAAACAGGAAGCCAAACACACAAAGGTTGATCAGCAGGGTTGGCCTGCAGTGCACAGATTAATATAGAGTTCTCTGATAGGAGCTGGGGTGGAGCCATGCTAGAGGAGAGATTATAAAAGCAGTCAGGTGAGAGTCAGCTGGTCTCTAGAGATGAACACATGGAGACAGGTAAACTGACAGACAAACGCTATTGCATAACCATGACAGCTAATTTCTCCACATACACCAAAAATTGGAGTGACCACCTATTTCACATGAAATTAAATATAATTAAAAAAATGGCAATAAGTATCCCTACATACGGAACTGGCCAAGCAATATCATCTTAACCTCCCTGGCGGTATGATTATGTCTGGAATTTTGTGCTGAAAGCAGTACAATTATTTTGCATGGAAATTTGGTGTTTTTATATTGTAGGCATGCACTTCCTATCAATAACTCACTTAAATCTGTCCAAACCAGAGTCTAGTAGACATCCCGGGTATGATAAAGTTTGAAACACAAAATCATAAATTATAATAAAATAAAAATATATATAAAAATTATTCAATAATGTAATCAAATCAAAAACACAGAAATTCGCTCAGTTGCAGAATAGTCGCTGTCATTAAATTTAGTGTTTGATGATGAATTGTGATTCTAATTTATTATTTATTTAATTTATTATCGCTGTTTCTAGCTGGTCTAAAACCACTTTTGACATAAAGGGACACTTTTTGGTTGCTATGGACAATCTCCAGTTTCCAGGCAGAAAAAAATCAGTTTATTATATAAAATGACATGCAGGGCACTGGGCAGACCACTAGGGACAAAGGGGATGTGTATTTTTTTTATACAGTACTGTAATCTGTAAGATTACAGTACTGTATGTGTATTGTGTTTTTTAACTTTTTTGAATTTGGCGCCGATCTACGCTCCTGTGCGTCGTAACGTCGCAGGGAACGGAGATCAGCGGCACTCGGGCACTGTGTGAATTTAGCGGCTTGCTCACACAGCGGGGAGACATCGCAGGATCCAGGGGACAAGGTAAGTAACTTCCCCCTGTATCCTGCAATGCAAGCCCGAGTCTGGCTCGGGGGTTCCGGCTTTTGGTACCAGACTTGGGAATACCGCCGGGGGGTTAATATCACCTTTCAATGGAAATAGGAGCCATAACTTACCTGGGCATCCAACTCCTTGCTGACCTAGAAGAGCTCTACAGCAGAAAATTCCCGATGGAACTACAAAATATACACCTTGATCTCCAAAAATGGGATAAACCAACCATCTCCTGGTTTGAAAGGGGCGATCCTACCCCGGCTACTATACAAACTGCAAACACTACCTATCTGCCTACAACCTTCCTTTTTTAGACTTTATAAGTCCATATGCAGGACCTTGCTTTGGTGTAACAAAACCCCCACGGATAAGCTGGTCGAAACTGGTGCTTCCTAAAGTGTGTGGAGGAATGGGTCTTCCTGACCTACAACACTATTATCCGGCAGTTCATTTAGCATGAATCGTCGACTGGACAGTCCATAGCTAATGTAAGGACTGGGTGTCTTTAGAATACCTGGTAACGAACTCTGATCTATGTCATACTCCTTGGCTCTCCTGAAAACACGTATCTCCAAAGGCTTGAACCCATCCCCTAGTAGGAGCCACCCTACATGAGTTTGATAGGGCTTGCACTGTACACGCAGTCACAGCCAAATTATGCCCCATAATACTCCAGAGGGAGGCAACCCAGACTTCCCTCCAGGTTTATCTGATACCTTCCTGAAAACCAAATGGCCACATACGGAAATGTTGACTAAACATTTTTTTCAAAGAGGCCACTTCTTGGGGCAAACTGATCTCACTAAGCTCTCCGGCACAGGGTCATTTCCATCCAGCTTAAACACTTTTTAGATGATCTGTCCCATAAACAAGGCTTTAAAAAGATCCCCACAACCATGGAGTCGCTCTGCTCTCATTCGACACCCCAAAGTCATGTCATCTCCATGCTCTATCCCTCATTATTTGGAGAATGCTCCGCACTTTTACACACAGAATGTACCTATTGGGAATCTGCCCTGGGCTCAGAGATAGATGAGGAGGGTTGGGACTGCATTCATTTGTACATCCACAAAGGGTCCTTGAATGTATCTGTTCAGGAAAATGGATACAAATTGAAAACTTGCTGGTATAGAACCCCAGACCTGATCCATAAATTCTCCCCCTCTGTCTCTGACCACTGATGGTTTTGTGGCAAAGAGCCGGGTACATTTCTCCATATTTGGTGGGCCTGCACAGTATCTTTTACATCTAACTAAAATTCCTAAAAAACAATATTATAAGTTGGTTGCCATGCACATGATTAATGCTGCTAGGATGTGTATACCAATCTATTGGCGGTCTACATCTCCGCCTTCCATCCCTGAATGGCTTAATCAAATAAATCGCGTCGCTGAGATGGAGGAGCTGATCTATACTGCCTTAGATAATATCTGCAAATTAACTGCTACCTGGGAAACCTGGACAACCTTCAAAAGATCCCAACTATATCAAGACCTTATAAATGCTACAAACTAACTCCCAACCGGGGTGATTCTACCCCTGTCCTTAAAGACAGAACCGGACTCATGATGTGACGCATTTCAATGTTCTGATGACTAGAAGCTGGAGAGGGTAGCTGGTGGCCCGAAAATGCCAGGAAAGTACAAATACCCCCAAATAAGCCCTTTATGGAAATTTAGACAGTCCAATGTATTCAATAAGTGGCACTGAGAGTTTTTTGCCAATGTCATTTTTTGTCACAATTATTTGGAAAATAAAGTAATTTAAAATATATATATATATTTTTAAAAAAAATATTGTCAGCATTATAGCGTTATCATATAACTGATGTGGTAGTGATCAGGGACACTGACTAGTGGCAGTATGTGAAATAACAACAATAATAATAATAATAATTATAATAATAATAATTAGTAGTATTATTTTATTGTTATTTTAATATTTTTTTTTTCTTTCTTTACAATTTTTTTTCTAACACACTGTGACCAGAGCAATACAGAGTTCCCATAGTAATACTGTACTACTCTGGGGAAGTGATCAGGTTTTTTTTTTTTTTACACATGAACTTCATTGGTATAAGCAACTATTTTTATCACATTAAACTGGTTCATTCAGTGTCGTTTGTTGTGATTAGCCAATGCTAATCCCATGGTACAGATGGGCTGTGATTGGCCCTGTCTGTACCATGTGATTACTGTGACCAATCACAGCTAGCAACACACATGTATACAATGCATGGCATGAAATCCGTTCATTGTTTACAATTGTTATGTGGTCATCTGTGATTGGTCACAGCAGTCACATGGTAATGGCAGCGGGCAGGTACAGTGATCCGTTGTGTCCACCGGATCAGATCACCGCCATGACTGATCACGCCGCTGTGTGGGCCCCCCAGCCATCTGGAAGGATGTCATATGATGTGTTAAAGGCAACAAAAAACAATGCATGATGCAAACGCTGTCTGGCAGGATACAAAACCCTGTCAAACAGCCCTTTCTGGGTTCACCTCTGATGTGAATCACATGTTCTTTCCAGATAATTAGGGAAGAGATACAATAAAAGGGCACAGTGTACTTCTGCTTGTTTTGACACATTTTAATTCTTTTAGATGTTGAAACCATTGCACTTGCAAAACCAGTGCATGTATCTCAAGCATTTCAAAGCAGTAACCTCATTGCACTGGATGTCATCTTTACACTGTACTGCTGTACAAAATATCTTTCAGTTGGGTTCCTGGTGAATGCATTTTAAACAGCTGACCATTCTTGCTTAAGGGGTGACTTTTTCTTCCTTCTTTTTTTACATGTCATCTCATCTGGCAGCTTGACCTAGTGGGTGCTGATTCTGCTAACTGATGAACTATGTAACTATGAAAAACATTGCATTTACCATTGAAAAAAACAAAAAAAAACATAAGTATATATAAACGCACACTACTGTGCAAAAGTTATATATATATATATATATATATATATATATATATATATATATATATATATATATATAAAATATCTTTCATATTTTACACCTTCCAAGTAAAAAAAGGGTGTGAAATTTGCAGGAACTTGATAGGGAGTAGTGCCCATTGATTTTCAGGACAATATATGTAACCCTATAAAAAAAATTCAGTGTTCATAAAACTGACAATTCACTGCAGTTTTTTTATGCAACAAGAGATTCACAGCAGACCAGGTGAATTGCCTGCAAAGTAGATTTAAAGATATTGCTTCATTTCTAGTGCTTCAATATATAGTAAAATTCAGAGCATTATGGAATCATTTTTCAAGGCTGAGCAGATCTAACCATCTATCCCAGCCTTCAAAGTATTAGGGATTTTTGAAGTATTTAAATTTGGAACACTGAAAATGTAATGAAAAAAGTTAAAAATGTGAATTATTTCTAATGGGTAGTGTTTCAGAGTTCTATTTTTTATGCCATAATTATTATGATGGTGTTCTAAGCCTCTAACCTCAATGTACACAATCTACTGGACACATATATATGTTACTTCAAAGCAAAGAATGTAGCCATGAGCATACATTGTATTTGAGTTAGACAAATGGGAGATCAAACATCTGTCACTCGCTGTGTTGATCATGCAATTCCTATAAACACGCAACATTGACTTTGTTAAACAAAAGATTGAGTTGGGTGAAGTACAGAACCATATTGTAGTATGTGGTACATATTGCACATGTCTAATATAAATATACTCCATCTGTGCCTGTAGTGTCTGCCAAGCATGTGTTTGTCAGTGACAATTTAACATTCTACACTAACATATATAATTTACTCTGAGTTGTATTATATGATGGGAAATAGGCAGAATAAACTGCTTTTCTGTTACAGATGTATATCATAAGAAACTGACAGGTTTGAAGATTTAAAGCGGAGGGTCACACAAAAATTAAACCTCCGCTTTTTGGAACCCTCCCCCCCTCCAGTGTCACATTTGGCAGCTTTCAGGTGGGAGGGGGGACAGGTATTTGCACCTACTTCCGGGCATAGACTCCCGTGGGAGTCTATGCCTCTTCCTGTCTGACTGCGCTGTCTGCTGGGAAACACACAGGTTGCGCATTGCGCTGCGCGGCTCGCGCATGCGCAGTAGGGAACCGGGAAGTGAAGCTGCAAGGCTTAATTTCCTGATTCCCATACTGAAGATGGTGATGGCAGCATCCGAGGACCAAGGGATGGTTTGGCCTCGGGTGCCGACAACGCTGGGCCCTGGGATAGGGGAGTGTCCTTATTTTAAAAGTCAGCAGCTGCAGTATTTGTAGCTGCTGACTTTTAAAAAAAAAAAAAAAAATGCAATTGACGTCTATGGTTTCCTTGGAAATTGTTTGATTTGAGCAAACCAGAAATATGGTGTTTTGTCTCTCCTATGGATGTTTTTCATCCTTAGGAGCGACATCTCCATCCAACCAACAATATGGCTGCGGTGCTCATGTTGATTGGGTGTTTGTAGGGGCGTTTACTCCTCCGACCTCTATTTAAGCTGGCTCAGCTTACCGGAAATTAGGTCCTTGATGATGCCCTGTGGGAGGGCGAAATGTTCACGCTGTTTCCAGGAATACTGACGCCAGTTCCAGTCATTTGGAACGCACGTTTGGAACGCACGCTACAAACAATGGTTTTATATGATATGCTCCATGCTTAATGCTTGTTTTAATCCCTATTTTTGTAAGTACCCATCTTTTGTTTAAATAAACCCATTTTTTATGGTACTTCACTATTGGTTCCATTTTTTACTTCTGGGTACGTGTCTATCTGGCTCAAACTTTTCACGAGGAACCCTGGATTTGTTGACCTGACTTTCTACACACCATCCTAAAGACATCCATATCAAGCCTAAACTGACCCTCCAGACTGAAAAGCTGGGGGTCATGTTGATCTGGTGAGTGGGGATACATAAGGGGGTGTTGTGCACCTGAAGTTTCTCAAGCACTTTTCTTCTGTTTACTTTGGATTGGAGCAAATTGAGTTACTTGTGTTGGACTTTGTGTTGGTTTATTATATTTCTTCACATTTATTTATTTATTATGTTTGCGAGCGCTATATTTATATTTTTCATGACAGCTAGGATAGACCCGCTAACCCGCCGGAATGGAGGAAGGGGGTTGGATATGGTCATCACAGAACTGCAGACGGTGCTGTTGTAAGGGAAGGTAGGACTGGAGAAGATGTCTCCAAATATTTTGTAGTGTCTGTGGGTTTAGGTGTTCAGTAGCAGCACCATACAGTTGGTCCCGATAAGCAGAGGAATAATATTGTTATATAGGAGCCTAAGAAAATGAGAGACGAATGGAAGGGGAGAGGCAGTCGTTAGGTGGGTAGCATGAATACTCTACATGGAGGTTGTGTGTTGTTTGATTGCAGTGGGGATGTAATACATATAGTATTAGGCAGCGTTTTATTGTTCAAGTTGAGGTTTGGCTAAGGTATGCGGTGGAAGTATTGTGAAGGATCAGGACACAGCCTTCGTATGTTGGTGTAATAGGTAAGGTGTTTTCAAGGATAGTATTATACCAGAATTAAACTCTTTCCCTGTGGATGTCTTGTTACAGAGAGTTTTCAGGTCATGCGAAAGTTAAGGAGTGCACTTATATTGACAATAGACTGAACGTTAGATACCCTAGTGGGTAGAGTTCAGATATTTGACCTGTAGGAAGCGTTTGAACCTATGAAACATATTCTGCCATGGGATGTGCACCGTTTGACAGGTCGAGAGGTGTTAATTCCTGTAGTTGGAATGTGTATGGGTGAGATAACCCTTTGGAGAGAAAGAAATTTGAGATTGTGCCTTAAAGGGCCATGGTAGACAGTTTTAGTGCATCAATTAGTGAGCATCCAGGGCTGCAACTTGCCTCTGTGATGGCGTCTGAGGCTTGTGAGGAAGCCGCCTTGTGTGACCGGGACCGAAAGATCTCCGGAATGTTACCGCTGAGTTGTGTGTCAGTATCCCGTGGTAAACGGGAGCGGGAGGCAGAGTAGTCCCAATCTGGTTTCCCCATGTTGGCGGAGTTATGCTCCCTTTTTAGCTGCTAGATGGACCGCCGAGTGGTGGAGCGGGGAGATTAGGATGCCATCTTCGTCAGCGTCCAGGCCATGCCCCGCAATTAAATTATTATTATTTTTTTTATCCAGTGACTTTCTTTAGGGACTATTTACACTGTTGCGTTTTATCACATGGTTTGCTGCTTGCTACAACAGGTGTCCAAATTTCCCATAATAAAAAAAACTGTGTCTGTTCTTATGTCAGCACTGCATTGTGGTGAATTAAAAAAAAATATGACATCCATTTTTCCTGCATTTAATTGCTTTGGGAGGCTAATAGAAGTCCATGACAACAAACGTATGTCACATGCGTCTTGATGCATTTTCATGCATTGTCAACAGGTATTAACAAGTCTTGGTCAATGATTGTTAACTCTTTCCACACCAAATCCTAAATTAAAAAATACACCAGCACACATCAAAGCATGTCTAAAACACATATCAGTGCACAAAGGAAATGCCTATTGACGCATGACAATGCACCTGCCTAATGCTAGCAAAAATGTACCTCCATGCACATGCAAAGAACTAAATGGGCACTAAATGTTTACAAAAATATGCATACACTAGTCGGCCAGGGATTTGTGATGATTGAAGTGGT
Organism: Lithobates sylvaticus; assembly: GCA_028564925.1. NCBI lineage: Eukaryota > Metazoa > Chordata > Amphibia > Anura > Ranidae > Lithobates > Lithobates sylvaticus. The sequence continues at coordinate 37,147,471 of CM053033.1, read as the reverse complement.
AGTGCTACCAACACAGAATGATAGACTTAAGACTGTTTGTTTACAACCATAAGCTGAGGGTTTAACCACACAAATATGGCTAGTATGTTTGACCATTTGCCAAACTGCAGAAGGACTAAATTTGAGTTAAACTGGTGTTCATCTTGAACCTCATCCTTACCCATGGCCATGGAGTTATTCAGGGAGGATGTGAAAGCTGAGGAATTTTACACTCAAATCCTTTTCTATTCTAAATGAGGGCCCCACAGGCTTTTATTACTCAGTTGTAACCACTGGGCTCCCAATGTTTTATTTTTTTTTTTCCTTTAAATATACACTTACTTTTTATTTTGTGTTTTACTGTCTAAATAATGTACATTGCAAACTACTCCTTGCAATTTTAAAATGTACTTTTAACTACATGTGGGAATATGGATATATAAAACTTAAAATTATCCAAAGGTCTCCTAGTAGCAAGAAATCTTTATGTTGCAATTCATCTTTCCTTAGCACTAATTAGCATTCTCGTGAGTTTCTTTCTTTTGAAATAAAGGAATCTTGACACTTGAGAACTGATTAAAAGATGCCTCAGACATACTTAAGCAGTACTTAGCATCATTTGGAAAATTTTGTTTCGTTGTGGAGCTATCACATGAGAAAAACCTGTTACACTGTAAAAGTCATTCTGGCCATAACACGTGTTTTTGTATAAGGAAAAGATATGAAAAGGCATGAGACATTTTGAATCTTAATTGATTGTACTGTGAAAAATGTAACAATGCTTTTAAAGCACATTCAAATAGCACTAGTGTCAGAAACCATGAAATCAGTCCGAGACAGAAGTACAGTTAAAGCAGTTCCACACAAAAATGGAACTTCCGCTTTTCGGAACCCTCCCTCCTCCGGTGTCACATTTGGCACCTTTCAGGGGGGTGCAGATACCTGTATAATACAGGTACTTTCACCCACTTCCGGGCATAGACTCCCGCGGGGAGGGGGGGGGGGCTATGCCACTTCCCGTCTGCTGGGAGACACACAGGTCCCAGAGACAGCAGGGACCATTCGGATTGCACAGTGCGTCTCGTGCATGTGCAGTAGGGAACCAAGAAAGTGAAGCCACAAGGCGGTGGCAGCACATGAGGACTGAGGGATGGTTTGGCCTCGGGTGCCGACATTGCGGGCGCCCTGGATAGGTAAGTGTCCTTATTTTAAAATTGAATTTTCCAGTTCTACCCATCTTTTTTTTTTATTACTTTTTGCCCAGTCGATGACCCGTGCAAGGAGAACCGCTCTGTAGTAGTTCTTTAAATCTGGAACTCCCAGACCCCCTAGCTTTCTATCTCTAGTTAGTATTTGTAGACTTAGTCTTGATTTTTTCCCCTTCCAGATGTACCTAAGGAGTATTGTTTTCCAAGTTTTAAAGTATGCTTCTGGGATGGCAGCATCTGAAATTGGTACATGATCTTTGGCAATAGACTCATTTTAAATATATTAATTCTCCCCAACCAAGACACATGTCTTGATGCTATCTTGCTTAAATCCTTCTTAATTTTGTTCAGCAATGGCAGGAAGTTTGATTGGTACAACGTATCCCTATGTGCTGTAATCTTAAACCCTAGATATTTTAACTCTTCTATTTTAACTCTTTTATTTCTCTTCTTTCGAGCATTCTCCATACTGTTTCAGTTTTTCCATTAAATTGGGCATAGTTATACTCGGGCAGGTCACGAAAAACAGTATATCATCAGCATATGCGGCCAACTTATGTTCCGCTTCTCCCAACCTAAGCACCCTAATGTTCATATCCTGTGACAGGATTCCTGTCATATTTTCGCCAGCAATGGTTCAAGTGACAGTAGGAACAGTAGGGGGGATAGGGGGCACCCTTGTCTAGTACTATTGTACATTTCAAAGTTTCCTGGCACGGCGCCATTCACTTTCACCCTTGCTGTGGGGTGTTCGTAAAGTGTGCCCAGCCACTTCATATATCTGTTCCCTGTACCCCTCACCACAAGGGCCTCTCCCATGAACCCCCAGTCTACCCTGTCAAATGCTTTTTCAGCATCGATTGACAGGAGTAGACTGGGGGTCCCGGTCTCCTTTATTTCGTGCATCACCAACAATGCCCTGATTCCATTGTCCCGACACTCTCTTCCGAGTATGAAACCAGTATGATCAGCATGTACTAGCTCACTCATTAGTGGTCTTAACCTTCCTGCCATTACCTTGGCAAACAACTTGATGTTGTCATTTAACAATGAAATTGGCCTATAACTCTAGCAAAGTGTAGCATCCTTTCCCTCTTTCGGTATTATGGCTATGGCCGCCTCTAAAGCCTCACTTGCCCACTTTGTGCCTATCCCATTAATATATGTGCATAACTTTGGGACCAGAATATCTCTGAACTTTCTGTAATATAGTGTTTTTAGGCCATCCGGGCTTGGACTCTTACCCAGGGGGGTTTCTTTTAATATTTTCCTTATCTTTTCCTCTTTTACCGGTTCCTCCAACCCATTCTTTTGCTCCCCCGAGATTCCTTTTAGATCCGTCTCTTCCAAAAAAGCTCTTATTTTATCCTTTCTTTTATTTTTTCGCTCAGGTGTTACGTTCCTATTAATGGCGTATAATTTTGCATAGTATTCTTGAAAAATGTCTGCTATCCCTGTTGTGTTATATACCATTTTTCCTGTACTGTCTTGTATTTTATATTTTTTTTTTATATAATTTGCTGTTGTTTTCTTTTTTAACATCCTTGCCAGAGATTTACCAATTTTATTTCCCCACAGATACCTTTCCTTTTTAATCTTATTATACGCCGACCATGTGTCTTGCTCAACTAGTTCTTTCAGTTCCTCTCTTTTACGTATAAGCATCGCCATCTTCTCTACATTTCCTGTTTTTTTTATGTTGCTGTTCTATTCTGGTAAAATCTTTTATCAAGTTATTCTTTCTCCTTATTCCTACCTTTTTCCTTTCTGTTCCTAATTGAATCAGTATACCTCTGACATATGCCTTATAGGTCTCCCACAAAGTGGCCTCTGATATTTCTTCTGTGTCATTGGTTTTAAAATACCATTCTAATTCCTGCCTGATCCTCTCTTCTGTTACCTTATCCTGTAATAACTCTTAATTTAATCTCCAGGGAGTTGTTCTATTTAACTTTCCCTCAAGCTTAATTGCCATCATTACCTGCGCATGATCAGAGAACGTGGCAATCTTAATTTCAGTTTTAACAACTGTTTTGAGTAATCTATGGTCCACCAAAAAGAAATCTATTCTTGAGTATGTCCCGTGCAAAGAGGAATAGAACGTATAGTCTCAACATTTTGTATTCTGCGTTCGCCACACTTCTATTAATTGAATCTGTAACAAAGTATTTTTTAAAGCCTTCTGCAGCACATTCCCAGTCCTCTGTGCACTGACGTACTATCTATCCCCGGTATCATACAAAAATTAAAATCTCCACCCAGTATAGTATGTCCTTTCTTAAAGTCCATGAATTTCTTTATAATATTACTATTATATCTTATTGGGTTACTATTGGGGGAGTTAATATTTGCCAGAGAGTATTCTTTCTCATTGATTTTACCTTTCAAGAATAGATATTGCCCTTCCAGGTCCACAATTCTATCCTCTAGGACAAATCTTACTCCACTGGCAAATCCTATGGCGATCCCTTTAGCTCTTCTTATTGGAGAATCTCCATACTACTAAACTGGGTAGTCTCTGGATCTTATTTTTTAAATTAGAGTCCTGTGATATATGTGTCTCTTGTAATAGAACTACATCTGCTTTATAATGTTTAATCTCTCTTATTACAATGTTTCTTTTTATCAGGGCATTTAAACCTTGTACATTATAGGTCAAAAAGTTAAGGGTGGTCATCTCTGCACACCGTGCTCTGGGACCTCTCTGACCTCCCCATCTCCAGGAGCACTGTGGGCAGAGATCCCACCCTTCCCCTCCTCCTCATCTAGGTCCTTTCCAGAGCAGCTCCCTGTTCTTTCTCCCCTCTCCCTTTTACCCTCCCACCCCCTTCCTTTGGGGTAATTGGCCTCCCATGGCCCATGGATCCAAGGCCCTCTACCTCCTCCTGGCCCTTTTGTTCCCCCCAGAGGTTAGACTCTGCCTGTGGGTCCTACCAGACCCACTGCTCCCCGAAGTAGAAATAACCCATCCCGCGTCCCTCCCCCTGAACATTTTATTTGTTCTCTTATCCTTCCCTCCCCCTGCCCCTCTGTCCTCCCCTCAGCCCCCAGTTATTTGGTTCTCAGTTCTTCTCAGTTTTTCTTCTTTGAAAAGGCCCAGTTTTTCCTTGTAATCGGTTGCCATCTCTGTTCCTCTCTAGTCAGGGCGCTGTTTTGTGCTTCCCACCAGCCCGGTATTTCGATCAGTGGTATCTCCAGTCTATCACAAAAAGTAGCCGTATCTTCTGGATATCTCAGAGTTTCTGACCATCCCTCTCTTTTCACTATTTAACATGCTGGAAAACCCCAGGAATACTGTATATTGTTAAGTTTCAGATGCTCCAGTAAGAGTTTCAGTGTTCTTCTTCGGGCCAAAGTCTTGGGTGACACGTCAGGGAATATCTGCAGGGTGAATTTTTCATATTTAATTGGCTGTTTATTTTTTAGGCTCTGCCAGATCTGTTCCTTATCCTGTAAATAATGAAATCTTGCTATTATATCTCTTGGTATTTCTGCTGCCAGTTTCTACCCGATGAACCCTTTCAAACCTTATTTTTTCAGTCTCTGTTAGACCCAGCATATGCCCAAATATTTTATCAATTTTTACTTGTAGATCTTCTCCTTGCATATCTGGGATTCCCCTTTATTCTAAGGTTTTTCCTTTGATTCCTGTTTTCTTGGTCTTCCAGCTGATACATTGTGTCTCTCTGATCTCTCTGTAATCCTGCCATCTGCTCTTTCAAGTCTTTTATTGCTATTACTTGTAAGTCCAGTTGTTCTTTCTACCCTTCTTAAGACATGATTTAAGTCCTCATGTAAGGTGACCATTTCCCTTTTAATAAATTATTCTAATTTTGCGAACATCTCCGCCATCTCTCCTTTGGTTGGCAGCTGTTTTTTTTGGCTCTTCCTCTCTTTCCTCCCCAATACTTGATGCCATATCTGTTGAATCTGGGTCCTTGGGTTTCTTTCTCTGTCCATTTTTTTGTGCTCCCTCTAGGGTTTTTTTACTCCTAGCCCCTGTCTGTTTCCCCAGACTCTCTGTCCCTGCTTCCTGTGTCATGTATTTTTTCATGGAGCCCGGACTCGTGCTCATTTTAGGTGGGTTCACACTTGCTCCCTTTACGGGGTTCCCTCTCATCCTGTTCTTTGTTTAAAGAAAAAAAGATGTAAGTCCAGTATGATAGTTTTTTGAGAGGTCAGCTTTTCTCTTCAGTACAGTTGACTACACACAAGCCCAGGGACTTTAAGGGTGAGTGACTACTTAATTACTGTGTTGCTATGTGACCTTGTCTATATTCCAGTTTTCACAGTGTTTAATACCGGGTATTCTCAGCTGGTATGCATTAGTTCATGTGAGGTAAAAGGCTCAGTGTATTTGTCTTATGATTCTAAAATGTTAGATACTTTTTCTTGTTTAGACAGGGGTGCACACAGATATGGGGGTGAGGGGGGATCTCGCCATCCTTTCTCTCCCATCACTCTCCTATCGCTAGACCTCTCAGATTTAATCTTTACCTCCGCTATTCATCCATGTTCCTCATTGCTTCATCTGTGTTACCTTAATTTTCTGTTTCACACTGCTTTACAGTTTATATGAGTTATACACAGCACTTCCACATACACAGTCCGGTCAGCTGAGAAGCCAGGGTGCCGCTTTTTACCGGCTTTAATCCTTTCACAGTTTAATGATATGACAGGAGTATCACTCTAAATACCACTTTTCCCTTATTAGCGACCGGTATAGGGATGGGTTGAGAAACTCGTATATGTTAGTGAGGGGAGGCTGTCACCATCCCTGCTCTCCTGACAATTTCCCCGATAATTTTTAAAGGGATCAGCTGCCGACCACAAACCAGATCAGGTGTGGTGGAGGTGGGAAGTTGGGTGACTGCTTAGTTAATGTCTAACCTTCTCCATCTTCCCACTGTCACACTAGTTGTTTCTGATTGGTACAGGTTTTCTCAGCGGTATTTCAGTAATTCACTGCTATGAGATGAAAAGCACAATGCATACAGTCACTTTCCTGTTTATTTGTTAGAGAGAGATGTAGGAATGGTCTATGAAGCTCATGTAGGTTAGTGAGGGGAGGCTCCCACCATCCCTGCTCTCCCAGAGCCTGTTTGATTAGTGTATAACCCAGTCCGCTGTTACACTAGTTGGTACTGATTGGTGTATGGTGTTCTTAGCAGTAATTCACTGCCATAACATGAACAACACAACACAGTACTGTATATACTCGAGTATAAGCCAATTTTTTCCAGCACATTTTTTGTGCTGAATATGCCCCCCTCGGCTTATACTGGAGTCAAGCACTTTTCTGCAGCAGAAAATGACATTTTCCGACCCGCTTTTGGGGCCCCATATCTCAGGGCCACTTGGTGCTAGGACGTTTGTGTGCAAACCCAGTTGAACCAGCACTACAACATATGCAAAGATGAGGTTCCTAGCACCAAGTGGCCCCGAGATACGGGGCCCCAAAGTTGGGTCGGAAAATGTCATTCTCTGCTGCAGAAAATCGCTTGACATTTTCCGAACCAACTTTGGGGCCCCGTATCTCGGGCCACTTGGTGATAGGAACCCCATCTTTGGATATAATGTAGTGCTAGTTCCACTGGGTTTGCACACTAAATTTGAGTCAAAGATACGGGGCCCCAAAGTCGGTCAACTGTGTCCATCTGCAGCAATGTCATTTCAGGACCCTTTGGGTCCAGAGACCCCAAATTTTGGCTGCAGATAGGGGAACCCTTAACTACCAAGTTTGAAGTTCGGGGGAACTATGGCTGCAAATGGGCACAGTGAGGCATGCAAATGGGCACAGTGAGGCAGCAAATGGGCATTGTTGACCCTCTTTTCCACTTACGGTAGCTGGCATTTCTCACCCTAGGCTTATACTCGAGTCAATACGTTTTCCCATTTTTTTGTGGTAAAATTAGGTGTCTCGGCTTATATTCGGGTTGGCTTATACTCGTTATATATGGTACTTATTATCTTACAGTTCAATTATATTAAATTCAAACACTTTTCTTTTGTTAGAGACAGGTATAAGAATAGGCTGTAAAACTCATGTATACTAGTGAGGGGAGGGTCCCACCATCCCTGTTCTCCAGACACTCCAGACACGACACTCTCTTATCACCAGATTTTTACGATTAATCTCTTCCTCCATTAATTATCCAAGATCATCCTTTATTCAACTGGATTGCCTTGATTATTTGCTTCCCATATTTTTACAGTTGTACAAAGCACCCCTGTGACCCCAGTCCATCTACCGTAAGACCTGAGAACCGGTTTTAAGGAACTTATTCCCCTTTTCACAGTTTTAGTCCTTATAACAGCGGGAGAGCTTCCTTATTTCTAATCTGTCCAGTAGTACTGCAGCGCAGATGTAGCATATGAGCAAACACAGAGCAAATCACTCACCACTCTGTTGGCTCACTATTGGAGGTTTCTGAGGGGAGTACCTGGTTAGCAGATTGTATGTCCAGAAGGGGGGGGGACCCCCATGGACCTCTCCTGTCCCTCAGCACAACCAGCTGTCCACTTTAGCAGCAACATGTCTCCTCTCAGCCAGGACGCCGCCAGCACCCGGCGGACCCGGGTATTTGATGAGCTCCTGATGCACTGTCTCTCTGTGTGCAGGCCCCCAGAGAACCGATGTGTGTTCTCACCATACATTCTTACTGGTGTTACTACTGACACTCTGGGAGCGCTCCATTATGTCTTACACTGAGTCACACATCCGATCCGCAGACAGCTTAGGAGGGGGAGAGAAGACTGGAGCAGAGAGCGGAGAAGGAGTCCATTCATCAGTCACTCATGCTGAGGGAGGTTTGCGGGATTCTCATCAGCAGAAAAAAACAGCAGCAAAAACAATTAAATAAATAAACAAATAAATAAACCAATCACATTATATTACTTCAACTCAAAGGTACCCATTCAACAGAGTTTTCATTGGCTGTTTAAGGCTCATAAATGTCCAGCAAGGCAAATTTTTACTCATGTATTATAAGGACACAGTATCAAAGCTGTAAAACACATAAATGATGAAACATACTGTCATTTTTTATAAAGTGTTAAAGTAGTCTTAACAATTTGTTAAGACTATGTGTGAGCTTGTATACAGATCCCCACTGTGTATGGGGGTTGCAGTTAGCAGGTCTCATTATGAAAATAGTAAGCTTTTGCAACACACCTCTTCACAGAAGGTATGTTCATTAGGTGAACATGGGAATCAGGAATGACTCACAAGGTCATTAGTCAGAAGGCTCAGTAATGAATAACAGAGTCATTAGTGAGTTTCAATTCCCACATTTTAATTCATACATTTGATAGATTCTTATAAATTTATGAAATAGTAAATGTTAAATACAATGCTTGCAAGAGCACAATGCACTCTCTCGCATTTTTTAATAATGTTTCCCTATAGCTTATTTAAACCATCATATTCTATTTTCAAAGTTTTAGGTTTTTTTTTTTGTATAGTAGTGAGAATGGTGCAATAAATCTACAATAAGCTTACACTATTAGGAATTGTATCATAATTAGATTTTCCTTTATGCATAGTCGATTGGGATATTGGAAGTTCCCAGAAGGTATTTACACTTGAACTGTAATCTATTTTTTTTAAAGAACTGAGAATAAACCACACAATGTGGCAGAAGAAATTACTCAACCTTCCAGCTGGCACTTTATCCACAGAGAATACTTTGTAAAGATGATGGCTGATAAATGATATGACAAAGATTGAGAAAAATGATTGGAGTGTACTGTTATCTTGGGCAGGAAAAAGTGTGTGTTCTGAAATTACAGTGAATGATCCTTTACAATTAGTTTATGTGTCTAGCTCCTGGAAAAAGGTTTGAGAAAATGTTTTACAAAACAAATTATGAGACTGAACATTATTGTTATAAATGATATTCAACTCTATCTAAATTATTTAGGTAACAGGGTACAATAAGAAAAGAACCATTTAAAAGGTTAATCTCCCAAGACCTCAACAACTGGTGGCCAGCCTTCATGGATGGCGGGAGCCTTTTTCTTTTGTTCTGGTGTGACGGGCGACGTGATTGTATGGGTGCAATAAGGACGGCTAAGATAGAACATGAAAGACATATAGCGGAGGAGAGCAAAAAAAATCCTAAGACATTCTTTAAGTATGTAAACAGTAAAAAAGGGAGGACAGACCATATTGGCCCCATAAATAATAGCCACCTAGATGTCCATGTTACATGGCTAGCAGCAGGAGGATAGTGTGAGGCCTTATGTAATATTCCTTTCCAGCTTATTCCATTCCATTCCTTTTTGTATAGAGATCCCACCTCTATGTGGTCAGTTTCTTTTCCATTGTGCCACTTTTCAAACACCTTTTTTTCCAGCAAACATTAGCTTGCAGTACAATGCAACAAAATAGCAAAGGCTTTCCACAAAGACTTGTCACCACAAAGCTTAAAAGGTGGGAGGGAATTTGCTCTATGAGAAACATTTGGGAATAAGGAAAATAGAAGGAAAAAAATGCGCAATCAAAATGGTGAATAGTAGCTGCCAGCACAACAGAATCTCTGCAATATATTGAACCAAAATAATGATAAATACAGTGCGGCGCTGATAATAGTGAATATAAATTCTCAATCAATGAGAACTGCAAAAAGAACATATACAGTATACATTGTGATGAATATATATAATACAGCAAACAAGATTAGCTATATCAAAATTGTGGTAAATATTATAAGTATGACATATAGAATAAATGCACAATTTTATATATATCTCAACAGTGCAAAAACTAATAAAGACACGTGCTAAATAAGCATATAATATAATGAACATATATCTGACTATACAAGTATGATGCAGTCCATGAAAGTGCAAAAAATATATAATAATAAGTGACAATGTGAGTTGTCTTGAAAAAATTGAAGTGACTTGTGTGAATTGACTGTAGATATCCACCACCATATGGAGAGAGGCTTACCAGATACTCTGGGCTCAACTAGGCGTATACCTAATGAGTCTCACAGGCTTAATGGTGTAAACACACACAGGTAAATATACAGTAGCTCCAGACTCCAATATACACCAGAACAGGCAGGATACGTCACAGGGTAGATTCTATGGATATCCACTATAAATATAGTGGCTGATGGACAATATAATTCTTCCCAATATGGTATGTACCGAAGGAGAACAGATAAGGCCTCATAGTGTGATATCGTTTATGAAAAACATTTAATTAAAAATCATAAAAATGGGTACTCACATGTGAGAAGACATAAAAAGGCATATAGTTAAAATCTGGCAACGCAGTGGCATCAGCCCTTCCCGACCCGTTTCACCCTAAGAAGGCATCATCTGGGGGTGATGTTATTCCATTTGGGAATAAAATGGAAGGAAATCCGGGTTGTATATGTCCACTCATCTATTCACGAAGACAACTCAGTACAAACAAATAGCTTCTGACATCACGGATCGGTGCATGCTGGGTCAGTGATGTCATAAGGGGGCTGTGCCACCAGATGATGTAGCCAAGTGGGTCTGCCCCTTACCTAAATAAGAGCTGTCAAACGGCTTAGCCTGGCACCCATATTGGTGGCCAGCCTTCATGGATGGCGGGAGCTTTTTTCTTTTGTTCGGGTGCGACAAGCGACGTGATTGATGATGGATTTACGTCAGAAGACACTTTTTTTTATTTTTATTGTTTATTATAGGAATTGTCAAAAACTGTCTCTGTGTTTTTATTACTTTTAGACACTTTTTTGGTGAATGGGTAGGGGTATAATGTACCCAATACTCATTCATATGGGGGGGCAGGATCTGGGGGCACCCTTGTTAAATCTGAACCCCCTTGTTAAATCTGTGTTTTCCCTTAAAATCCATACTAGGCCTGAAGGGCCTGGTATGTACTGGGAGAGGGGACTCCATGCTGCATTGCAGGGCAAACACCTGTCACACACCCTGCAAATTCGGGTGTTCCCCAAATGGGCGAGCAGCCATTGTTCTGCCCAAACTGATTCTCAGGCCGAACCGTTTGCCCAACTCTATTGGTCACTGCTATCATGTGGTTCAGTGACAACTTCACTGGGCTAGGACCCTGCTCTGTGATCTGCCCAATGGATACAGTGATCACAGAACATGCTTGTGAGTGTGCTAAGGATGCACATGGGCACCGAATAGTGATGTATGACATACATTGGAGGTAGTGAGAGGGTTAAACCCTCAATGGGAAATGGTATATATAGCAGCATACTACAGGGCTTACCATGTTTCCTCCTTGCTTTCTGTCTACAGCCTGTCAATAGTTTGCATTCTGCCTAAAGTCAGCCATAGAGATGTTTCAAATCTCTGCCGGTTCAGCAGGGACTGGTCGAGATTTGAACCATGTATGGACAGGCTGATTATAGCCAAGTTGATCAACTGATCAACTTGAGTACAATAAGCATGTTGAACATTTCATGGAACTATTGCCTGGATGGCTTAACTCCAATTTAAAAATGCATATAAAAGCAAAGGAGAAGGCCTTCAAAAAATAAACGGTTGAGCGGTCATCATCAGCATTCAGACTTTATAAAGAATGCAAAAAAAAATGTATGGGTGCAATAAGGACAGCTAAGATAGAACATGAAATACACATAGCAGAGGAGAGCAAAAAACAATCCTAAGACATTCTTTAAGTATGTAAACAGTAAAAAAGGGAGGACAGACCATATTGGCCCCATAAAGAATGAGGAAGGACATCTGGTTAAAAAGGATGGGGAGATGGTGAAGGTATTGAATGTATTCTTCTCCTCAGTCTTCACAAGGGAATCGGGGGGCTTCAGCAACCAAAACTGCAGTGTTTATCCTCATGACACATCACAGGAAGCACCTCCATGGTTAACAGAGGACAGAGTTAAAATTAGACTTGGGAAACTTAATATTAATAAATCACCGGGACCAGATGGCTTGCACCCGAGGGTACTTAGGGAACTCGGTCAAGTAATTGCCAGACCATTGTTCCTAATTTCTACTGACAGTCTACTGACTGGAATGGTACCAGCTGATTGGAGAAAAGCCAATGCAGCACCAATATAAGGGCCCAAAATACATCCCTGGGAATTACAGACCAGTTAGCCTAACATCAATAGTATGTAAACTCTTGGAGGGGATGATAATGGACTATATACAAGATTTTAGTAATGAGAACGGTATCATTAGCAGTAATCAGCATGGGTTCATGAAGAATTGTTCTTGCCAAACCAATCTATTAACCTTCTATGAGGAGGTGAGTTGCCAGCTAGATAAAGGAAGGCCCTTAGACGTGGTGTATCTGGATTTTGCAAAAGCATTTGACACAGTTCCCCATAAACGTTTACTGTACAAAATAAGGTCCGTTGGCATGGACCATAGGGTGAATATATGGATTGAAAACTGGCTACAAGGGCGAGTTCAGAGGGTGGTGATAAATAGGGAGTACTCCGAATGGCCATGGGTGGGTAGTGGGGTCCCCCAGGGATCTGTGCTGGGACCAATCCTATTTAATTTGTTCATAAACGGCCTGGAGGATGGGGTAAACAGTTCAATCTCTGTATTTGTGGATGATACTAAGTTAAGTAGGGCAATAACTTCTCTGCAGGATGTGAAAACCTTGCAAAAAGATCTGAACAAATTAATGGGGTGGGCAACTACATGGCAAATGAGGTTCAATGTAGAAAAATGTAAAATAATGCATTTGGGTGGTAATCTATACACTGGGGGGAGAACCTCTGGGGGAATCTAGGATGGAAAAGGACCTGGGGGTCCTAGTAGATGATAGGCTCAGTAATGGCATGCAATGCCAAGCTGCTGCTAACAAAGCAAACAGAATATTGGCATGCATTAAAAAGGGGATCAACTTCAGAGATAAAACGATAATTCTCCCACTCTACAAGACTCTGGTCCGGCCGCACCTGGATTATGCTGTCCAGTTCTGGGCACCAGTCCTTAGGAAGGATGTACTGGAAATGGAGCGAGTACAAAGAAGGGCAACAAAGCTAATAAAGGGTCTGGAGAATATTAGTTAAATAAGAAAGGTTGCAAGCACTGAACTTATTCTCTCTGGAGAAGAGACGCTTGAGAGGGGATATGATTTCAATATACAAATACCATACTGGTGACCCCACAATAGGGATAAAACTTTTTTGCAAAAGGGAGTTTAAGAAGACTCGTGGCCACTCATTAAAATTAGAAGAAAAGAGGTTTAACCTTAAACTACATAGAGGGTTCTTTACTGTAAGAGCGGCAAGGTTGTGGAATTCCCTTCCACAGGTGGTGGTCTCAGCGGGGGCATTGACAGTTTCAAGAAACTATTAGATAAGCACCTGAATGACCGCAACATACAGGGATATACAATGTAATACTGACATATAATCACACACATAGGTTGGACTTGATGAACTTGTGTCTTTTTTCAACCTCGCCTACTATGTAACTATGTAACTATGTAACTATATAGCTGCTAACAATAATCACTGTGTGTTCTCCCAGCAGGGATAGCTCCCTGCGCCCTCCACCGGAAGAACACAATTGCTCCATAGGAGGCATTCCCCCATCAACCCTGAGAGTGTTGATGGGGGAATCTAGTGATTTTCTTTCCAGAAACCTGTGGCTGCAGGAAATAAAATTGCACCATCTAAGGCCGGCTTTAGACATATCTGGCTTATCAATTTCTATCTTGAGGCTGGCTCCACTGCTTTGCAGTCCAATAGACCCACTCTTAAGTGTGTGCTTCAGCCAGTGGCAGGGCACACATGCACCTTTTTTCATGGCACTATGGATGGGGGCAGTTATGTGACCATAATTTGACAATTAGATTGTTATATTATTTTGAGCTTCAACAGAGACACCTCCTGACCAAAGTTTCTGACTCTGTTCCTGCTCACCCTGGGGTTTTGGGTGTTCAACCCCATCTCTACTGTTACTGTTCTATTTGTTTTAAAGCCCATCTGCAAGCTCTGAATACTTCTTGCTCTTATCAAGCCCCACTGCACTCTTAAAAAAAAGTCTTTATACATACAGTATCTTACAAGAGTGAGTAGACCCCTCATATTTTGTAAATATTTTATTAAATCTTTTCATGTGACAACACTGAAGAAATTACACTTTGCTACAATGTAAAGTAGTGAGTGTACAGCTTGTATAACAGTGTAAATTTGCTGTCCCCTCAAAATAACTCAACACACAGCCATTAATGTCTAAACCGCTGGTAACAAAAGTGAGTACACCCCTAAGTGAAAATGTCCAAATTGGGCCCAAAGTGTCAATATTTTGTGTGGCCACCATTATTTTCCAGCACTGCCTTAACCCTCTTGGACATGGAGTTCCCAGAGCTTCACAGGTTACCGCTGGAAACGTGGTGACGTGCAAGACGTACGAGGAGCCAAGAAAAGAAGTTCAATAGCCAGTACGGCTCCTTCTGCTTGATTCTGAGCATGGGTGAACTTTTGTGCGTCGAACTTGTGTACACACGATCAGAAATTCTGATAACAGAGTTTTTTTGGCGGAAAAATTGAGAACCTGCTATCAAACATTTGTTGGTGGAAAGTCCACACACGGTCAGACTTTCAGCCAACAAGCTCACATCCAACATTTGTTGTCGGAAAATCGGGGCATAACACTTTAGAAAATCTGCAGGCAATATAGAGTATATCCATACTAGGGTTCTTTGTAGTTTTTTGTAGGTAGAATTAAAACATTGTTTCTACTTTAACCTTATTTTGGAGTGCTGACCAACCTAAGTGATGTTCAATACCAGCAGCAGTGATAAGAGGTCCAGGATCTACCAGCACCACTTGTTGCAGTTAAAATGACCAGGTTCTGTATGTGATCATTTAATCATTTATTCAAAATGAATAAGTAGTCAGGAAAGTAAATAGCAGCTTGCATCCACTGGAGTGGGATGAATGATTACATATTCTGTAGGTGAACATTGCAATCTTTATCTGTTATCTTCATGCTTCAGAGGTTTAAAAGGATAAATTACAGGTCAAATTCCCTGTCTGCTATGCTTTAAATTTTATTAAGTGCTGTAAACTGATCCAATGACTTTAGGCCCTCTTTTTCTGTCTTGTGAATACATTAATTTTTTTTTGGTTGCAAATTAATTTGGAAACAAGCCAGTGTAGTTTATAAGGTGAGGTTGTGGTATTATTTAAAGGTTGGGTGATTGAAAGATGTCATGGTTGCCCGCGGTGACCGTGAAATCATTGCTACACCAATTCTCGGAAAGTCAGTGTAGAGAATGCAAACTCAAAGCTACCAAATTATAAATCCTCATTTGGCCAAAAAAGTACCCCCCAGAACATTTTATGTCAATTTACATTTTTTTATGTTTGTTATTTTTGTGCAACTTTTATTTAAATGCACTAAAATAAATGTTACTGAACACAAACAAAATGTTATCCGCATTTTTTGTACAACATAAAAGAGGTAGTGTTGAGTAAATACCGGTAGTTATCAAATATTTCAAATCCTTTAAACTGTGTGCACTTGTGAAATGGCAAAACAATGATGGTACTTAAAATTATTAGTAGGTGACACTTTAAATGCCTTCATTAGTTTACAGTTAACCTTAATATAAGGGATCTAGAATGTGCACTCTATGCATGTTTATGTCAGTATATTTTTAACACATTTTAGCTTTTTTTTCCACTTAAAGTGATATTAAAGTTATACTTACCTGCTCTGTGTAAGGATTTTTCACAGAGCAGCCCTGATCCTCCTCTTTTGGGGTCCCCTGCCAGCACTCCTGGCTTCTCCTGCCTTTGAGTACCACCCCTAGCAAGCCACTTGCTGTGGGGGACTCATGAAGGTGCACTCCTGACTGTTTGTTTCAATTGATGTGGCTTGGCCCTGCCCTAACTGCCCCAGTCATTCGATTTGATTGACAGCAGCAGGAGCCAATGGCTCCATTTGCTCTCACTGAATCCAGCGAGGAAAGAGAGAGAGCAGCACCGCTACTTTCAGGAACTGTGCTGGACATTAGATTAGGCTCAGTTAAGTATCTCCAGGCATAAAGGCACATACTGTGCTTAATCCTCTGTTTTTTCTGCTCTTTAGCTGAGATTTTGACAGATTTGAACTTGGAAATGCTCAGAGCTAAACACTTCTGGGATTGAGGAACACATCTGGGATCGAGGAACAGATGTCCCATGAGCTTCCTCTCCTCACCATCTCTATATTATTAGATGTGGTCTGGGGCTCGTGGAAGGAGCCAGGACACCACTTAGCAGGCATGCAGCATGGGTTGGGGTTACTCCCATGAGTACCATAAAGGGGATTAGGTGGATATCGAGCCACCCAGATCAGTTTTACAAAAAAGCCAAGAGCCTGCTGAGCAACATACTGTATACTGTATACATTTTCAGGGTGCCCTACACTTTCCAACTAGCCACACAATACTGCACAATCCTTATGACCTGTGCTGTCATTAGACAGTGGAGATCACAAGCAAAGTCACAGAGCGGCTCTGTAATTTGTGATAACAGCCATCACAAATGTACACAAATGTGTTTACTTTTAAGACCTCCCCCCATTTCTTCTTTTGCCAGCACTACTGTACAGATCTGTCAAAGAATGCCTTTCAGATATTTGGCTTGCAGAAATGCTCATGCACGCATCATTCTTATCAGAATAGTGACCAGGCGCGCACACTTTGTGCATGCTGGCCACAAACGGGCCTGCTACTCCTGCTACTACTCAGCTTGTTCCCTTGTTGCTGACCTGGCTTGCCTCTGGCCTGAGCTTGGATCTTGCTTTTGCCTTGTCGTCAGTTCCTGACCCCGGCTCTTTTGCTGACAACATTGTTGCCTTATGGCTCTGTACCTTGCTGCCCACCTGCTGGTGACGTGGCTATTCCTGTGACCATGCTTCTGTTCCTGGCTCCGTTCTCACATACTGTTCAAGTGCCTACCTGGTTGTCATCTGTACCATCTCTGCTCACCACAGTGAGTTCCGGTCTCAGGTCTGCAGGGGCTCTGACAAGCTTCATATCTGGACCCTGCAGCTCAGGTGGAGTGCCCCTTTAACTTTGGCTGGATCTTCATGCACAGTTCCTGTTGCTGACCTGATGTTCTGCCAGTCTGCCCGGGACTACATTGCCTGCTGCAAGTGCTCATATCAACACCTTCCGGAACATGTGTTCCTCCTGTCTCTCGGTAACCTCTGTTTAATTCTCAGCAGGACCTGGGCTGGAGATACAAGAGATGCCAACCTCGTCATTTCAGTCTCTGATCAGGTATGTGAGAAGATCAGGTAAGTGTAATACTGCTCCCACTAACCACCAACGGAAAAAGGGCACAAACCGCCAATTGAATGGGACCACACTGGCAGCCAATGTAATTTGGGCACACTAACCTCCAATGTATTGAGGGAACACTGACCACCAATGTGGGGGGGTATTAAACACCAATACAATGACTGACACTGACAACCAATGCGATGAGAGCATGCTGACCACCAACATAGGAGGGGCATGCTCGACACTGATATAAAAGTAATACAACAAAAATGGAAATTTAAGTGCCACACCACTGCTAAGAGGTCCGTCAATTTAAGTGGTAAAAACAAAAAGAGGTTTGACAAAGCTCGGTTTAATCATAAGATATTGCACTCACTAGACAGTGGTAGTATTAAGGCACATCTGTAACGAGTATGTGAGGGACCATATGCTGATCCTCTCACTACCGCTGAATTGTTTTATAAAGCACTTGTTCTTACTTGGAGTATGTAAGTGCAATTCTTATATTACTTTTTATTAAAATATTGCATACGTAATTACACTATGTGCCCCTCTTTCCTTCTTCCATATCTTCCTGGTGGGGTTTATTCCTCCATACATCTATAACTTGCCGAACCCTATGCTTATGAGAGCGACCACTTGGAGGTTTCATCTTTACAGAGAACCTGGATTCATAGGATCATCTTATAAAGCCTGTTAGACTCACCAGTTATATACCTGTGTGGGTCCACGCCCTCCGGTAAGCGGCTAGTGCTTTTGGTGGTGGATTCCTCTCGTCACTTGTTTATTTGGACATTCACTGAAATATTTGTTTATGATAATCACTCACAACCATTGGATGTCACCATTTTGGACTTTTTGTCATTATTGTAGAAATTATTTTAGAATTTTTTCCTCCCTTTTTAGGGTTCACATTGGACTGCCTTAGTATCATTATTATATGTCACTATATATGTTTATTTAATTTGAGTCATTCGGTCACTTTATATTTGAAATGTAGATTTTTTAGCGCTGCACTTGTTCTCACATATACGTTTATCCATTTACACATTCCGTGCTGGCTGCTATCTGGATAGCGCGTATATATATATATATATATATTTTTTTTTTTTGTTTTACATCTGTAACGAGGACTAAGGGTGTCTCAGGAGACCAGGACGACCTCACAGGCAGCACATTTCCATCATACTCGGCGGCGCTGGTGGCTTCCCGTGTCTTGGGCTGAATGTGGAGAGCGCAGGAGGAAGACGTCACTGATGTCAGATGGTTAGCTACAGGATGATGCAGGGTGATGCATGCATTCAGAGCATGCATGCTCCTTCCTCAGGCAATGTTGTTGACCATATTTAGAGTGGTTAAATAGGGCTGGCAAATAGGGAGGGCCAGTGACATCACTAAGCCACTCCCACCCTCGGCCTCTTTGCTGTGGTTGTCTATGGCCGCGGCATTGCCTGAGGAAGGAGCATGCATACTCCGAACGCACGCATCACCCTGCATTGTAGCCGACCGTCTGACATCAGTGATGTCCCGCTAACGACTTCCTCCTGTTCTCTCCACATCCAGCCTGAGAGACACTTGAAGCCACCGGCGCCGCCGAGTATGATGGAACTGCGCTGTTTGTGAGGTCACCCTGTACTCCTGAGACAACCTTGGTCCTCATTACAGATGTGCCTTAATACTACCACTGTCAAGGCGGAGCTAGCCAGAGACCACAATGGACGCCTAATAGCAGAGCTCCGGTACCAGCGGGACAACCACGGCCTTTAATGACCCATCTGAGCTGCACACACTCACCTAGACCCAGCGATCCAAGCTCACAGCACCTGCGGAACACAGTGCCATCATGCCCAGACAAAGGAGAGAGGGGAACCGTCCTCAGAAGCTCACAGAGTTCTTCTCCCTCAGGCCTAAACAAAATTGCTCCTCATCCACTCCAGCATCTGGTTCTCAGAATCGCCGATCACAGTAGGAGATATCAAAAAAAGAAGCAGCCCTCCTAAATGCCCACAATCTTCACCAGCTACACCGTCATCTGGGAGCCCTGAGATTCCGGATGGATGCTGTGGATGCAGAAAATTAGATGAGCGCTCTCCATGACTCCATGACCAGACTCACCGGAACTCCCTTTTCCTTGCTTAAAACAGTGGGACACAGGGTGGGCACCTCCGCACCCTGAGCACTCATGTTTGTACCAGCACGTCCCCCTGAATTTCCATTGCCCTCGTTGTACTGCCAGCACACCCCTTCCTTTTTTCCTGCTGATTGTCCCGGGGTAGCAGCTCCACTGCCCCCCCCCCCCCTTGAAAAAACAGATTCGGATCCCACGCCACTGTAATGAGCCTCAGCCATAGATTAATGTCCTTGTGCTCCCACCTCAATGACAGGTGTATGGCTCTACGCTGCCAGAACTGCTCATCATAGCGCAGCCATGCAGTTCCCCACGTAGACTCTGTAGGCTTCTCCCACGGCACCCAGGTAGCAGAAAAGCGTTGAACAGTGCTCGGGGGTCTTTTCCCCAATCACGCTTGCCATAATGGCAAAAGCCTGCAACCAGTTTAGGAACGTCTGCGGGATCAACCTGTACCGCCTGTCTCCTCGTCCTCCTTCTTGGACTCCTTCGGCTTCACCCTATCCAGGTTGAACTTTTACAGCAACAGCAATGAAAAGATCTCCACATACTCACCTTTCCAAAGCTTCTCTTGTACCTCTGGCTTCAGGTGAGCCCCCAGGGGCCCCTAAAAACACACGTAAACCTCACACTTGGCCGAATCGGACAATCTGATTGCCTCCTGCTTGTTAGCGGCCTCCACCGCCGCCACAGCTTTTTCTCCCCCTGCAGCCTTATCCGCTGATGCCACCTGTGCCTGCGCCGTTTCCACTATGGCGGGCACCGCCGCCTCTGAGCCAGGAGCCCTCCCCATCCCGCTGTCACCCGGGGCCAGTACCTCCCCTGCCTGGGGTACCTAAGCTGTCGACGGGCTGACCTGGCTGCCCACCCCGGATTCAAAACAATTCACTAATTCTTTTAACCCTATCAGGAAGCCCTGTAAGCCCGTATCGGCCCCGGCAGCTGTGTGACCACGGGCCGCGCTCACCAGGGGGGCCCCGCCGGTATGCTCACCCACGCCGCCGACCCCTACCCCCATGGCCTAGTTCTCACTGCATACGCCACTTCTGCCGCCCCAGCATGCTGACCCTAACAGAATAAGTGTGAATGGACTTACCGGGCGGCCTAGGAAGGGTCCCACCAGCCGAAGGTCCCACCAGCCGAAGGTCCCGCCTCCATCACTGCCAACCGATCTTGAGGCTCCTCCTCTGACATCGATAGCTCTCCCTCCGATCTCTGCCCCGACATCTGGTCACCATCGATCGATAGCCCTCCAGGTGATGCTACTCTGGAACTGAGGATCTGTGCTGCATTTGCATTTGCCGGATCCACCCATGGATTTCTGTGCAGACATGCCTGGTCCTGTGGAGCTCTCGACAGACCTCACAGCCGTCTCCTTCCCCACCGTCTCATGCCCCCTGGAGCAGGTGAACCGCTGGTTGCCACTGAGCTCGGGGGGCAGGATCTGGCGAGAAGCACTTAGGAGGCCTGGACCTCCACACACGTGTGGATTCCCGCCCCCCGATACCTTTAACCGTGTTCTGTGTCCCCAGCACCGGCGCCAGTTGTGCTTGGAGCCATCCAGCTCCCTTGGTCACTGCTTCTTCCCTCAGGCGATTGAGGAGCTGCTCCACGTCAGCCATCCTGATTCTTTCTCTGCACTCTAATGTTGACGTTGGGGAGGTGCCAGCCTCTTTTAACGCCCCTGACCTCTCCTCTCCCCACATCACCACCCAATCCCTACCTCTCTCTCATTCTAGCACCCTGTTTCCCCTGTCATGCCAGCCCTTCACTACATCTTTGTTGCTGCTCTGGGCTTCTCTTTCCATTTGATGCTCTGACTAGTAATTGTGCCTTTTCTTTGCTCTTCTTTTGTTATACTTTAAAACTAATAAAAAATATTTAAAATAATTAACCATACCCCCTTAAGCCCCTGCTACAAATACCACAATTAGGCCACACCCACTATGGTGTGCTACATGTACCAGATTCCTTGTTTCTTTGGAGTACCCTAGGTCTTTTGCAGTCCTGGTTAAGCTCCTGCAGGAAAGATGGCTGATATAGTATGTGAATCACCTCTGCTTTCCTATTTCTTTTTTTATTTAACAGCCAATAAATGTACTTCCACTGCATGATTACAGGTGTGCAGGGTATTTCAGTTATTTATGTTTCAATATTTTTATTGAATTTAAGTTTAAGGGGTACAAACAAGGTAATGAAGGTTCATTAGTTACATTAGATAAACGTATATATGCAAGGTTATATGCAAGAATATGAGGAACAATAACATTAAAAAAAGAGCAGTATCCCTTATAAGATAGGCTATGAAGGTGGAGAGAGACATTAACCAGATCTGACTGTTCATTAACAAAAATAAGATGAGCTGACCTGGAGTCACATCCACCTTTGGGGTGCCTTATTGCGTCTTGTGGGATAGTTGTACTCTGAACTTGTATTTTAATGTGATGAAACTACTATCAGGCAAGAACATGAACCTTGTATAAATGTCGGTGTGTAGGAACCAGTGATGTAGTAACTCAGTTGAAATAAACTGAGTTACTTAACGCAGTTACTTTAGAGGGTAACGAGTAATCTAACTGATTACTCTTCCCCTCATGGTAACGCCATTCCCATTACTTGGGCGGCATTACCGTAATTACATCTACCGCCCGGGAGACCCACCGTGGGCGTGCTGCCTAGCCGTTCGTTATGCTGCAGGGAGGGGGGGTTTCGCCCGCTGAGCTGAGAAGAGGCTGAGACTCAGAGAGACTGTCTGGACCGCCCCATCCCGCCCCGCCTATCCAATGAGAGAGAATGTAGGGAGGCAGGGCGGACACTGAAAAATGAAGTCAGCTGACACCAATTGAGTGAAGGGGAGGGTCTCTCTCTCTCCCCATGAGGAAAGGCATCCCTGGAGGCATTCAAGTAAGTGACTGTCTGACGATTCAAATTGCAGTGCAATCGATCCATCCCAAGTCCTCCACCACCTTTGCTTCTTACTGATCCCATCCCTACCCACCCACCATCACTTCTACAACAGAGGTGATAGGGGGATAGGGTAGGGATGAGATCAGTGGTGATGGGGGATGGGATCAGTAAGAGGCAGAGGTGGTGGTGGGAGAGGATGGCACCACCACCGCTGCCACCCCCCCAAGTACACCACCACCACTGCCACCCCCCAAGAACCACTGCTGCCACCCATCAAGTACCACCGCTGCGACCCCCTCAAGTACCACCGCTACCACCCCTGTCACAGTTACTTTGCTGAGTAACTAATTACTTTTCCAATGTAGTAACCAAGTTACTAAGGCAATTACTTTTTGGGAGAAGTAATTTGTAACTTAACTAATTACTTTTTTAAAGTAAGATGACCAACACTGGTAGGAACTGGGGGAGGGAAGGGGGAAAGAAGACTGGGGAGGGAGTATTTCAGTTATTTAAAGATGCTCTCTATTTATCATTGAAAAGTAACTTTGAATATTGAAATGATTTGCATAGGTGAAACTTTCTGAAAGTACTCACTTAACATCTGAAAGTGCAAGTGATTGAATTAATAGTAGCAATAACAACTCTAAATAACTACTCAAAACTGATTAATATGAGATGATGATGTGTTAATTAATGTGGAATGCAGAAATACTGAGACATGTTAATGCCAGAAATGCAAATTACTTCATCTCATTAGTTTTTTTTTCTTTGTAAATCCTCATCTCCCCTTTCTACTGTCCAGTACATTGAGCCTGTAGATACGATTTATTGCATCGGGAAAAAGAACTGCTTATTTTTAAAGGACCAGTAAACTTAAAATACAAAGAACCTTACACACCAATCTGGGATATCACTTTCTGCATGCAAAGACTGATATATGAAGCATTATTAATTCATGTGATAATACTGCTTCATCTGTCCATAGGGAAATGGCATTATTATACCATTATTAACCCATTATTAACCCATTCCTACCATTCCAGTCCACCATATCCTACCATTATCCTGAGAGGTTTTGTTAGATAACATTCATTAAGTTATAAGCAATCATACTGTGTAAAGAAAAAAATCCTGATCCCTTTCCCAGAGTAGTACAGTGTAAAACATGTAAAAAATTGTAAAATAAAAGAAAAAATATATATTTTATTTTTATTTTTTATATATATATATACAGTGCCCCTGATCACCACCACACCAGTTACATAGTCACTTAGTTAGTCTGGCTGAAAAAAGTCCTTCTAGTCCAGTTGTATGATTACACTGTACTGGTGACAGTATGTAAAAATTTAAATTGTGAATTTTTTTTTCTTAATTTTCCAAAAAATTACTACTTCAAAAAACTCACTATGCCTCTTACTAAATACGTTGGACTGTCTAATTTACAAAAAGGTATAATTTGGGGGATATTTGTAGTGTTGGGCCAATGGTTCGGGCCAAGCAAAAGTTTGCCTTGAACATCGCCTGTTCATCCGTTTGGCGAACACCCTAATTTGCGGGGTGCTTGGCAGGATGTTTGCCTGCCGAGCGCCCCACAGTCTAGATGAGTGCTACACGGTGCATTCTAGGGCCCTAATTGTCAGAGCCCTGATTGAACAAAGTGATGACGACTTTGTCCAATCACGGCTCAGTTCTCATAGTCCCACCCCGCACTATAAAAGTTTTCTTCTCACACGCTTTTGCAGTGTGTTGTTGGAGTGGCGATAGATAGAGCAGTAGCTCAGTTTGCTACTAGGGAGTTAGTGTGTTCACTTATTGTGACTCTGAGTGTAGAGTGGTAGTGTAGTGTTAGTATAGTGTGGGTATAGTGTGTCAGTGTAGTGTGAGTATAGTGTGACAGCATAGTGTAATGTGTCAGTGTACTGTAGTGTCAGTGTAGTGTGTTAGTGTAGTGCAGTTTAACACAGCATTACATAACATTTAGTGTTGAACACCCTTTTTCTTTTGGTTGCTGTGTGTTTTTTTGGGTGGTTTGTTGTTTTTTGTCCCCTGCCTGCCCCCTATTTTTTAAATTGTCAGCCACAAGTTTTCTGACTGCAACACCGGTGTTCCCCTTTTTAATTATTTTTATAGATTTTACATTTCTGCCAGCGTCAGTCCTCAATTTTTTTTTTTTTTTCACAATCAAAGGTTTTTATTGAGTGAAAATGTAGCATGCATTGAGAAAATTAATATGCACAATACAGAACATGGAAAACAGAAAAATCTCATCATTGTGAACAGTAAAACTTGTACGGACGGAAAGGGTAGGGGGTAATAGGGGTTTTGGGGTAGGTTAGCAAAAATGGGTATATGGGAAAGGGGGGAGGGTAAAAAGAAGTGGCAGGGATTGGGTACAAAATGAGCAACATATTATTGTTAATGATAATAATGGTGTTATCGTATGTGGAAGGGATCTCTGATTAGGGCTCTAGGGAGCCTAGGGGTTTGTTGTAATTATCTAGATAGGCAAATTCTATGGTGCTTAAAGGCTGTCGTTTTAGGTATCCAAAGTTTATATCTTCCAGTCTTCATGAGATAATGGATTGGTATTTATTAGAAAGGGTGAATAATAACCAAGGTTGCCACATTTCATTAAAGCTAATGCAAATTTCTTTTTTCATTGCCAGTATTTCTTCAATTTTATACATATAATGGACTCTGTCCAGCCAATCCTTGACCTTCGGAATGTGAGTGGATTTCCAGTGCAAAGCGATTAATCTTTTGGCTGCGGTCAATAGGTGCCTAGATAAGGACTTCTTGTATTTACTGATCGTAAAGGAGTTAATGTATAGTAGACAAGCAGCAGCATCTAGGGTAATCTTAGTATCTGTAATGTGTCTAATCCAACTAGTAATTTTGTTCCAGTAGTCAAGGATCGGGGGAAATCCCCACCATACATGCACAAACGTACCCGTTTCTTTCTCACAGCGCCAGCATGTGCCTGAGGCTGTGTGAAACCATTTATTAGTCTTATCCAGCGTCATATACCACTGTGTAAGAATTTTGTAGGAAATTTCCTGGTACCTTGAGCTAAGTGAGCATTTATGTGCTAAAATGTAAGCTTTTTCCGATTGGGTCTCACTTATAATAATGCCTAGGTCTGATTCCCATCTTTCTTTGTGTTTGTTTTTTTTATTTTGTAGTGCGTGGGATAACCACAGTCCTCAATTTAAAGTGCACTAAACACCACTTTTCATTCAATAAAGTTCCTCCAATCACACATTTCCCAGTTTGGGTATTAAGCCCTCTCCCCCATAAGGTCTCGAAGGCCAACAAGGATAGGAAGATGTCCCCAAAGGTGGACATGGTCTGCCCTCAGGCGGAGCACATTTGTAACTGTTTAGTGATGTTGCCTCAGAATGCAGAGGAGTTGGTGGATTCTAACTGTATGGGGATGTGACTGACTGGGGGAGGAGACATATCATTGTTCCTACTTAGTTTTTACACACAAATCCCGGATCTCGCTCTTGTGCCCACAATCGTCTGTGGCCAGCGGTGATCGTGCCCGCCATCCTCACACATCGGGTCCCCCACTGCGCAATGGCTATGGCTCTTAAAGGGGCCAACGTACCTATACGGCGGTTTGCGCAGTGGTGCCATTCTTCCGCCATATACGTATGTGAGGTGGTCAGGAAGTGGCTAATCTCTGGAGTATATCCCCCTTTTTATGCATGCTAATATTCTGCCTGGTTTGGTAGCCGCAGCTTGACATAGCATGCTATTGCTCAGTCTGTGTTCTACTAGGACTCCCAGATCTTTCTCTATCCTTGATTTCCCCAGAGGTTCTCCCCCTAATGAGTAGTTTGTGTTTATGTTTTTAGTCCCCAAGTGTATTACTTTACATTTCTCCACATTAAACCTCATTTGCCATGTAGTTGCCCACTCCATTATTTCATCCAGGTCTTTCTGTAAATGTTAAATATCCTGATGTGAAGTTATTGCCCTGCTTATTTTTGTGTCATCCGTAAAAACTGAGATTGAGCTATTTATACCAAAATCTATATAGTTAATGAATAAATTAAACAGAATTGGTCCCAGGACAGAGCATTGGGGTTCCCCACTTATCACTCCAGACCATTCTGTGTATGTGTTATTTATCACCACCATTTGGAAACGCCCCTGTAAGCAATTTTCTATACATGAACAAACTCTATGGTCTATGCCTACAGACCTCAGTTTGAAGATTAAGCGTTTATGGGGAACTGTATTGAATGCTTTTGCAAAATCCAGATACACCACATCCACAGGCCTCCCTCTATCTAGATGGCAACTCACTTCCTCGTAAAATGTTAAAAGATTGGTCTGGCAGGAATGACCCTTCATAAACCAATGCTGATTACCCCTAATGATACTGTTTTCATCAGCAAATTCTTGGATATAGTCCCTTATCACCTATAAATAATTTACCTACTATTGATGTTAGACTGACTGGCCTGTAGTTTCCAGGAATATGTCTCTTCTCTTTTTTGAATATCGGTACCACATTGGCATCAGCTAGTACTGTACAAGTTTTCCTGCAGCACGTTTTATACACAGTACAGAAGCACCACTTTACAGGTAGACTAAGGGGACCCCCCAGGCACTATATTTAAAGGAATTTTTATTTGATATTTTTTAATTTTGAGCATCATTAACATTTCTGGCATGAACCGAACCGGGTGGTGTTTGACCCATCTCTACCCATCATATCCTAAAGAATGTCTTTCAGTTCAGCAAGTAATTTCAGTTAATTTATACAAAACTTTTGTGAACAAAACAATTACATTTATTATTTAAAGTGAAACATGCCAACTACCTGCCTCCCTAATTGTCTCCCATGGAAAAGGGTAAGAATCTGTTAAAATAATCCATACAAATTACTTTTTGTATTAATTCTGAAACAAAACTATTCCCTATCTCCACATTTTTTTTAGCTAATCCATTTGATTTTCATATAGTGTCTTTCTAGAAAATACATTTGTTATTCATATTTCTGGCTGAAAGAAACCAACTCTCTGCCTCCAAATATGCCTCTTATTAATATTAATAATTTTCAGGTTTACATCCACTTTAATTATGTTAAATTATGTAATGCTTACCTGTAAAAAACTATTTTGCAATCACGGTATTTGCTGAAGCTTCAAGCTGAAGTTTAGTGAAAAAATATATTTTTGGTGAAAAGAGCACCAGAGATAAAACTTACTTGTAATAAAGTGTATCTGACATCAGTTGCATGACCCCCCCAACCTGTGAAAAGAATTCAAGGAATTCCGTGAATGAGGGGGGTGCAGAATAGGACATAGTCGGACCTCTGGGTGGCATCTTCACATGCGCAGCCAAGGAGTTAACCAATGCAGTGCAAGGAATCACTGCTGAGGACCACAATCAGTTAGGGGAAAATGTCTACAGGAAAAAATCAGACTGTAAGATGTGGAATAGACTTCATTACAGGTAAATTATATCTCTGGTACTGTTTCCCAAAAATGTTTTTTCACTAAACGTTAGCTTTAAATCACCTGCTAAGTGAATTTGGAGTGGATCACTTATCCTATATTAATGTCTATTCCATATGCTGGAGGGCTTAGTAGCCTATGGAAATTCTTTGTTAATGTTAAATTACCATGTGTTTCTTTGCTGCAAAGCAGCAATTTAATGCTAAACACTAGAAATGATTGTGTTCATTTTGCTGACACTTCTATTTCCTCCAAGCTTTATAATTCATTGTACATTTCACCAAACCTAGCCACATATACCTGACTGGAATTGCATTATAATTTGTCTTTAACCATCAATGTTCAAGAAAGGCAAATCCATATGGATGATTTTGCAAGTGTTTTAATATACAATGATCTACATTCCTAGGACTTTCTGTATTACCCTAGAAAAGAACTAGACAGTTACATTGTGATTTACTCGTATTATTATGTATTCTGCGTATCGCCAGAGAACAAGATGAAAGTACCTGTCTTCTTTTTCTATTCATTTCAGAAGCTAAGTCTTGAACATCCCTGCTTAATCCATCTGCAGCACCAAAAAAACGTAGCATTATAGCATATACTGAAAGAGCCACAGATCCCCAAATGAATGCTTAAGTGTATAAAATACAAAGCCCTTAAAATTTCAAATACCCCAATTAGTCCTAATTTTAATAGTCCCTATTAATATTAGTTCATTGGATACAATTAAAGGAATCTCTGCTCAAACAATGCATATACTAAGCATTAGGGTATGCACCTAAAACCAACACTGAAACACACGTGCTTCTGTGTATATATATATATATATATGTATATATATATATATATATATATATATGTATGTGTGTATATTATATATATATATATATATATACCCACACACACACACACATACTTTTTTTCTGACAAGCCAGGCAGGGTTCATATTGATTTTAATATATATATAAAACGCACAGTTACTTTTTTTTAAGTCAGGCAGGGAGGGTTTTGGTCCATCGTGTGTCTGGCTACCAGTTCTGTTGAAAAAGGTCCCCGGCGGATAATGTCCCCCCTGTACTGCGCAGGCGCAGCGCTTATGCTTGCGCAGTACGAACCACGGAGCCGCCGAAAATAGCCGAAGATGTGAGTCATCTGTACACGGCGCTTACTGCTCACGTGACCCACCTGCTGCTATCCAAGCTGAGGCTCCGCCCTTCAAGCAAGGGAGAGAGAGAAGGCCGGAGGAGGGGCGGAGTGCAGATGTATATCACTCTGCCGTCGTCCATGGCCGGAACTATAGAAGTCGCAGCGGCAGCAAACAGATGCTTTTGCTTGCCCGCCGGACCAATTAGAGCTCAGCCAGGGATTAGGGTGTGCACACCCGTCACACAATGTGTGCATGCCTATGACTAAGCATAGTACCTTACAGTGGTTCTAAAGGCTGAAGGTTTTTTAGGAGGGAGCAAGGGATGGGGCCAAGCTGTGCTCTGTGTTTCACAGACACAGAGGCTGCTCAAAAGCGAGTACGCACATGTGGCCCCAGACCAAGCATTTTTCTGTGGGGACACTCAGCAGGGGGGAGGAGCCAAAAGCACCGGGGGGGACCCGAGAAGAGGAGGATTGGCACTGCTCTATGCAAAAACATTGCACAGAGCAGGTATTACATGTTTATTATTTTTTTTCAAAATCTGAACATTTACAAACACTTTAAAAGGTAAAGACATTAAAATGTTGCTCTGTATCTGATTTATTACTATCTACAAACAATATTTGTTTTAGAAATACACATGGAATACAGCATAAAGAAAAAAAGGGATGCACAGCACAAGTTGCCTGCTTTCGTGCTTTGTTTTCTCATTTTCTTCAGGTTGCTCAATCCAATAAGGGATGACTTACTGCTTTGTCTCGCTTCTGTGTGTAAATTGCCACATGAGCTTTTGAGTTTTGCAAACAGTCTTTACAACAGGCAGACCTAGAAAATACATGTAGAAGAGCCTATCAGCATCTGTTGTTTTATAGGATATTTACTGCGCTAGACTGAAGAATGTAAATGTAATGTCAGTTCAGTACAAGAAAGTGACAGCAGGCATATTCAACAAAATGGTTACAAGAGGTTGATTAGGCATAAGTACAACAATAGAGATTACCTGTGTACCTTAACCACTTGAGCTCTGTAAGATTTACCCCCCTTTATGACCAGGCCATTTTTTGCGATACGGCACAGTGTTACTTTAATTGACAATTGCGCAGACGTGTGACACTTTACCCAAATAAAATGTATGTCATTTGGTCACTAACTGACACATTGTGGGAACCATTGATACTAATACAGTGATCAGTGCTAAACATATGCACTGTCACTGTCACTACTAATGACACTGGCTGGGAAGGGGTTAAACATCTAGGGCAATCAAAGAGTTAACTGTGTGCCTAGCCAGTGTTTTTGTGTACTGTGTTAGGTGCTTTTACTAAGGCAAGAGATGGATTTGAGTCCCACAATTTGTGAAATGCTGATAGTTTCTCATTAGATAAGGTCCACTGTTGTTAGGGGGAGAGAATCTGACAATCAAGTTTTGCTATAGTCTGGTTGCTGTGAGAACTTATCTTTAACAAAAAATGGTGTTTTGAAAGGCCATTGGGCCAGTTAAGGCCATTTAAGTAATATAGTGCTTTGCTAAGTGTTGCAGGGATAGTAACGCCATACAGTGTGGTCAACATATCATAGACTTGAGTCCACAGTATTTGAACAATCAGGCAGGTCAAGCACACGTGTTTATAGGTCCCTGACTCTGGGCAACCTTGGAAGCATGTATGACCTGATGTAAAATGTGTGATTTGAGTTGGAACTAGGTACCAACGATATAAGTTTGTTTCCAAGGCCAAAACATAAAAATAAAAAAAAATTGTGTAGCACAACTTAGTGGTACCCCAAATTTGGATCCATTGTGCCTGCTTAAGTGTAGTATTGACCACTTGACCTCTGGAAAATATATGCCCCTTCCCGACCAGGCCATTTTTTGCAATATGGCACTGCAGTACTTTAACTGACAATTGCGCGGTTGTGCAATGCTGTACTCAAATAAAATGTATGTCCCTTTTTCACACAAATAGAGCTTTCTTTTGGGGGTATTTGATCACTTTTTTTTTTTTGCACTATAAACAAAAAAAAGACCTACAATTTTGAAAAAAAAAAAAACACAATATTTTTTTTACTTTCTGCTATAAAACATATCCATTAAAAACTCAAATTTCTTCATCAATTTAGGCCAATATGTATTCTGCTACATATTTTGTTAAAAAATCCCAATAAGCCTATATTTATCAGTTTGTTCAAAAGTTATAGCGTCTACAAACTATGGAATATTTTTATTTATTTGTATTTATTTATTTATTACTAACAATGGTGGTGATCAACTAATTATAGCGGGACTGCTATATTGGCGGACAATTTGGACACTGGCACCTTTTGGGGACCAGTGACATTATTGCAGTGATCAGTGCTAAAAAATATGCACTGTCATTATACTGACACTGGCTAGGAAGGAGTTAACATCAGGGGCAATTAAGGGGTTAACTGTGTGCCTAGATAGTGATTTTGTGTACTGTGGTGGAGGTGCTTTTACCAAGGGAAGGCATAAATCCGTGTCCCTGCTTTGCAGGAACACAGGATCAATGCCTTCCCTACTGACAGAACAGCTAGTTTCCTTGTTTATATAGACAGAACGCCATTCTGCCTGTGTACTGAACAATCAGCGGGTGCCACTGGACATCAATGGTCAATGGTACCCACCGCTGGGCTCCCGCTGTGTGTGATTACAGTGGGAACGAGCCGCCACCGGTGCACATGCGTGCACCCTACCCGGAAGAGCCGGATCACGTATATATATACGTGATTTGGCGCACAGGTGCCACCCTGTAGCAGTAAAACTGCTATGCAGTGTACCTTAAAGTGGTTGTAAACCCTTACAGACCACTTTCACCTACAGGTAAGCCTAGATTAAGGCTTACCTGTAGGTTCTTGAAATATCTCCTAAACCTTGTCCCCGTACAATGCCATCTTCTGCAAATGCGGTCATGTATTTGGCGCTTGCGCACTCTTGAAAGGGCACGCTGTGCCGTTTCAAGCTGGGGTCATGCCGTGACGGGCGGCTCCCACGAGCATGCGCGGGAGTGACATCAAGCGACTCCGGCCAGTCACAGAGCCGGAGTTCGCGGCCCCGGAAGGAAGAGGGGTGAAGCATGGATGCTTCCTGCCAGTGAGGAAATCGGGGACATCACAGGCTTCGGTTTCAGGTAAGTGACACATAATGGGCTACTATGCGATGCATAGTAGCCCATTATGCTTTACCTTTGCAGGGAAACAAAGAGGAAGTAAAAACCATTAGAGTTTACATCCTCTTTAAAGCGGTTAATATCCATTGTCCACTTATGCTCGGTGAGGTGCCTATAAGGTGTAAAGTATACAGCAAACCTGCGGAATGAGGGTTATTGCAGCACAGGTTTTTCAAAGAGTGTCATGTTCATTCCATTAGTAGGAGAACAGATCATAGAAGTGACAAAGTGCTTTACTTATAGATAATGGCATACTTCCACTTTGGGCAATTTATAATCTATCTGCACAGCTTTAAATGTTTTGATTTCATCTGTCATCATTAGTCTGTATAAGCAAGAAAGATCCAATTTAATCTAATATTTAAAAAATATTTGGCTATTCCAGACCTGGAGGAAAGAAGGGGTTGCTAAGAAAAGACATTAAGGGAAGATGGGGAGATAAAAGTACTCTAAAATATTTAATGGGCTTTGCATAATTTCAGTGAGTGCAGTGTGATAGCATTCTGTATGGAAGATCTATCTTGTGGGAGAAGCCATAATCAATTGTTTATGATAAGAGTCTACTGCTTTGAGAAATACCCATATAAGAGTTTCAATAGTAGTGTGGTACTTGGCAAAGAAAGCTAACTGGGCAGCTTGGTAATATTTCTGCAAATGGGGGACTACTAGTCTGCCCTGAGGCCTACTGCAGAAAAGTATGTCTGATTCTAGGTCTATGGTGATGTCAAATAAATCCCAAAACCGATGTTGCAGATCGTGCAAAACATGTGACAAAATTCCTACTGGTAGAATCCACAACAAGTACAATAATTTTGGTAAGTAGTTTATTTTAATTGTCTCAATGTAGCCTAGCCAAGAGAGAGGGTATGCTTTCAAAGCTGCAAGCAAACTTTTATGTTTCCAAAAAAATGGGTGGGTAATTAGCATTGCATAGAGTTTTGTAGGAACAAGTCAGATTCAGTCCCAGGTATGAAAGGGGGTTGGGCTCCCAGTAATAGGGAAAAAAGACTTTTAGAAAGTGCACCAGCACTTGTAGTGCTTGTAGCACTTTGAAACGCATAAAAACTTGAAATTAGCATGACTAGACATTTTTTTATAAATCAAAATTCGGAACACATTTTCCTTATTCGAAGATTCTGATGTATACAAATCTCCAAGTCACAATAGTAACAAATTTCAGCAAATTCAAAATGAATTATAAAGAAACATCTAAATGTATTTGTATTCATTTGTTTCATTCAAACCTTTTGTTAATGTCTGAAGCATCTGAAAAACATAATAAATAAACCTGATTTGGATCTATTTCATTTTTATGTTGCATTAACACTTTACATTATTATAACAAATGCACTACATATAAAACGGAAACATATTGCAATAAATACAGTAGGGCTTCTTTCACAATGCTCTGCAAAAACACGGCAAAAAATCATATTCACTGCTATGTATTGTATTTTTTTATGTGTTTTTGCTGCGTTTGCATTGCATTTTTTCCCTGACAAAGCACTTCCCACAGGAATGTAGCATTTTTGATGAGTTTTGACCAAAAATGCTGTAAGCAGGACTTTTAAAAACCCAACTGCAAAGGACCAGTGTGAAGAGCTCCATAAGAACTTTAAAACTAAAAAAAAAAAAAAAACTAATCAAAAACTGATCAGTGCGAAAGGGCCCTTATTGTGTTTGGGTTAGATGGAGGTGGATACATCAGAATGTGAAATCATAACATTACAAATCCAAAATACATTTTATTCCATTCAGTATGGTATGATTCAGGGATTCTGATGGATCCACCTCCATCCTATCCAAACAAAGTGCATAAGTAATCTCCCAAAATAACAAGTTAACATGTTAACTGCTTGCCGACCGGCTCACGCCGATATACGTCAGCAGAAGGGCATGTACAGACATATTAACATACCTGTACGTTGCCCTTTAAGAAGTGGCTTGTGGGCGTGCACCCGCCATGAGCTCCATGAGTGTGATTGTGGGTCCCGTGGACTCGATGTCTGTCTAGTGACACTTCTGCCTAGTGACACTGATCACAGCTCCCTGTAATCGGGAGTGGAGATCAGTGTTGTGTCACACGTGCCACTCCCCCCCACAGTTAGAGTCACTCCCTAGGACACACGTAACCCCTACAGCGCCCCCTAGTGGTTAACCACTTCACTGCCAGTCACATTTACACAGTAATCAATGCATTTTTAATCGCAATGATCACTGTATAAATGTGAATGATCCCAAAATAGCGCCAAAAGTGTCTGATCTGTCCGCCATAATGTCGCAGTCACGATAAAAATCTCTGATTGCCGCCATAACTAGTAAAAAAAAAAAAAATATTAATAAAAATGCCATAAAACTATCCCCTATTTTGTAGACGCTATAACATTTGCACAAACCAATCTATCTACACAATCAATAAACGCTTATTGCGATTTTTTTCCCCAAAAATATGTAGAAGAATACGGGGGGATACGGGGAATACTGAGGGAAAAAAACGTATATATTTTTTGGGGATATTTATTATAGCAAAAAATAAAAAATAATGCGTTTAAAGAAAAAAAAAAAAACTGAGGAAAAAAATGTTTTTTTATATATTTTTGGGGCATAATTATTATAGCAAAAAGTAAAAAATAATGCATTTTTTTCCAAATTGTCGCTATTTTTTTGTTTATAGCGCAAAAAATAAAAACCGCAGAGGTGATCAAATACCACCAAAAGAAAGCTCTATTTGTGGGAAAAAAAGGACGTCAATTTTGTTTGGAAGCCATGTCGCACGACCGCGCAATTGTCAGTTAAAGCGACGCAGTGCTGAATCACAAAAAGTGCTCTTGTCTTTTGCCAGCCAAATGGTCCGGGGCTGAAGTGGTTAAAAGTAATATAGCCAATCTTACAAAATAACTTTCAATATACTAATGGATTCTGAACAACAAATATATGAAATTAATCCAAATATATGAAACAGGTTACGAAAATTAGATATTCTAACATAATGAATATGATTAAATTAAATGATTAACTTAACAAACAAATCTGAAACAAAACAAATGTTTCCGTTGTGTGCATGCATAAGCATGACCAGTAATATCTGGGTGTTTTCTGGTAAGTTTTGCTAGGGACTCTACTGCAAGGGCAAAAGGCAGAGCGGATTAAGGGCCATTCTTAGTTTGTACCTCTAAAGTTGGGAAAAGTTGCAAATTTGAAGTCAGCATATTTAACATGGGTCATGGGAAAGGAATAAAGAGCAGCTACCAAAACTGCAGTCCAAATCCTAATTTGTGTGGCATATAGAATAAATAAGGCCCGGAGATGGAATGGAGTGCTTTTTGATATCGAGTAACAGATGCATAAATGGAATGTTTTGCTGTTGTGCGGCTTTGGTTATGAGAGCAATTCTCTGTATGATATCTCTTGCTTGGCAAAGAGCCATGAATCCCACTAGGTCTTTATGACTTAGACATCCAATATCAATATTTAGCCTAGTGGCTAAGCTTTTTGCTAATGGCTTAACATCTGCATTAAGCAATGAAGCATGAGGAAAGTTTGTCCAATTTGACCTGTCAGTATTCAGTTTTAGAATCATCCAAAGCATTGCCAATAAGGATTTGAGGCCAAAGCTATGACCCTGTTTATTAAAGGAATCTATTAACCACTTCAGCCCCGGACCAATTGGCAGCCAAAGGACCAGGCCCCTTTTTGCGATTCGGCATTGCATCGCTTTAACTGACAATTGCGCGGTCATGCAACGTGGCTCCAAAACAAAATTGGTGTCCTTTTTTTCCCACAAATAGAGCTTTCTTTTAGTGGTATTTGATCGCCCCTGCGGTTTTTATTTTTTGCGCTATAAACAAAAATAGAGCGACAATTTTGAAAACAATCCAATATTTTTTGCTTTTTGCTATAATAAATATCCCCAAAAAATATATAAAAAAACATTTTTTTTCCTCAGTTTAGGCCGATACGTATTCTTCTACATATTTTTGGTAAAAAAAAAATCGCAATTAGCGATTATTGATTGGTTTGCGCAAAAGTTATAGCGTTTACAAAATAGGGGATAGTTTTATAGCATTTTTATTAATATATTTTTTTTTTACTAGTAATGGCGGCGATCATCGATTTTTATTGTGACTGCGACATTATGGCGGACACATCGGACATTTTTGACACATTTTTGGGACCATTGTCATTTATACAGCAATCAATGCTATTTAAATGCATTGATTCCTGTATAAATGACAGTTGTAGTGAAAGAGTTAACCCCTAGGGGGAGGGGTTATGGGCTGTGACGTGTGTGTGTTTTTTTACATCAGGGGGCGGGGCTGACGTCTGACGTCATTGATCGGCTTTCCCGATGACCGGGAACAGCCAATCAATGACAGGCAGAGTAGGAAGCGCGGGGAGAGGTTTGTTTACACATACCTCTCCCCGTTCTTCAGCTCCGTGACCCGATCGCGGGACACCAGCGGTGATCGGGTGCGCTGGTCCCGCGGCCGGGGTCACAGAGCTCCCGACCGGGTCGCGAGCGTGCCGCTGGCGGCGCGCACGCGACCCACGGGCAGGCAATTACCAAATCACGTATAGGTACGTGATTTTGCCTGCCCGTGCCATTCTGCCGCAGTATATCTGCGTGAGGCGGTCGGGAAGCGGTTAAAGACCTCTATCAACATAGGGGCAAGGAGGTCTGCATATTTCTTATAGCATGTAGGGGGTGAACCAATCTGGGCTAAGGCTCCTTTTGGGTTTTAAAGACTTAAAGTGGATGTAAACTCAAAAATAAATTTTTGATGTCATAATGTAGAGAATAATATTTCCTTTCATTTGAGCCCAGTCTTACCACACAGATTTACTCGAGGCCTGAGCAATCCTTTTTTATTGTTCAGTTAGAGAAATCTTGACAAAGTCTTGAAAACTTTGTCAAAAACGCCCCCTTGCTGTGAGTGACAGGTGATTTACATATCTCATGTACTAGCCTGAGACAGGTTATCATCAGATCACTGGATGTTCTGCTCTGCCCAGCTCTGACTACATACATGTCCCCTAAATCACTTGTCTGTCTATAGTCTGCTGACTGTTCACTGCATCCCATGATGAGAAACATCCAGTCAAAACACAGCAATCCTGGGAGAGCTGGAGGGGAGGGGAGGGGGATGTGAATTGTGAACTTTTTACACAGGATGTGCCTGTCTCAGGCTAGTGCATGAGATATGTAAATCACCTGTCACTCACAGCAAGGGGGCATTTTTGACAAAGTTTTCAAGACTTTGTCAAGATTTCTCTAACTGAACAATAAAAGAGGATTGCTCAGGCCTCGAGTAAATCTGTGTGGCAAGACTGGGCTCAAATGAAAGGAAATCTTTTTCTCTACATTATGACATCAAATGTTTACATCCACTTTAATAGCTTCTAATGCTTCAGGTAAGTCAATAGGTTGTTCCATGGCATCCTTAAAGGGATCTTGTGTTTGGGGAGTTTGATTTGGGAGAGCAGATTGTCTATTACTGTAGATAAAAAGGTTTAGCAGAAGAATAAAGCAAAGAGAGATGATTAGTGAATTCTGAGACTATCTTTGCTGGGATGCTAGCAAGTGTGCTGCTAGAGAGATGGAAATCTAGTGGCTTTTGAGTAGGAGAAAAGCTTAGTAGCCAAACTGATAAAAGGTTATCTTGATTATTTCCTTTCAAGTAAAATGTATGCTTAGTTCACCTGATTTGTTTAGCAGCCTGATCTACTAGAACTAACTTAAAGAGTAACTTTTGTTGAGAAAAAAAATAAAAACATTCCCCTCTGGGTGATCTATGTACATTGCAAGGATTTTAACAAACTTTGTTGCAGATTCCTACCTTTTGTTATTCTGAAGAAATCCATGTGTGTGGGAGTGGTTTCTTAATTATCAACCAGCTGCTGCACCTGCACGGCCC
This sequence comes from Lithobates sylvaticus, assembly GCA_028564925.1. NCBI lineage: Eukaryota > Metazoa > Chordata > Amphibia > Anura > Ranidae > Lithobates > Lithobates sylvaticus. The sequence goes on along the minus strand of CM053033.1, from coordinate 37,109,294 downwards.
TTATAAAGGAAAATTGCAGGGTCTGCATCCCTTTAGACATGATTTCCTATTGGGAGAATCTCACCAAAAATGACATTTAGGTGAGTATCTCACCAAAAATGACATATTAAATGCCTGAAATCTGACTTGTATCTCAATGCAGACTTCTAGGAAAATCAGTGAGCCAATCACACAAGCAGGAAATTATGTTTCTGGGGGGCGTTCTGTACACAGAACACCTCTAGGTAGCCATATTGCGTTGCATTTTACAGAAAATTACAGAGCTGTGGATTGAAAAGTTAAGGTAATTTTTAATAACATTCAATTACAATATGACTTGAGTCACATTTGTATACGTTATATTATTATTATTTTTTATTTGCTATTTTTTTCCCCCACAAAAGTGAGGTTACCCTTTAAGTTAACATGTGGCTTATTAAAATATTTTAATTTGTTGTATGTGGTCGGGGATCTCCTAAAAGAGTTCTGGAAGTTATCCTTTAATTAGCAGAGGTGATTCATCCTAGCATTTGAGACTCAAAGCTAATTTAATACAGTCTCTCCTAATTACCACTTTATGTGCTTCCCACAATGTCAACAGGGGGACTTTACTGCCATAATTGTTTGCAATATAATCTTATTTTGAGCATGAATGTAGGTTCTAAGGGATCCTGTAAGTGCCCCAGAAATGCAGAGTGTGACCAGAAAGTGTCCTACATTGTTACCTGCATGCATGCTCCCTTGTTTATTTATATATATATATATATATATACATATATATATATATATATATATATATATATATATATATATATATATATACACATATATATATATATATATATATATATATATATATATACATATATATATATACATATATATATATATATATATATATATATATATATATATATATATATATATATATATATATATATATATATATCTCTATCTATATATATATATATATCTCTATCTATATATCTCTATCTATATATCTCTATCTATATATATATATATATATATATATATATATATATATATATATATATATATATATATATTTTTTTTTTTTTTTTTTTTTTTTTTCAATCTGAAAATTCAATAAAACTTACTGTAATGTAAAATCACTATACATTCCCATTATGCAATTTGTATATAATTTTTTAAGACATTGCACTAAACATTTAAAAATACATTTTCTAAAGATGTGTAGACATTTTCAGTCAACAGCATGCTAAAATGCAGTAGTTTCCTTTCCCTAATCAAATTACACTGTACACAGTTCACAAAGAAAGCACATGCCAGAGAAGGATGTCTGTACTATGTGATCACTTTGACCAATCACAGCTAGCAGCACAATTGTAAACAATCAATGTCAGGAAAGGAAGCCATCCATTGCTTACAATTGCCATGTGCTCTGCTGTGATTGGTCACAGTGATCCTATATTACTGGCAACTAGGGATGGGCCGAATGGATCCCTGTACGTTTTGCAGCAGAACTTTCGAACACGGCAAAAGTTTGGAAATAATGCGCCCATATGTGTCCAAATTTTGTTTTGTTCAGGGGCAGCCTGATGGACTGTGTGGAATGTCTTAAAGCTGAAGTCTAGGGCAAACATATAATATCTGAATATAAAAGCCATGTGTATTTAATCTTGGTTCCCCTTATGTATATCTTCTAGATCTGTGCAGCAATGTAGCATGAAACAACTCCTGCACATTGTCTCTTTGCATTATCTTCCTGTAATAAAAATGTATCATTATTTCTATTTTTCCTTGAGCATGGTGACTGGACTTGTATCCACCCCCCCCCCCCTGTATATTTGTCTGCAGGCAGCCTGTAGTGGAAGGTTTTGGTGAGTCGCACCCACAACTCTGCTCTCTGCACACGCAGTGTACAGCACAGTGATTATGGGTTGGCAAAGGCATTTGGTGTACACAAAGATAATTTTTATCCTTTGTAGATTTAAAAAAATATATTTAAATTCATATTTTTTGCTTAGAGTTCAGTTTTAATGCAACATATATTAACCACTTCCTTACCGCACTATAGCCAAAAGATGGCTACAGAGCGGATCTGCTCCGGAAAGGCATCCATGGATGTCGTCCCAGAACCATAACCCCCGGGGCATGTATACGGTGTGCTCTGTGATCTTGGTAAAGGGACAATCATAGCAGTTCTTTACCACATGATCAGCTGTGTCCAATCACAGATGATCACAGTGTAAACAGACTTGCCGGTTATCAGCAGTACTTTCCTCATGTGCTGCCACAGTGTGAGGAGAGGAGAGCCGGTAACTGGCATTCCTGACAGGAGACATGTACACAGATAATCAGGGCACTAATTATCAGTGCCCTGTTTATCAGTACACCCTTAACAGTGCCTATCAGTGCTGCCTATCAGTGCCTCTTCATCAGTGCCACCTATCGGTGCCTATCAGTGCCCATCAATACTTACCGGCCGTAATTGATTCAGGCGCCTGCAGTTGTTTTCTGGACATTTCCATCGCCAACGAATGGCACATCCCCTGTCTAAATAAAGAAAGACCTTTACTGGTCCACTTGGCTGACGGGTCCCTTCCACACTCAGGACCAGTAGTCCAGGAGACCCCACCTATCCTCACCACTACAGACTCCGGCCACCAGGAACTGCTACGTTTTGATTTGATTTCTTCCCCGATGTTTCCCATCATCCTGGGACTCCCGTGGTTACAGGCCCATGATCCTCAGATCCATTGGGACCGGAAGGAGGTCTCCTTCTCTTCTCCCTACTGTCATCAACATTGCATCTCCCCGGCTCCGAGCTGTCACCTGGCAGTCATCTCAGCACCAGAAAACCTCCAGCACATTCCACCTGCCTATCAAGACTTCAGGGATGTGTTTGACAAGAAGAAGGCCGACCGTCTACCACCTCACCGGGCTTATGACTGCCCCATTGAGCTTTTGTCTGGCTCTGAGATTCCTTTCGGGCGTATATTCCCGTTATCTGAAACTGAGTTGAAAACATTGAAAGCCTACATTGACGAAAACCTTGAAAAGGGCTTCATCCGGCCCTCTACCTCCCCGGCTGGGGCTGGCATCTTTTTTGTAGGGAAAAAAGATGGGTCACTCCGACCTTGCATTGACTATAGGGAGCTTAATAAAATCACGGTGAAGAACCGGTACCCGCTACCTCTAATTCCCGAGCTCCTCCAACGTTTCCGATCGGCCAAAGTTTTTTCCAAGCTTGATTTAAGGGGCGCTTATAATCTTGTCAGGATCCGCGCAGGTGATGAATGGAAGACAGCCTTTAGGTCCAGGTTTGGCCACTATGAGTATTTGGTGATGCCCTTTGGCCTGTGTAATGCTCCAGCTACCTTCCAACATCTGGTGAATGACATCTTTAGGGAGCACCTGGACGACTTCTTGGTTGTATACCTGGACGATATCCTTATTTTTTCAGCCACCTTGGAAATGCATCGGAGCCACGTTAGGAGAGTACTTGCCATCCTTAGAGCCCACCAATTATATCTTAAGGCTGAAAAATGTGAATTTGAGAAAACTTCTGTACAGTTCTTGGGGTTCATCATCTCTACCGAAGGCACTACAATGGATCCCCAAAAGGTCAAGGCGGTGATAGAATGGTCAGCTCCCAAGGACAAAAAGGCCGTCCAACGTTTCATCGGGTTTGCTAATTTTTATCGGAGGTTCATCATCGGGTTCTCCTCTATCGTTGCTCCCATCACCCGCCTAACCCAACAACATGGCCGTTTCCAATGGTCCCAGGAAGCCCAGGATGCTTTCACCAAACTAAAGACCCTCTTCACCTCTGCTCCTATTCTACGACACCCGGATCCTCTACTTCCCTTTGTACTGGAGGTTGACGCCTCGGAATCTGCCACAGGTGCCATCCTGTCACAACGCCACGGGCCAAAAGCCCTCCTTCACCCAGTGGCCTTTGCCTCCCGGAAATTGAGCCCATCCGAAAGAAATTATGATGTTGGGGATCGCGAGCTATTAGCCATTAAGGCCGCCTTGGAAGAATGGAGGTACCTTCTGGAGGGGGAAACTCATCCAATTACTATCTTTACGGATCATAAAAATCTCGAATATTTACGTACCGCCAAACGGTTGAGGCCTCGGCAAGCTCGCTGGGCACTTTTTTTTTCTAGATTTACCTTTCATATTTCCTATCGGCCAGGGTCAAAGAATGGCAAAGCAGATGCCCTCTCCCGAATCTCTCCGGAATCTTCTCAAATGTCGGAACCAAGTACCATTTTGGCTCCCCAAAATTTTCTGCTTCTTACTCCGGCAGATCTGTCTACCTCTCTCCTCACTGCCTCAGCTCATTGCCAGGACCCTATTGTGTCTACTCTGGAAAAACGTGAAGACCTATTCTGGTCTCGGAATAAAATTTTTGTACCCCTAGAAGTAAGACCTTTGGTCTTGAAGACTCTCCATGACCACAAACTGGCAGGTCACTTCGGGAACCGGAAGACGGCCGAACTCATCTCTCGTACCTTTTGGTGGCCAGGCTGGAGGCAGGACTGCCGTACTTACATCTCTTCCTGTGTCCCGTGCCAACGAAACAAGGGTCAAAAAACCAAACCCTGGGGGTTATTGAGGCCATTACCCATCCCGGAACGTCCATGGGCAGACATCTCAATGGATTTTATTGTGGAACTACCCCCCTCAGAAGGATTTTCTACCATTCTGGTAGTGGTTGATCGACTGTCCAAAATGGCCCATTTCTTGCCTATGGTTGGTACTCCCTCTGCTCTCGAGACTGCCAACATCTTTACCAAAGAGGTCGTCAGGCTCCATGGGGTCCCCAGGAGCATTGTCTCTGACAGAGGTTCCCAATTCACCTCGAAGTTTTGGAAGGCACTCTGCAAAACCTTAGGAATCAAAATCTGTCTTTCTTCAGCCTATCACCCGCAAAGTAATGGCCAAACAGAGCGTACCAACCAGACGCTCGAGCAGTATTTGCGATGCTTCTGCTCCTCTGCTCAAGATGATTGGTCCTCCTTGCTGGCGTACGCGGAGTTCGCATACAATAATTCTTCCCACTCAGCTACCAACCAAACTCCTTTCTGGGCAAACTGTGGCTTCCACCCATCATTTCTGCCAAACTCAATTCCTGAATCACCAGTTCCTGCGGTACAAGAGCGTCTAGAGGCCATTCAAAACAACTTTCGAAAGCTCCAGGAGACCATGCAACAGGCTCAAGAAGGGTACGAAAGATACCACAACAGAGGCAGGAGGGAGAACCCCCATTTCAAAATCGGGGAAAAAGTGTGGTTGTCAACGGCTCATCTCAAGCTCTCTTGCCCCTCACGGAAACTGGGCCCCAAATTCATTGGGCCATTTGAGGTCAAAAAGGCAGTGAATCCCGTGGCCTTTGAGCTTTCGCTACCAAAAACTTACAAGATACATCCTGTTTTCCATGCATCTTTACTGAGACCTTTGGTTCCAAGTCCCTTCCCAGACAGGGAGGAACCTCCGCCACCACCTGTCACAATCGATGGCATGGAAGAATTCGAGGTGGAATCACTTCTAGGATGCAGGAAGGTGGGTCGTCAGCTACAGTATCTAGTGAAATGGAAGGGGTACCCATTGGAGGATAATTCCTGGGAGCCATCGGGAAATTTCCATGCACCAAGGTTAATTAAGATTTTCCAGCAGGAGCATCCTGAACTAATGGACAGCCTGGGCGTCCGGAGTCCGCCCCTTGGGGGGGGGCACTATCAGGGACCTGGTCCGCCGCGCGCCCCAGTGCGCAGACGCATAGGTCCGGCGCTGCGGCGCACAGTAGGAGTCAGAGGAACGATGTGGCGGCGCACGAACGTACGCGGCCCAGCTGAACGGCGCGCGCGCACGCGCGCTAGTGCACGTCCCATGTGACCGCCACCCGGCCTATAAAAGAGAGGCCCTTGGACCCAGACAGACGCTGGTTCGTCTCTCAGCTGTTCCCTTGTCCCTTGTACCTGTGCCTGCTGTATCTACTTGCCTACCCGTTGCCGACCCGGATTGTCTTGACCTTGTTACCTTCTCCAACCTTGACCCTTGGCTTGTTTACCCGGATCACCACCTCTCTCCTGTGTTTGACCCTCGGCCTGTATACCGGACTTCCACCGCCTGCTTAAGCAGTACTTGACCCTCAGCCTGCCTTGACCTCTTGCTTGTGTTTGACCATTCTATCTGGACTTGTCCTCCTGTGTTAACCTTCTGCTTGTGCCTGATTAATCTTGTGTTTGATCCTCAGCCTGCTGCCTGTTTACCCATCAGTGTTGGAGCCTCCGCCAGTCTGCCTGTGTACCCAACTACACCTGGATCCACGCCTAAGCCACCACCCAACAGGTGGCTTGTGCCTCTTGGTGCCAACCGTCCCCTGTACCATCTTCAGGGGTGGTAGGCGCTGAGTCGCAAGGGCAACCGCTCTCGGCATCTTGGCCTCGGTGAGTACTTAGTTCCTGATAAGGCCTGAGCAATCCTTTTTTATTGTTCAGTTAGAGAAATCTTGACAAAGTCTTGAAAACTTTCTCAAAAACGCCCCCTTGCTGTGAGTGACAGGTGATTTACATATCTCATGCACTAGCCTGAGACAGGTTATCATCAGATCACTGGATGTTCTACTCTGCCCAGCTCTGACTACATACATGTCCCCTAAATCACTTGTCTGTCTATAGTCTGCTGACTGTTCACTGCATCCCATGATGAGAAACATCCAGTCAAAACACAGCAATCCTGGGAGAGCTGGAGGGGAGGGGAGGGGGATGTGAATTGTGAACTTTTTACACAGGATGTGCCTGTCTCAGGCTAGTGCATGAGATATGTAAATCACCTGTCACTCACAGCAAGGGGGCATTTTTGACAAAGTTTTCAAGACTTTGTCAAGATTTCTCTAACTGAACAATAAAATAGGATTGCTCAGGCCTCGAGTAAATCTGTGTGGCAAGACTGGGCTCAAATGAAAGGAAATCTTTTTCTCTACATTATGACATCAAATGTTTACATCCACTTTAATAGCTTCTAATGCTTTAGGTAAGTCAATAGGTTGTTCCCTGGCATCCTTAAAGGGATCTTGTGTTTGGGGGAGTTTGATTTGGGAGAGCAGATTGTCTATTACTGTAGGTAAAAAGGTTTAGCAGAAGAATAAAGCAAAGAGAGATGATTAGTGAATTCTGAGACTATCTTTGCTGGGATGCTAGCAAGTGTGCTGCTAGAGAGATGGAAATCTAGTGGCTTTTGAGTAGGAGAAAAGCTAAGTAGCCAAACTGATAAAAGGTTATCTTGATTATTTCCTTTCAAGTAAAATGTATGCTTAGTTCACCTTATGTGTTTAGCAGCCTGATCTACTAGAACTAACTTAAAGAGTAACTTTTGTTGAGAAAAAAAATAAAAACATTCCCCTCTGGGTGATCTATGTACATTGCAAGGATTTTAACCTCCTTGGCGGTATTCCCGAGTCTGGCTCGGGTTCAGTTTTTTCTGCCAGGAGCGGTAACCCCGAGCCAGACTCGGGCTGCATTGCAGGATACAGGGGGGGAAGTTACTTACCTTTTCCCCTGGATCCTGCGATGTCTCCCCGCTGTGTGAGCGAGCCGTCCGCTCGCTCGATTCACACAGTGCCACATGCAGCTGATCTCCGTTCCCTGCGACGTTCCAACGCACGGGAGCGGAGATCGGCGCCAAATTCAAAAAAGTTTAAAAACACAACACACATACAGTACTGTAATCTTACAGATTACAGTACTGTATACAAAAAATACACATCCCCTTTGTCCCTAGTGGTCTGCCCAGTGCCCTGCATGTCATTTTATATAATAAAAAGATTTTTTTTTCTGCCTGGAAACTGGAGATTGTCCATAGCAACCAAAAAGTGTCCCTTTATGTCAAAAGTGGTTTTAGACCAGCTGGAAAACATCGATAAAAAATTAGAATCACTATTCTGCAACTGAGCAAATTTCAGTGTTTTTGATTTGATTACATTATTGAATCATTTTTATATATATTTTTATTATATTATAATTTATTATTTTGTGTTTCAAACTTTATCATACCCGGGATGTCTACTAGACTCTGGTTCGGACAGATTTAAGTGAGTTATTCATAGAATTGCATGCCTACAATATAAAAACGCCAAATGTCCATGCAAAATAATTGTACCGCTTTCAGCACAAAATTCCAGCCAGAATCATACCGCCAGGGAGGTTAACAAACTTTGTTGCAGATTCCTACCTTTTGTTATTCTGAAGAAATCCATGTGTGTGGGAGTGGTTTCTTAATTATCAACCAGCTGCTGCACCCTTATGAGGAAAATTGCAGGGTCTGCATCCCTTTAGACGTGATTTCCTATTGGGAGTATCTCACCAAAAATGACATTTAGGTGAGTATCTCACCAAAAATGACATTTAGGTGAGTATCTCACCAAAAATGACATATTAAATGCCTGAAATCTGACTTGTATCTCAATGCAGACTTCTAGGAAAATCAGTGAGCCAAACACACAAGCAGGAAATTATGTTTCTGGGGGGCGTTCTGTACACAGAACACCTCTAGGTAGCCATATTGCGTTGCATTTTACAGAAAATTACAGAGCTGTGGATTGAAAAGTTAAGGTAATTTTTAATAACATTCAATTACAATATGACTTGAGTCACATTTGTATACGTTATATTATTATTATTTTTTATTTGCTATTTTTTTCCCCCACAAAAGTGAGGTTACCCTTTAAGTTAACATGTGGCTTATTAAAATATTTTAATTTGTTGTATGTGGTCGGGGATCTCCTAAAAGAGTTCTGGAAGTTATCCTTTAATTAGCAGAGGTGATTCATCCTAGCATTTGAGACTCAAAGCTAATTTAATACAGTCTCTCCTAATTACCACTTTATGTGCTTCCCACAATGTCAACAGGGGGACTTTACTGCCATAATTGTTTGCAATATAATCTTATTTTGAGCATGAATGTAGGTTCTAAGGGATCCTGTAAGTGCCCCAGAAATGCAGAGTGTGACCAGAAAGTGTCCTACATTGTTACCTGCATGCATGCTCCCTTGCTTATATATATATATATATATATATATATATATATATATATATATATATATTTTTTTTTTTTTTTTTTCAATCTGAAAATTCAATAACACTTACTGTAATGTAAAATCACTATACATTCCCATTATGCAATTTGTATATAATTTTTTAAAACATTGCACTAAACATTTAAAAATACATTTTCTAAAGATGTGTAGACATTTTCAGTCAACAGTATGCTAAAATGCAACAGTTTCCTTTCCCTAATCAAATTACACTGTACAAAGTTCACAAAGAAAGCACATGCCAGAGAAGGATGTCTGTACTGATTACTTTGACCAATCACAGCTAGCAGCACAATTGTATACAATCAATGTCAGGAAAGGAAGCCATCCATTGCTTACAATTGTCATGTGCTCTGCTGTGATTGGTCACAGTGATCCTATATTACTGGCAACTAGGGATGGGCCGAATGGATCCCTGTACGTTTTGCAGCAGAACTTTCGAACACGGCAAAAGTTTGGAAATAATGCGCCCATATGTGTCGAAATTTTGTTTTGTTCAGGGGCAGCCTGATGGACTGTGTGGGATGTCTTAAAGCTGAAGTCTAGGGCAAACATATCATATCTGAATATAAAAGCCATGTGTATTTAATCTTGGTTCCCCTTATGTATATCTTCTAGATCTGTGCAGCAATGTAGCATGAAACAACTCCTGCACATTGTCTCTTTGCATTATCTTCCTGTAATAAAAATGTATCAATATTGCTATTTTTCCTTGAGCAGGGTGACTGGACTTGTATCCACCCCCCCCCCCCCCTGTATATTTGTCTGCAGGCAGCCTGTAGTGGAAGGTTTTGGTGAGTCGCACCCACAACTCTGCTCTCTGCACACGCAGTGTACAGCACAGTGATTATGGGTTTGCAAAGGCATTTGGTGTACACAAAGATAATTTTTATCCTTTGTAGATTTTAAAAAATATATTTAAATTCATATTTTTTGCTTAGAGTTCAGTTTTAATGCAACATATATTAACCACTTCCTTACCGCACTATAGCCAAAAGATGGCTACAGAGCGGATCTGCTCCGGAAAGGCATCCATGAATGTCGTCCCAGAACCATACCCCCCGGGGCATGCATCCAGTGTGCTCTGTGATCTTGGTAAAGGGCCAATCATAGCATTTCTTTACCACATGATCAACAGTGTCCAATCACAGCTGATCACAGTGTAAACAGACTTGCCGGTTATCAGCAGTACTTTCCTCATGTGCTGCCACAGCGTGAGGAGAGGAGAGACGGTAACTGGCATTCCTGACAGGAGACATGTACACAGATAATCAGGGCACTGATTATCAGTGCCCTGTTTATCAGTGCACCCTTAACAGTGCCTATCAGTGCTGCCTATCAGTGCCTCTTCATCAGTGCCACCTATCGGTGCCTATCAGTGCCCATCAATACTTATCATGGCCACCTATCGGTACCTATTATGCCCTGTACACACGGTCGGAAATTCAGACGGAAAATGGCCGATCGTACCATGTTGTCGGAAAATCCGCCCGTGTGTGGGCTCCATCAGACTTTTTCCATCGGAATTTCCGACTAAAAAAATTTGAGAGCGGGATCTCAAATTTTCCGACAACAAAATCCGATCGGACTTTTTCTGATCGTGTGTCGAGAATTCCGACGGACAAAGTGCCACGCATGCTCAGATCAAATTAACAGACCAAAGTTATTGGCTACTAGCCTCTACGTAGTTCCGTCGTACGCAACGAACGTCACCACGTTCAGAATGATCAAATTTTCCAACAACTTTGTCCGACCGTGTGTATGCCACACCAGTGTCGCACAAAATCCGTCGGAAAAAATTTGAAGGATTTTGTGGTCGGAATTTCCTGTCTGACTGCAATTGTAGATGGATTTCATACTAGGAGTTGTTCTGTTGGACATGTCCACTCTGATCCCTGCATTTCTGCATCCTGATGAGAGATATTACAATTTGTTGGTATCATGGTATACCTGTACCTACCATTTCTGCACTGTGATCACATTACTGTTTTTTCTCTGCCCTAAATGTATATTGTGCTTTTTTTGTCAGGTCCCTTCAGTCCAAGGTTTTTTTTAAACCCCTGGACACACCCTGACATCTTCTCTGACGTGTGCCAGAAATGGTATGTACTAGAATAACCATATCTGTAAAACTGTTCTTATCACTATTGTTCTGACCAGGGACAAATGATGCTGGCCGCATATGTCTGTGACACTAACCTTCACCGGTTTAGACTGCTGACACTTGCAGAAGTTTATGTTCCATTTGGAGAATAATCTGTGTTATTATCTGTGCTATTATCTGAACCATCTTCCTTCCTTTCAAGTTGTATTTAAACAGAATGTATAGTGGTTTGTATACAGTAAATAGCATAATTATAATCAGAATAATCAAATTCAGTTTCCTTTAATTTGGTAAATATACAATTTTACATATGATTATTATGTAGGTGGATCTTTATGCTTCTTTCACATGTTGTTCAGGATCTCCTTTCCTCCTTCACTGTAAAAGGCCTGTTGTTGGCAGGGCTCAATAGCTCAAGCTTATTTTAAACCACACAAGTGGGCACAGGACGGTTAGAGAAGAGACAATATTTCCAAAGTGGATGCTTTCCCTTCTGACTCCAGCAAAAAGTGTTCCTATCCATTCTTTTAATTGTCTTCTTGTACTGCCTACTACCTTCTCCTGTAGCATCACCCAGTAGCGCTGTTCTCCATATTTGTGGTCCATCCTTTACAACTCCTCTCCTTTAGTTTTAGTATTCTCCTTGGATGCTTCTCACCTGAACATCTCTCCTGTACCTTTTCTCTAATCTTTCTACAGCACCCTACCAAATTGTCCCTTTCTGATCTGAGTATTTGCAATGCTAGTCAAAATATATTATCTCCTTCTCAGTAATGTTTAAGTACCAGTTTCTATGAATAAAGAAGGCTTGGCATACGATTAACAGAGAAAATGTTGAGTCACCAGATCCCAAAACATAGACATAACCTTTTCTTGTTACTACATGGCTTCTTTCACAGTCAACAACTCTTTAACACTCAGTGCATCTGTGTTTGAGACTGCTAAGCCAATTATAGATGTAACTTGTTTGTTTTGTTAAATAAGAAGTTTAGCAAATATTGGCCTTTTTATTTTGTTTATGATACTCTGTAATGACCAGGGATGTAAGTAACTTAGTTAAAATAAACAGAGTTACTTAACGCAGTTACTTTAGAGGGTAACAAGTAATCTAACTGATTACTTTTCCCCTCATGGTAACGCAGTTCCCATTACTTGGGCTGAGTTACCTCAATTACATCTACTGCCACTAGATGGCAGTAGTGTAAAAAAAAATAGAGAGATAAAATTTGTAAATATAATTACTTTACGGCTGTTTTTCACCCACAGCACCTTGGTGAGGGAGACCTGGGAAATCTTGAAAAATATTGAGTGTCCCAGATCTCGAAAAAAGATGCTCCTGCACTGCTTGAGTGCCTTTTTGTGATATTTGAGATACTCAGCAGTCCCTTGCTGGACATATAATGAAATCATCTCTGCAGTAGAGAACCCAGGGAATGGTAATTATATTTGCAAACTGTTTATCTTGAGATTTTTTTCAACTTATGCTACTAATGCCACAAATGTTATGCTGGAGTGGTCCTTTAATTGATAAACATCCCTTTTTTGTTAGTGCAAGACACCTTTAATGCACTGCGGCACAATATAAGCAGTGCTCTAAAGCAAAGTAGATATAGGCATAGCACAGCTGACACCACAGTATGTAACACTGGAACACATCTGACGTGATTGTATACTGCCATGAGTACAAATCTGTAACCCATTGTTTAACTAGTACCCATAAAAAGAGCCTCTTAACAGTTTTTTGCACTGTGTTATATCACATACTGTTTCTGAAAATAAAGATATTCTGCAGTTTCTACATTTGGAGTTACACGTTGCCCCAACAGCTAATCTACCATGATAAATACAGTATACTGTACTGTCACTGCCTTAAAGAAGGGATACCATTACGTGAAAGGAGGGTTAGTAAGAAAACTCCATTATATACGCTGATCCTACAATTTGACCAGACATTACTTTTGACATTAAAATGCTTATATAAGGTACTACAATGCTATTTGTTGCTAAATCGCCATCACCAGTGGTCATCTGGCAGCATGCAATATTTAATGATTTTTCTAAGTGCTGCTTCACCCAGCATGAGGGGAAGCAGTTTTGTCAAAAGCTACCATGCTGCTTTCATATTGCTTTTAAAGGACAGTGAAGTGGCTATTACCATGCATGGGGATGAAGATAGAATCATGGTTCAGACAGCAATCACTCTGATTGAATATTGGGAGTGTTATACAGTACTACGCATATTACATTTGATAGATAGATAGATAGATAGATAGATAGATAGATAGATAGATAGATAGATAGATAGATAGATAGATAGATAGATAGATAGATAGATAGATAGATAGATTTGTATCTGGTTTAGTGAGTTTGATAAATATTTATTATTACTATTACAATGTCACCATTTGTTCAACTGTTATTAACTCCAAGAGGGTATTATTCTTTCTCATTATGCAAATATGCTGTGCCTGCTATAAACTTTACTGACCAGAACAGTTATTTACAGGTAGCTTGCTGCATTAACATTCTACCATTGAAGAAAATGAGTTGAAAAATCACAGAGTAGTTGGATTCCAGCAGTTTTATATGGGCTGCACAACCAGAGATCAAAAGCTGGCTAATTAGTCTCCTAATGGTGTGGGGTTAACACTGATGGATTGGCCAAAGAATTTAGAGTGGAATGCAGGTTATTAGATACAAAAATGGTACCATCTTATAAGACTTACTGTATGTTTTTATTTTATAAATTTTCCTTAATATTAGTTTGACACCATGGAAACTTCAATAATTGCCTGTAACTAATGTATGCATTACAAATTTTATATATATATATATATATATATATATATATATATATATATATATATATGCTGTATATATATATATATATATATATACACATGTAGTGCCGGGCTCCTAATGAGCATGCGCTATATTTTTTTGTAGATTTAATGTTCCTAAAACCACAGTTGGGTTTTAGGGTTAATTGCTCTAAATTATGGTCTCAGTACCAGTTTGGCTGGATTGGATGGTGTTCTGCTTGACCATAGGTGTTGGTGTCACCTCTGGCAAGCACAGGAACGCAGTCCGGTTGGACGCATTGGTTGCCAATCTCTCTCGGAACCAACCAGTGAGTGTGTTGTCTCGCTGTAAATTCTGGGAGAGGGTACATAAGGTACTGAGGTCACGTGCTTCTGGGTTCCGGCCCAGAAGATCTTTCTGTCTGTTTGGTCTTGATCCTTCTGACCAGCCCTTTAGGGGCCCTCATGGCCTGGGGTGCGGATCCATCCATTTCCGAGTGCCATCTCGTTTTTGGAGAGGTCTCATACCAGGGTTTAGGGTCTCCTGTCTGTTTCAGAGTGCTGAAAAGACCTCAGAAGGCCCCGCAAACAATGTCTAAGTTGCTAGACAGTTCACACTTGACATACCTGGGAACCATTCCATTCTACCTCACAGACGGGTGGTGATTCTTTCCTGCTGCTTTTCAAGACTCCCTGGCAGGTGGCTTACCCCCTCCAGGACAAGAGTCCTTGTAATGAGAATTTGAAGGTTCTTTTTTCATCCAATGGTTTCTTTGAACCGCCAAATTTTGGGTCCAAAATTAAGATTTACCAATCCAAAGAGTACTGAAAATCAGTCCTTTTTTCTCCAACCAGACTACCCCTGAACCCCTCACCCTGCATGGCTGAGAAACCCTGAGCCCTCAAACTGCACACAAGTAGCCATCATTTAACCACTTGACATACGGCCATAGCTGAATGACGGCTTCGGTGTGGATGTCAATTCCCGGGAGGACGTCATATGACGTCCTCCCTTTTCCTCGCTCCCTGTGTGCGCTCACGAGCGCGCAGCGGGGAAATTCTGTGTTGGCCGTGTCCCTTGGACACAGCCAATCACAGATCGCTGTAAACGGACAATCACAGCGGCTGTTTACAGTGTGATCGGCGTGTCCAATGGGAGATGATCTCATATGTAAACATATAAGATCATCTCTCAGTGCCGCTCTCCCTCCTCACACAGAGACAGCGTGTGAGGAGGGAGAGATGAACGGCTGCAGCGGCCGTAAGTAGAGAAAAAAAAAAAAAATAAATAAAGTGCCATCTGTCCCCACTGCCATCTGTCCCCAGTGCCATCTGTCCACAGTGCCATCTGCCAGTGCCATCTGTCCCCAGTGTCATCTGTCAGTGCCACCTGTCCCCAGCGCCATTTGTCCCCAGTGCCACCTGTCCCCAGTGCCATGTATAAGTGCCATCTGTCATCAGTGCCAAGTGTCATCAGTGCCACATCAGTGCCAGGTGTCATCAGTGCCACATCTGTCATCAGTGCCATATCAGTGTCACGTGTCATCAGTGCCACATATTAGTGCCATCTGTCATCAGTGCCATGTATCAGTGCTATCTGTAAACAGTGCCATCTGTCAGTGTCACGTGCCATCTGTTATCAGTGTCACCTGTCATCAATGCCACGTATCAGTGCCATCTGCCATCAGTGTCACGTGCCATCAGTGCCACGTATTAGTGCCATCTGTCATCAGTGCCACATATTAGTGCCATCTCTCATCAGTGCCGCATATTAGTGCCACATGATATCAGTGCCACGTATAAGTGCCATCTGTCATCAGTGCCACATATTAGTGCTATCTGTCATCCGTGTCACGTGTCATCAGTGCCCCGTATTAGTGCCATCTGTCATCAGTGCCACATCAGTGTCACGTGTCATCAGTGCCACATATCAGTGCCATCTGTCATCAGTGCCACGTCAGTGTCACGTGTCATTGTCCTGGTGCTCCAGGGCCTTCAAAAGTGTAATAGGTAGTTAACAAGTTAGATGTGTAATTTATGCTCCTAGAACACGTGATGGCGCTCCCTGCTCCCTGGCCAGGCTGTGGAAAAGTCCCACACATGTGGTATTGTAATACTCAGGAGGAGTAGCAGAATTTATTTTGGGGTGTCATTTGTGGTATACACATACCATGTGAGAGAAATAACCTATTACAATGACAACTTTGTGGGGGGGGATTCATTTTGCAAAGGATTGTGGGAAAAAATAACAACATCAAAAACCTCACCATGCCTCTTACTAAATACCTTGGAATGTCTACTTTCAAATAAGGGGTAATTTGAGGGGTATTTGTACTTTCCTGGCTTGTTCGGGTCACAAGAAATTAGATAGGTCACCAGTACATCAGGTGTGATCAATTTTGTATAATTTGCACCACAGTTTGTGGACTCTCTAACTTTCACAAAGACCAAATAATATCCACTAATTTGGGTTATTTTTACCAAGGATATGTGGCAGTATAAATTGTGGCCAAAATTTTATGAAGAAAAATTAATAATTTCCTAAATTTTATCACAGAAACAAAGAAAAATGCGTTTTTTTTCAAAATGTTCAGTCTTTTTTTTTTCGGTCTTTTTTCAAAATTTTCGGTCTTTTTTCAAAATTTTCGGTCTTTTTTCATCTATAGCGCAAAAAATAAATAGCCCAGAGGTGATCAAATACCACCAAAAGTAAGCTCTATTTGTGGGAAAAAAAGGACAAAAAATTCATTTGGGTACAATGTTGCATGACTGAATAATTGTCATTCAAAGTGTGAGAGCACCAAAAGCTGAAAATTGGTCTGGATAGGGGGGGGGGGGGGGTTTAAGTGCCCAGTAAGCAAGTGGTTAAAGGGATCACACCTCAAATAATGGGGAAAATGCATGCTGTTCAGAACACATTCCCATCATCCTATTTTCTATACAAAAAACCTTCTAAAATAAGGCAAAAGCACACGGAAATGCCTACTATATATTTTTTCAATCAACAGCCTATTTTACTCTTCTATAAAGGTTAAACATTAATTAATTAAAAAGCACACGGAAATGCCTACTATATATTTTTTCAATCAACAGCCTATTTTACTCTTCTATAAAGGTTAAACATTAATTAATTAATGTGGGCAAAGTAGTAAATTACATCTTTTCATGCAAAGGTATATGACAATACCAGACTTCAGAGAACAAAGAATGATCGTTTCTGATTGATTGCTAGGGGTTACAGTACATAGTAAATAAAAAGCTATATGGCTTCTGACTGTTTTGAGCTGTCAGATAGGATTCTCTGTTTTAATGAAGGAAATCTTTCTCTTACTTTTGTTTAGCACCATTACCAGAAAAAAAGGATATGAGTTGAATAATACAGACAACCTCTTTGGAAAACAACATACCTGTTCATATTATGCAGAGTGACAGAATTGTGAAATGGTGAAGGACCACAATACCAGGGATTTCTAGAAACATCTTCTGTCTCTGCAAGCAAAATATTATGTTATTCAACTGTCAAATGGTACATTGCAGTTTTCACATACAGAGAATGCGCAGGCTGACAGTTAAATGCTTTAGGGAGCCACATTAAAACAGTAGATTTTCAACTGCAGGCTAGATGCAGAAAGTGCAGTAGAGGATGTGCTGGAATATACTGTATGCTAGCACTATGGCGAAACACTACAGAAGCATATAATTCTCATTATTCCCTTTACATGATACAAATAACTTTCTGTATGGCTATATAGCACAAGCATGTATGCAGCTATAGAAAAGGAGCATGCTCAAATCTCTTTTACTATATATTGTGATTATAAAATAAACAAATAAACTGCTGTCAACTATAAAGTGTCGGCACCAAGCGGGTCCACGTCCCTTCTTTTACTACCAAATGCTGGGCTGTTCTGATGAGAAAGGCTCTGGGTAATGTCAAAATCAGCCTGTTCCTTCCTGTCTCCTGAGAATTCCTATTGGATAGTAAGGCAGCCCCCTCATAGGGAATGTGAGGTGTGTGGGAGGTTGTAGAAAGGTAAATAAAGTAAAAATACAATCTATAAAAACCCAGCGGTGAGTAACCACTTCAGCTCCAGCGACCTACCGATCCATTGCTGGAATTTAAGTGGGTTTACCAGGATGATGCCGGCAGCTGAAGGCATCATCCGAGTATTTTTTTTTAGAGCAGATGGTCGGCGTTCTTGTAAAAGCAATCCTAGCAGCCAATTAGTCACTGGATTGCTTTTACAAGCAAAAGGAGGGCATGTCCTCCCTACTCCTGCTGCCGTCTGTGGCTTTTTCGGGGTCTCCTGTCTCATTGGGAGACCTGAACGACCAGCTGGCACTTCCACCAGCTGATCATAGAGGTAATCAGAGACCACAATGGCTATGATCACTTCTATGGTATAGGAAACAGGAAGCAATGAACATTCATCACTTTCTGGTTTCCCCTGATGCAAACAGAGCTATTTTTAAATAGGGAAATGATTTGATCACACCAATCTTGGTGGGATCAAATGCTTTTAAGAGCAGAGGAGACATCTGGGGTCTAATAGACCCCAGATCTCTCCATAAAGAGTACCTGTCACTGCCAATTGCTATTACAGGGGATATTTATATTCCCTGTGATAACAATAAAAGTGATCCAAAAAACAATTTTTAGGCGACGGTGTAAAAAAAACAAAAAAATAAAAATTGTGTTACTCTGTGTAACATGATCTTTTAAATTTGACCAAGCAATTGGGTATTATATTTGTTTTTATATATCACAATTCCAAAAAGTGTATTTTTTCCCCAAAAATTGTGTTTTAAAAACCGCTGCACAAATACTGTGTGATAAAAAATTGCAGCACCCACCATTTTATTCTCTAGGGCCTCTGCTTTAAAAAAAAATATTTAATGCTTGGTTTTTTTTTTTAGCAAAGTGCCAGACAAGGCCTAGTCTTAGACTGGGTGAATACAAACAAAATAAAGCCCTGTCTCAAAAATAATGATATAAAATAGTTTAGGTACAGTGTTGCATGACCAAGTAATTGTTAATCAAAGTATCACAGACTGAAAAATGTCCTGAAAGGATGTTTTATCATGCCAGACTTCAAGGGGTTAAAGTAACAAATTGTCTTTAGGCTCAGGATCAGACATGCAGTATTACATGCCATAGAGTGCTTATTATATTTAGTAGGCCAGAAAGAAACATTTAAAGTGGAGCAAATCATTGGAACCAAACAGCAATCCTATTTCATTGGTCTGACAACAGAAAAATGAGTTACCGTATTTATCGGCGTATAACACGCACCCCAAGTTTAGGAGGGCATTTTGAGGAAAAAAAGTTTTAGGAGGGAAGTTTAGGGAAAAAAAAAAAAACTTACATTTAAGCGTCATTTGCAGCTTGCCCAGCGTCATTTGCAGCTTGCCCAGCGTCATTTGCAGCTTGCCCAGTGTCATTTGCAGCTTGCCCAGGGTCATTTGTAGCTTGCCCAGTGTCATTTGCAGCTTGCCAGCGTCATTTGCAGCCTTGCCGATGTTTAAATTTCCCGCTGCGAGACAGACCGCGTGTGCGCTGCCGAAAAAGACAGAATCCCCGCCGCAAAAAACCGAAGCGCCGCCGGAAAAGACCGAACCGACTGTTCGGCTCCGCTCGCAGTCCCGCCTCCCTGCTGTTTCGGGAGCGAGCGCAGGGAGGCGGGACTACGAGCAGAGCCGAAGAGTCGGCTCGGTCTTTTCCGGCGGCGCTTCGGTCTTTTTCAGCAGCGATCCGGTCTTTTTCGGCGGCGCTCGCTATTTTTCGGCGCCGGTCGCTGTTTTTGTCACTTTTTTTGGGTATCGGCGTATAACACGCACCCACGACTTTCCCCCGATTTTAAAGTGCGTGTTATACGCCGATAAATACGGTACATAATAACCTTTTCATTTTTATGCCATATGCCACTTGATATGTTATTGCATTGTGAAGAGTGTGCCAACTCATGCTAGAATCTTGATCAGACTTTAGCTAGTTGCAATCTGCTTGTATCGGGATACCATTGTTGCATTTCCGTTCACTTGGAACGACTTAAGAGTTAGGCCACTATTCAAGCCAAATTCAATCAAATTGCGTAAATTGATGATCGGAATTTCCGACAACTTTGTGCGACCGTGTGTATGCAAGACAAGTTTGATCCAACATCCGTCGGAAAAAATCTGATGGATTTTGTTAGCAGAATGTAAGATCGTGTGTACAGGGCATTAGTCTTTTAGCCAATTCAGTGGGGGCCAAATGTCATATATAGCATGTTTTCCTATCATTCCTATATATGATAGCTTCCTTCTTCCTGCTTATATTGGTTGTTAAAGAAATGGGGCACAGCCCTAGCAACCAGTAATGTCACTGGGCTCCATTCATTTGCTGGCTGAGTTATTCAACACGGTTGATAAGTATCTCCATCACTGGACAACATCAATGAGCTAAAATTTACATTGTGTGGTTTTTTTTTTTGTTTGACTTTGTCTTTATTTTTTATTTTTTTGTGAAAATAAGTAGGGGTACTAAGTATTGGGTACTTCCCCTTTTATGTGTGGGGGCATATCTGGATGACTCTTTATTGTTAAAAGGGCTTTCATATAGCAATATGCCCACCACCCACAGATCCTCACAGGTCCTCACAACCACTGGGCCAGTGTTGTAGGAAAGATGCCCTTGTCCTCGCCAACATGCTTTTTCAGGAGGATCCCCCCTAGCAAGATAACCCTCATATTATATTTAGAATATGTAACCTGATATAGTTCAGGAGGGGTGGGGCATATTAGACATGTGCAGAATTGAAAAATGCATAGCATTCTGGTCATACACAGATCAATTGGTGGGTCAGGGTTAGTTGACATTGCTGGCTATTAATCTGCCACCATCCTAGCCCAACTGAAAGAATTGTTTTGTCCTCTAGCCTCCACGTTATGGGGAGAAATTGAATGCAACATCGCCGGGGCAAAAATGTATGGATTTAGATCTATGACTATGCAGCCTAAAGGCCCATACACACGATCGGACTTTTTGACAACCAACATGCAAATTAGCTGTTTTGGACCAACATCCGACCGTGTGTACGCTCCATCGGACCAACTTTTTCCAGGTTTCATCGGACTTTTGTTGGCTGTGCGAACGGACCAACTTTCTGCCAACAAAAGTCTGATGGACCAAAGTCCGACCGTGTGTACACAAAACCAACGGACTTTTGTACAAACCAATGCAGATCCAATGCAAAAGATCAGACAACAATACAGAAGTTGACCAAAGGTGGCGGTAAAGAGCAGAAAAACCAAGTGATTTGGTGAAAGTTGGCTGAAAAAAGTCCTGCCGTGTGTATGCAATACCAACTTGGGGCCAACGCCCTTTGGACAAAAATCCACAGGAAAGTTGGTCCACGGTCCGATCGTGTGTATGAGGCTTTAGGCATACAGAGTCATTACCACCACATATAACTCCTACCATCAAAGAAATAGTAATAGCCTGGCATTGCTTTATTCATAATCCCTGGACTTTCACACCTACTACACCCGTAAACATGCTTATCTCCATCTTTAGTGCAAACGCATGCGCATGCGCACTAGCACAATGGCACATCAGCGTATGCGCATGTGCACTCACACATTAATGCCCACGCTCGCCACTAATTCTGATGCGAGGCGGGCTGTTTAAACAGGGACTCTGCATAGAATCATTTCCTGTTTGGTTTGCAGCTTCTGTGTGACTTCTTGATTCCGTATGACCTCTGATCGGGCTTACCTCTAACCTGTGCTTGTCTGCTTCATACCCTTATCCCAGTTTTTTTTTGGATTGCACTTCTGCCTCCTGATTCTGCCTGATTGATCTTCTGGTACCGACCTGGCTTGTGACCCGACTATCCTGCTATTTACCGTCTATGTCTGATCTGCTCGCCTGTTACCAACCTGGCTTGCCTGATCCTGCATCTTGCTCATCCAGCCTGCTACCAGCTCTCAGTCCAGCAAGTCCTCATCTCCCATATGGAAGAGAAATATATTTCCAATATATTTATTTAAAAAATGATATATGTGACATATATTTACAATATATTGTCCTACGCTAATATATTTTTACATGTATTCCAAAAATGTAAATTAAAATATATTTTCCAAAGGCATACATTTGAAAATATATTTTCCAGATATTTTTGAACATCTAAAAAAATGCATTTAAACATATATTTTTAAATATACTTGTGAATGCATTCCAAAAATATAATTTAAATGTATTTTTATTTTGTAAGACATATATTGGAAAAAAAAAAAAATCAAATATATTCTTCAGATTTTTTTAACATATAAAAAAGTAATTTCAACATATATTCTTACTTGTATTTGTAAATGCATTCCAAACATATAATTTAAATGTATTTTCCAAAGATATATATTAGAAAATATATTTTTAAAATATGTTTTTCTGAAAATGTTTAACGTCTAATAAAGACATTTCAACATATATTTTTTCTGATATTTTTGTAATATTGACTTAAAAAAAAACATAACATAGATAACATTCTGATTACATTTATTAGAGACCCACTCCCATTTTAATATGGTTTGTTTTACTCTTTTAAAATATAAAAAAATCAAAACCAAAAGATACAAATCCATTTTTTTTTTTTTTTTTTTTTATAAGATTTCAAGCACATCATCCATTTAATATAAAGCAAAAATCAAGTCATGATGAGGTCGCCCTAAAGTAGTGAGTTGCACCGATTTAGAACGATTCCATTGCCGTTAATGGGGTGTGACTTGTCATGCGTCTTTGAACTCTCAAGTCACATTACAAGTCACGGCAGTGCATTTAACATATATTCCAGAATATATTCACAGCATATTTCACAATGTATTCCAAAATGCACTTTGCAATATATTTACGGCTGCAGAAATATATTGCTAAATGCACTCAGAAGTACATTTAACAAATTTGCAGTATATTTCACAATGCATTCCAAAATATATGTATCATGTATTCAGAAAATATATTCAATAATATATTCACAAATATATTGAAATATATTGAATATGGCCAAAATTGTAGTATTTCAAATATATGTCAATATATTTGGGAAAAATATATTAAGAATGTTTTTTTTAGATATATTTTTCTACCACGTGGGCTGGCTTCCTGCTTTCAGATGTTTACTTCAGCCTACCAAGCTCTGTGCCAGCTCTGCTACCATCAACCTACCTGCTGTGTCATCCACCTGCCCACTGCGACCTCACAGATGACTGGACTGATTACAGGCACTCATACATCACTGTGCTCCTGTGACTGCTGTCTCACTATCAGTAGTCCCTG
The DNA here is from genome assembly GCA_028564925.1 of Lithobates sylvaticus. Classification (NCBI taxonomy): domain Eukaryota; kingdom Metazoa; phylum Chordata; class Amphibia; order Anura; family Ranidae; genus Lithobates; species Lithobates sylvaticus. The sequence goes on along the minus strand of CM053033.1, from coordinate 37,086,006 downwards.
AGCCTGAGCTGAACGAGAGGTCTATCTCTGCATGTCAGGCTCACTAACCAGGTACGTAACAGGTCCTAGCGTACCCCCGTATTCCTGCTCTGCAGGGTGTAATAAACCATTCTCTAATCTACAGCAGGAATTAGGCCTCCAATATACAGACTTTTACCAATACCTACAAAGTGGCCCACTGCCTTCAAAGCAATTCCCACCTACTGGCCTGTATTCCTAGCCAGGCTAAATTATATTTTTCCTCTAGCCCCCAGAGCATAAATGGTATATCCCTATTTTACAAATTGCTGCAGGAGAAAAGAGTGTTTAGCCTCAGAACACATATCACCCAATGGGAAACCGAATTGGGGCATCACTACTCCACCAAGCAGTGGATAACAGCTCTCACTTCTATATATAGCGCTACCTGCTGCACCTCACTATGGGAATTATCTCAGATGCTGATTCAGCAGAGATATCTTACTCCTCAAGCCTTAGCCAAATTCAGAAAATGTTCCTCTCAAAACTGCAGAAGAGAGTGTGGGGCGACAGGTGCGCTATTTCATGTACTTGGGGAATGTCCGTGCCTGACAAATTATTGGAAGGACATATTTCATCTTATCTCTCAAATCACAAGCAATCCCATCTCTCCTTCCCCAGAGTTGGCTTTACTAAACTTATCCATCGACTCATTCCCTAGACCAGTGATGGTGAACCTTGGCACTCCAGATGGTTTGGAACTACATTTTCCATGATGCTCATGCACTCTGTAGTGGAGCATCATTGGAAATGTAGTTCCAAAACATCTGGGGTGCCAAGGTTCACCATCACTGCCCTAGACCTTATAGGAAAAGCATTACTCACATACTTTTAGCCACTAGACTATGTATCATTAAGTTATGGGAAAACCCTGCCTCCCCAGAGCTACTAGACATAATTAGGATGGTTCAAACTCACTATTCATATGAAGTGGTTCTAACTCCCCCCTGACAGGCACACATACATTAAAATGCTCCATTCTTGGGAATCTTGGTCTACATGGTATAACCTTAAAGAAGAACTCAGGCTATATTTTTTTTCTATGTGCGTGTTGCTGATCTCCTAACTTCACCAAGTTTGCCATCCATGTTCTTCTGAGATCTCTAGTTCCTCTGTAATAGGCTGCTGAACTTGAAAAAACTGTTATTGCCTGCTGACATCCTGTTTGTAAGACCACTGGCTGCTATCCTTCTCCTCAGTTCAGCCAGCAGTCTGGCAGCCCCCTTGTAGTCCTCTGAAAGCCGAGCAGGGAGGAAGCAGACATGTTGTGGGTGGAAGGGGTCTCACAGCCCCTTGTCTGTGCCACCCATGGAGGAAGTGTCCTCCCTCCTCCTCCTCCCTGCCAGCAATCCCCCCCCCCCCTCTACACCCCCTGCCCCCTGGCCTGCTATCTCTGTGCAGAGTGGGGATTATTATTAGCAATACATTGTATGACACAGTATGGATGTCCCGCTGTGTCAGGTATAGTATATCAGAACACCGATCGCTGATGTTCTGATGTCCCGCCTCCCTCCGGTATAGAAACAGTGCGCTGTCAATCACAATACTGGGAGGCGGGACATCAGCGCTCGGTGTTCTGATATACAATACCTGACACCGCGGGAGATCCAAGCGATTTCTAATAATAATCCCCGCTCTGCACTGGTGATTGTCCCTGACAAGCTGTACTGGTGATGGCCCCTGACAAGCTGCACTTGTGGTCCCTGACATTTGGCTCTGGTGTTTACTGACCTTCAGCTCTGGTGGTCCCTGACATTCGGCTCTGGTGGTCCCTGACATTCGGCACTGGTGGTGGTCCCTGACATTCAGCTCTGGTGGTCCCTGACATTCTGCACTGGTGGTGGTTCCTTGACATTCGGCTCTGGTGGCACCTCACATTTGGCAATGGTGGTCCCTGACATTTGGCTCTGGTGGTCCCTGACATTTGGCACTGTGGCCCCTGATATTTGGCACTGGTGGTGGTCCCTGACGTTTGGCTCTAGTGGTCCCTGACATTCAGCATTGGTGGTGGTCCCTGACATTTGGCTCTTGTGGTCCCTGACATTCGGCTTTGGTGGTCCCTGACATAAGGCCCTGGTGGACACTGACATGTTGCACTGGTTTGCATTTATAAGGCTGCAACTTTTCATGTGTTATGTATGGCTTGCTGGCTGCAGAAGAAGGGTGTGATTTGTGTTGAAAATTTGAATCGTTCTGAAAATTTGGAATTTGTTAAAAAACTAAACAAAACGAATTTTAACAAAATTTATAACTATGGTTATTTGGAAATCCAGATACCTCAGAATCTTTGAATAACCAAAAATGTGTCTGAATAATAATTGCACATTTCTAGGACATATCAACCCTCCCCCCCCCGGCCAGCTAGTCTGTATGCTTAGAAAATGGTCTGTCATTGACTTTTTTTTTTTTTTGGGGGCACATTTGGGGCACATTTTTTTCTTATTTCTTGTGTGGGGCTCCCTCTTTAAATATTTACCAGACCTAGGTCTACCACTAGGTAGTGAAGCTGGGACTCTCTCTAAAGCCCCATACACACGGTCGGAAAATCCGACCACCAAATCCATCGGATCCGTGTTGCATACACACGGTCGGAATCCATCCATCGGATCCGTGTTGCATACACACGGTCGGACATTGTTGTCGGAAAATCTGATCATTCTGAACGTGGTGACGTTTGTTGCCTACGACGGGACTACGTAGAGGCTAGTAGCCAATAGCTTTGGTCTTGTAATGTGATCTGAGCATGCGTGGCACTTTGTCCGTCGGAATTCGCTACACGCGATCGGAATTGGTGTGATCGGACTTTGTTGTCGGAAAATTTTTAGAGCAGGAGATACAACTTTGTCCGTCGGACAATCCGATGGAAAATGTCCGATGGAATTTCCGACAACATTGTCCGATAGGACAGAATCCATCGGAAAATCCGACCGTGTGTATGGGGCTTTAGGCTGGATTCACATCTATGCAGTTTTAGTGCTTTTTGCATTTTTCAGATTTGCACTACAGAATGTGTTCCATAGGAAACCATGTTAAATGGACTGTAGTGCAAATCTGCAAAATGCAAAAAGCACTAAAACTGCATAGGTGTGAATCCAGCCTAAGGCTCCATTCACATTTATGCATTTTGCTTTTGAGCGTTTTTGCAGTGCTTTTTGCGGTGCTTGCCGCTTTTTTGGACACGCATTTTTACCGCGATTTTGCCGCGATTTGCGTTTAGCATTTTTGTATTTTTATTTTTTTTTTTACATTTTTTTTACACTGTGGTTGCTTAGCAACCAGGTATATACAGTGTAAAAAAAAAAAAATTACAAAAAAAACGCAAAACACAAATCACGGCAAAATCGCGGGAAAATCGCGGTAAAAACGCAGCACTTGCGTTTTGGATGCGGGTCCATTGACTTCTATTACATGTAAAACGCTGCATTTTGCATGAAAAAAAGTCCCTGACCCTTTCCAAAAACGCAGAGGCACAAAAATGCATTGATGTGAACATGTTTCATAGGAACCCATGTTAAAAAAAATTCCTGCATTTCTGCAAAATGCAAAATGCATCAAAAAACACGCTAATGTGAATGGAGCCTAAGGCCTGATTCACACCTATGCATTTTTAGTGCTTTTTGCATTTTGCAGATTTGCACTACAGAACGTTTTCCATAGGAAACCATATTAAATGGACTGTAGTGCAAATCTGCAAAATGCAAAAAGCACAAAAAATGCATAGGTGTGAATCAGGCCTAACTTTTCAGAAATACAAACATTTGAATTGTGGTTTTAGAAAAGCACTGAAACTGACAAATGTGCATGAAAATGTATTTATGTGTGCATCTTTGTGATGCTAAATCCTCCTATTGGGAAAAAAAAAGGTCAACTGGTTATTCCAGTTAATTATGACAACAGCAAACTATATGGCCAGCCAACCATTATAAAATATTTTTCTTCTTGAATGTTAATTGGTTGAAATGCACATGACATTTAAGTGTCAGCAGACCCTAATAATATACATTTAGCCTCCCTATTATAATGTAATAATTATGTGTGCCTTTTAAAAATGAAAGGTTTCAAATATCTGTTGATTCAGCCAGAGACCCGTGATTTCTTGTTTACTGTGGCCACAATCTGCAGGCTTATCGAGCCTTTGCAGCATTGCCACTGCAGTGCACATGCTATGGCTCTTTAGAAACAAATAGGCAGATTTACTATGTGACTTGTCACCTCTAGATACAGTGGCAATACTGAAGAAGTTATATGTACATGCAGATCCTTGTTATAGTATTGTGCATGCCTCAGTTCTTTAGCACAGCTCACCATGTTGCAGAGCTATGAGTCTGGGTTGTATGTGCATCTTCAACTGGCAAAAAATAAACAATAACAGGGCTCATTGTTCATATCCAATACCCCCTATGTCAAATAGCTTTCCAGTCACATGCCTTAGTCCCACTCAATGACCCAGGCTGTACAGAGCAGAGGGGAATCAAAGTGGTTATTTGACCTACACAATAGAAAGAAAATGTATTTCTGACATTTTTATTTCATTGTTTGCTTGTTAGATTGATTGCTGTTGGTTTTCCCTACGTAAAGAGCAGAAGATAGCATCTAGGTTTACAACCATTTTAAATATACATACACCATAAAGTTGGCCTCCAAGCTCAATATCTGGGTGGCCCAGTCTTATTTAATAATTCCCTGTACAAGTCCAGCAAAATTTGACTGATTTAAATACATAACCTCATAGCTTATCACCATTTTGGTATTTGGTATCCAAGTCAATATACAGGGGGTCCCCGACTTATTCCTGTATAAATGACAGTTGTAGTGAAAGAGTTAACCACTAGGGGGAGGGGAGGGGTTATGGGCTCTGACGTGTGTGTGTTTTTTTACGAACACCCGACCTACGAACAACCCCTACTTACGAACGGGGTGCTGCGGGGACCCTCCGCTATTTTCCGGTGGTTTTCGGCGTCTTTCGGCCGTTTTGCGCATGCGCGGCCATACGGAGCGTCGAAAAATGCCGGAAATGTCCGTAATTTGCCGCGCATGCGCAGAACGGCAACAGACGGAACATCGGAAATGTCCGGAAATCTCCGTATTTGTCGGTCTGCGCATGCGCGCCGACTTACGAACATTTCCGACTTCCGTACATGGGGCCAGTCCCTAACGAGTTCGTAACTCGGGGACCCCCTGTATATCATTATTGTAAACCATTTAAGCATAATTCATGAGGAAATTTAAGCAGATATAATTCATACAGATCAATAATTGTCAGGCAGGTTTTCAGTTTGGAATTTTTTAGAAACAGACCTGTAAACAAATAAAAATGGTGGTTTCTTTCTAAATAGTTTTAAAGGAATGTACAATATTCCCATATGCAATATGCCATTCTGTATTAGTATTTAATTTGTAAGTATGATTTGCCTTAAAGGGGTTGTAAAGGTGCATCCTATTCATTAAGGTGAAAAAACACCTGTCATGGATGCCAAATTCTGGACCAGGGAGAGTGCCCGCAAGGTAGCCCCCCCAGGTAAGCGCTTATCCCAGGGGGTTATCTGATGTGGGGAGGAGCCGAGAGAGCCGCGGAGGAACCCCAGAAGACGAGGATCAGGGCCACTCTGTGCAAAACGAGCTGCACAGTGGAGGTAAGTATGAAATGTTTGTTATTTTAAAAAAAAAACTTTAGTGTCACTTTAACCGCTTACCGACCAGCGCACACACATATACGTTGGCAGAATGGCACGGACAGGCATAAGGGCGTACAGGTACGTCCCTTTGAATTTGCCGCCATGCCATCGTGCACGCGCCGCCCGGGACCTCCATAAGTCCAATCGCGGGTCCCGCGGACTCGATCACCACGGGGATACCCGCGATCGTCTCACGGGGAGGAAGAATGGGGAGATGCTATAATAAACAAGCATCTCCCCGTTCTGCCTAGAAACAGTGACACTGGTCTCTGCTCCATGTGATTGGAGCAGAGATCAGTGATGTGCCACACACAGGCACGCCCCCCAGAGTTAGCAACACGCAAATAACTTTTGCGCAAACCAATCAATAATCGCTTTTTGCGATTTTTTTTACCAAAAATATGTAGAAGAATACGTATCGGCCTAAACTGAGGAAAAAAAAAACGTTTTTTTATACATTTTTGGGGGATATTTATTATAGCAAAAAGTAAAAAATAATGTTTTTTTTTCAAAATTGTCGCTTTTTTTTTTTATAGCGCAAAAAATAAAAACCCCAAGGGCGATCAAATACCACCAAAAGAAAGCTCTATTTGTGGAAAAAAAAGGACGCCAATTTTGTTTGGGAGCCACGTCGCACTACTGCGCAATTTTCAGTTAAAGCGACGCAGTGCCGAATCGCAAAAAGTGCTCTGGTCTTAAGCCAGCAAATTGGTCCGGTCTGAAAGTGGTTAAATAGCACTGTAAGTCTTTATTTTATTGTATGCAGCAATCCTTGCATGCACTCCATTGTGACACCAATTGGCATCAATATCAATATGTTTTTAGTAATCTTATTTGTCTATGAGTATGTATCCATGTGGATATGTGTGTGTATGCTCCATGTATGCATGCATGTACATTCCCTGGGTGTTTTTCATGATAGTGATTATTTTTGTTTGTTTTTATATATATATATATATATTATATATATATATATATATATATATTATTATATATATATATATATATATATTTTATATATATTTATATATATATTTTTTATATTTTTTTTTATATTGACTGTATTTTTAAATTGTTTAGGTTTCACCATGAAGTCATGCCAGGTGACATCAGCATTTATTGTTTATCCTAATTTATCGGCTAAATGTTTTTCTAGCCCTAGCGATTATACGGGGCAACTCTGGTGCAATTATAGTAGAAAATAGAATAATGTATGAATTTAGTAATCGTCACATTGTAACGTTATTATACGATAATATGGATATGAATTAACATTGAGGAGGGACTGTATCATCTTTTAGCAGATTAGATAATTTTGAGCTACATGCACCACCATTACTACACGCGGGATGGGCGTTTTGGCCTTTTCCCTCATTGTATATTTGATGGAGTTTTTATTACATATATGGTATTATTTTATGTGTTATGTCTCTCTTTTTTAGGTTGCACCAGTGTTTGTTTTTCCTAAAATATGAGATTGTTCATGTCTTTTGCTATGTTTTTGATATGTTAAATCTCCAGCAGGGTGGGGGGGGGGGGGTGTTCTCCATGCTTAATGGTTAAACTTCGGATTTTAGATGTTCACAGGTGTTTCCTATTATATTATTTACGGCATACATGTTTTGTCTAATTGTCTAATTACCTAGGTGTATTTATAGATCTGTATGTATCTTTGGCACTTTCGCTATGACTAAGCATCGTGCCTGGTGTGAAACATGTCAGCGGCAGTGCAGTTAGTCTGTACTTACGTTTGATGCCTTGATTTTACCTTTCGATAAAGGTGAATATTTGGAGTGCGGCTATCCAGCAATTTATTTTTCTATTCTAAGATTAATACATATCATCATTATTTTCAGTGTGGACCTCTTTAAAGTTTCTAAATGAAAAACATGCTCATCACATCCATACCAATCTGACTATACAATCTTTAAATAAATTCCTTTAGATATAACAAGACTATTCAATATAAGGATCTCACTAAACTATATAATCAGTTAACCTCCCTGGCGGTATGATTATGTCAGGAATTTTGTACCAAAAGTGGTACAATTATTTTGCATGGAAATTTGGCGTTTTAATATTGTAGGCCTGCAATTCTTAGGAATAACTCACTAAAATCTGTCCAAACCAGAGTCTAGTAGACATCCCGGGTATGATAAAGTTTGAAACACAAAATCATAAATTATAATATAATAAATAACTATAAAAATTATTCAATAATGTAATCAAATCAAAAACACTGATATTTGCTCTGTTGCAGAATTGTCGCTGTCATTAGATTTAGTGTTTGATGACGAATTTTCCCACAAATCGCTATCGCTCAATTCTGCAAGTGATTCTAATTTATTATCGCTGTTTTCTAGCTGGTCTACAACCACTTTTGACATTAAGGGACACTTTTTGGTTGCTATGGACAATCTCCAAATTCCAGGCAGAAAAAACTGTATTTATAATATAAAACTACATGCAGGGCACTGGACAGACCACTAGGGACAAAGGGGATGTGTAATTTTTTTATACAGTACTGTAATCTGTAAGATTACAGTACTCTATGTGTATTGTGTGTTTTTACTTTTTTGAAGTTGGCGGTGATCTCCTCTCCCGTGCATTGTAACGTCGCAGGGAACGGAGCTCAGCGGCACTCGGGCACTGTGTGAATGGAGCGGAGGAGCTCGCACACACAGCGGGGAGACATCGCAGGATCCAGGGGACAAGGTAAGTAACTTCCCCTGTATCCTGCAATGCGATCCCGAGCCTGGCTCAGGGTTACCGCTAATGGTACTGAAGTTCCACCCCGAGCCAGACTCGGGAATACCGCCAGGGGGATTAATATCCAATCTGGAAAACCCTTGCACTAAATCTAAATGAGATTGTAAAATGCACAGTAGCCTAAAGTGTTACTAAGGGCAAAACATTTTATATTTTGTATAAAGTGAAAGTGAAAACATTTTTTTGATTGCCACCAGAACAAGAATAGAGATGGAATCTTACAATGAAGACACTAGCTCAAGTGAACCCGGTGACAATCAGGGATTCCCTCCCTTTAAATGGATTTCCCCTTACTTCCTGCTTCTGCTAAATGACAGCAAGTAAAACAAACATCTCCCAATGGGACACAGATTACTGAAAGTCTTTCGGGAAAAAAAAGTTTTGCCTTTAGTTCTACTTTTAGGCAGTTAGCAGTTTTTTAATAAATCAAATTCTTTCATTCTGCCATTATATTCTGAGGGGACTGAAAGGGGTATTACGCCTATTTGCTATGGTCAGTGCAGTCTGAATACAATAACTGCCTGATTAAACGCATGAGTTATTAAAGTCAACACCAAAGTGACTTATGAGTTCTCTTGATTCTCTATATTCTGTAACCTTTGTAGACTAGCAGTTAACAGTTAGGAAACATGCAGGAAAATACACAGTTTTCATGCCAATATTATTTATCTGTATTTTTTTGTTCCATTCCTTTCTTCTTTCTTCATCCCACACACTATTATGAGTCATCATATTGTTACACCTCTGAAAGAGGTCATGGATTTGCATCTTTTGATAAATTGCTTTTGCTACTTCCAAGTATCATTAAATGATAAAATGACAATTAGCTATGATAAATGAATTTTCTCATTTTGAATATGTTTGCATTTAGTAGATCCATAAAAATATTTGTTATTGGCACATGGATTTTCATTGTACCGCTTAAACAAAGTCAATTTGCAAAATAAGTGGAAAAAATAATCCAAATACCATTATAAAATAAAATACTGTGATTATATTCTTCCAGTAAAAACAGATTCTTTTTAAAGTTCTATAGTAGAATGTTGACGTTGTATTTAAAGGCTAAGTTCACCTTTTCAGGCAGAATTTCACTTGCTATAAAAATAAAGTTTCTGATTATCTCTCACTTACGTCATCCATGGAAGCTTTTAATTTTCACATTTCTATTTGAAAATTAAAAAAATGCTTTCTGCTTCCACAACGTCCTGTATTTAGATATTGTGACCATCCAGGAAGCTTCATATCCCTTCATGCTGCCTTATGCATTATAGAATAGGGCGTACTTACCTGTCTGGACCACACCTCCCACATTATTATACCACCTCATTAACCACCTTAATACCAGACACCTTTACCCCCTTCTTGCCCAGGCCAATTTTCAGCTTTCAGTGCTGTTGGAAGGCAACATGTTTTTTTGTATTTTAATATCCGTTGTTTCTGGAAGGTTGAAATCGTATTACACCTAGTCGCGTCATTCTTGGGGCAGCCTGGAATGCTATTCAGCAGGTTACCCAGCAGGGTGTTGATAACAAAGAGTCATGAATGGGAATTTATATTCTAGCAGGATGTCTCGAGGGCATCCGGATGTGAAGGCGTGTAATGCCGTGTACACACGGTCGGACATTCCGACAGAAAAAGTCTGATGGGAGCTTTTCATCGTATATTCCGACCGTGTGTATGCCCCATCTGACTTTTTCCGTCGAAAATTCAGATGGACTTAGAGAACATGTTCTATATTTTTCCGACGGAATCAATTTCTATCAGGAAAACTGCTCGTCTGTATGCTTTTCCGACGTTCCAAAATTAAGCATGGTCTGAAGCAACGTGTTGTCCCGTTGTACGTGTTGTACGTCACTGCGTTCTTGACGGTTGGAATTTGGTGTGACCGTGTGTATGCAAGACAGCTTGAGCGGAATTCCATCGGAACTCCGTCGAAAAAACCTTCAGGTTTATTCCGACGGCGAAACCGGTCATTTGTACGCGGCATAAGACCTCCTAGAGGGGTGCAAATTCACATGTCCTGTTACAGAACATCAAAAGGCCAGCTGTCACTGAAAGATGACCAGGGTCAAATAGCGGTGATACATGGACGAATGCTGCCCCTAGTGGACACTACAGCATGCTTCCTGGAGGATGGACAGATATTAAGAAGGACTGCCTGTCAAAATCCGAGTTGGGCCGGCAATGAGGTTGGGTGTGGTCTGAATGCCGTTTAAAGGTCCTCATTGACTGAAATAAAAATCTCTATTCCGCATCTCGAGGAGGACCTTGCTTAAAGTCTCTTCATGTTCTTTTGTTTTATATGCTCTGTAATATTTTCTTTTAGTGTTTTATTTTAGCATTCCTATTTTCTTGGGAAATAAATAAGACCCTTTTTTAATGAACCACCTAAGCCCCGGACCAATTTGCAGCCAAAGAACCAGGCCCCTTTTTGCGATTCGGCACTGCGTTATTTTAACTGACAATTGCGCGGTCGTGCGACGTGGCTCCCAAACAAAATGTACGTCCTTTTTTTCCCACAAATAGAGCTTTTTTTTGGTGGTATTTGATCGCCCCTGCAGTTTTTATTTTTTGCGCTATAAACAAAAATAGAGCAACAATTTTGAGAAAAATGCAATATTTTTTACTTTTTGCTGTAATAAATATCCCCAAAAATATATAATAATTTTTTTCCTCAGTTTAGGCCGATACATATTCTTCTACATATTTTTGGTAAAAAAAATCACAATTAGCGAATATTGATTGGTTTGCGCAAAAGTTATAGCGTTTACAAAATTGGGGATAGTTTTATAGCATTTTTATTAATATTTTTTTTTTTTACTAGTAATGGCGGCGATCAGCGATTTTTATTGTGACTGCGACATTATGGCGGACACATCGGACATTTTTGGGACCATTGTCATTTATACAGAAATCAGTGCTATTTAAATGCACTGATTCCTGTGTAAATGGCACTGGCAGTGAAGGAGTTAACCACTAGGGGGCGGGGAGGGGTTAAGTGTGTGTGTGTTTTTTTTTTACTGTAGGGGGGCGTGGCTTTGCATCTGATGTCACTGATCGGCTTTCCTGATAACAGGGAACAGCCAATCAGTGTCAGTTGCACTAGCAAGCACGGGGAGAGGTGTGGTTACACAGACCTCTCCCCGTTCTTCAGCTCCGATCGCGGGACACCATCGGCGATCGGGTCCGCTGGTCCCACGGCCACGGTCACGGAGCTCAGGGCAGGGCCCATGGCTGGGCTCTTAAAGGGCCATGTACAGGTACGTGGTTGTGCCCAGCCGTGCCATTCTGCCGACGTATAGTACGATAGTGGCTCTGGTAACAATAAATGCAAAGAGACACCCAATTACCATTTAACATAGCAAATTATCACACAATGTACATAAGCACAAAGAACATAATTAATACATTGCTCGTGCGGCATGGCTCATAAACCGCCCTCTCATTGGTCCACAATCTACCTACCTCCAGATATCCCCAGCTGAGCAGGGCACACACCTGGGCCTTCCAGGGGCAACAATTTAGGGCACCGTAGAGAAAGTGGCATTGCCCTTTATTGTTACCAGAGGCACTATCGTACATTGGCAATTACATACTCCCCTGAAGAAGCCAATGATTGGCAAAACATGTAGGGATCGCTACCAGTAATTGCCATTGACACATGGATACCTTGGCCAGTATTCATTACTTTAAATACTCTGTATTTTATGCACCTATGAATTGTTTTGTCTGTTGTTTTATGTAATAAAACTTAATTTTACACTATAAATTAGAATTGTTTGTTATCATATGTTGTGCAGCGTTATAATCCCTAGTTCGAATCCTATATCTATATCCTCTTAAATCAGGGATGAGGTGCCGGATTCCTTGAAGTCACTCAACCCACACCCTACCAAGACCAAGCTCCAGTGATGTTTTTCAAAGTGCTTTGCAGCACATTTGTCACACAGCAAACACACGCCAGCTACCCGTGCTTGGGGTGTGATTAACATTTAATAGCAATGCAGGCATAATGCGTGTTTATGAAATGTGTGGCACAGCACACATTTTCTGCGTAGTTATGGTTTTGGAAATGCGCAGATGTGAATGAAGCCTCATTGTTCTTGTGTAAACACACTAATTTCACTTTCAGGCCCCCTTTCATGCCTAAGGTAGTGGAAGTGCAAGTAGCTCATGGGACATTTGGCATGTTGTGGTTTACATGTTTTTTAGTACGTGTTTTGCTGCCTTTGACGATTGTTTTTTCACTTGCTTCTGCGTTTGGGCAATTAACAATTGCACCGAAAGCATAACCAGTTCAATTTAGGTTATAATGGTGGCCATATACTATAAAATCCGATTGTAAAATCTCTGTACAATCATCTTTAGATTTACCAAAACTTTATAATAGGAGGACACACCTAGCTATCCAATCACTCTGTATCCAACCAGGCAGGCCCTTGCACTACATAGTTGATGGTAGATCTGAAAGAGATTGTACAATCAAATTGTATAGTGTATGATGAGCTTTAAAGGCTTAATCCCCGTACACATGATCAGACTTTCCGACAACAAAACGGTGGATTTTTGTTCTAAGGGTATTGGCTCCAACTTGTCTTGCATACTCACTGTCACACAAATGTTGGCCAACAATTACGAACGTAGTGACATACAAGACGTACGTGATATCTCCATTACGAACGCTAGTTTTACAAGACCTCATCCTTGATTCCGAGGATGCGTGGACTTTTGTGCTACGGAGTTGTGTACACACGATTGGAGAGTCCGACAACAAACATTTGTTGGTGGAAAATCTGAGAACCTGCTAACCAACATTTGTTAGCGGAAAGTCCGACAACAAATGTCCGATGGAGCATACACACGGTCGGACTTACCACCAACAAGCTCACAGCCAACATTTCCCGTTGGAAAATCCGATCCTGTGTACGCGACATAACAGGACACACTATTGTTGTTTTCAATGCAAGAGCTCTGCACCACATAGACTGTTATGAGATCTCTCAACTCCTGCACACTCTGCCATATTAATGATCTATGCAAGAAAAAGGTACAGAACAATTGATGGCTGTGTATTCAGTGAGAATGGGGTTCAATGACTTTTCAATGACAATGACTGATTTTATGTGAGTACAGTGGTGGGTGGGAGCAATCTCTCCATGGGGGGGGGGGGGGGGGGGTTGGTGCAGGGTGTGTGATAATTAGGTCAGCTGCTGAACTATTTCCTGTGCTCCCAACATAAGGGATGAATCACAAGAAGTAATGGAAACGTTTTTTATACAACAAACTGGAGGGTGATGTAAAGCATGTCCTAGGAATTTTTATTTTCTGCAAAAGGGGTACATTAACCAGTTCCCGCCCGGCCTATAGCAGAATGACAGCCGGGCGGTGGTTCAGTTATCCTGACTGGGTGTCATATGATGTATTGCAGGATAACAGCCTCTGCGCGTCCGTGGGGGCGCGCATCGCGGCGATTAGTGGTGAGGTGTGTCAGTCTGACACACTGCTACACCGATCTTGGTAAAGAGCCTCTGGCGGAGGCACTTTACCACGTGACCAGCCATGTCCAATCACGGCTGATCATGATGTAAACAGAAAGAGCCGTTGATCGTATTTTCCTCGAGTAGAGGAGGTCCGTTCGGTGGCTCTCCTGACAGGGGGGTCTGTGCTGATTGTTTATCAGCACAGCCCCCCTCGGATGCCCACTTCAGACCACCAGGGAAGCACATAACATGTGGATAGCCAGATACATTCCCCATGGCCATGTCACATGTGCCAACATATGGCACTGACTGCCACCATTATGAAAACAAAACAAATTCAGTGATGCCCAGCAATGCCACCCATCAGTGTCATCAGTGGCACCCATCAGTGTCATCAGTGCCACCTATCAGTGCCCATCCATGCCCATCAGTGCCCACCTATCAGTGCCCTTCAGTGCCCATCCATGCCACCTATCAATGCCCCCCATAATTACCCATTAGTGCTGCCTACAAGTGCCCATCAGTGCCGCCTATGAATACCCATCAGTGCCACCTATGAGTGCCCATCAGTGCCGCATACCAGTGCCACCTATCAGTGCCCATCAGTGCCACCCATCAGTGCCCGTCAGTGCAGCCAGATCAGTGCCCGTCATTGAAGAAGAAAGACAATACAAGAAAACATACTTATTTACAAAAAAAAATTAACAGAAACAAAGAAAAAACATTTTCTTTCAAAATTTACGGTCTTTTTTTTATTTGTTGCACAAAAAAAAAATTGCAGAGGTGATCAAATACCACCAAAAGAAAGCTCTATTTGTGGGAACAAAATGCTAAAAAAATGTGTTTGGGTACAGTGTAGCATGACCGCGCAATTGTCATTCATATTGTGACAGCGCTGAAAGCTTAAAATTGGCCTGGGCAGGAAGGTGTCTAAGTGCCTGGTATTGAAGTGGTTAATGCATATTGGTACACAGGGCAGCTGGAATTTAGAAAAAAAAAAGTTAATTTAGCCCTTAAAAACACATCTTACCACAACAAAAATATTGGACTGAACAAATAGAAATATGCACAAATCAGCACTAACTCTGACAGCAGTAAGGCCCTATAGATGACACAGTGGGAAGCTTTGTATACTTTCTAACACCCTGAAATAAAAAGGCATTCCAAACTAATATTCTGCTTTGCTTCTGTGCTTACAAGGGCCAACTTGGGTAGATCGCTATTTGAGCACTTTATTGATATAACAATTGTCAAAAAGTCTGAGCGCTGGTCGCTTGTAAGCAAATTTAGGTTGTAGCTAAATGTTCCTTTGTTCTGTGAGGTGTGTAAAGGTTCCTAAAACCTAACACCAACCAAATTATTTATTTACAAGTTTTGTATAGAGTGGAAAAGAGTACCAATTTACGAGGTTTTAATTTTTCTCTGTATTGAGAATATTTCCTGTCCAACAAAACCAACGCGTTCCATATCTGTTCCTTATCACTTCCTGTTCTGACAGGAGGGAACATTTCCCCAAACAGGACACAGGAAGCAATAAAATCCTGTGTTTTCAGCCCTTGCTCCACTCTATCTAAAAGGTAAAAAGGTTCGTTTTTTAGGCCCCTTTTCCTCAATTTTTACCTGGTAATCCTGCCTGTTTTATACTTCATGCCCTGGAGGTGACAACTAAGGTTGCCACCTTTTCTGGGAGAAAATATCTGATTTATAATCACTTTCTATTAAAAGCATTTTCAAAAGGTCCTTTAACTGATCAGGCTAGTAAAATAATGGCAGGTTGGTAACCCTAGTAACAACTTTTACTCACTCTAAAGTATCTATAGAGGATAAGAATTATCCCCTTAGGACAAAATATGTATTTAAGACTACAGAACACCTCTAGTTATTGCCATACCAGGGGAGAGGTATTCTGCAATTTACTAATAGGATTGATGAACTGGAAAGAATGCTAACTGATAATAGTGCAGTAGAGGCAGAGAACACATGAATTTATCAGCACACAAGTTTATGGCAGGGTCATCAGGTATTTTTTACACTTATTGAACAGATATAACAGAAAATTCTCAATGGTATACTCAACAAAACCAAAGGGGAACAAATACGAGTAATTATTGTTTGGGTTTACATACATCAACACTATATAGAGCCTTGTTTAATTTGGTAAAGTCAGGTGGAAAATTACATTTTTGAGGGATACATTGATTGGTTACTGGCAACAACTTTGATTGTATGTTTGGGTCTCTGTTAATTAAAAGAAGTTGAAATTGCTTGAAAGTTGTCATGCGTATGGCCAGGTTAAGTGTTGAGCAGCCCCAGTAATCTGTGTCAGGTTCTGAGTGCTTGCTGTTGGTTACTTAAAGGGGAGGGCCAGCCGGGAATTTTTTTTTTTAAAAGTCATCAGCTACAAACACTGTAGCTGCTGACTTTTAATAAGCACACTTACCTGTGCTGGGTGCCCGCGATGTTAGCCGACCGTCCCTCGGCTCTCGGGTCCCGGTGCCGCCATGCCAACTAAGGGAAACAGGCAGTGGAGCCTTGCTGCTTCACTGCCCGTTTCCTACTGCGCATGCGCGAGTCGTGCAGAGCTTTGTGAATGGGGCGCGCTGTGTTGTGGGACACACACAGTTCCCAGAACACACTGTGCCCCATTTTACTAGAAGACAACGCGAGGAGGAGAAGACTAAAGATCACCGTGGAATAGGAAGAGGCAGATTAGGACGATCTGCCTAGCAACAGTCATTTCTGGTAAGTTAAAAAAAAAAATTTAGAAACGTTTTTATGCAATTTTTTTTTTTTAGGGTGGCCCTCCACTTTAACTGCATGTCTTCACTGCTGTCTGCACTTTGGTAAATATAAATATGAAAATATTCTGGTTGCTTGGAATTGTTTGACCATTAACCACTTGCCTACCATGCACGAATACCTCCTTCCTGACCAAGCCATTTTTCAGCTTTCAGCGCTGTCGCATTTTGAATGACAATTGCGCGGTCATGCAAGGATGTACCCAAACAAATAGAGCTTTATTTTGGTGGTATTTGATCAGCTCTGCGGTTTTTATTTCTTGCGCTATAAACAAATTAGAGGGACAAGTTTGAAAAAAAACGCAATATTTTTTACTTTTTATTATAATAAATATCCAATTTTTTTTTTTTTAAACAAATTTTTTCCTCAGTTTAGACCGATACATATTCTTCTACATATTTTTGGTAAAAAAAATCGCAATAATCGTCTATTGATTGGTTTGCGCAAAAGTTATAGCGTCTACAAAATAGGGGATAGATTTATAGCATTTTTATTATTATTTTTTTTTTTACTAGTAATGGCGGCGATCTGCGATTTTTATCGTGACTGCGACATTGCGGCAGACATATTGGACACTTTTGACACATTTTTGGGACCATTCACATTTGTACAGCAATCCGTGCTATAAAAATGCATTGATTACTGTATAAATGTGACTGGCAGGGAAGGGGTTAACACTAGGGGGCGCTGCAGGGGTTAATATGTTCCCTATATGAGTAATTCTAACTGTGGGGGGAGGGGACCGATCGGTGTGCCTATGTACAAGGGACACACCATCGGTCTCCTCTCCTCTCCTCTCCACGTCCTGCTCAATTACCGGGCGATCGCGGGTGCCTGGCAGACATCGCGGCCGCCGGGCACGCGCATCGGGTCGCCAGCTACGCGGCGGGCACGCGCGCACGCCTCCCGCGGCGCGTGCGCGCCCCCTAGTGGCCAAAAAGCGAGCGCCGTCATATGACGGCGCCCCGCCACAAGAGCTGCACCGTCCCGCCGTCATTTGACAGTGGGCGGTCAGCTACAGGTTAAAGGAGAAGTCCAGCCTAAACTTGTTTGACTGGGCTTCTCCTATGGGCCACAGGAGTGCAGTTTGTTTTGCACTCATGTGACCTGTTTTTAGCTCTCTGTTGACGTTGCAGAAATCAGTCCAGGCACCGCGTCATCCTGACAATGGAAGTCTGTATCTGCCAGGTGCCTGGACTGACACCCGTCTCAGCCTCCACAGCTCGGCACTCCAGAGAGCGTGGAGGAGCAGAGAAGAGTAGCTGCTGATTGACAGTCATAACTCGGGAAGCTGTGAGAACTGAACCATTGACGATATTCATTTGCTCGGTTCTCAGTGTAGAGGTGCCGGAGGACAGATGTAGCATCAGACTGATGCTGCATCCACCTAGGTAAGTATGATGGGGGAAAAACCCCCAAACCCATACTTTTTTTTTTTAAAGGATCTGAGGGGCATCCCATGCTACTGGGCTTATTTTCTTCAAGGTTTAAACTTTCATAAAAATAAGTAACATCTTTATTTATACTGCATTTAATAAAGCAGTTGTGCAGCAATTGTGCACATATGTTTTAAATAAATGGGCATCAAATAGCATGTAACATATTGTGAAATTGGAGAACAAATATAATAAGAATCTAAATTAAACCAGATAACATACTGTATTCTGTTTTTTTCTTACCATACATAGATGCTTATTTGCAGATTACTGACACCTTTACACATAATTACAAAGAGCAATTTGCCACAAGTCAGTAGCTAAATAAACATGAGCTTTCATATTGTAAGCTGTACTAGAAAAATGGTTTAAAGCTATCTGGGTATATTGTGCATTCTATCAGATAAACTGCCACATGTTCTGTGTTTTTTTTGTAATGTCTTTCACCATATTTTGCAGTTTCCTTATTTCTTTTTTATTGAAAAAAACCCTAACTTCTTACTTTTGAAGGTATAAACCCAAAAACCCAAAAAAGCTTTTAGTTTTTAGTCTTTATACTCTTTATCTAGCATTTCTACCTGTCCTAGCCAGCAAACCCATGTTTTGCTGCTACTGTATACTTTTTTGCAATGAATAAATATTCTTGTCTTCATTCTGTGATAGTGCATGTATGTGTGTCGAAGTTTAACACTAATAAAATATTTGTCAAAGCTGATATCAAGCTACTGGTTTCAGGTTTAAATTTTACACCCGGGCCTTTGGCATTTAGTTAGTGATTTTACTTTTATGTATGCATTGATTAAAAACAAAATAAATAGTTTTTAACCACTTGCCGACCGCCCCATGTACATATACGTCGGCAGAATGGCACGTACAGGCAAAATCACGTACCTGTACGTGACATTTTTCCGGCGGGTGGGGTGTCCGATCGTATAGACAGGAAGGCGGAAGTGATGTCACGCTCGGTGCGCCGGTCTATGTGACCGGAACGCCGAGGAGAGAACATGTACAGGTTAGTGCACAAACAGTACACTGTACACTGACACCAGTACACATAGGTACATATTCCACCCCCCTGTCACCCCCTGATCACCCCCCAGATCACCCCCTGCCCCCCCAGTCACAGTGTCACTAATTGCAGTGATCATTTATTTACTGATCACTGCATTTAGTGTCAGTGTGACTGTAATAACTGTCAGGGCCGTTAGTTTTAGGTCCAAGGTAGCCCCCTACCCCCCCCTAATAAAGGTTTAACCCCCTGATTGCCCCTAGTTAACCCCTTCACCCCCTTTTGCCAGTGTCACTAAGCAATCGTTTTTCTGATCGCTGCATTAGTGTCGCTAGGTAACCATTTTTTTTTTTATTTTAACCACCATGTTTATATAGGTTCATAAATAGGTTTATAGGTCAGGTACCCCCATATTACAACCTAAATAAAGGTTTTAACCCCCTGATTGCCCCTAGAGTTAACCCTTTCACCAGTGATCACCGTATAAGTGTCACTGGTGACTCTGGTTAGCCAGTTAGTTATTTCGTTATTTAGGTTCCCCGTCAGGTTTTTATATAGCATCAGGTACCCCCATATATTACCTAATAAAGGTTTAACCCCCTGATTGCCCCTAGTTAACCCTTTCACCCCCTTTTGCCAGTGTCACTAAGCGATTGTTTTTCTGATCGCTGCATTAGTGTCACTGGTGCCGCTAGGTAGCCAGTTTTTTTTTTTTAGGTTAAACGCCAGGTTTATATAGGTTCATAAATAGGTTTATAGGTCAGGTACCCCCATATTACAACCTAAAGGTTTTAACCCCCTGATTGCCCCTAGAGTTAACCCTTTCACCAGTGATCACCGTATAAGTGTCACTGGTGACGCTGGTTAGCCAGTTAGTTATTTCGTTATTTAGGTTCCCCGTCAGGTTTTTATATAGCGTCAGGTACCCCCATATATTACCTAATAAAGGTTTAACCCCCTGATTGCCCCTAGTTAACCCTTTCACCCCCTTTTGCCAGTGTCACTAAGCGATTGTTTTTCTGATCGCTGCATTAGTGTCACTGGTGCCGCTAGGTAGCCAGTTTTTTTTTTGTATTACTGTTACGGGTGACGCTGGTTAGTTAGCTTGTTTTTTATACTGTCAGGGCACCCGCCATTTATTACCCAATAACGGTTTAACCCCCTGATCGCCCAGCGGGTGATATCAATTAGGTTTTAGGGTCAAATAAGGTCTGCGTCGCCCCAGGTTAGTGCCCGTACCGCAAACACCCACGCGCAAAGCATACACCTCCCTTAGTGGCACAGTATCTGAACAGATCAATATCTGATCTGATCAGATCTATACTAGCATCCCAGCAGTTTAGGGTTCCAAAAAAACGCATTGTTAGCGGGATCAGCCCAGATACCTGCTAGCACCTGCGTTTTCCCCCTCCGCCCAGCCCAGCCCACCCAAGTGCAGTATCGATCGATCACTGTCACTTACAAAACACTAAGCACACATAACTGCAGCGTTCGCAGAGTCACGCCTGATCCCTGCGATCGCTAACATTTTTTTTGTGGTAGCGTTTTGATTCAGTCGCTAACAGTCAGGAGCTTTTTTACCTGTGAATCTCAAAAAAATAAAAAAAACAAAAATAGTTGTCGTTTTATTGTTCTCTCTCTCTATTCTCTCTCTATTGTTGCTCTTTTTTACTCCATTCTATTCTGCAATGTTTTATTATGTTTTATCATGCTTGCTTTTCAGGTATGTAATTTTGTTTACTGTGTTTTAGTGTTAAGCATTTTTTTGTTTTCAGGTGCGCCATTCAGTTGCAGTGCGGATTTATTTATCTTGACAGCAACAGCGTTTGCTCCCACGATACATAAAGCCGCGACTCCAACGCTGTAGGAGGTGATTTCACCACCACAGTTAAAAAAAAGAGCATATGTGCCGAAGCATGGGGGCAGCAGGGGGGGGGGGGGAGCGATTGGCTCCTAATGCCACGTACATACGGTCGAAATTCCGACCGGGTGTACACGGCATAACTTTTGCGGGAGGATGCCCCCATGCATCGGCATATATAAATGGTGCATGTATGCCCATCATTAGAAGTGGGTGGATGAAGGGAGGTATTCTAATGGTGGGCATACCCACCAATCTCTTTTTTTCGTTCAGCCAAGAGGCTGCATGAAAAAAAAAAAAAGATTACAATATATGTCCAGTATGTTGCTGGACTTTGAATGGTTATACCAGAATGATGCCTGCAGGTTTAGGTATCATCTTGGTATCATTCTTTTCAGCCAGTGATCAGCTTTCATGTAAAAGCAATTCTAGCGGGTAATTAGCCTCTAGACTGCTTTTACAAGCAGTGGGAGGGAATGTCCCCCCTCCCGGATATAAACCGCGCCATTGGGAAATTGGGAAAGCATTTTATCACACCAATCTTGGTGTGGTCAGATGCTTTGAGGGCAGAGGAAAGATCTAGGGTCTAATAGACCCCAATTTTTTCAAAAAAAGAGTACCTGTCACTGCCTATTGCTATCATAGGGGATATTTACATTCCCTGAGATAACAATAAAAATCATAACAAAGAAAAAAAATGGAAGCAACAGTTTAAACATTCAAGAAAAACCCTAATTAACTACAAAAAAAACTAAAAAAAAAAAAAAAAAGCACCCCTGCCCCCCCTTCTCTTGCGCAAAGGCGTACACAAGCGTTGGTCTGGCGTCATATGTAAACAGCAATTGCACCATGCATGTGAGGTATCACCGCGAAGGTCAGATCGAGGGCAGTAATTTTAGCAGTAGACCTCCTCCGTGAATCTAATGTGGTATCATGTAAAGGCTTTTAAAGGCTTTTAAAAATGTATGTAGTTTGTCGCCACTGCGTGTTTGTGCGCAATTTTAAAGCATGTCGTGTTTGGTATCCATGTACTCGGCCTAAGATCATATTTTTTATTTCATCAAAAATTTGAGCAATATAGTGTGTTTTAGTGCATTAAAATAAAAAAAAGTGTATTTTTTCCACAAAAAATGCGTTTGAAAAATCGCTGCGCAAATACTGTGTGGAAAAAAAAAAATGCAACACCCACCATTTTAATCTGTAGGGCCTTTGCTTTAACAATATATATAGTGTTTGGGGGTTCAACGTAATTTTCTTGCAAAAAAAAATATGTTTTCATGTAAACAAAAAGTGTCAGAAAGGGCTTTGTCTTCAAGTGGTTAGAAGAGTGGGTGACGTGTGACATAGGCTTCTAAATGTTGTGCATAAAATGCCAGGACAGTTCAACCCCCCCCCCCAAATGACCCCATTTTGGAAAGTAGACACCCCAAGCTATTTGCTGACAGCAATGTTGAGCCCATTAAATATATTTTTTTTTTGTCCCAAGAGATTGAATAATGAAAAAAATATATATATGTTTTTTTTACAAAAAGTTGTCACTAAATGATATATTGCTCAAACATGTCATGGGCATATGTGGAAATACACCCCAAAATACATTCTGTTGCTTCTCCTGAGTACGGGGATACCACATGTGTGGGACTTTTTGGGAGCCTAGCTGCGTACGGAACCCCAAAAACCAAGCACCGCCTTCAGGCTTTCTAAGGGTGTAATTATTTTATTTCACTTCTCACTGCCAATCACAGTTTCGGAGGCCATGGAATGCCCAGATGGCATAAAACCCCCCAAAATGACCCCATTTTGGAAAGTAGACACCCCAAGCTATTTGCTGAGAGGTATGGTGAGTATTTTGCAGATCTCGCTTTTTGTCACAAAGTTTTGAAAATTGAAAAAAAAAAAAAAAATTTTTTTTTTCTTTACTTTCTTCATTTTCAAAAACAAATGAGAGCTGTAAAATACTCACCATGCCTCTGGTCATTTGGGGGGGTTTTGTGCTATTTTGGCATTTTATGGCCTTCGAAACTGTGATAGGTAGTGAGGAGTGAAATCAAAAATTTGCACCCTTAGAAATCCTGAAGGCGGTGCTTGGGTTTCGGGGCCCCGTACGCGGCTAGGCTCCCAAAAAGTCCCACACATGTGGTATCCCCATACTCAGGAGAAGCAGCAAAATGTATTTTGGGGTGCAATTCCACATATAACTATGGCATGTGTGAGCAATATATCATTTAGTGACAACTTTTTGAAAAAAAAAAAATTTTTTATTTTTGTCTTTATTCAATCACTTGGGATTAAAAAAAAAAATATTCAATGGGCTCAACATGCCTCTTAGCAAATAGCTTGGGGTGTCTACTTTCCAAAATGGGGTCATTTGGGGGGGTTTTGTACTTCTCTGCCATTTTAGCACCTCAAGAAATGAAATAGGCAGTCATAAATTAAAAGAGGTGTAAATTCCAGAAAATGTACTCTAGTTTGAAGACGCTATAACTTTTGCGCAAACCAATAAATATACGCTTATTGGCATTTTTTTACTAAAGACATGTGGCTGAATACATTTTGGCCCAAATGTTTGACTAAAATTGAGTTTATTAGATTTTTCTTATAACAAAAAGTAGAAAATCTCTTTTTTTTTCAAAATTTTCGTTTTTTTTCCGTTTATATCGCAAAAAATAAAAATCACAGAGGCAATCAAATACCATCAAAAGAAAGCTCTATTTGTGGGAAGAAAAGGACGCAAATTTCGTTTGGTTACAAAATTGCATGACCGCGCAATTACCAGTTAAAGTAGTGCAGTGCGAAATTGAAAAAAGACCTCTGGTCCTTAAGCTGACAATTGGTCCGGGGCTGAAGTGGTTAATACAGTTTGTGCACGTTTTCTAAATGAAAAACATCAACAGTATAAGAATACCCAGGAAAAGTTTAATTAAACTACACCTGTGGCCAGTGTACAGACATTCAAATATATACCCATTTTAACGAGTAGTAAAAGGCTTTACAACTAGCCCTTACTGATCTCTGTAGCTGCAGGCACAGTGGAGCAATTCATCTTCAAATTTAACAGCAGAAGCATTTACATAGTTCAAATCATTATGTCAAAAGCTAGCTCTCCCTTTTCCCCTTCCCCATATTTTCCATTCCCATATGCAATGGTCTGTAATTATATTAAACATTAGAAGAATGCAAGGCTGCTGAGTCACTACTGGGGAAGAGAGAATGCAACGCTGAGCATCTAAGTGAACAATTTGAACAAATTCAGTGCTCTCGCTATGAAGTTTAGCAGCATTGACTTGGTAGCCCTTCAGCCTTCTGATCTCTGCCATGTGAAGAAGGAACAGAGGGAGCTGAGCTGCCTGAGAGAACTACTTGAATATGTTCATTGTTTTTGCTGTGAATGTTGAGAATTAACTGCTTCATAGTGCTCTACAGCTATAGAGGCCAGTGAAGGTTTCTTTTAAAGTTAATTTAATGGTTGTTAAGAATATGTAAATAGCTAATGGCTTGGCACAAGTTCACTGTCAAATATAACTTCTGTTTTGTTGAGTACAAAACAACAACTTCAGGGTAAACTATAGACAGTGAAAGGATTTTAGCATATTTTTTTTACAGATACAATCCAGCGATGGACTGCCCCTTGGGCTATGGACCCTGCTCTTGATGGCTTTAAGACCCTAGATCACTAGAGCACGGGGGACCAGTTTAGCTGTGGGGAAGAGAAGAGAACCATGAGCGTATATTTCCTTTTATCGCTCCCCAAGACATATAAAGCAATTAACCATTGAAGTGCAAGCATAGGCCCATTGCAAGGCATAACATTTTATTTCCTTGGAGTTGGGCTTTAAGCAAAAGAGATGGGATCAACAAACAACTAGACATGTGCAATTTCTTTCAGTCAGCATATACATTCGGTGGATCTCGGATTTGAATGCAACCTCCCCCCCAAGCCTTAATAAAGCCTTCAAGTTGAAGCCCTTTTTACAAGGCTTCTCTTCTGGAGGTTTCGAGAGGGACATATTCCCAATGTCACTGGGAAGACCTATTTCTGTAGACATACTGCCAACCCATCCACTTATCTATGTGACTGGGAACAGTAACAAGCTTTGCCAATGGGCTACAGGGGAATACTCCCACATTAGCCCCCATCTTCCCCTTTTTCCTTGCCGTCTTTCCTCCATCTTCCCATCGCTCTCCCCCCCCCTCCCTTCCCTCTTTTTTCCCCAAACCTTTTCGCCCCTCCCCCCCCCTTTCTCTCTTTCCCACCCATCCATACAGGCTATCCCTATGCACCACTGTTATGGGCTCTCCTGTACTAATTCTGGCTATTCTTGCTCCTTGAATGTCCATTTCTCAAACTATTTATTTTGTTCTTTTTTTTATATTTCCGCTGTTCAGGTCGGACTTAACCTTCTTCATCCCTGCCCTATCGCACATGCTTTGGAGATTTCTGTATAGTGACTTCTTCCCACCATCTCTGTTGCATTTGGACACTGAAGTCCAAAGGCATCTTGGGGCATCCCTCTGAGCTCAGTCTTTTCCACTGCGCTATGAATTGGGATTTCATTTGCGCATGCGCTATATGGCCTTCTCCATCTGACCTGAGATGTACCACCCACCTAGCATGTCAGCGGCCTCGCGACATCTGACATCATCGCGCCATAATGCGCAGTTACGCCGGACGCCGCCTGTGCCGGGGATCTTCTGGCAGACGAGTCCTCATGCACACCTGGTATACAGGTGATTGGTAAGGCTCATCACCTATGCTGGGCCCCCCGATCACCTGATACCTACCAGCCCGATCCATTGGACCATGTCTACATTCTGGGTGTACACCATATGATCCCCCCGCCTTTATAAGTCAGGTTAGCTCAGTTCTCCATTGATGCACAGCCAGGACCTCACAACGTCCCAAATTTGGGATATTTACATTAAACGGCAACCATAGGAAGATGCTTTTTGTTGGAGTGCAGTTGTGGACTCCAATATATAGGCCAAACTTCCTAAGTGTTCGCATTGGACAGCACGTTAATAATATCAAAAAGGGCCTCAAGACCCATAGCGTCGCTAAACATTTTAGACAATGACAGGGATCCTAGATGCCTACAATTTTGGGGTATTGAAAGGGTGGACAGATATTGCAAGGGTGGTAACTATATCCGCCACATCAGCCAAAGAGAATCATTCTGGATTGTGGAGGTGAAAGTTTTAACACTCAAAGGGTTAAATGTTGATTTCAATTTAAACTGCTTTATTTCTGTCAAATTATTTTTTTTAGAATAATGAGTAATTTTTAGTAATGTTTATGAATTTTAAATAAATGTTTATGATTTTTTGTGATGTTTTTGAAGGATAGCATCGGGTGAGGTCTTATATATAAATGCATGTGTCCTGGTTAAATATGTTAACTAGGGGGTATCGGTCTGACTGTGAACGTATTTTTAAATACCATTTTCTTTATAGGTCTTTTTCTTAATCGATTTCATGTTCATACATATATTTGCACATATGACTTAATTAGGGCCTGTTTCGATGCCTGGAGGACAAACTGCCCGCTATTTTATGTTTATTTACGAGCCTCCCGAGTTTGTTGATCCCATCTCTTTTGCTTAAAGCCCAACTCCAAGGAAATAAAATGTTATGCCTTGCAATGGGCCTATGCCTGCACTGCAATGGTTAATTGCTTTATATGTCTAGGGGAGCAATAAAAGGAAATATACTTACATGGTTCTCTGGGCTTCCCCACAGCTAAACTGGTCCCTGAAGCTTCTGCACCCTCATCATGAGATCCACTGCGTGTCTCAGAAGCTAGCTGTTATGTAACTATTCAGTCTGACTAATTTGTTTTTAGGTTGATAAACCTTGTGTACCAATTCTATTATTGCTTTGTACTCAATACATTTTGTATATTTTTATATGCTTGTTTCATTTTAAATATTAATTTTCTATTAAATTCAAAATTCTTGGAACGATTCAAATTCAGATCTGATGAAAAATGATCGACCGATTCAAATTGTGTGTGAAGAATAGCTGGTTGTTAAGGAGCAGGCCCAGGAAGCAGATCTGGTAAAAAAAAAAAAAATCAGATCTGGTAAAAAAAAAAAAATCAGAGCTGGTAAAAAAAAAAAAAATCAGATCTGGTAAAAAAAATATGCTTTTTCCCCACAACCCTGGCCCAGTGGTTGTGGGGGAGCGGGGAATGATCAGAATCTGAAAGCCCTCTTTAACAAGGGAGGGCCCCAGAACCTGCCCCCATGATAATGAGTATGGGGTACATCGTACCCCTACTCATTCACAAAAAAAGTATAAAAGGTAAATAAAATCACAACAGTTTTTGACAAGTGCTTTATTAAAAAACAAAAATAAATGTCCCCCTGAAGTATATCCAACATCGATCATGATGCCTGAAAGAAAAAAAATACTAATTTGGGGAAGAGGCCCTTTCCCCAAAACACCACCCCATGTTGAGGGCATGTGCCCTGGTATGATTCAGGAGGGGGCTCACTCCCCCTTTCCTATCCTGTCGAACGTCATTCTCAGACAAGGGCCTTGTAGGGATTAATATTTTTTCCAAATTCAAATTGTGCTAAAATATTTGGAATTCATTAGAGAATTAATAAAAAAAATGAAACTAAATGAAACAAAACTAAACAAATTCCAAAATGTAGTTAGTAACATAACAAATCTATACAAAACAAAATGTTTCTGTCCTGCACATGTCTACAAACAACCAATAAGGATTTTCTATATAGACCCATTAAATCCTAACTCCCAAAAACAAAAAGCCACAGTTGATGCTCCCACGGTCTCCAAGTACTAGCCAGGTCCAACCTTGCTTACCTTCCAAGATCAATCAAGTGTGAAGTTTCCCTGAGTAACTTAAGTTATTACACATTATTTTTATCACAGGTATATTTTGTATAAAATTACTTTTTGTAATAACTGTTTGTTATCTTCAAGAGCAGTGTGGGCATTTAAGATGTAAAACTGCCATTGTTGGTTTTTATGAAGTGTCTACAAAAGACATACATTTTTCCTTTGTCCAAAGGGCAGGGAGCTGACCTAAGGATTTGTAAATCTGAACAAAACAGTAATGGTAAACTAGCAGGTAACATAGCAATTATTCTGACAAGCAGAGGTGTGCATATCACCTCTGAACGGTTGGCCAAAATAAGTAAATACTTATCAGTAAAAACA
The DNA here is from genome assembly GCA_028564925.1 of Lithobates sylvaticus. Classification (NCBI taxonomy): domain Eukaryota; kingdom Metazoa; phylum Chordata; class Amphibia; order Anura; family Ranidae; genus Lithobates; species Lithobates sylvaticus. The sequence continues at coordinate 37,057,774 of CM053033.1, read as the reverse complement.
GTGAATATTCTTATACAGTATTTAAACTGTATATCTAACTAGTTATCTGGAGTTCTGCTTTAAACAATGCTAATATTTCAACCCAACAGTAGTCAACTGTCTTTTAGAGCTTAATGACCATCCTTCTGTAATCCATAATACTGTGTTAATGATATGATTTTTTTACCCTTTCGCTTGATAATTCTGCAATACTCCTTTCATAAAATAAATTAAATATACCCCCATGAGCTGAGACTCTCTCCTGGGAAGCAACACAGGTACAAATGCTGAAATTAGCTCTCAAAATACTCATAAATCAATCTTTAAGAATAAAGCAATACGTCCACATAAAAATAAACATGCAATGCAAGGACATTTTGAAATTAAACCATGTGCTCTATAGAGTGAGTAATGTCCCACAAACAAAGCAACCAATAAATCTCCATGTTCTCAGGTGTCCAATGCTCCACCACCTTTTTTGAATAAGCCTCTTACCAGAAAGGCAGCCCACCAGGTTATAGAGGACATTTATCGCTTTATCTCTCCAATCAATCAGACTGGTAGTTTTCAGCACAGATACTCTGGTTATATGAATAGCATCCAGTTCAGCAGGAGTGAACAGAAAAAAAAAAAAATCCATAATTTAGTATCCTTAAAATGGGTTATTTTTTTAAAGATAAGGGTACTGACAAATGTAATTGAGAAACTTGCATGCAAACAATGCACCAATCCGAGTGATCAGTAGTCACGTCTGTCAGATGTCACGACTAAAGCTTTGGCGGGACAGCGTAATATATATTTTTGCACATAGTGTTCTTTTTTGCTTAAAGGGACAGTGCAACAAATATTTTTGTTGAAATATCATTGGGTATTATTGTATTTAGATACCAATGAGTGCCGCTGTCACTCAGACTTTACTTATTTTGCATTAGACAGTTAGCATAGTTTTTCTTCACCTTTATAATGCAGATACAAAGATCTAAGATCTAGGAACTCTCTTCTGGAGGCTGTATGAAATAAAGGCAGTGGTATATTTAACCAATTTTGGTGTACTTGCCCTTAACCTGTCAAATACATATAAAATATAAACACCATTAGGCAATAGAACCCTTACAGACTTTGCAGTGATAGTGACAACAGTTCTCTTCTACAAATTTTTCAATTTTGTCAGGGTACCTTTCCTTCATAAAGACACTGAAGAAGTCTACAAAAAATATGTAATTTCCCCTTTAATGGAAGAGACATGGCAATTACTAAAGCTTCAATTATGCTTAAAGGAAACATGATTAGAATTTCTAAAGCTCTGACAAAGTCATTTGCATACATACTCTAGCTTAAGCTAATCTTGTTTGCAACTTCTTCAAGGACATTGCCAATGTTGTGCATTTCACACCTTGTTGGGTTAAAGATTTTCAGTTCTATCGATTTTCTGGTCTCAACTTAAATTTCATTGCTGTGACTTTATGGTTTACAGAGACTGTAATTAATAGACATTTTAATGGCTGTAATAAATGTATAGGTAAATGAAGGCTACAGTATTACCTGAACCCCTGTCTTTATTGAAAAAAACGAATTCTGACATCTACTCTCTTGAAACGGCAAAGTGTATTCATTGTATCTCTGACTTTGAAGTCAACAATACCCACCTGTCTTTGCCCTTGGGAGCTTTGAGAAGAGTTCTATGGTTTTCTTGCCTCAGTCAATAAAAGCAGATGCTTAAAAGGTTTAAGCGTGAAAATCACACTTGCCTTAAATAAACAATGACCCAGAGTCTAAATGTGCTTCTTTTTTCTGGCACCTGGTTTGTTAATAATTTAGTAGGACATCATAATCAAGGTAACATTCATCTAGTTATCAAATGAAAAAATGTTAAGCATTAAAAACAGTATATAAAAAGGTCAGTCTACAGCAGAAAAGGACATTGCTTTCTGTTTGTGAAAAGAAAATCAATAACGTAATCAAAATGAAATTTAATGTTTTCTTACCAATCTATGCCACGCTCTGAAAAGTAATGGCAATTTGTGCTGGCTGCATTTTAGTTTTTAGCTTAAAAATTATGTTATGTCCTAAATTGGGAATTAGCGTCTTGATTTACAGGAATGCTGTCACATTTCAAACAGACTGCATAAAATTTTCTATTTAGTTAGCTGAATGAATGAATTACAAAAGGTACAGAAACTCAGCAGTCAGAACCTGCTTCCTGATTGCTATGTTCTGCTGAAAAAAGGTATATTATTTAGAGGTGTTTAAATAATAAGCTATTATACAAGAAAACCTGTGAGTCTTTGATGCATCATGCATTATGGCAATGTTTCCCCAAATTTAGGATGGGTTCTAGTTACCATAAAAGTACCTATAGTTGAAAAATACATAATCACAAAACTTTATTCATATAAGAACATCATACAGAAAATACCATGACCAGAACATTTTCTTTTTTGAAATGTGAGATATTTCATAAAGAGTTTTTTTTTTTTCATGTTTATGCGCGAATACTAGTATAAGCTGTCAGCAACCCTGACCTTTGGAGTTGTTTCAAAGCTATGAAAGCTTTGGAAAAAGCTTTGAAAAGTACTTCCAAACTAACTAAACCCTATACACACTTCTTTTTCCTCTTATTAGTGATGAACAAATGTGTTTTTGTTCAATTCGTAGGTTGTTCTTTGAACTTATCATAAATTCTGGAAAATGCAAACCTTTGGTCTAAACCCCACTGAAGTCAATAAGAGGCGAATCTTGAAAATCAGTTGTGGCCACTTTTAAGGCTAAAAGGCAAGGGATTATAAAACAAAGGGCATGGGCAGCTGGAAATGCCATGGGGAACCAATGTATCAAACTTCAAAGGCAACAACATGGTAAAACATATATTCTTCAAATTACATACTTAGGAAATGGCTTTAAGCTCTATGTGGTGTAATGGAACAGTGCAATTGTAATGGACAGTGTCAGCAATAAGGTATTCTAAAATCATATAATTTGCACATGCAATTGTTTTTTCTTTAACTTGACATTATTTTTTGGCTTAGATACAACATTATAACCCCCATTATATTTTGCTGCGACACTATATTTTTAATCTAGCTGTAATAGGCCAGTATTGCACTATAGAAGTAGCAAACGCAACATACTTCATAACAATTGACAAAACTTGGAAAAACACTTTTCAAAGCATAGCTTGTAATCTTTTTGTGCAGTACCACTATGTAGTGTTTGTTTAATAAAATGTCAACACAGAGTGCACAAAGACACTTCAAAACTAGAGATGGGGCGCAAAAAAAATTCTGACCCCAACCGAAAATCCTATTAAAGTCTATGGGACCTGAAGGCTTATATGCAAGTAATTGGCCATAAAAAAAGTATAGGGTCCTGGGTAACATGTATCAATGCATTTTTTATTTTTTTAAAGATCATTTTTACATGAGCAATGATTTTAATGATGCTTAAAGTGTAACAATAAAAATGAAACATTCCTTGAAATATAGTGCATGAAGGCCCCCCTTAGTCTGCCTGTAAAGTGGTGCATCTTTAGCATGTATAGAACATACTGCAGTAGAAATTACATTTCTAAAGAAAAAAAGAAACGGGGGACAAGCAAGCACCTCCCCCCTCCTGAACCATACCAGGCCCTCAACAAGGGGTGGGTGTTTTGGGGCAGGGGGGCTCTGCCCCCCTACCCTAAAGCACCTTGTCCCAATGTTGATGGGGACAAGGGCCTCATTCCCACAACCCTGGGCTGTGGTTGAGGGGGTCTGCAAGAAGGGGGCCCCCAGATCCCACCCCAACAATGTAAATGAGAACGGGGTAAATACAATACAATAATGTGTGTGTGTTCGGTCTCCTGAAGGAAACTTATGGCTCATAACCTATGATGTTTGAAGAGACATTTTGCTAACAGCTGGCCAGTGAAGGCCTGTTTGGCTTTTTGGAACAAAGATTGCTGTCTGTGAAGCTGTGCTATGTTATATGCCCTGACCACTTGAAAAGAGGCGACAATAACAGTACATTTTATTCTATACAATGTTGGTTGATTTTTGTGATACATGTGTCGGTTACATAATCAGTCCTAACACTGAAAAGGTCTTACACATGTAGTATACCCACACTTGGAGCAATAGCAAAAATGTGTTTCGGGGTGTAATTCTAAGTATGCCCATTGTGTGTTCTATAAATATCTTATTAATGGACAGCTTTGTGTTAAAAAAATGGAAAATGAAATACCAAATACTTATCACAATTTTATTTTTCTAATGAGCTCCATGTCTGCCTACCATTGGGTATGCCCAGCCCATACCCCCACCTGAAGGACCTACAGTGCCTTGAAAAAGTATTCATACCCCTTGAAATTTTCCACATTTTGTCATGTTACAACCAAAAACGTAAATGCATTTTATTGGGATTTTATGTGATAGACCAACACAAAGTGGAACATAATTGTGAACTGGAAGGAAAATGATAAATGATTTTCCAAATGTTTTACAAATAAATATGTAAAAAGTGTGGCGTGCATTTGTATTTCGCCCCTCTGAGTCAATACTTTGTAAAACCACCTTTCGCGGCAATTACAGCTGCAAGTCTTTTTGGGGATGACTCTATCAGCTTTGCACATATTTATTTGTAAAATATTTGGAAAACCTTTTATTATTTTTCTTCCACTTCACAATTATGTGCCACTTTGTGTTGGTCTATCACATAAAATCCCAATAAAATATATTTACGTTTATAATAATTGTAACATGACAAAATGTGGAAGATTTCAAGGGATATGAATAATTTTTCAAGGCACTGTATTTCATAAATTTGACTCCCTCTCCCAGGCCAGCATTACGTAGCTAGATTTTCATATCTTGGTGGAAATTTGTGCTGACATGGAGCTTGTCAGGAAAAATTGTGGTAAACATTTGATATTCAATTTTCCATTTTCCTGCCAGCTATTAACTAGTTAACCAGGGTGGAAATAATGTAAAAACAAAATAAGCTTAAATGTGGCCTCTGGCTGAAGAGATAACCATTTTGACAAAATTAACAGTTGTCAATAGGGATGAGCCGAACACCCCGGGTTCGGTTCGAACCAGAACCTTCGAACGGACCGAAAGTTCGCGCGAATTTTCGAACCCTATACGTTATAATGGACGCGAACGTTCGAAATCAAAAGTGCTAATTACAACGGCCAATATGCATGTTAATGTCATAAAACAGGTTTGGGGACCCGGGTCCTGCCCCAGGGGACATATATCAATGCAAAAAGAACTTTTAAAAACTAACGTTTTTTCGGGAGCAGTCATTTTAATGATGCATAAAGTGAAAAAAAAAAAGTGACATTTTCCTTTAAATATGGTACCTGGGGGGTGTCCAAAGTATGCCTGTGAAGTGGCATGTGTTTCCCGTGTTTAGAACTGTCCTTGCACAAAATGACATTTGTAAAGGAAAAAAAGAAGCCATTTTAAAACCACTTGCGGCTTTAGGTTTGATCTTAAGTAGAATCTGAACAGGTACATTATGAAGTGTAGCTCCATCCCAAAAAAATCTATTTTTAAGCTTTTTGGAGAACATAGGGAGGGGTTATCACCCCTGTAACATTTGCTGTCTTTGCACATCTGTTCAGAACATGTCACCTCACTTTCCGTCCCAATGACAAATGTTTTTGGAAAAAGTGGGGTTTTAATTGAAACAAGGATTGGTGATAAAGTATCAGTAGAGAGGAGATACCTTTTTCCCAAATTAAATCTAACAGGATAGAATTTCCCTTCCTAGGGGTAGATTTCCTCTCACTTCCTGTTTTCTCTTTCCATTTTCAAGTAGGAGTCGTTTGTAAGTTGGATGTTTGAAAGTAGGGGCCTGGCGTATATACTCTGCAGAAATTTGCCCTATTAGATGTTGGTGTAGCCACAAGACTGGTGGGCACAGGAATGGGCCCTGCTGTGAGTTAATAGATCAAGATTTGTAATTGCAAGCACCTGTTGAACAGGGCAGAAAAATTGGGCCTTTGGCGGTGGTGGTGGACGGTGTTGCCACAAGACTGTAGGCCCTCATAGTTACTCTTGGTGGCGCAGGAATGGGCCCTGCTGTGAGTTATTAGATCAAGATTGTAATTGCAAGCACCTGATGAACAGGGCAGAAAAAATTGGGCCTTTGGCGGTGGTGGTGGACGGTGTTGCCACAAGACTGCAGGCCCTCATAGTTACTCTTGGTGGGCGCAGGAATGGCCCCTGCTGTGAACTATTAGATCAAGATTTGTAATTACCCGCCCCTGTTAAACAGGGGCTGAAAAATTGTGCCTTAGGCACTGGTGCTGGTGCCACAACACTGCAACCCCTCACAGAGACTGTACTTGGAGCACAGCAGTCACACGTGTTGCGAAGCATTTTTTTAAAAAATTGTAAGTACACGCCCCTGTTAAACAGGGGCTGAAAAATTGTGCCTTAGGCACTGGTGCTGGTGCCACAACACTGCAACCCGGCCCTCACAGATACTGTACTTGGAGCACAGCAGTCACACGTGTTGCGAAGCATTTTTTTTTTAAAAAATTGTAAGTACACGCCCCTGTTAAACAGGGGCTGAAAAATTGTGCCTTAGGCACTGGTGCTGGTGCCACAACACTGCAACCCGGCCCTCACAGATACTGTACTTGGAGCACAGCAGTCACACGTGTTGCGAAGCATTTTTTTTTAAAAAATTGTAAGTACACGCCCCTGTTAAACAGGGGCTGAAAAATTGTGCCTTAGGCACTGGTGCCACAACACTGCAACACGGCCCTCACAGAGACTGTACTTGGAGCACAGCAGTCACACGTGTTGCGAAGCATTTTTTTAAAAAATTGTAAGTACACGCCCCTGTTAAACAGGGGCTGAAAAATTGTGCCTTAGGCACTGGTGCCACAACACTGCAACACGGCCCTCACAGAGACTGTACTTGGAGCACAGCAGTCACACGTGTTGCGAAGCATTTTTTTTAAAAAATTGTAAGTACACGCCCCTGTTAAACAGGGGCTGAAAAATTGTGCCTTAGGCACTGGTGCTGGTGCCACAACACTGCAACACGGCCCTCACAGAGACTGTACTTGGAGCACAGCAGTCACACGTGTTGCGAAGCATTTTTTTTAAAAATTGTAAGTACACGCCCCTGTTAAACAGGGGCTGAAAAATTGTGCCTTAGGCACTGGTGCTGGTGCCACAACACTGCAACACGGCCCTCACAGAGACTGTACTTGGAGCACAGCAGTCACACGTGTTGCGAAGCATTTTTTTTTAAAAATTGTAAGTACACGCCCCTGTTAAACAGGGGCTGAAAAATTGTGCCTTAGGCACTGGTGTGGTGGCATGGATCATTGAGGAGGAGGAAGAGGATAGTCAGTGAACATAAGAGGACAGTCACTCAGCATCAGCATAGGCAGTCTTGAAGGGATGTGACATTAAAAATTATTCGGTTATATCCGCCTCAGGTGCCTGGTAGCTGGTGGTGATCCAAGACTGATTCATTTTGATGAAGGTCAGTCGATCAACCGAGGCGGTGGACAGGCGCACCCTATGATCAGTCACAAATCCTCCAGCAGCACTGAATGTGCGTTCGGAAAGAACGCTGGAGGCAGGACAGGCCAGTAGCTCAATTGCATACTGTGCAAGCTCTGGCCAGTGATCCATCCTCAGGACCCAGTAAGCCAGAGGATTTTCGGTGGGAAAGGTGTCCAAGTCTGACCTTGCCCCAAGGTATTCCTGCACCATGTATATCAGACGCTGGCGATGGTTGCTGGAACCGATCATACCTTGGGGCTGCGGACTAAAAAATTGTCTGAACGCATCGGTCAGACGTCCACCTTCCCCACCGCTCCTTCTGCCACTGACCGAAGCCTCAGCAACTCGTCGCCCAGGACCAGGAGTTTGTAGCCTCCCAGTTTCTGGGAACGCGTTGCACAGACCTTTCTGCAAGGCCTCCCTGAGATGTCTCATCCTCTGCTCCCTCTGCGACGGCAAGATAAGGTCCGCAACCTTACCCTTGTACCGCGGATCAAGGAGAGTGGCCAGACAGTAATGGTCCCTCTCCTTGATCCGAAGAACACGAGGATCCTTCCGCAGGCTTTGCAGGATCAGGGAGGCCATGCAGCGTAGGTTAGCTGAGGCATTCGGTCCGGAGTCTTCTGGGTCACTGAGGATGACATGATCGCCAGCCACCTCCTCCCAGCCACGTACAAGTCCACTGGCTTGTTGGGACTGTACATCATCCCTAAAAGACTGCTGCTGCTGATGCTGAGTGCCAGGCTCCACCTCCATGCTCACACAATCCTCCTCCTCCTCCTCCTCCTCCTCCTCCTCATCCTCTTCCTGTGTGATGGGTGGGACAGAAGGAACACTGTCCGGATAAAGGGGGCCTTGAGAGGCAAGGAAGTCCTCCTCTTCCTGCCTCTGTTCTGCCTCAAGTGCCCTGTCCATGATCCCACGCAGCGTATGCTCCAACAGGTGGACAAGAGGGACAGTGTCACTGATGCATGCACTGTCACTGCTCACCATCCTCGTGGCCTCCTCAAATGGTGAGAGGACAGTGCATGCATCCCTGATCATGCTCCACTGACGTGGGGAAAAAAAACCAAGCTCCCCTGACCCTGTCCTGGTGCCGTAGTCGCAAAGGTACTCATTGATGGCCCTCTGCTGCGTGTGCAGTCGCTGCAGCATGGCCAACGTTGAGTTCCACCTGGTGGGCATGTCAGATATTAGGCGGTTCTTGGGCAGGTTCAGCTCCTTTTGCAGCTCAGTCAGCCGAGCACTGGCATTATAAGATCGGCGGAAATGCACACAGACTTTCCTGGCCTGCCTCAGGACATCCTGTAAGCCTGGGAACCTGCCCAAGAACCGCTGCACCACCAGGTTGAGGACGTGAGCCATGCAGGGCACATGGGTGAGCTGCCCCTGTCGCAGGGCGGAGAGGAGGTTGGTGCCATTGTCAGAAACGACCATTCCTGGCTTAAGCTGACGTGGCGTCAACCACCTCTCGGCCTGCCCCTGCAGAGCTGCCAGAACCTCTGGCCCAGTGTGGCTCCTGTCCCCCAAACACACCAGCGCAAGCACGGCATGGCATCTTTTTGCCTGCGTACTTGCGTAGCCCCTTGTACGCCTACGGAGCACCGCTGGTTCCAAGGACAGAGCACTGGAGGAAGAAGAAGAGGAGGGGGTGGAGGAGAGAGGTGTGTCACAACCAGTAGCAGTAGTCGCGTTTTGGAGGCGTGGTGGCGGAACAACCTCCAACACTACTGCACCTTGTCCTGCATCCCTCCCAGCTGCCAATAGAGTGACCCAATGGGCCGTGAAAGAAAGGTACCGTCCCTGTCCATGCCTGCTGGACCATGAGTCAGCGGTAATATGCACCTTACCGCTGACCGCCCTGTCCAGCGAGGCATGGACATTGCCCTCCACATGCCGGTAGAGAGACGGAATCGCCTTCCGCGAGAAAAAGTGGCGTTTGGGAACCTGCCACTGAGGAACCGCACATTGAACAAACTCACGGAAGGGGGCCGAGTCTACCAACTGAAAAGGCAGCAGTTGAAGTGCTAGCAATTTAGCAAGGCTAGCATTCAACCGCTGGGCATGTGGATGGCTGGGAGTGTACTTCTTTCTACGGTCCAGCAGCTGGGGCAGGGAAATTTGCCTGCTGCATTCGGACGTCGGTGTACTGCAAGTACTTGGTTGTGACACACCGAATTCTACACCTTCAGTCCTCTCAGAGCAGCTTTCAGAGAGGACTGAAGGTGTAGTGGGGATGGAGATCCCAGCTGAGGAGGAGCAAGGAGAGGTCCGCTTAGTTCTTTGGTGTGGGTCTTTTATGTGTGCCTGCCAACGAGCTGCATGGCAGGTCGCCATATGTCTGGTCATGCTTGTGGTGCCCAAGCGGCTGATGTTTTGGCCACGCGAGATACGCTTGAGACAAATATTGCAAATAGCAGTGGTGCGATCTGCTGCACTCGTCTCAAAAAAGGCCCACACCAAAGAACTTTTCTGATAACGTGCAGAGGCAGCGCCCTGCACAGGCGGAGCTCTGCGGTGTTGTACAGTTGCTGTGCTGGCCTCTACCTGGCCTCCAGGGGGCATCCTGCCTCGTTGGACATGTGACGCCGCATCCTCCTCCTCCTCGTCCTCCTCCTCATCCTCTCTCCCTTGAGGCACCCACGTGGAGTCAGTGACCTCATCATCCCCTCCCTCTTCACCACTAGAGCAAACCTGGCAGTAAGCTGCAGCTGGTGGAACTGTACTGCCAGATTCCTCAAGCTGGGTATCGTCATCCGAGCCTTCGAATCGTTGGGCATCCTCCTGGAGCATGTACCCAACACTGTGCTCAAAGAGTTCGGGGGACTCCTCAGGAGGACATGGTGGGTCTAGGGAAGGGGTGGCTGATGATGCTCTGTCAGTACCCTGAGCCTGGGTGAGAGAGGATGAGGAGGATGGAGGAGGGCTTGGTCATCCATTCTACCAAGCCTTCAGCATGATGCGGCTCCACATGTCCAGCTGCCGAAAACAAAGACGCGCGTGTCCCATGGCCACGTGCTGATGACGATGCACGACCACGTCCACGTCCACGGCCACGTCCACTAGAAACAGAGCCTGCCTGCCCTGTGTTCTTGGCTCTGCACGCTCTGCCTCCCCTTGGCGGTCTTCCAGCCATTGTAGTCGGTAGTCCTGTGGGTGCTGCTGAGAAGAAAATATAGGAGCTCTGTGTGATGCCACTAACACACTAGAAGTCCTATGGGTGCTTCTGCAAAGAAAATAGAGGAGCTCTGTGTGATGCCACTAACACACTAGAAGTCCTGTGGGTGCTGCTGAGAAGAATATATAGGAGCTCTGTGTGATGCCACTAACACACTAGAATTCCTATGGGTGCCTCTGCAAAGAAAATAGAGGAGCTCTGTGTGATGCCACTAACACACTAGAAGTCCTGTGGGTGCTTATGCAAAGAAAATAGAGGAGCTCTGTGTGATGCCACTAACACACTAGAAGTCCTGTGGGTGCTTCTGCAAAGAAAATAGAGGAGCTCTGTGTGATGCCACTAACACACTAGAAGTCCTGTGGGTGCTTATGCAAAGAAAATAGAGGAGCTCTGTGTGATGCCACTAACACACTAGAAGTCCTGTGGGTGCTTATGCAAAGAAAATAGAGGAGCTCTGTGTGATGCCACTAACACACTAGAAGTCCTGTGGGTGCTTCTGCAAAGAAAATAGAGGAGCTCTGTGTGATGCCACTAACACACTAGAAGTCCTATGGGTGCTTCTGCAAAGAAAATAGAGGAGCTCTGTGTGATGCCACTAACACACTAGAAGTCCTGTGGGTGCTGCTGAGAAGAATATATAGGAGCTCTGTGTGATGCCACTAACACACTAGAATTCCTATGGGTGCCTCTGCAAAGAAAATAGAGGAGCTCTGTGTGATGCCACTAACACACTAGAAGTCCTGTGGGTGCTTATGCAAAGAAAATAGAGGAGCTCTGTGTGATGCCACTAACACACTAGAAGTCCTGTGGGTGCTTCTGCAAAGAAAATAGAGGAGCTCTGTGTGATGCCACTAACACACTAGAAGTCCTGTGGGTGCTTATGCAAAGAAAATAGAGGAGCTCTGTGTGATGCCACTAACACACTAGAAGTCCTGTGGGTGCTTATGCAAAGAAAATAGAGGAGCTCTGTGTGATGCCACTAACACACTAGAAGTCCTGTGGGTGCTTCTGCAAAGAAAATAGAGGAGCTCTGTGTGATGCCACTAACACACTAGAAGTCCTATGGGTGCTTCTGCAAAGAAAATAGAGGAGCTCTGTGTGATGCCACTAACACACTAGAAGTCCTGTGGGTGCTTCTGCAAAGAAAATAGAGGAGCTCTGTGTGGTGCCACTAACACACTAGAAGTCCTGTGGGTGCTTATGCAAAGAATATATAGGAGCTCTGTGTGATGCCACTAACACACTAGAAGTCCTATGGGTGCTTCTGCAAAGAAAATAGAGGAGCTCTGTGTGATGCCACTAACACACTAGAAGTCCTGTGGGTGCTTCTGCAAAGAAAATAGAGGAGCTCTGTGTGGTGCCACTAACACACTAGAAGTCCTGTGGGTGCTTATGCAAAGAATATATAGGAGCTCTGTGTGATGCCACTAACACACTAGAAGTCCTATGGGTGCTTCTGCAAAGAAAATAGAGGAGCTCTGTGTGATGCCACTAACACACTAGAAGTCCTGTGCGTGCTGCTGAGAAGAATATATAGGAGCTCTGTGTGATGCCACTAACACACTAGAAGTCCTATGGGTGCCTCTGCAAAGAAAATAGAGGAGCTCTGTGTGATGCCACTAACACACTAGAAGTCCTGTGGGTGCTTCTGCAAAGAAAATAGAGGAGCTCTGTGTGGTGCCACTAACACACTAGAAGTCCTGTGGGTGCTTATGCAAAGAAAATAGAGGAGCTCTGTGTGATGGGACTAACACACTTCAAGTCCTATAGGTGCTTCTGGGAACAAAATATAGCTCTGTGTGTGTAATGGGACTAACACACTTCAAGTCCTATAGGTGCTTCTGGGAACAAAATATAGCTCTTTGTGTGTAATGGGACTAACACACTTCAAGTCCTATAGGTGCTTCTGGGAACAAAGTATAGCTCTTTGTGTGTAATGGGACTAACACACTTCAAGTCCTATAGGTGCTTCTGGGAACAAAATATAGCTCTGTGTGTGTAATGGGACTAACACACTTCAAGTCCTATAGGTGCTTCTGGGAACAAAATATAGCTCTTTGTGTGTAATGGGACTAACACACTTCAAGTCCTATAGGTGCTTCTGGGAACAAAGTATAGCTCTTTGTGTGTAATGGGACTAACACACTTCAAGTCCTATAGGTGCTTCTGGGAACAAAATATAGCTCTGTGTGTGTAATGGGACTAACACACTTCAAGTCCTATAGGTGCTTCTGGGAACAAAGTATAGCTCTTTGTGTGTAATGGGACTAACACACTTCAAGTCCTATAGGTGCTTCTGGGAACAAAATATAGCTCTGTGTGTGTAATGGGACTAACACACTTCAAGTCCTATAGGTGCTTCTGGGAACAAAAATATAGCTCTGTGTGTGTAATGGGACTAACACACTTCAAGTCCTATAGGTGCTTCTGGGAACAAAATATAGCTCTGTGTGTGTAATGGGACTAACACACTTCAAGTCCTATAGGTGCTTCTGGGAACAAAGTATAGCTCTTTGTGTGTAATGGGACTAACACACTTCAAGTCCTATAGGTGCTTCTGGGAACAAAATATAGCTCTGTGTGTGTAATGGGACTAACACACTTCAAGTCCTATAGGTGCTTCTGGGAACAAAGTATAGCTCTTTGTGTGTAATGGGACTAACACACTTCAAGTCCTATAGGTGCTTCTGGGAACAAAATATAGCTCTGTGTGTGTAATGGGACTAACACACTTCAAGTCCTATAGGTGCTTCTGGGAACAAAATATAGCTCTTTGTGTGTAATGGGACTAACACACTTCAAGTCCTATAGGTGCTTCTGGGAACAAAATATAGCTCTGTGTGTGTAATGGGACTAACACACTTCAAGTCCTATAGGTGCTTCTGGGAACAAAGTATAGCTCTTTGTGTGTAATGGGACTAACACACTTCAAGTCCTATAGGTGCTTCTGGGAACAAAATATAGCTCTGTGTGTGTAATGGGACTAACACACTTCAAGTCCTATAGGTGCTTCTGGGAACAAAGTATAGCTCTTTGTGTGTAATGGGACTAACACACTTCAAGTCCTATAGGTGCTTCTGGGAACAAAGTATAGCTCTTTGTGTGTAATGGGACTAACACACTTCAAGTCCTATAGGTGCTTCTGGGAACAAAATATAGCTCTGTGTGTGTAATGGGACTAACACACTTCAAGTCCTATAGGTGCTTCTGGGAACAAAATATAGCTCTTTGTGTGTAATGGGACTAACACACTTCAAGTCCTATAGGTGCTTCTGGGAACAAAATATAGCTCTGTGTGTGTAATGGGACTAACACACTTCAAGTCCTATAGGTGCTTCTGGGAACAAAATATAGCTCTGTGTGTGTAATGGGACTAACACACTTCAAGTCCTATAGGTGCTTCTGGAACAAAATATAGCTCTGTGTGTGTAATGGGACTAACACACTTCAAGTCCTATAGGTGCTTCTGGGAACAAAGTATAGCTCTTTGTGTGTAATGGGACTAACACACTTCAAGTCCTATAGGTGCTTCTGGGAACAAAATATAGCTCTGTGTGTGTAATGGGACTAACACACTTCAAGTCCTATAGGTGCTTCTGGGAACAAAGTATAGCTCTTTGTGTGTAATGGGACTAACACACTTCAAGTCCTATAGGTGCTTCTGGGAAGAAAATATAGCTCTGTGTGTGTAATGGGACTAACACACTTCAAGTCCTATAGGTGCTTCTGGGAACAAAATATAGGAGCTCTGCCTGCCTGCCACGAACACACTACAAGTCCTATAGGTGCTTCTGGTAACAAAATATAGGAGCTCTGCCTGCCTGCCACTAACACACTACAAGTCCTATAGGTGCTTCTGGTAACAAAATATAGGAGCTCTGCCTGCCTGCCACTAACACACTACAAGTCCTATAGGTGCTTCTGGTAACAAAATATAGGAGCTCTGCCTGCCTGCCACTAACACACTACAAGTCCTATAGGTGCTTCTGGTAACAAAATATAGGAGCTCTGCCTGCCTGCCACGAACACACTACAAGTCCTATAGGTGCTTCTGGTAACAAAATATAGGAGCTCTGCCTGCCTGCCACTAACACACTACAAGTCCTATAGGTGCTTCTGGTAACAAAATATAGGAGCTCTGCCTGCCTGCCACGAACACACTACAAGTCCTATAGGTGCTTCTGGTAACAAAATATAGGAGCTCTGCCTGCCTGCCACTAACACACTACAAGTCCTATAGGTGCTTCTGGTAACAAAATATAGGAGCTCTGCCTGCCTGCCACGAACACACTACAAGTCCTATAGGTGCTTCTGGTAACAAAATATAGGAGCTCTGCCTGCCTGCCACGAGCACACTACAAGCCCCTCTTTGTCAATCAATCTTTGTAACTGAATCTATCTAACTCAATCTCTGTAAGTGAATCTATCTAACTATCTCAATGCAGCAGAGTGTCACAGAATCTGCCTGCTCAATCTGCGCCGGAACAGCATGTGACCGGCGCAGACGGCGTGGCGGCGTTTTATAGGGGGGGGCGTGTACTACAGCCCCTGAGCTGTAATTGGCTACAGGCGTCCTGCCTGTAGCCAATTATGGCTCTTCGATTTTCCGGGGCTGTGATTGGCCAAGCATGCGGGGTCACAGTGCATGCTTGGCCAATCATCAGCCAGCAATGCACTGCGTCGGCCGCGCCGGCCGCAATGCATTGCGGGGCCGCTCGCATCACACGAACGTGATGCGAGCGGCCAAAATAGTTCTGGGCTCGCAGAGCGAGCGAACGCCCGGTGCTCGATGCGAACGTGGGTTCGCATCGAGCACCGGGCCCATCCTTAGTTGTCAACAATGATGGATCTATGCAATAATGAGAAATAAAGGTGTGTATGGATGGCCACATTACTGCCATTCAAATTGTCTCCAGAAGGACTCTACATGTGGCCACCCAAGAGGTTGAGATGTTTTTTTTTAATTAATTTTTTATTTGGTGCAGGGTTCCCCTTAATTTCATTATCAGACCCAAAGGGCCTGGTATATATTTTAAGGGACCCCCTACGCAATTTATTTTTAATTTTGGTTTGGAGATCCACCTTAATATTCATACAAGACCCAAAGGGCCTTGTAATGGACTGGGGGGGGGATCCCATGCTCTTTTTTTCAATGAGTTTTATCTATATTGCCGAGACCCAGCAATTCATTACTGCCGCAATCAGTTTTAAATGACAATTTTTCCTTTAGAAATTTCATTTTGCTGTGGTACTGTTCTAAACATGGGAAAAATGCGCCACTGTACAGGCACACTGTAGACACCCCCCAGGCACAATATTTAACCACTTGCCTACAGGGCACTAACACCCACTTCCTGCCCAAGCCATTTTTTCAGCGCTGTCGCACTTTTAATGACAATTGCACGTCGTGCTACCCTGTACCCAAACACATTTTTTATAATTTTATTCAAACAAATAGAGCTTTCTTTTGGTGGTATGTAATCACTGCTGGGTTTTTTATTTTTTACAAAAAAAAGACTAACATTTTTAAAAAAAATATGTTTTTTACTTTTTTTTTCTGTCAGTAAATTCGTTTTTCACGTTCACTGATGAGGCGGCACTAATGGACACTGATAAACTGAACTGGTGGGCATTGATAAAGTGGCACTTATGGGCACTGATGAGGCAGCACTTATAGGCACTGATTAGGTGGCACTGATGAGGAGGCACTAATATGCCGCACTTATGGGCACTGATAGGTAGCACTGATAGGCGGCACTAATGGGCACTGTTAGGTGGCACTGGTGGGCACTGATAGGCAGCACTGCTGGGCAATGATAGGCAGCACGAATAGGCGGTACTGATGGGCATCGATGGGCAGCACTGATAGGTGGCACTGATTGCCAGCACTGACTGGCATCGCTAATGGGCACTAATTGGTGGCACTTGTGGGCAGTGGTGGGCACTGATTGCTGCCACTGGTGGGCAATTGGTGACACTTTTTTTCTTTATTGTAATCAGGGCACTGATGATCAGTGCACTGATTACATTTCTACATATCCCCCTGTGAGGAGATGCCGCTGATCGGCTCTCCTCTCTTCACACTCTGTCAGTGTGAGGCGAGTAGAGCCGATTACCGGCACTTCCTTGTTTACATGTGACCGGCTGTGATTGGATACAGCTGATCACATGGTTAACCACTTCAATACCAGACACTTAGACACCTTCCGCCCAAGCCAATTTTCAGCTTTCAGCGATGTAGCAATTTGAATGACAATTGCGCGGTCATGCTACACTGTACCCAAACAAATTTTTTATCATTTTGTTCCAACAAATAGAGCTTTCTTTTGGTGGTATTTGATCACCTCTGCGATTTTTATTTTTTGCGCAACAAACAAAAAAAGACCGAAAATTTTGCAAAAAAACAAGTTTTTTCTTTGTCACTGTTAATTTTTTTTGTAAATAAGTGCGTTTTCTTCTTCAATGACGGGCACTGATAAGGCGGCACTAATGGGCACTGATAAGGCGGCACTGATGGGCACCGATGAGGTGGCACCAATTAGGGGGCACCGATGAGGTGGCACTGATGATGGGCACTGATAGGCGGCACTGATGGGCACTGATAGGTGGCACTGATGGGCATTGATAGGTGGCACTGGTATGCGGCACTGATGGGCACTCAGGTGGCACTGATGGGCACTCATAGGCGGCACTGACGGGTACTTATGGGTGGCACTGATGCACACATATAGGTGGCACTGATAGGTGGCATGCATGGGCACTGATAGGTGGCATGCATGGGCACTGATAGGTGGCATGGATGGGCACTGATAGGTGGGCATGGGTGGGCACGGATGGGCACTGATAGGTGGCACTGATGGACGCTGATAAGTGGCACTGATAACACTTATGGGTGGCATTGCTGGGAATCCTTTTTTTTTTTACTTTTTTTTTTTATTAATATGATGTGCCAATCAGTGCCCATCTGTGGGCACTGATTGGCATATTTTTGATTTTTTTTTAACATGTGGATGGCCATGGGGGATGTACCTGGCCATCCACATGCTGGGGGCTTCCCTGGTGGTCCTGGGGGCTTCCCTGGTGGTCCTGGGGGCTTCCCTAGTGGTCTAGTGTGGGCATCTGAGGGGGGGCTGCGCTGATAAACAATCAGCGCAGACCCCCCCTGTCAGGAGAGCCGCCGATCGGCTCCCCTCTACTCGCGTCTGTCAGACGCGAGTGAGGAAAAGCCGATCAACGGCTCTTCCTGAGTACATCGTGATCAGCCGTGATTGGACACGGCTGATCACGTGGTAAAGAGCCTCCGCCGGAGGCTCTTTACCGAGATCAGTGTAGCGGTGTGTCAGACTGACACACCGCTCCACCGATCGCCGCGATGCGCGCCCCCACGGGCGCGCGGCGGCTGTTATCCTGAAGGACGTCATATGACGCCCAGTCAGGATAACGAAGCCACTTCCCGGACGTCAATTTACTATTGACCGGGCGGGAAGTGGTTAAAGAGCCACGGACGCGGCTCTTTACAGAAATCTGGGTCGCGCTGTGTCCTAGCAACATGGCGTGGCATTGTGGGAGCGGCCTTTATGAGACACCGTCAAATGACATTTGTCCCGGAAGGGGAGCTACACCGCTCTGCTGTCATTTGATACATGTCCCATGGGGCAGGACCCAGGTCCCCAAACACTTTTTATGACAATAACTTGCATATAAGCCTTTAAAATTAGCTCTTTTGATTATTCATGTTCGTGTCCCATAGACTTTAACGGTGTCTGCATGTTCTGATGCGAACCGAACAGGAGGGTGTTCGGCTCATCACTAGAGTCCAGCATCTTGAGAAGAATATCTTCATCCACCAGGAAGGACTTACACCCTTGAACTTCCAAATCAGAAACTCTCCTGGCTGAGTCTACCACTGCAAGGAAAGCCATCTTTAACGACCATTCCCATAGCGACACCCCCCATATCTAGATCTCTTTGAAAAAAAAACAGGGACTTGACAAACTCAGACATGACAAACTTCCCTGGAGAAAACTTCTCTGATGTAGCATATTTTTGGAATTTTAGCCAGACATTGTTGTAGACTGTGCTGCTCTTATATGATCTCATGAGGGCATCTACCACTCTCAAAGAACAACCTAAATCTGGGAAGCTCTGCTTCTCAAAATTCAGGCTGCTAACTTGAGCTTCCCTGTAACTGAATGAAGAACTGGACTCTGTGCCACTGTCTGGCAGTGGAGAAGATTTTCTACTATGTATCTGTGAGATATGAATAGTTATTGCATGTCCACTGTTGAAAAAAAAATCCCCTGGAAAGAGTGCCTATTCCACTAAGCCCAATCAATGCAAGTGCAGGAGAGACCATGTTCCAGATAATCATCAGACATGCCGGTACTGACAGATAAAGAGGAATTCCAGGACAATTCAGCACCTTACCATTGGTATGTTCTCTAGCAGAAGAAAAAGGCATACATTTGAACCATGATTAGTTGGGCTTCACAGAAAGACTGTTTAGGGGTCAGGTGACCCTGTTCTTTATTTGCCAACCAGCTGAACACTTGTCCTAAAACCTCATCTGCTTGGATTGATCGAATCATCATCCCCTATAGCTGGAGCAAGGAATTGTGGCATGATCTTAGTTGAGAAGCATGGATGACCTTTCAAATATAGCCTTAAGTGCCCATCTCTTAGGGGCAACAAAGTGTCTCTAAGACATGTATGAGTGTTACAATCCCCAAAATACCTGGAAGCATTCTTGCATTAAGATCTTCACTGACTCCTGGATGATGTGTTGGCTTTCCAGTTTTTCCTGGACTCCCAGCGAGGACTGCAGAGGCTAACCTCCAGTGGAAACTCTTGAAAAGCAGTCCCCTTTGACTCAGACACTAATCTTGAGGCAGGCATGCAGACTAACCACAATCACAGATCCTAGCTGTTAATTTAAGCTTCACCTTCCTTGAAGGACACATATTTTAATGGTGAAGTCATGTATCTGGCCAGTCCCACATGGGACAAATCAACCAAAGGGTTAAGTCCAAACGCTAGGCACCTTCTTCTTCACAAGGGCATAACTTTGATATCCTGCTATGAAAACATACATTTTGCTCCATTGTTCTAGAATGAGCTTTTAATTCAGTCACCGTTAGACATGTGCAATTTTTTTCGGGAACAAATTTGGCCAAATTTTGCATCTTTCAGACAAGGGACAGTTACCACCCAAATTTAAAACCAACCAATCATGAGATATTAAACATGAGGGAGGAGGTACAAATTCAAACAATGGTACTCCACCCTATAAAACACAGACACACATTATTCTCAGGAGGGAACCACACCTCCACTGCTGGTACACTTCCGGGATGATTGAGAAACCTGCTTCCAGTTGACCACTCCCCATATCACTGGACGTTACTGGACGCTGCTGCTGGAACTAACAAATTATACTTTCAATATTCCCTTTCAAAGCAGTGGTGAGATACAGACTAAATATATCAACTAACCTTTTTGCTTCCAAAACCATAGGGATTGTATATTTACTGTTTGGGTTTTGATATTATTATTTACAGTGTGCAGGGCAATTTATTTACTAAAGTTTTCCTACATAGTCTGTCTATGTTTTATGGTGAATTAGGTATAGATCTGTATTGCTAAATTGGCTATCGTGGTGTCCCAGGGAAGTTGTTTATTGTCCATCCTAATTTAACTGGGGCATATGGGGCAATCCCTCAGGCAGGTGATGGACATCTTCGGAAAATTTGGAAGACTCTCTGGTCTGGTAATAAATTGGGAGAAGTCGGCACTTATGCTGATAGATCCCATTGGGAGTCAAATATTGTCAGAAATGCCCCAACTGGAAGTAGTTGAGAAAATGAAATACCTAGCAATATATTTAACAAAAGACCCTAATAAGTTTATAAGTAATAATATAATACCCCTTCTGGCCAAATTTTAAAGTAAAACTGAAATTTGGCATTGACTTCCCCTATCAGTGGCAGGGAAATGCATTCTTGTCAAAATGCTGTGGATGCCACAATTATTATATTTATTGAATAACTCTCCGATTTGGATATATAAGAAATGGTTCAAAAAAATTGATACACTGTTTAGAGAACTGATCTGGAAAGGAGGCCAGGCTAGGATAAGATTGCAAACTCTACAGTTACCAACAAGGGAGGGGGGTATGGCGATACCGCACCCACTGAGCTATTTCTTGGCAGCACAACTGCAACATCTATGGGTTAGTAAAGACCCAGGAGAGGGGATGGATGGGGGATTAATGATTCTAGGGGCGCCCCATAAGACATCTATAGAGGTACTGGAGGCAAACTCTTTTGTTAATAGAAACCCCACAGTAAAGTTGGCCATAAAGGTATGGAAAGCTGTAAATTTGTTGAGTGGTCATGGAGGTGTGACAGAATATACCGCACTCTGGAATAACAGGAGTCTCCAGGAGCTGGCATCCGTAGAAATGATCAAAGAATGGGAAATAAAGGGGATCGATAGGTTGGCCCAACTATACAAGAGGAATACCTTAAAAACATTTACAGCTCTGAGAGAAGAATATGGTAAACCCAAACAATAATTTTATAAATACTTACAAATTAGACATGCCTTAGATGCCCAGTTTGAGAAACAAGGTCCAGATTGGAATAAAACTCCTATTTCTAAAAAAATAAATAGTTTGAGTAAGAGAAGGGGACTTATATCAGAAATATACCCATACATATGTAGTGGAAGTATTGAAGGCCCGGAACTTCTTAAAAGTAGGGGAAAATGGGAAGAAGATCTAGGGGTAATTACAGAAGGGCAATGGAGGAGGATATTAGAGAGGGGGCACTTGGTATCAGTCTCACCCGCACAGAAAGTCTCATCTCTAATGTTGATACACAGGGTGTATTATACACCTAAGAGACTATTTCAGTTCGGACGGAGAACAGATGCTTGATGCCCCAGATGTCAGGATACAGGGGATTTGCTGCATATGGTATGGAGATGCCCTAAATTATTTTGGTATTGAACTGGGGTTCTTGACACCATAAACATGATATATGAAACCAAGCTGGAAATGGACCCTAGACTGTGTATCCTAGGCCTGGGAGAGGAAATAAGTGGAACAGTAAGCACAATCAAAGTAGTGAGGAGATGCCTCTTCCCGGCAAGAAATTTAATATCACAGAGATGGCAAGCAGAGAAGTCCCCATTATTAAAAGACTGGATTAGTATAGTAACAGAAATGGTATGGAGTCAATACAAAGAGAAGGGACTTTAAAGAATTTGAAAAAATTTGGAAATAATAGATGGAGAGGATGGGATACCCTATATAAGGTACAGGGTAGGAGTAATGAAGGAAGGTCTTACATAAATAAATAATAAAAGGAACAGGGTAATACTAAAAAATATATACTAGGATAACAAACGGGGGGAAGGGGGGTGGGAGAGATAAGAAAAGGGATTGGGAGATAAATCAGATAATATGAAGATATAAGAAAATGTCTTTTTTTCTGGTTTTTGATATATATTTATGTGTATGTATTTTTGTCAAGTATACAGAAAATAAATAAAGAATATATCATTAAAAAAAATTAAAAAATTATTATGAGGGGAAATGGTTTGTTTTGTTCCATGGATATATGACCGTCCCGATATATTTACTAAAGGTCTCAATTTTTTATAACCAGCAAAGTACACGATATGGGGGCAGTGAACCAAAGATTTATGAAGGCGGGCAATCACCAGATCACCGTAATATGAAACATATTAAAATACAGTTCATAATAATACCAGATACAATTATATGACAATCAGAATTCCATATATTAAATAACTACAATGACCACTAGTGTGCAGATGAGAAAGGGACAGTTACCACCCAAATTTGAAACCAACCAATCATGATGAGATGTTAAATATGAGGGAGAAGGTACTGTACAAAATCAAACAATGGTACTCTCCCCTTTTAAAACACAGACACACATTATTCTCAGGAGGGAACCACACACCCACTGCTGGTACACTTCCGGGACGATTGAGATGCCTGCTGCTAGTTGACCACTCCCCATATCACTGGACGTTACTGGACGTTGTTGCTGGAACTAACCAATTATACTTTCAATACTCTGAACATCTTCCCTTTCAAAGCAGTGGTGAGATACAGACTAAATATATCAACTAATCTTTTTGCTTCCAAAACCATAGGGATTGTATATTTACTGTTTGGGTTTTGATATTATTATTTACAGCGTGCAGGGCAATTTATTTACTAAAGTTTTTCTACATTTCTGTCTATGTTATATGGTAAATTAGGAATAAATCTGTATTGCTAAATTGGCTACCGTGGTGTCCCAGGGAGGGTTTATTGTCCATCCTAATTTAACAGGTCTATTTAATGTTAGGACTTATATTACAATTTTAGTAGCGTTTTTAGTAGTGTTTTTCTTTTTGCTCTTCAAGATACGTTCCTTTATCTCCTCCGGCCGCCGAGAGTCAGACGTTGTCTTAAGAGTATTCAGGGTTCTTATTTTAATATTTTAAAGCATGCTTAATCACCCTTTTTATAGCTGATTGTAGCAGTCCCATGTTTGGTCTTTGAAAGTTAAAAGAAATTACCTCCCTATTGTATTGATGTCTTTGATTATGTGTGTGAAATATTAATCCCCGGTAATTCCGGTTTTGTATGAAATTGTATAACTATACTTGTATTTTAATAAATGATATTTACTTATTCATTTTAGTGGGAGATATTTATACATTAGTAAGAAAACACTATAGATTAAAGAACTGTTGTGGTATACTATTGGGTGTCTGAACAAAATTCATATTGTTATTAAGTTATTTAATAATTGCCGTAATCGACTGGAGACACTGTCTATCATCTATAATTATAATTTAGGCACCACCCTTTTCTTTATAATTTACCATTCGCCAAGCCCCTCCTTTTTATTTAATTGAATATTTACCATATTTATCATCATTAGAATTTTATAACACACATTCACTACAGGATAGAGCAAGGTAAGGGTATAACCCCTGTCAGATTTTTTTTTGTCATCATCTGTGTCCCATTGTGGAGATTTCCCTTCTCTTCCTATCTCATTGCCGACAGGAAGTGAGAGGAAATCACTGTAAATTAATGTAATTAAATGGGGACCTCTAGAAGATATCACCTATATTACTTTTTTGGGGACAACACAAAATTTGTGATTTTCCTTTACTTTCACTTTCAATGATAATGGTAAACAGGACAAATAGAGAGGGAGGGTCTGCTTAACAGACAGCAATGCAAAACTGGAAGGTGTTCTAATCCCTCTGCCCTCTATCCAAAAAAAATGTAAATAAAAAAAAAAGTTTTGCTTTTAGTTATACTTTAACTAGGAAATAGCCGACCTGGGTAACTATCATTCTCAGTTGACTAGCGTATAGAGTGTTGTCCTTCAAGCTGGAAAATGTCTGTTTAGAATGAGGCTAAGAGTGCAATTGTCACATAAAAGCTCACAGAGGAGAAGTATAGTTTTAGAGCTAGTCTGTTGGAAAGACTCAATTTAGGCGCCACATCCCTTATTGCAAGAATAACATAGGAGAGAAATTGGGACTTTTAAAGAGCACACATATACAACATTTAGAAAAATAGAAAATATTTATTGAATTAAATATACATAGGTGAAAAAAGGGTAAAACCACAGTACATCAGTAACAAATATCAACAGAAGTAAATTGTCTCTCTAAGACAAGGGATGTGGCACCTAAATTGAGTCTTTCCAACAGACTAGCTCTAAAACTATACTTCTCCTCTGTGATCTACCAGGGTGGCAAATACCCAATATCTGTTGAGCAGCCTGCTGGAAATTCATTTTTATTTGTTTTTTTTTTGTTCGCATTGGATTTATATTGTTTGATTTGTATCAATGGCAACCTACAGAGGCTCTGGATTTGAAGGCCTGATGGACAAAATCCACCTGGCACAAGGGGCTTCATTTGGAGGTATGACTTTAGAACACTTTTTTTGCAAGTCTTAAGCCCCATACACACGGTCGGACTTTTTCATCAATTTGGTCCGATCGGACAAGGTTGTTGAAAAATCAGACCGTGTGTATGCACCATCGGACAGTGTTCGTCGGTTTGTCCGTCGGACAAAGTCTTATCTCCTGCTGGAATGATTTGCCGTCAACCCGGTCCGATCACACCAAATCCGAGCGTGTGTACGCTTGTCCGACGGACAAAGTGCTACGCATGCTCAGAAGAAATTCTGTGACGGAAGCGCTCGGTCAGGTAAAACTACCTTTCCTAATCGACACAGCACATTCGTCACGCTGCAATGTTAAAATGTCTTTAATGCAGCGCATTCTCTTTTTCTTTACAATGCAACAAGAATGACATCTTTTAGCTGCTCCTATTCACCCGCACTTCGCACAAACTTACTTCTTTATTACTTTGCAGCATTTATACACTACATGTTTATTTTTACTCAGATCGTAATACAATCTTTCTTATTTTTTTACCCAGATTTTTTTTTTTTTGGGGGAATACATATTTGAAGGAGATTTTTTTTTTTTTGGAGGGGGTTTGTATGTCTCAACTTAGCAAAACCACATTATTAACATTTGTATTTCTTGCTTACATTTACTAGGAGTTTGTTGGTTGTTGGTGCCCCTTGTTAATTCTAGGATTAGTGAAATGTACCTGCCTACTCAAAGAAAAACTGTCATTGTAGAAAAGTAAAACACAATAGTCAATGATTATTTCAAATCAAAAAAACCTTTATTTAGGTCTCAGCAACAGACCAAAGAGGAACGCAGCCATGGTGAAACTTGGGAATTTGCAAAGCCTTGGACACCCATGGCAACCATCATTTTACAGACTTAAACAATTGGGGGCATGAAGACTACCTATCTAAATAATAAGGGAGCGCAATCTGGTCCTGAAGTCCAAAACATCCGGAACTGCAGCAGATGCCATCTAGGTCCCCAGGCTCTGGTACTACGAGAGGCTCCATCTTCTCTCAGACCAGACTGAGTCCAGGTTGTCACTCTCTTGTCTTCCTTGTACGCTTCCTTCCACGCCGTGGTGCTGGTGCTGGTGGGGTGGCAGAAGGAGGAGGAGGAGGCGGAGCAAGGTCACTCTCGCAAACATGTGTGAGGGGAGTCATCTCCCCAGCCATCCCCTCATTTAGTATTTTGAGGATGACCTCCTCACACATGCTGCGTTGCCCCGCCTCCATACCCGTAAATTTACTTGTAACCAAGGAGGCAAAGGCCTCCTCGTAGGTGGGTGTGGCATAGAGGGAGGCTGAGGCATCTTTTATCAGCTGGAGCGCTGACTCTCCCACCTCCCCCATGTTTTTCGCCCTTCTGTAGGGAAGGCGGAGGGGAGAGACTTGGGAGACAGTCAGGCTCCTACGCCTACCCCCCTCTTGGCTGCCACTACCCCCTGCCTCCTCCTGACTGCCACCTTCCACAGCCACCTCCTGGCTGAGGTCTTCCTGTGTATGAAAAAGGGACATAGTTTCAGTTATTTGTTCATCAAACACACACAATTCTCATCTAGTGACTGTTGCAAAATGTTTTCAAATACAAAACCATACAATTCTCAGCCCTGCAGTTTAGATTCTTCCCAAAAATGTCTCCCACACCACTGTCTGTTGATATGTCAATCACGTTAGGAAATAAGCAATTGGGGATCCTGAATTAACTGAACATCATTCATTATTCAACAAACTGGTTCCAAAACTACTATACCTGGAACAAGCTGGGCACCTGCACATATTCCTGACTGGAAGGCCCAGGTTGGTCCTCGGAAGCCTCATCAGGGGTGGCGTGCGTGGAAGGACGCGTGCAAGGAAGAGTCGAGAGTGACTTCCTGACAGTAGCCTGGTCTTTGAGAAAGTGGAGCCTGTCATAGTACCAGAGCGTGGGGACATGGACATCAGCTGCTGCAGCTCCAGATGCTTGTGACTTCAGGACCTTATTGCGCTCCCGGAAATAGGTAGTCTTCATGTTGTTGATCTTCACTTTTAAGTTTGCGACAGTTGCCATGGGCAGGGTAGGCTTTACAAATGCCACCAGTTTCAGCAGGGCTGCGTACCTCTTTGGTCTGTTGCTATAATCCCTGTGTTTTGCCTGCCATAAGAGGGGGAATTGCCGGTATTTATCAATGAAGTGTGTGAGAAAGCTCACGTTGTAGAAGGCATCCATCACCTCTGCAAGACACAACGCCACACAAAACAATATAAATAATGTCAGCCTAAACTCTCCTAATCTTCTCCATAAAGAAGCCTCAAGTTCTAATCAGTCTAGGCTAGTTATGTACCAACGTCAAATTGTACCTTCGTTTGTAGCGATCGTCTCGTGCGTGAGCTTTCTCT
The DNA here is from genome assembly GCA_028564925.1 of Lithobates sylvaticus. Classification (NCBI taxonomy): domain Eukaryota; kingdom Metazoa; phylum Chordata; class Amphibia; order Anura; family Ranidae; genus Lithobates; species Lithobates sylvaticus. The sequence goes on along the minus strand of CM053033.1, from coordinate 37,030,761 downwards.
CCCCTCGTCTCCCAGATCGTGGCTACGACACAGGCGTGTGACGTTTTATATACAGTGCGCATGCGTCAAACTCCGCCCGCCCCTGACGATCTTTCTCGTCTATTCCCCACCCCTTCTCTTTACGGCGCAGTGGGGAGAGCACATGGCGGGGACACAGCAGGTGTGCCACAAATATCCCACCAACGAGGAGGAGGACGAGGAAAGTCCGGAGGCAGAAACGTCCCGATCCCGGAGCCAGAAATTCAAGGCCTCCAATATGTCATTTGGAGAAATGTTGGAGATGGTGGACATATTAAAGAGGAGCGACTATGATGGGAAGTATGGGCCTTACCTCAACCCCAATGTCCGCAAGGCCAAGATCATGTCTAAAGTTGTGAGAAGGCTGTACAATCATTTTGGGGTACAACGATCCAAGGAGCAACTGAGGAAACGCTGGTCAGACCTGAAACTGAGGGAGGCCGATCAGTACAGAAAGATCAAGAGAATTCTTCAAAAAAGTAAGTAGTTGTGTTTTGTGTTTGATTTCTTGCTTGCATACTGCTCCATGTGGTTTGATTTTTACAAAGTTGTACATTCCAAAATGGCCACTTTCATGTTCGTCTGTGCATTCGATCGTACTCAGCCTCGATCTTTCTGCCACTGTCATGGTCGTGTGTGTGTCCATTCGATCGTACGCAACCTCGATCGTGCGGCCACTTATAATACGATGTTTGGTGTTTTTTTGGGGGAAAGGAAGTTTGTTCTCCCTAGAAATGTCATCCAGAATGTAAAGCCAATTTATTCAATGTAAAGGAGAGGTCACCCAGTAGCTGTTTACCCATCTGGACTCGAGAGCACTAGTGCTGGGACACCCAAACCCCCTTTTTATTAGCCTTTTCCACACATGTGCTCCAGTGGATACTAGAGGGGGGTCTCCATCACACAAACTTCTACCAAAAAGCTAGTCAGTTTAGCACCTTTACAAAGTGACTACATTCATGTAGTTGACATTTGTAACTGGCCAAACTAAAATAGTGTCCGTCACTTTCAAGCAATGTTTGTCATTTCCTATTTCTGCCCTCAATAGTTTGTGTTGCTAAATCTTCCTTTTGGACATTCTCATAGGGGAGCGAAAACTTGGGCCGTCTGAGGAAACCCCCAAACCAACACCTCCCAAAAAAGGGGAAAGAGCAGAAGCAGAGGAGGAGGAGGAGGAAGGAGAGATCATCGAACTTGGAGAAATTGTCACCACAACAGGTGAGTGTGGGAGAACACAGCTACTGGTAAGCTAATCCATGTATGGCTGCCTCATTTCCAACACCCCATTTTTGTTTGTTTGTGGTTTTTAGGTGACGTGGATGTTGTGGAAGAAAAATCGCACTTTACCACAGAGAGTGCCCACGTACTCATCGGAGAGATAATGGTCTGCAATAGAGATCTAGATTACATAAAGCAAAACATCAATGATGTTCAACAAAAATTGAAGAACATCATTGATGTTTTAGGAAAAATATGAAAACGCACCAAGTAATTAACACACATTTGTGCCAGCTTCAGAACACATTTGCAACTTAAAAACTGTCTGAAATTTGGAACATGCACACATTGTGTCCACATGTGCTAGCTCCCACCATGGTGGATGAATGGCAACGTTTTTTTGGGGGTGCAAACACTTTACGAACTACGAAAGTGGTTGTGGTGAAGGGTTGCACCCCCAAAAAACGTCCATTCATCCCCATGATGGAAAATGGCACTTTTGAAGCTTCTAGGCATGTGTTTTACCATCTAATGACCATTTTCAGTCCCAAATTGTGTGCATGTTCCAAATTTCCACTTTTCGGGGGTGACCCCCCCATGTGATGAAGGCAAGATCAAACACACTTTGAACATATAGTCATGTCTGATCTTGTCTTCACTTTACAAAGTTGAACTTTCCAAGTTCCTAGGTTCTGTTTTGCTCCATGCCTGGTTTTACCAATTGCGGAATGTTTGTAAACAATGTTGTAAATAACCAAGATGTTGTCAGTTTTGGCGTGAAGATTGTAAACGCACTTGGGAATGTTTTCCTAGTAAACTTTTATTTTTCTAAATGTGTGGCTTCCTTATTTAAAAAACACAATGCATTATGTATGTAAAATGAAAAGGATATGGGGGGCAATGGGTGTTATTTACTAAAGGCAAATCCACTTTGCACTCCAATTTTCTTTCCCGGGGAACTTTTTCAATGCACTTGTAGAGCATAGCGGATTTGACTTATGTAAATGACACCCACAGTGCTTTGTACGAAAACACGGAGCACAGCATTTTGGAGAATACACACATGTCAGACCTGGTGATGAAAAGGAGTATTTTGGGTGTCAGTTATGCAGTACAAACCTTCTCTAGACCAAAGATTAGGTAGCAAACACACAACATGAGAATAATCTTTTTGGGAAGAAGAGACTGTTACCTCCTTTTGCCCAGAAAGTGCATTCCCACTGTCGAAGGCAAAGGGAAAAAATGTCAAAGTAAAATAAGCTAAAAAGAAGACTGAAATGACATGAAATCATAGGTTGGTTAAAATATCAGATTTATTAAAAAATGCCTCTCACACATCGTCAGGCAGAGCAATGGCCCCCCTACCCACAAAGTACTGCATATATTGGTCCCGGACCACACGGGCATTTAGAGGGGGCAAGCCTGGACGTGCCACTCGAAGGGCTGTGAGTTCGGCATTTGGAGGGCCCTCCACATCTGGGCCAACGGGCACCACATAGTTCCTGTTATGTCTTTTGAGGAAGTTGTGCAATATGCAACAGGCAAGAACTATGTGGTTGAGTTTGTATTCCGCCAAGTTAAATGCCGTCAGGAACAGGCGGAAGCGGCTGGCCAGGATGCCAAAAGCGTTCTCCACAACTCTTCTGGCTCTGGACAGCCTGTAGTTGAAGACCCTCTGGTCCGGGGTGAGGGTCCTCATCGGGAACGGCCTCATCACATGGGGAGTCAACGCAAACGCTTCATCTGCGACAAAGACGAAGGGGAGTCCTTCGGCATTCTCCTCTGGAGGTGGCAAGCACAGACTGCCACTTTGGAGACGCCAGTAGAACTCCGTGTGCGTAATGGCCCCACCATCCGATATCCGGCCGTTCATCCCCACGTCCACATACATAAACTCGTATGTTGCCGACACCACCGCCAACATCACTACACTATTAAACCCTTTATAATTATAATAGTAGGACCCCGAGTTGGGCGGTGGGACGATGCGGACGTGTTTCCCATCAATTGCCCCTCCGCAGTTAGGAAAGTCCCAACGGCTGGCAAAGTGGGAGGCCACAGTCTGCCATTCCTGTGGCGTGGAAGGGAACTGTGGAGTGAAACAAGAAAAAAAAATTAGTCACTTTGCACCTAAACATTGCAAGCAGATTAGACAATCAACATCTTGGAACAAGAGCATTGTCTAAAATTGGAGGCTGGAAAGTATTTGCACAGAAAAGTAGAGGCTCCCCTTCACAGATTACTCACCCCCCCATCAATCCCCCCACTTCTGATGGGCCATTGGCAATAACTAGGGGTTTTGGGGGGGGTGGTGGACAGCTAACCCTCTGCACTTCATTGATTGGCAAATGGCTCAATAATGTGGGCTAGTTTGGCCAGACCCTCTGTACTTAACACTATTGGCAGGCCACAGGAAAGATCAAATAACATTTCAACCCCCCCCCCCCCCCAAAAAAGGCAGGCACAGTGTGACATTATTAAATTACCAAGCAAGCTAATAGGAGGGAAAGAAGACAAAAAAATAGGAAATGGAATGTATGGAGGCAGTCCCTTGCACTACATGCTTTGCTGAATTCATCCCTAAAGATGCGCACTATAAAGAGGTAGGTATATAGTGTGTATGGACCTTGGGAAAGCCAGCAGATAAAGGATTGGTACCATCTGACAGAGCAGTTGGGGGAGGGGGTTCCTAATGAGTTTGCCCCCCCCCCCACCAAAAGAACAAAAAAAGGGGGCTCTACATGAAGTAAACCACACAGCAAACATTTGTGCATATTTTAGGGGGTGTTTTGGGGCAAACAATACTATGCAGCAGACAAAAGACATTGCTTAAGTGACTAGGCCATAGGTGTCTATTGGGGCAGAAGAGCATGCTGGTGAGGTAAGTGAAGGGAAAAATGCATGAAGGAGAAAAGGGGCACAGCATATTAGAACATATTGCAATCATGGTAATTAGGGAAGGAGGTCAAAAATACAAGTCATTAGCAAACAGAGCATACATAGAAGGGAATAGTCAAGTAGAAATGTTACCTTAATATAGTCCTCCTGCAGGACCTGAATGATGGCAGAACAGGTCTCTGGAATAATGATTCCCAGGGCCTGGGGAGAGATACCTGAAGAGAACTTCAAATCCTGAAGACTTCTCCCTGTCGCCAAGTACCTCAACGTGGCAACAAGCCTCTGCTCCGGAGTAATGGCTTGTCTCATGCAGGTATCCTGCCGGCTGATAAAGGGGGTCAGCAAAGCCAAAAGACGGTGAAAATCGGGGTCCGTCATCCTGAGAAAGTTCCTGAAATCATCAGGATTATTCTCCCGGATCTCACGAAGCAAAGGCATGTGCGAGAACTGGTCACGCTGAAGCAACCAATTCTTGGTCCACATACTCCTCGTCACTCTGTTCATGGACGGGTCTTGGCTCAAAGCTAAAAGCCCGACACCAATTCCGCGTACAGCACGAACTCGGCGACGAGTACGCACGGGAAACATCGCTCAGAAGGTCACAAAAGGTCGGCTGGTCAGAACGGACAAACAGAAAGCACCGATAAACAGCAAGGCCTGAAAGAACGAAGTGAATACCAGCAACGAGCAGACAATAAGCAGTGCAAATCAAAGCGTCCTATATCAAGATATAGGCCGCAATGACCAACAAATGCGAACTGACTACACGCACTAATAAACAGATACGCACGACAAGCACAAACTGAAGAGCAGTAACGATCTGAGTCAGAAAACTGAGAAGCGCGAATCTTAAGTCACCAAACTTCCACTAACTCTCGATAAACACGGGATCAGCAGAAGGAGCCCAACGGGTGCCTGACGTGGTGCTGAACTTCCCTTTTGTAATGTCGTGGACGACGACTTACGTCACGACGTTCTTCCGGACCGGATATTCCGACAACGTAGTCCGACCGTGTGTACGCAACGCCAACATCGGACAAAGTACGTCGACAAAGTCCGACTGACCTGGTCCGCGGATTGTCCGAGCGTGTGTATGGGGCTTTAGAAGACTACTGGAAAAAAAAGGTTTGTTTATTTTGGAACAAAATTTTTTTTATAAAATATATTGAGGATAAAATAGTACCATAGGGGTTTGCGGGTGCAGATCTTTCCGAATTTGTCCAAGGTTGAACCAGAGTTTTAAATTGCTTGGGAGGATAATCTCCAGAATTGTTCTTTCCTAATGATGAGATCCCTTTGTCAGCATTATTCAAAAGAAATTGATGCACTAGATATTGAGATTGAAGAATTGTACACTGAAAATAATGTCTTTTTGTCAGAGTCCACTTTCAAAGATTTGGAAATAGCTCTTGAAAATCATCTTGAAACACTTGTTGGAAAAATCCTCAAAACTAAAGACAAAAGGTATTATAGAGACAAACAAGCATATGAAACTAATTCAGCCTATAGATGGTCATCAGAGGGAGGGAGTCGTAAAAGAAAACCCTTTTCCCAAAGACATCATTCCAATTTAGATCTAAGTCAGGCATGTCCAAAGTCCGGCCCGCGGGCCAATCGCGGCCCGCGTTCCGGTTTTGAACGGCCCGCCTGTTTATCTGGACATGTATATCTTTTGTGGCCCCCAACGATCTCCCAGCGCCGGGGCCACAAAATATATATATGTCCGGATGCCTTGGAGGGGACAGGGAGGAGGCGGGACAAGAGCCGTGCACACAGGAGTATTTCCTGTTTACACGGCAGCCTCTATAATAGGAAGTCCCGTCTCCAGCACTGCGATTGGACGGCTGTTCTGTCCATCAAAGGAGGCGGGACCTTGTATTAAAGAGGCCGCAGAGAAAACAGGAGTTTCTCCTGTATGTTATCTTTTGGCGCTCGTCCCGCCCCCTCCCTGTACCCTCCGAGGCGGCAGATGGAGGGGCATAATTCAGGCTGCACTGCACAATGGTGAGTCTGCATTCCTGACAATGATGGGGGCTGTGTATTCCTGACAATGATGGGGGCTGTGTATTCCTGACAATGATGGGGGCTGTGTATTCCTGACAATGATGGGGGCTGTGTATTCCTGACAATGATGGGGGCTGTGTATTCCTGACAATGATGGGGGGGCGCTGCATTCCTGACATTCCTGACAATGATGGGGGGCTGCATTCCTGACATTCCTGACAATGATGGGGGGCTGCATTCCTGACATTCCTGACAATGATGGGGGGCTGCATGCCTGACAATGATGGGGGGCTGCATTCCTGACAATGATGGGGGGCTGCATTCCTGACATTCCTGACAATGATGGGGGGGCTGCATTCATGACATTCCTGACAATGATGGGGGGCTGCATTCCTGACAATGATGGGGGGCTGCATTCCTGACATTCCTGACAATGATGGGGGCTGCATTCCTGACAATGATGGGGGCTGCATTCCTGACATTCCTGTCAATGATGGGGGGCTGCATTCCTGACATTCCTTACAATGATGGGGGCTGCATTCCTGACATTCCTGACAATGATGGGGGGCTGCATTCCTGACATTCCTGACAATGATGGGGGGCTGCATTCCTGACATTCCTGACAATGATGGGGGCTGCATTCCTGACAATGATGGGGGGCTGCATTCCTGACATTCCTGACAATGATGGGGGGGCTGCATTCCTGACATTCCTGACAATGATGGGGGCTGCATTCCTGACATTCCTGACAATGATGGGGGCTGCATTCCTGACATTCCTGACAATGATGGGGGCTGCATTCCTGACAATGATGGGGGGGCTGCATTCCTGACATTCCTGACAATGATGGGGGCTGCATTCCTGACAATGATGGGGGGCTGCATTCCCGACATTCCTGACAATGATGGGGGCTGCATTCCTGACAATGATGGGGGGGGCTGCATTCCTGACATTCCTGACAATGATGGGGGCTGCATTCCTGACAATGATGGGGGCTGCATTCCTGACAATGATGGGGGGCTGCATTCCTGACATTTCTGGCAATGGTGGTGCTGCAGATGGGCACTGACCCTTATTTTGCTTCATATTTCTTTATTTAAAATTGTATTTTTTTTTCCTAAATATTCCCTCTTAAAGTGAAGGTGCGTGTTATACGCCAATAAATACGGTATATCCAAATAACACGCCTGAGATCATTTCTTTACTCACACACAGCCACAAAGGCAAGAGAATTCTTGTTGGGCAGTGTGTCAGTACTCGAACGAACACACAGACTGAATTTTAATGGTTCAAACAATGTCAGGAAAAAAGGTCGGCCCTCACGCATGTTCGCTTCATCAAATCTGGCCCTCTTTGAAAAAAGTTTGGACACCTCTGATCTAAGTGATTTTGATGAACAAACAGGTTCTAAACAAGGCTCGCAAAAACTTAAACATGATCGATCTGGACAAAAGTCATCAGCTTCTAAATGACTTCCACCTGACACTATACGAGCAGGTCTTTGTTCACAGAGTAAATCTGCTTAATTTGCCCCTATACCCACAGTTTCTGGTGCTGGGAGCAATATTTCTTCCATGACGTCTATTTCTCCCATAAATGGGGCTACCTCACAGGTAAGCCAGTCTAACTTATTTCCACCTTTGGGGGACTTACCACAGAGGGGGGAACTGTGCAATGCCCCAATCTTTTCACTACAGCCTCTTTTGGAGTCCAAGAAGGCTCCCACTGCACCAGTCCCTTCCAAGCTAACAAGCAAAGTGGCTTCCAGGTAGTTAACCTATCGTCCTGCTCTTTGACGGATGATCAGATCAGGGTTCTCAGCCTTGGTCTATCGTTCTGTCCAGAGCAGGAAGTTTATTCCTTTGAAATCATTAAGGATATCAATCTATTCGCTCGTAAGTTGATGTTTAAAGTAATTTATGACAAGGAACATTCAGCTTCCACCAGCAAAAACCTTTCAGAAGAAATTTGGAAAGATAAAACTATTAATGAAATCCGAGCCATAAATTAACTTATGGAATTATGGGAGGAGAGCAATCCTCTGGATGATCCTCTTGAGGACCCAGGTCCTGATTCTTTGTTGTCCATTGACTCTCAGTCTGACAGATTTTTTCCCTAGCCATCTTTATACAAACCCAAATCATGTTGTTTCCCCATCTTGCAGGGGAATCCAAACATTTGGGCTTTCACCCAGCAAGTAACGAAATAAATGTTAAGCACTAAGTGGAAACGATCTAGGGCTGATTCTAATCTTGATTCTGTCCAACGTCAAGCTTTAATGTCTCTGAGCAATAATGCACAGCTGATCATTAAGCCTTCTGAAAAAGGAGGCAACATAGTTGTGATGGATTTAAACAACTATAAAAAAATGGTTATGGACATTCTAACCAATCGGCATTGGTATCGCCCTATTCCATTTGCTTAAGTCCAATATGCTCAAACCAAATAATATACCTTGATTAATCGAGCCTTCTTTAGCAACTTAATTGATAAAAAACTTGTGATTTTTTTGTCTGTAAAAACTCCCAGGCTGCCAACTCTATATGCCTTGCCAAAGATACATAAGAACACCCAGTTTCCACCCGGGCGTCCTATAGTATCTGGCAATGGCTGTTTGACTGAGCTAGCTAGTAAGCTAGTTGACGATTACCTAAGACCACATGTAAAGTCACAAAGCTCCTACATTCAGGTCACGGCAGATCTCTTGTGTTCCTTGGATGGTTTATCCATCCCAAAGGAAGCTTGGCTTGTTGCAATCGATGTGGAGGCCCTCTACAACTCGATCCCCCACAAGTTGGGGGTTTGAGTTGTCGATGGCTTCCTATCAGAACAAGGACCTTAATCTAAGGCCTGCAACAACTTTGTTTTGGACCTCATGCTTTTTAAATTTAAATCATTTCTTGATACTTTTTCAGACAAAACAGTAAAAGTTATGCATAACAGTGCATGTTTAAATCAAGATCGAAAAGTTCCAGTTCAACTTCTATAGGCAGGAAAAATGAGAAAAGTATACGCACAGTTTCATTACAAATACCAACTGTTTATGAGCTGTGATTGTATAGGACAGGATTACCAGGGAGCTCTAGTAACAAGCTCTATATACGCATCCTGATGCTTGGGTTAACCTCTTCCACTACAGGCACTAGTTCTGGACTAATCTTCCCTGTTTAACGGTAACTGACAGAGGGAAAAAGTAACTATCAACCTTCTGGTGGCCGCAGGACTTCCCCTGAGGCTCCACGCACCCCACCCCTTCGGGATCTTGCTGTGGAAGCGTATGGCACCCCAAGGGCGCCTGCGACCCTCATCCTCCTTCGTGCCACTATCAACCCTCTGATGAACTCCGTTGAACCTATGTCTACCTGATCACTGATGAGTTTAAACGAAAATAGCTCTTGTAACGTGTTCAGGTGATCCAGTCCCTGAAAACCTGTCCTGTGTCTATTGCTAATTCCTCTTTAGGATCAGCAATGAATCTGGCTTAACTGGAGAAGTGAGTGGGAGCAGAGTGTCCCAAGTAAGAGAGAAGGTGAAAGGTGTGAAAGGGGTAAAGAGTAGAAAAGGGATAGCATCAAAGAAGAATAGATGCTCTCGTGAGTCCCTGTGACATTCCGGGAATAATAGGGATATTAGAGTACATGGCCCAAGGTTCCCAAGTGTCATTACATTTTTCAATTTTATCATTTAGTTTTGCCACTATTTGTTTTTGTGCCATGATCCAAGAGAGACTTTTATCTTAAACCCCTGGAAGGAGACAAATGGTCTTTTCCAGGCTTTGGTGATTGTGACTTTGGCCCCTAAAAGAATGAAGTAGACCAGTGCTTGTGAGAGTTTAGGTAGAGCCGTGACAATTCTATTTAGCAGTGCAATGTTGGGGTCAGGGGTTATTACTACCTTTGTGATTGAACTAATGGTACGGAAAACTTTCTGCCAGAAGGATCTAATGCGTGGACAGTTCCACCATGTGTGGATCATCGTACCCTCCAGCTTGCATCCTCTAAAACACAATGGGGAAGATAACCGCCAGTCTGACCTCCTGCTTTTTATTCTCTCCAACAATATCTTTGTTTTTGACAGCTCCAGGTGCAGGGGGTTGCCAACGTATGCCTACCTGTACCTGGGGTGGTGGGAGCGTGAGATCTTTTCCTCGGATGAATTCTCTGCTGATTTCAAAAGGGTGTTATTGTGGAGAAGATTCATAGATGACATTTTTGTCATCTGGCTAAGAACAAGGGATGAACTAATGCATTTCCTTAAGAAGTTGGAATCAAATACTTAAACTTGAAATTTACCTTGTCTTGTGACCAAAAGTCTATTGATTTTTTGGACATCATAATTTTTAGAAAACCCAGATGGTACCCTTGGTTCATCCCTCTATCAGAAACCACTAGCCGGTAATACTATTCTATGCACCATTAGTTTGCATCCTGACTCTTTAATCCAGAGCATCCCATACAGTCAGTATTTACGACTAAGGAGAAACTGTTGTGTGGATGGGGAGTATGATCGGGAGGCCAAGGCACTTCAAATTTGTCTTCTAAATAGAGAGTATACCAAGACTTGCTTAAAAAAAGCCTATCGGAGAGTTAAACAGAGGGATCGAAAAAGCCTAATCCACTCTAAAAAAAGTGGACAACCTGTACACCTTATTACCAGATTTGCCTGGGAACATAAAAAGGTTTGTGGAATTGTTCTAAAATATTGGCATTTACTTGGCATTATATTTATATTGGCATTTAGCTACGGATGAAATTTTGTTAAAATATGTAGGGGAAAATCCTCAAATTACCTACCGCAAATCTAGATATTTGAAAGATCAATTAGTACATAGCCATCTCTGTCCTAGAACTAATACTAAACAAAAAGGAACCTATGCCTGTACATGTGAATTCTGTCATTTACTCACCAATACTGCAAAGGTGGTTCTTGCTAATGGCCAAGTTTATAAACACAATATTCTTGCTGACTGTAAAACGGTTGGTGTAGTTTACTACATGAAGTGTGTATGTAATGTATTTTATGTGGGTAAAACCAAAAGGCCCTTTTTTCACAGGATAAGAGATCATGTTAAGTTACTAAATAAAAAAAGATGGAAACTCCAATTAGCAGGCACATGGGGCTATATCATGCCTTTGATTCCTCAAAGATGTAATTTTTTTTTAATTAGAACATATACCAGATTGCGGTAGGGCCGGGGATATAGACAAAATACTTCTTCAACGAGAATCAAAAGGGATACACAATTTATCTGCTACGGTGTATCCAGGCCTAAATGAGTCTTTGAGCTTTAAGCCTTTTCTGTAGAGATTCAGCCATTGTTAATTGAGAAATTAATATTTTTCTGTCTTTATTAAATATTTTTGTAGATTTTTTATTGTTAAATTGAGTTGTATTTACTTTGTATTTGGTACAGACTGATTTTGCTCTGACCATTGTGTATGTCTGACTGTCCAGGGCACCTTATTATTAATAATTGAGATTATAATAACAAAGTAAAAGAAGAGAAGGGAAAGAGAAAAGAAAAAGAAAGAATTTTTTATTTTTTTTCCCCATGAATCCTTATTCCACTTTTCGTGGATATTTATCTTGGTTTTTGATGTTGGAGGTCTTTGGCTGTGGGCTAGATGCATCATATGGACACCCAAGACGTTTATCTAAGGGTGAACGGCACCTCAGCTGGTTTTCTCCTGGGTCACTGTTTTTTATTATTTATATTCTTTATAATTGGCTGGGCTGTTTAGCTCTTTTGTTTTCCCATCTTCACATTATTTGATTTTTTCCCCCCTCCTGGCTGCCATAGATTTTTCCATCTTGCTGTAGAGGAAGTTGAAGGATTACTATATGCTATCCTCCACTTCCTCTTTTGCTCCTTTGGCTGCCATAGGTTTTTTTCATCTTGCTGTAGAGGAAGTTGAGGGATTACTCTATGCGATCCTCCACTTCCTCTCTTGCTCCCTTGGCTGCTGTGATGTTATTTGCGGCGCGCCGGAATGGATGGAAGTGTAATTTCCTGTGTGACAGGTCTCTGGTCCAATCCAGCCAATCATGTGTCCTCAGACCTTTTTTGGAGCCAATTTTTGGCCCCAAAATGGTCTGGAGGGGGGTATATAAGGAAGTAATCCTCAGTTACTGTTAGGTTCGGTCCATAAAAGGAGGCATGCTGCCTAGGGCTTCAGAAATTACCAGGTAAATATTAATTTGGACTTTGTTGCCTTAGTCTTCAAAATATTTTTTATTGCAACTTTGTTTTTGTATTTCCTTTTAAGGGAATTTTGGAATACTTTGAGAATCTTTTTGATTCAAACAGTCTATTTTTTTTCCGTTGCTTGCAAATGGAGCAAATATAACCTGCTGTTCCTATCAAGATCTTGACTGGCTCAAAATTTATTGAGGTAGGCTATTAGGGAGTTTGCTTTTGCAACCCTTTCCCTCTTCTTTTTTTTTTTTTCCTGTCCAAATTTTCAAATATTTATTTATACTCATGTTTTTTGCATCTTTACCTTCAATTTAGATGGACTTTCTGTTCTTCCCAGTCTATTACCCTTCTCTATGATGTTCCCAAATGGCCCTGCTTGCCCTTCCTCCACTATTGAGGGCTGTATTTTTGAAATTTTGAAGGTTGGTGCCGTGGTTAGAACATGCTTACTGTTCATTGTTTATCAGTCTATGATACTAAAATCTCTATGGATTGTGGTTTGCTGCTTTGTTTTTGTATGTTCTTTTTTCTATATTGTGTTTTTTGATATGTATACTTTTCTATTATAGTGATCAGTCTATACAGAGTTTATTGTAACAGAATATTCTGAAGAAGCCATGAACGGTGAAACATGTAAGAGAGACAATTTACTTCTGTTGATATTTGCTACTGTGGTTTTACTCTTTTTTCACCTATGTATTTTTAATTCAATAAATATTTTCTAGTTTTCTAAATTTTGTATATGTGTGCACTTTAAAAGCCCCAATTTCTCTCCTTCTATGTTATTATTGTCACATAAAAGCTGTTAGAGTGTGGCCAAGAGTGCATACAGAAAAATTTCATTCTAAGCAAGCACTTTTGTGAATTAGATGGTGTTGGTCCAGCATATAGCTGTTTTTTGTATTTTGATGGTTTAGTTCAGCCAAACTAAGGCAAAGTGAACTTTCTATGAAAGCTATTTTTTTCAATAAAAATTAACAATTGCATGATTAGACTGAAAATGCAAGACCAAGGGGTGGGGGAAATGTTTAAGTTTTTGCTTTATCACATAGTTACATAGTTACATCAGGTTGAAAAAAGACACAAGTCCATCTAGTTCAACCATAAAAAAAAATAAATAAATAAAAAATAATATCATACAATCCCATATACACAATCCTATACCCACAATTGATCCAGAGGAAGGTGAAAAACCCCAGCAAAGCATGATACAATTTGCTACAGCAGGGGAAAAAAAATCCTTCCTGACCCCAGAGAGGCAATTGGATTTTCCCTGGATCAACTTTACCTATAAATGTTAGTACCCAGCTATATTATGTACATTTAAGAAAGAATCCAGGCATTTCTTAAAGCAATCTAAAGCAATTCCACATTTTCACAGCTCTTACTGTGAAGAACCCTTTCCGTATTTGGAGATGAAATCTCTTTCCCTCTATGCGTAAAGAGTGCCCCCTTGTCCTCTGTGTTGACCGTAAAGTGAATGACTCAACACCAAGTTCACTATATGGACCCCTTATATATTTGTACATGTTGATCATATCCCCCTTAATCTCCTCTTCTCAAGAGAGAATAAATTCAGTTCCTGTAATCTTTTCTCATAGCTGAGCTCCTCCATGCCTCTTATCAGTTTGGTTGCCCTTCTCTGCACTTTCTCCAGTTCCCCTATATCCTTTTTGAGAACTGGTGCTCCAAACTGAACTTCATGAACTTCATATTCCAGATGAGATCTTACTAATGATTTGTAGGGGCATAATACAAGAAAGGACTTTGCTCGATTTGGAAACCGCAGCTTGGCATTGCATGTTATTATTGAGCTTACGATCTACCAAAACCCCCAGATCCTTCTCCACTATGGATTCCCCCAGTTGTACTCCCCCTAGTATGTACAAAGCATGCATATTCTTTATACTTATCAACATTAAACCTGATCTGCCACATAGTTGCCCAATTAGACAGTCTATTGAGGTCGGCTTGTAAACTGGAGACATCCTGTAAGGACGTTTTTCCACTGCATAGTTTAGTGTTATCTGCAAAGTATGAAATGGTACTTTTAATCCCAGACCCCATATTATTTATAAAGATATTAAAAAGTAAGGGTCCCACTGAAAACCTTAGACCATTCAGAGTAAGAATCATTAACCACTACACTCTGAATTCGGTCTTTTAGCCAGTTTTCTATCCATTTACAAACTGATATTTTCAAGCCTGTAGACTTTACCTTACACATTAGCCATGTGTGGGGAACTGTATCAAACGATTTTGCAAAATCCAAGTATACCACATCCACAGCCACACCTCTATCTAAGGTTTTACTTACCTCCTCATAAAAATAAATCAGATTTGTTTGACAACTTCTGTCTTTCATGAATCCATGCTGTCTGTTGCTTAAAATATTTTTTTTTCCATCAAGAACTCATCTATGTGGTCTTTTATTAAACTCTCCAGTATCTTCCCAACTTTGTCCCCAGTCACCCACTCTAGATTATTTTGTAAATGGCCTACATGCTCAGACCTGACCTTTTGATTATTAATATATTTGAAGAATTTTTGGAGGTTTGTCCTACTATCTTTTGCAATCTGTCGTTTGTTTTGAATTTTTGCGTCCTTGCTTTCCTTTTTACATATTCTGTTATCTCCTTTGTAACAATTAAACGACATTAGTGTTCCTTAATTTTTATATTTTTTAAAAGCTATTTTCTTATTGTTTGTATCTTTTTTAAATTTGGCCATGAGCCACATAGGTTTTATTTTTAGCCTTTTAAACTTATTGCCCATGGGAATATACTTTGCAGTGAGGTCACAAACAGTCTTTTTGAAGAATTCCCATTTCTGTTCTGTGTCCATTGATCCCAATATTCCCTCACAGTCTAAAGCCCCATACACACGGTCGGACTTTTTCATGGATTCTGTCCGATCGGACAATGTTGTTGAAAAATCAGACCGTGTGTATGCACCATCGGACAGTGTACGTCGGTTTGTCCGACGGACAAAGTCTTATCTCCTGCTGGAAAGATTTGCCGTCAACACGGTCCGATCACACCAAATCCGATCGTGTGTACGGTTGTCCGACGGACAAAGTGCTACGCATGCTCAGAAGAAATTCTGTGACGGAAGCGCTCGGTCAGGTAAAAACTACCTTTCCTAATCGACACAGCACATTCGTCACGCTGCAATGTTAAAATGTCTTTAATGCAGCGCATTCTCTTTTTCTTTACAATGCAACAAGAATGACATGTTTTAGCTGCTCCTATTCACCCGCACTTCTCACAAACTTAGTTCTTTATTACTTTTCAGCATTTATACACTACATGTTTATTTTTACTCAGATCGTAAAAGAATCTTTGTTATATTTTTAGCATGATTTGTGTTTTTTTTTTTTTTTTTTTGGGAATACATATTTGAAGGTTTTTATTTTTTTATTTTTGGAGGGGGGTTGTGTGTCTCAACTTAGCAAAACCACATTATTAACATTTGTATTTCTTGCTTAAATTTACTAGGAGTTTGTTGGTTGTTGGTGCCCCTTGTTAATTCTACTTTAGGATTAGTGAAATGTACCTGCCTACTCCAAGAAAAACTGTCATTGTAGAAAAGTAAAACACAATAGTCAATGATTATTTCAAATCCCAAAAAAATTTATTTAGGTCTCAGCAACAAACCAAAGAGGAACGCAGCCATGGTGAAACTTGGGGAATTTGCAAAGCCTTGGACCCCCACGGCAACCATCATTGTTCAAGCGTAGAAAATTGGGGGCCTGAGGAGTACGTATATTAAGGGGAGTGCAATCTGGTCCTGAAGTCCAAAGCATCCGGAACTGCAGCAGATGCCATCTAGGTCCCCAGGCTCTGGTACTACAAGAGGCTCCATCTTCTCTCCGACCAGACTGATTCCAGGTCGTCACTCTCAGGTCTTCCTTGCACACTGTGGCTGTCGTGCTGGTGGGGTGGCAGAAGGAGGAGGAGGAGGAGGCGGAGCATGGTAAGTATGGCAAACATGTGTGACTGGGGTCATCTCCCCAGCCCTACCCTTATTTAGGACATGGAGGATGAGCCCCTCACACATGTTGCGTTGCCTCACCTCCATACCCATCATTTTAGTGACAACCACCGAGCCAAAGGTCTCCTCGTCGGCGGGTGTGGCATGTAGGGAGTCTGAAGCCTCTCTGATCATCCGGAGTGCTGACTCTGCCGCATAACCCCCCCTTCTCGCCCTTTTGTATGGAGGGCGGAGGGGAGGGGTTTGGGTGTCAGTCAGGCTCCGAGGCCTAGCCCCCTCTTGGCTGCCACTACCCACCTCGTGGCTGCCACTAACCCCTGCCTCCTCCTGACTGCGACCTTCCACAGCCACCTCCTGGCTGAGGTCTTCCTGTGTATGAAAAAGGGACATAGTTTCAGTTATTTGTTCATCAAACACACACAATTTTCATCTAGTGACTGTTGCAAAATGTTTACAAATAGAAAACCATACAATTCTCAGCCCTGCAGTTTAGATTGTGGCCCCAACTGTCTCCAACACTACTGTCAGTTGATATGTCAAACACGTTAGGAACTAAGCAATTGGGGATCCTGAATTAAGTGAACATCATTCCTTATTCACATAAATGGTAACCAAACTACTATACCTGGAACAAGCTGGGCTCCTCCACCTCTTCCAGACTGGAAGGCCCAGGTTGCTCCTCGGAAGCCTCATCAGGGGTGGCCTGCGCGCAAGGAAGCGTGGAAGGAGGAGTCGAGAGTGGCTCCGTGACATCAGCCTGGTCTTTGAGAAAATGTAGACTCTGATAGTACCAGAGCTTGGGCACATAGACCTCATCTGCTGCAGTTGCAGTTTCTTCCGACTTCCGGACCTTCTTGCGCTCCCTGATATACGCACTCCTCAGGCTGCCAATTTTCTTTCTTATATCATCAACAGTTGCCGCGGGGAACCTTGGCTTGACAAATTCCACAAGTTCCTCCAGGGCTGCGTACCTCTTTGGTTTGTTGCTATAATGGGGGTGTTTAGCCTGCCATAAAATGGGAAATTCCCTGTATTTGGCAATGAAGAGGGGGAGAAAACTCATGTCGTTGAATCCCTTCATAATCTCTGCAAGACACAACACCACACCAAACACTATAAATTATGTCAGGCTAAACTCTTCTAATCTTCTCCATAAAGAAGCCTCAAGTTCGAATCAGTCTAGGCTAGTTATGTACTAACGTCAAATTGTACCTTCGTTTCTAGCGATCGTCTCGTGCGTGAGCTTTCTCTCCCCTCGTCTCCCAGATCGTGGCTACGACACAGGCGTGTGACGTTTTATATACAGTGCGCATGCGTCAAACTCCGCCCGCCCCTGACGATCTTTCTCGTCTATTCCCCACCCCTTCTCTTTACGGCGCAGTGGGGAGAGCACATGGCGGGGACACAGCAGGTGCGCCACAAATATCCCACCAACGAGGAGGACGAAGGAAAGTCCAGAGGCAGAAACGTCCCGATCCCGGAGCCTGAAATTCAAGGCCTCCAATATGTAATTTGGAGAAATGTTGGAGATGGTGGACATATTAAAGAGGAGCGACTATGATGGGAAGTATGGGCCTTACCTCAACCCCAATGTCCGCAAGGCCAAGATCATGTCTAAAGTTGTGAGGAGGCTGTACAATAATTTTGGGGTACAACGATCCAAGGAGCAACTGAGGAAACGCTGGTCAGACCTGAAACTGAGGGAGGCCGATCAGTACAGAAAGATCAAGCGAATTCTTCTAAAAAGTAAGTAGTTGTGTTTTGTGTTTTATTTCTTGCTTGCATACTGCTCCATGTGGTTTGATTTTTACAAAGTTGTACATTCCAAAATGGCCACTTTCATGTTCGTCTGTGCATTCGATCGTACTCAGCCTCGATCTTTCTGCCACTGTCATGGTCGTGTGTGTGTGTCCATTCGATCGTACGCAACCTTGATCGTTCGGCCACTTATAATACGAGGTTTGGTGTTTTTTTTGGGGGAAAGGAAGTTTGTTCTCACTAGAAATGTCATCAAGAATGTAAAGCCAATTTATTCAATGTAAAGGAGAGGTCACCCAGTAGCTGTTTACCCATCTGGACTCTAGAGCACTAGTGCTGGGACACCCAAACCCCCTTTTTATTAGGCTTTTCCACACATGTGCTCCAGTGGATACTAGAGGGGGGTCTCCATCACACAAACTTCTACCAAAAAGCTAGTCAGTTTAGCACCTTTACAAAGTGACTACATTCATGTAGTTGGCATTTGTAACTGGCCAAACAAAAATAGTGTCCGTCACTTTCAAGCAATGTTTGTCATTTCCTATTTCTGCCCTCAATAGATTGTGTTGCTAAATTCTCATAGGGGAGCGAAAACTTGGGCCGTCTGAGGAAACCCCAAAACCAACACCTCCCAAAAAAGGTGAAAGAGCAGAAGCAGAGGAGGAGGAAGGAGAGATCATCGAACTTGGAGAAATTGTCACCACAACAGGTGAGTGTGGGAGAACACAGCTACTGGTAAGCTAATCAATGTATGGCTGCCTCATTTCCAACACCCGATTTTTGTTTGTTTGTGTTTTTTAGGTGACGTGGATGTTGTGGAAGAAAAATCGCACTTTACCACAGAGAGTGCCCACGTACTCATCGGGGAGATAATGGTCTGCAATAGAGATCTAGATTACATAAAGCAAAACATCAATGATGTTCAACAAAAATTGAAGAACATCATTGATGTTTTAGGAAAAATATGAAAACGCACCAAGTAATTAACACACATTTGTGCCAGCTTCTGAACACATTTGCAACTTAAGAACTGTGTGAAATTTGGAACATGCACACATTGTGTCTACATGTGCTAGCTCCCATCATGGTGGATGAATGCCAAAGTTTTTTAGGGGGTGCAACCACTTTACGAACTACGAAAGTGGTTGTGGTGAAGGGGTTGCCCCCCCAAAAAACGTCCATTCATCCCCATGATGGAAAATGGCACTTTTGAAGCTTCTAGGCATGTGTTTTTACCATCTAATGACCATTTTCAGACCCAAATTGTGTGCATGTTCTAAATTTCCACTTTCCAGGGGTGACCCCCCCATGTGATGAAGGCAAGATCAAACACACTTTGAACATATAGTCATGTCTGATCTTGTCTTCACTTTACAAAGTTGAACTTTCCTACTTCATAGGTTCTGTTTTGCTCCATGCCTGGTTTTACCAATTGCGGAATGTTTGTAAACAATGTTGTAAATAACCAAGATGTTGTCAGTTTGGGAGTGAAGATTGTAAACGCACTTGTGAATGTTGTGAATACTTTTTTATTTTTCGAAATGTGTGGCTTCCTTATTTCAAAAACACAATGCATTATGTATGTCAAATGTAAAGGATATGGGGGCAATTGGTGTTATTTACTAAAGGCAAGTCCACTTTGCACTGCAAGTTTCTTTTCCAGGGACACGGCTGGCAAAGTGGGAGGCCACAGTCTGCCATTCCTGTGGCGTGGAAGGGAACTGTGGAGTGAAACAAGAAAAAAGAATTAGTCACTTTGCACATAAACATTGCAAGCAGATTAGACAATCAACATCTTGGAACAAGAGCATTGTATAAAATTGGAGGCTGGAAAGTATTTGCACAGAAAAGTAGAGGCTCCCCTTCACAGATTACTCACCCCTCATCAATCCCCACACTTCTGATGGGCTATTGGCAATAACTATGGTTTTGGGGGGGGGGGGGTTGTTGGACAGGTAACCCTCTGCACTTCATTGATTGGCAAATGGCTCAATAATGTGTGCTAGTTTGGCCAGGCCCTCTGTACTTAACACTATTGGCAGCCCCCAGGAAAGCTAAACTAACATTTCAAACCCCCCCCCCCCCAAAAAAAAGGAAAGCACATTGTGACATTCTGAAATTACCAAGCAAGATAGTAGGAGGGAAAGAACACAAAAAATTACGAAATGGAAAGTATGGAGGCAGCCCCTTGCACTACATGCTTTGCAGAATTCATCCCTAAAGATGACCACTATAAAGAGGTAGGTATATAGTGTGTATTGACCTTGGGAAAGCCAGCAGATAGAGGATTGGTACCATCTGACAGAGCATTTGGGGGAGGGGGTTCCTAATGAGTTTGCCCCCCCCCACCAAAAAAACAATAAAAAAAAGGGGCTCTACATGAAGTAAACCACACAGCAAACATTTGTGCATATTTTAGGGGGTGTTTGGGGGCAAAAAATCCTATGCAGCTGACAAAATACATTGCTTAAGTGACTAGGCCATAGGTGTCTATTGGGGCAGAAGAGCATGCTGGGGAGGTAAGTGAAGGGAAAAATGCATGAAGGAGAAAAGGGGCACAGCATATTAGAGCATATTGCAATCATGGTAATTAGGGAAGGAGGTGAAAAATAGAAGACATTAGCAAACAGAGCATACATAGAAGGGAATAGTAAAGGAGAAATGTTACCTTAATATAGTCCTCCTGCAGGACCTGGATGATGGCAGAACAGGTCTCTGGAATAATGATTCCCAGGGCCTGGGGAGAGATACCTGAAGAGAACTTCAAATCCTGAAGACTTCTCCCTGTCGCCAAGTACCTCAACGTGGCAACAAGCCTCTGCTCCGGAGTAATGGCTTGTCTCATGCAGGTATCCTGCCGGCTGATAAAGGGGGTCAGCAAAGCCAAAAGACGGTGAAAATCGGGGTCCGTCATCCTGAGAAAGTTCCTGAAATCATCAGGATTATTCTCCTGGATCTCACGAAGTAAAGGCATGTGCGAGAATTGGTCACGCTGAAGCAACCAATTCTTGGTCCACATACTCCTCGTCACTCTGTTCATGGACGGGTCTTGGGTCAAAGCTAAAAGCCCGACACCAAATTCCGCGTACAGCACGAACTCGGCGACGAGTACGCACAGGAAACATCGCTCACAAGGTCACAAAAGGTCGGCTGGTCAGAACGGACAAACAGAAAGCACCGATAAACAGCAAGGCCTGAAAGAACGAAATGAATACCAGAAACGAGCAGACAATAAGCAGTGCAAATCAAAGCGTCCTATATCAAGATATAGGCCGCAATGACCAACAAATGCGAACTGACTACACGCACTAATAAACAGATACGCACGACAAGCACAAACTGAAGAGCAGTAACGATCTGAGTCAGAAAACTGAGAAGCGCGAATCTTAAGTCACCAAACTTCGACTAACTCTTGATAAACACGGGATCAGCAGAAGGAGCCCAACGGGTGCCTGACGTGGTGCTGAACTTCCCTTTTCTAATCTCGTGGACGACGACTTACGTCACAACGTTCTTCCAGACCGGATATTCCGACAACGTAGTCCGACCGTGTGTACGCAACACCAACATCGGACAAAGTACGACGGACAGGATCCGACCGACCTGGTCCGCGGATTGTCCGACCGTGTGTATGGGGCTTAAGACCCGGAGAACAGCCCTCATCCTTGGAAAATTTGCTCTCTTAAAGTTAAGTGTTTTTATCTTTCCCGTATATGTTTTTTGCTTACAGAAATCATGTTATGATCAATTCTACCAAGATGTTCCTTTATATGCACATTAGTAATCCAACAGATCATCATTCCTAGGTGGGGCCTCAATAAACTGGACCATACCATTGTCCTGTAATAGATTTATACATTTTTTCCCTTTAACTGTTCCAGCAAAGCCATTACTCCATTAGTCAATTTCCGGGTAGTTAAAATCCCTCATTATTATCACTGTCCCAGCCCTTGCAGCCCTTTCCATCTGTGCAAAGAGCTGAGTCTTCACCTCCTCATTAACATTGGGTGGTCTATAGCAAACTCCAATGATTAAGTTTTAACTACGCACATCTATATGCAGTTCCACCCATAATGCTTCAGCCACATCACACTCTCCATCAATTAGGTCCTCATTCACACTCGCTTTGAGATCACTTCTCACATAGAGACAGACCCTGCCAGCTTTTTTACCCTGTCTCTCCGAAAGAGTGCATAGCCAGGAATAATAATAGCCCAGTCATATGAGGAATGAAGACAAGTTTCAGCAATACCGATTACATCATAGCTCTCCCCATGCACAAGAGCTTCCAACTCACCTATTTTGCTTGGTAGACTTCTGGTATTGGTGAACAAACACTTTAATGAATTATTACATTTTGCTCGGGTGTTTTGCATATCTTTTTTAGTAGTACAAATGGCACTATCATTTCCAATGGTTGTTTGCAACATGGGAACTTTCTTATCACCTGCCACAACCCTCCTCCCATCTATCCCTACTCCACCCTCCATTAATGTCTAACCCCTTAAGAATAACTGTTCTGTAAATTCATAAGATTTTAGATTAACAGTTATAAAGTTAGCTCTGTGAATTTAGGGTAGATAGAATTATAATACTGATATGTACAATTTAAATTAGGTTATAACCTTGGTTTGCAAACAATATATTGCATTATGTATTGCATTTTAAAATACTGTGACAATTCACATGAGAAGCACTTACAACAAGGTAGAGCTGAGCATGAATGGTGGTTGAGGCACAATAATGGATTGTGGGTACAGAATCATAGACCAACTAGTTTTTACTTTTGGATTCTGGGTGACAAGTGCTGTTCATACAGTGGCCTTGCCTGGGTCAGGATGGATCTGCCCAGCATTGGTCATGTGTTTTTTTGTTTAGTCTTCTTAAAAGGTGATGGGACATACAGACAAACTATGCTCTGAAGAACAGGGCTTGTCTTCAAGATGCATCAGCATGTACTAGTGATACCCAAGTCTCTGTGACACATTTCTAAATCCAATTTTGACATGACAACCTCTTGTCATTTAGGTTCATTTTATACAATGCTTGTGGTTTGAAGGCTTTTCTGAGTATGTTTTTGCCACATTTTAGTTTTGATAAATTTTGTGCCCTCTTGTTTGTATTTTTACATTCAGTAGCAAGATTCCCCTATGGGAAGAGGGCTGCACTCCTGTTTATGACAAGATTTATGATGATTATGTTACCCTGATGCACCATTTGGCCTCAACATTACCATAGCGCTATAATGTTAACACTTTAGATTCATCTTTTCATCAGAAATCAAGTCTTTCTTACTTCAGAGCAATCAAGATAGGAGCAGCTGACCAATTAGTTCAGGGACATATTAGCTATTAAGTTTCTGGACTGCTACTCAGATTTAGAAGAGTGAGAGGAAGCTGTTGAGTCATCTGTTTTTTGCAGCATTTAACCAATTCAGACCCTGCTTGATTAAGGGGGATTTAAAACTGGAGAAATGCCATCATGACCATCCAAACCCAATGACTTAAAATGTGAGATGTTTGTGAGTCAGCACTTGCTGAAGAATGGGCGATTTTGAAACTGTGAGACCTGAGACTGCTGTTTCTGTAACATGTTATCTGTTAACACTAAGTAAATAAAGTAAATGTTATTTTACATTTTCATTCAATCCTAATTGTGTGTATGCTAGTTCACTAGTACCAAACTGAGAGATTTAAATCACTAATATAATTTGTTTCTTTGGGGTCATTGCAAATTAATTGAAGATAAACAGTTCAGAGCAAAGGAAGATTACTTCAGAATGTGATCATTGTATTAGGGTCTAAGCATCAAGCATTACAATGGTGGCAGTGGTGAGATCCTTTTTTTCAGGTTAAGAGATCAACAGTCACAAACTCAGAACAAAGTATTCTATATCTTAGCAATCACACGATTATAATGTAAGCAAAGCTGTCGTGAATGGCTTCCATTCATGACAGCTTGTTTGGCATTGTGATGCTGTGATTGGATCACAGCTATCACATGGTACCAGGCGCCAGCTGTACCTTGTGATTAGCCAATCACAGCACCACAATAATAAGCAGGCTGTCATGGATGAAAGCCATGTATCACAGTTAAAAAATATTGCTTATATCAGTGATCATCTCTGTTATAAGCAATAATAGTGTAAAAAACAATTACTGATCACCCCCCCCCCCCCCCCCCCAGAGTAGCGCAGAGTAGCACAGTGTCACTATAGACACTGAACTACTCTGATGCCAGGATAAAAATGTATTTATTTATTTAACTAAATTTATTTATTTATTACCCTGATCACCACCACACCAATCATATGATAATGCTATACTGCATTGGTGAAAATATGTAAAAAAAAGTTAAATTTCTTAATTTTTCGAAAAATTGTGACAAAAAAATGACAACTTCAAAAAAACTCACTATTCCTCTTACTAAATACCTTGGACTGTCTGCTTTACAAAAATGGGTCATTTGTGGAGTAATTTTACTGTCCTGGCATTTTAGGGCAACAAGAATTGAGATAGGTCACCAGTACATCAGGATCAATTTATTTTTTTTCATTTTAAATATATATATAATTTTTCACACGGACTAAATAATATACACTGAGTTGGGTTATTTTTACCAAAGAATTTTAGCAGACTACATTTTGGCCTACATTTATGAAAAAATATTATTTGTTTGCACCCCCATGGCTAACAGAGGACAGAATTAGAATTAGACTTGGGAAACTTGGCATTAATAAATCACCGGGACAGGATGGCTTGCACCCCAGGGTACGTAGGGAACTCAGTCAAGTATTTGCCAGACCATTGTTCATAATTTTTACTGACAGTCTACTGACTGGAATGATACCAGTGGATTGGAGAAAAGCCAATGTAGCACCAATATTTAAAAAGGGCCCAAAATACATCCCTGGGAATTACAAACCAGTTAGCCGAACATCAATAGTATGCAAGCTCTTGGAGGGGATGCTAATGGACTATATACAAGATTTTAGTAATAAAAACAGTATCAATAGCAGTAATCAGCATGGATTCATGAAGAATCGTTCTTGCCAAACCAATCTATTAACCTTCTATGAGGAAGTGAGTTTCCATCTAGATAAAGGAAGGCCCGTAGAGGTGGTGTATCTGGATTTTGCAAAAGCATTTTACACAGTTCCCCATAAACGTTTACTGTAAAAAATAAGGCCATAGGGTGAATATACAGTGGTGTGAAAAAGTGTTTGCCCCCTTCCTCATTTCCTGTTCCTTTGCATGTTTGTCACACTTAAGTGTTTCGGACCATCAAACCAATTTAAACAATAGTCAAGGACAACACAAGTAAACACAAAATGCAATTTGTAAATGAAGGTGTTTATTATTAAAGGTGAAAAAAAATCCAAACCATCATGGCCCTGTGTGAAAAAGTGATTGCCCCCCTTGTTAAAACATACTATAACTGTGGTTGTCCACACCTGAGTTCAATTTCTCTAGCCACACCCAGGCCTGATTATTGCCACACCTGTTCACAATCAAGGCATCACTTAAATAGGAGCTGCTTGACACAGTAAGGTCCACCAGAAGATCCTTAAAAGCTACACATCATGCCGAGATCCAAAGAAATTCAGGAACAATTGAGAAAGAAAGTAATTGAGATCTATCAGTCTGGAAAGGGTTATAAAGCCATTTCCAAAGCTTTGGGAATCCAGCGAACCACAGTGAGAGCCAATATCCACAAATGGCGAAGACATGGAACAGTGGTGAACCTTCCCAGGAGTGGCCGGCCGCCAAAATTACCCCAAGAGCGCAGCGACGACTCATCCAAGAGGTCACAAAAGACCCCACAACAACGTCCAAGGAACTGCAGGCCTCACTTGCCTCAGTTAAGGTCAGCGTTCATGCCTCCACCATCAGGAAAAGACTGGGCAAAAATGGCCTGCATGGCAGAGTTCCAAGGAGAAAACCACTGCTGAGCAAAAAGAACATCAAAGCTCGTCTCAATTTCTCCACAACACATCTTGATGATCCCCAAGACTTTTGGGACAACATTCTGTGGACCGATGAGACAAAAGTGGAACTCTTTGGAAGGTGTGTGTCCAAGTATATCTGGCGTAGAAGGAACACTGCATTTCAGAAAAAGAACATTATACCAACAGAAAAATATGGTGGTGGTAGTGTGATGGTCTGGGGCTGTTTTGCTGCTTCAGGACCTGGAAGACTTGCCGTGATAAAAGGAACTATGAATTCTGCTGTCTACCAAGAGATCCTGAAGGAGAATTTCCGACCATCTGTTCGTGTACTCAAGCTGAAACGAACTTGGGTTCTGCAGCAGGACAATGATCCTAAACACACCAGCAAGTCCACCACCGAATGGCTGAAGAAAAACAAAATGAAGACTTTGGAGTGGCCTAGCCAAAGTCCTGACCTGAATCCTATTAAGATGTTGTGGTATGACCTTAAAAAGGCCGTTCATGCTCGAAAACCCTCTAATGTAACTGAATTAGGACAATTCTGCAAAGATGAGTGGGCCAAAATTCCTCCAGGACGCTGTAAAAGCCTCATTGCACGTTATCGCAAACGCTTGGTTGCAGTTGTTGCTGCTAAGGGTGGCCCAACCAGTTATTAGGTTTAGGGGGCAATCACTTTTTCACACAGGGCCATGATGGTTTGGATTTTTTTTCACCTTTAATAATAAAAACCTTCATTTACAAATTGCATTCTGTGTTTACTTGTGTTGTCCTTGACTATTGTTTAAATTGGTTTGATGTTCCGAAACACTTAAGTGTGACAAACATGCAAAGGAACAGGAAATGAGGAAGGGGGCAAACACTTTTTCACACCACTGTATGGATTGAAAACAGGCTACAATGGCAAGTTCAGAGGGTGGGGATAAATGAGGAATTCTTGGCATGTTCAGGGGTGGGTAGTGGTGTCCCACATGGTTCTGTGCTGGGACCAATCCTATTTAATTTATTCATTATCAACCTGGAGGATGGGGTAAACAGTTCAATATCTGTATTTGCGGATGATACTATGCTAAGCAGGACAATAACTTCTCCGCAGGATGTGGAAACCTTGCAAAAAGATCTGAACAAATTAATGGGGTGGGCAACTACATGGCAAATGAGGTTTAATGTAGAAAAATTAAAAATAATGCATTTGGGTGGTGAAAATATGAAAGCAATCTATACACTAGGGGGAGAACCTCTGGGGGAATCTAGGATGGAAAAGGACCTGGGGGTCCTAGTAGATGATAGGCTCAGCAATGGCATGCAATGCCAAGCTGCTGCTACAAAAGCAAACAGAATATTGGCGTGCATTAAAAAAGGATTAGCTCCAGGGATAAAGAGATAATTCTCCCACTCTACAAGACTCTGGTCCAGCTGCACTTAGAGTATTCTGTCCAGTTCTGGGCATCAGTCTTCAAGAAGGATGTACTGGAAATGGAGCAAGTATAAAGAAGGGCAACAAAGCTAATAAAAGGTCTGGAGGATATTAGTTATAAAGAAAGGTTTGCAAGCACTGAAATTGTTCTTTCTGGATTAGAGACGCTTGAGAGGGCATATGATTTCAATTTATAAATACCGTGCTGGTGACCCCACAATAGAGATAAAACTTTTTTGTGGAAGAGAGTTTAACAAGACACGTGGTCACTCATTAAAATTAGAAGAAAAGAGCCATAAACTACGTAAAGGGATCTTTACTGTAAGAGAGGCCAGGATGTGCAATTCCCTTCCACAGGCAGTGGTCTCAGCGGGGGTCTTCAATAGTTTAAAAAAACGATTAGATAAGCACCTGAACGACCACAACATACAGGGATATACAATGTAATACTGACTTATAATCACATACATGGGTTGGACTTGATGGTCTTTTTTCAACCTCATCTACTATGTAACTATGTAATTATGTTATAACAGAAACAAAGAAAAACATGTGTTTTTTTCAAAATTTTAAAATTTTAAGCAAACAACAAAAAACCCAGTGGTTATTAAATACCACCAAGAAACCTTTATTTGTGTGAAAAAATGATATAACTTTCATTTGGGTACAGTGTTGCATGACAGAGCAATTATTTGCTTTAGTGTGTCTTTTCACGTGACTATTTCATCCTTTTTACATATACAGTATTTAAAAAATATATATTCTGTATCTTATGTTTGTATTTCAAGCTCCAGAAGTGGGAAGGACTGATATGAATGTACTCTGTATATCTATGTAAAATGTATCTATGCTATAATATTGAACACAAATAGATAACAAACACACATAATAGCTTTCCATAGCATTAACTGTTAATATTTGTTGAATCTGATTACTAGAATCAATGAAAGATTTTTGTTACAGCACTTGAGGTGAAGGTTGAAGTTAAATGAATTTAGTTTGCCAGTGAAGCAGCTTGAGTATTTGTATCAGGAAACAATGGCCAGGAGTACATTGGTTGTTTAACTCAATGCTTTTGCCAAGTACCTGATTTTTGTGAAAGGCTTCAACAGCTAATCCTTAGCCAAGATAGAATTAAAAAAGAGTGCCTGGCAAGAAAACTGATATGTGCAATGTGTTCTATTATTCACAATTTATTTTTGCTGGCTATTAATGTTTTGGAGAAAAAAGAATCAAAATGAAACGTTGCCACTGCAATACTGTACACTTTTACCCTCTTCACACCCAGGCCAATTTTCAGATTTCAGCGCTGAGACTGAGCTACTGCCTATCTTATTTTTTGAGGCCCTTAAATACCCCCAAATGACCCCTTTTTGGAAATTAGACAGTTTAACTACTTGCGGCCCACCCACCATCAAATTAAGTCATATGGTGGCGCACCCTAACGGCTGCTCCCGCGTGCCCGTGGGGCAAGCAGCAGATCGATTGTGGCCATGCCGTGTTGCTAGGACACGACGCAACCTAGACTAGATCTCTGTAAAGAGCTGCTGATGCGGCTCTTTAACCATGTGATTGGTTGTGTCCAATCACAGCTGGTCATATGTAAATACAGGAAATGCTGGTAATCGTCTCACAATGCATCACACTGACAGAGTGTGCAGCACGGAGAGACAATCAGCGGCGTCTCTTTGAAGGGAAGAACAGGGCATGTAATCAGAGCACTGATCGTCAGTGCCCTAATTACAGTAAAGGACCAGAAGTGCCACCAATCAATGTCCATGAGTGCCACCAATCAGCACCCATGAGTACCCATCAGTGCCACAAATCAGTGCCCATCAGTGACACAAATTAGTGCCCATTATTAGTGCCAGTCAGTGCTGCCTTTTAGTGCCCTTTAGTGCCTGTGCCACAGTGCTGCCCATCAATTCCCATCAGTGCACTTATCCATGCCAACCAGTGCTTACTATCAGTGCCCACCAGTACCACCTATCAGTGCCCATCAGTGCGGCATAATAGTGCCTCCTCATGAGTGCCCATAATTGCCGCCTCATCGGTGCCCATAAATGCCACCACATCAGTGCCCATCAGTGCCGCTTCATCAGCGCACATCAGTGAAGGAGACAAATTACTTATTTACAAAATTTACTGACAGAAACTACTGACAGAAAGAAAACTTTTTTTTTGTAAAAAAATAAAAAAACAGCAGTGATTAAAGGGTTTGTTAACCCATATAAGACAAAGAATGCCAGCTCCTCTATTAAAGCCTGGCATAGCACACTGTTCCTGTCTATTAGAAAAACGAGCATTGTAAATACTGAGCTGTCTTCAGGCCGGTCACATGACTCGCAGCGGCTGTACAGCTCCGATGGATGGATACTGCAGGAGGGGCCGTAATCTCCCTCTGATTTCAGCCGACGAGATCACATGGCCGCTCAACCTCTCCTGTAGTAGCCTTGAAAACTGGCCGAGAGTCACAAGACTGGCCTGAAGACAGAGCTAAATCAGTATTTACAACGCTCGTTTTTCTAAAAGACAGATACAGTGTGCTATGCCAGGATATAATAGAGGGGATGGCAGTGAGCGTTTCACATTTTTAAATTTGCTAATAGCAGCGGTGGGCGGAGATGGAGACACACAGACACTAGCCGAATGGCAGTAGGGAGGGGTGAGGGGGAGAGAGCAGAGGGGACAGCAGCGTATGATGTAGGGACGCAATCAGACCACAGTGGTCAGGGTGGAGCAGCCCTGATTTTCGTGGTCTGTATAGAGAGTGCATACAGGAAGTGGCAGGTTCAGGGTTTTTCGTTTTTACAATTTAGAGGGGGGCAGATTACACAGCACAAGCACTGTGCTGTTACATCTGCTTTAAGGGACCAGGAAATCTATTTTTGGGGGGTTAACAAACACTTTAGGTACCACCAAAAGAAAGCTCTGTGTTGTGTGAAGAAAATGATAAAAAAAAAATTTGGGTACAGTGTTGCATGACTACGCAATTGTCATTCAAATTGTGACAGTGCTGAAAGCTGAAAAAGGGCCTGGGCAGGAATAGGGTGAAAGTGCTCTGTATTGAGGTGGTTAAGGTATTTAGCAAGATGAATGGTGCGTTTTTTTGTCACAATTTTTGGGAAAAGGTAGAAATTAAATAATTTTTTCTATCACTTGGAATTCTACCCCAAATCACATTGTGTAATGACTTGCGATTATGGGGATACCATATGTGTGAGACTTTTTCACAGCCTAGATGCATAGGAGGGGTCCAAAATTCAAGGAGCACCTTTGGGTTTTCAAGGAGCATAGATTATACTAATGATCTAATTTCATAATTACCTACCACAATTTTAGAGGTCCTAGAGCACCAGAACAGTGGAAACACCCAAATGACCCTATTTTTGGAAAGAAAACACTCCAAGGTATTTTCTGTATTTTCTGAAAGGAATAGTGAGTCTTTTGAAAATTATATTTTTGCCACAAGTTTCTTGGAAATGCAGGACAGAAAATTAAATAATTTTTTTTTGTTTACACAAAGTTATCAATCAATAAGATATTTCTAATGCGGCGTACACACGAAGGGACAATCCCGCGGGATTATCCTCTGGACTCAAGTCCAGCGGACAATCCCCTCGTGTGTGGGCGCCGGCGGACTTTTTTGGCGCCAAAGTCCGGCGGACCAAAGTTTTAAGTTTGGTTTTAAAATTATCCGCTGGACTTGGCAGTCCGGCGGACAATCCCACCGTTAGTAGGCTAGTCCGCCGGACTTTTGAAAATGAACGGACTTGCCGCTCATCGGCAAGTCCGTTCATTTAGCACGTGACTTCAGGTTACGTAGCTAGCGTAGGCAGTAAATGCCGGCGCGCTAGCTCCGTGACCTGGCATGGATTTAAAGGGAATCCCCCCAAATCCATCTCAGACCCTTATCCGAGCACGCAGCCTGGCCGGCCAGGAAAGGGGTGGGGACGAACGAGCGCCCCCCCTCCTGAGCCATACCAGGCCGCGTGCCCTCAACATGGGGGGTGCCCTGGGGAAAGGGGGGCCGTGCGGCCCAACCACCCCAAAGCACCTTGTCCCCATGTTGATGAGGACAAGGGCCTCTTCCCGACAACCCTGGCCGTTGGTTGTCGGGGTCTGCGGGCGGGGGCTTATCGGAATCTGGGAGCCCCCTTCAATAAGGGGGCCCCCAGATCCCGGCCCCCCACCCTATGTGAATGAGTATGGGGTATGATGTACCCCTATCCATTCACCTAAGGTGTAAAATGTAAAGTACAAAAAAACACACACACTTTTGAAAAAATAGTTTATTGCACTGCTCCGGGGGTCTTCTTCCGTCTTGGGGGTCTTCTCGCCGGACTCCTCCGCCATTTACCAAGCTCTTTTACCGAGCGGAGAAGTCCGGCTACCTTCTACGTCGTCGCCGCCGTCGTCTGGGGGTCTCGATCCGCCTTCGGGGGTCTTCCGGGGTCTTCCGGGGGTCTCTTCTGTTCTTGCGGCGGTCGTCGTTTTCCGCGCCGCCGGCGCCTTCTTCTTATTGTTCTTCTTGTTCTTGTTCTTGTTCTTCTTCTTCCGATGTTGACCCGTCGCTGTCTCTGCCCGGAATGCCAGAGCCGCGCTGCACTGGGACTTATATAGGGACATGGGGACAGGGTCACATGCTCATGTCACATGGTGTGATGTCACAGTCCCAGCATCCTCCGGGACTGTGACATCACAAGGGGGCGGGGTCACCATGTGACATGAGCATGTGACCCTGTCCCCATGTCCCTATATAAGTCCCAGCACAGCGCGGCTCTGGCATTCCGGGCAGAGACAGCGACGGGTCAACATCGGAAGAAGAAGAAGAACAAGAACAAGAAGAACAAGAAGAAGAAGGCGCCGGCGGCGCGGAAAACGACGACCGCCGCAAGAACAGAAGAGACCCCCGGAAGACCCCCGAAGGCGGATCGAGACCCCCAGACGACGGCGGCGACGACGAAGAAGGTAGCCGGACTTCTCCGCTCGTGAAAGAGCTAGGTAAAAGAGCAGAAGAGAGCGGAGGAGTCCAGCGAGAAGACCCCCAAGACGGAAGAAGACCCCCGGAGCAGTGCAATAAACTATTTTTTCAAAAGTGTGGGTGTTTTTTTACTTTACATTTTACACCTTAGGTGAATGGGTAGGGGTACATCGTACCCCATACTCATTCACATAGGGTGGGGGGCCAGGATCTGAGGGCCCCCTTATAAAAGGGGGCTCCCAGATTCCGATAAGCCCCCGCCCGCAGCCCCCGACAACCAACGGCCAGGGTTGTCGGGAAGAGGCCCTTGTCCTCATCAACATGGGGACAAGGTGCTTTGGGGGGGGGGGGGCCGCACGGCCCCCCTTTCCCCAGGGCACCCCCCATGTTGAGGGCACGCGGCCTGGTAAGGCTCAGGAGGTGGGGGGGCGCTCGTTCGTCCCCACCCCCTTCCTGGCCGGCCAGGCTGCGTGCTCGGATAAGGGTCTGACATGGATTTGGGGGGAACCCCCACGCCGTTTTTTCGGCGTAGGGAGTCCCTTTAAATCCATGCCAGGTTACAGAGCTAGCGCGGCGGCATTTACTGCCTACGCTAGCTACGTAACCTGAAGTTACGTTCTAAATGAATGGACTGCTCCGTGTGTGGGCAAGTCCGTTCATTTTCAAAAGTCCCGCGGACTTTGGCCGGCGGATTGTCCGCCGGAGAAGTCCGCGCGTGTGTGGGCAAGTCCACACGCCCGGAAAGTCCGGCGAAGCCAGCTGGAAAGTCCGGCGGATTGTCCGCTGGACTAGGTCCGCCGGGAAAAGTCCGCACGTGTGTACGCCGCATAACACACATCACAGACATACTTAGATTTACATCCTAAAACACATTCTGCTACTTCTCCTGAATATGATGTGTGAGAATTTTTCACAGCCTATCCATATTGAGGGGCCTGAAATCCATGGAAACACAGTCAGGCGATCTAGGGGAATAGATTACGCATCTAATTTCCTGACTACCTATCATATTTTAGGAGGCCCTGGAGAACCAGGACAGTGGAAACACCCATAAAATGAGGATATTTTTTTTAAGAGGGATGGTGAAGGCATGGTCTTTTGAAGACTTAAAGGATAAGTTCACAAAAAATAATAAATGTGCATTTACTATTTTCTTTAGGAGCCTGAAAAGCATTGTACTGAGGAGCTACAGTTCATTGAGGGAACCATGAATGCCAACATGTTCTGTGACATACTGAAGCAGAGCATGAGCCCGTCCCTTCGGAGACTGGGCCGCAGGGCAAAATTCCAACATGATAATGACCCCAAATACACCTCCAAAATGACCACTGCTTTGCTAAAGAAGCTGAGGTTAAAGGTGATGGACTGGCCAAGCATGTCTCCAGACCTAAACCCTATTGAGCATCTGTGGGGCATCCTCAAATGTAAGGTGGAGGAGCACAAGGTCTCTAACATCTGCCAGCTCCGTGATGTCATCATAGAGGAGTGGAAGAGGACTCCAGTGGCAACCTGTGAAGCTCTGGTGAACTCCATGCCCAAGAGGGTTAGGACAGTGCTGGAAAATAATGGTGGCACACAAAATATTGAAAAGCCTTGTGGTCCTCCGAGGGGGAGGGGTCGTTGAGGAGGGGGTACTGTCAGGGCTGGGATCAGCCCTTCCTTCTCTGAGCTGGCCGCTCAGCTGTCGGCTAATTGCTAGCTCCTATCTCTCCCCAGGTACCCAGCTGTTTATGATATAATGCTCGTCAGTCCTGCCTACTTAAGCCCAGCCCAGCGGTTCTCTGTCTTTGCCTTAGTCAACATCACAGAGACGCTCTCCTGCATTCCTGTTAAAAGACTTGCTTGGCTGACATCCCTTCCAGGTCCAGATCCTGCTTGCTGTTTTACTATGCTCAGCTCCGGCTCCCTGAAGTTTGGCTTGTCTGACTATCCATTCCGGTTCCTGAACTCTGGCTATGTTTTGACTACATTTGTTCTAATTACTTTTATTATTAAACAAGTGTGATTTAACTGTACTTCTGTCTCGGTCCGATTTCATGATTTCTGACAGAACATGAATCATTCCTGAGCTGAGGAGGAACCTAAGGTCACCTGTTACTATTTTGATTCTGCAAGCCTAAAGCCGCATTCACATCTGGCAATTTGATATTCCAAATTTCACTGCAATAGTCCCCAAATTAACCATGTGTGTTTGGCTGCCATTGATTTTTATTGGCATCTCAAATGTGGTGCAACTTTGCCACAATATAAATAGTCTGACAATCTGGACAACACTGCACCCCGTTTCAGGTGGCATTAAAAGGGAATAGCCCCTAAACACATGTGGTGTATTCTGCCACAATTGCAGTGCAATTTTGAATCATGGAGAGAATTACAGCAATCTTGCCTGCAATCCGAACCTGCCAGATGTGAACGGGGTCTACAATTCTCAATATGGGTATAAAGGATGTTATCATAGAGAAGAGTGGGGATTTCAAAATCAGTTGCAAAGCTAAAGAGACAAGCCATGATCACTAAAACATATTGCTAAACAATAGTTGCATAGCTTTTTAAGCTTTGTTGTTTTATTTAGAGATTACTAGGTGGCAGCTGACATGTTTGAGAAAATATGTTGCTATGGAATCTCCAGACTCCAGCAACATTATTTCTCCTCAACAAAATGCAGCTTATGGGACTTTGGCTATAAATCTTAGCTCATAACCTGGAAATCTGCCACCTGAAATACATTTTTAGGGGTAAATACATTAGGATTTTCATGTTCATTTTTTTTATAAAAACAAAGGTGCACATATAACCATGTATCACATGTCATCAAAGACATCTAGTATTTAAGGGGAAAATATGCCATATAGCATTATAAAAAGTGCAACAAGAGAAAGATAAATATATTTGCATGGTAAATATACATTTTATAGAGATATGTGCAGGTTGTGTGGAAAGTGATTCTCACAGAATTACTGTAATTGTCACTGGAGTAATATTGGTAAATTTCAGATTGTCTTGATGGATACAGCTTTGTCCTACCATATACCAAGAAGAATCCTATGTGCGAGTGTGACTCTGGGGAACATCTGTGAAATGTGTCACTTGGTATTCAAAACATTCAGTATGTCAAAATCAGATTGGGAGCGATCTGTGGAAAATACTTAGCTAGTTCAATAATGTCCCACAAATTTGCAGTAGACCTGTTTTGAAGGTTTTAGTGAAGCCAACAGCTGAATGATTGTTTCGGCATGCATTTTGTAATGGCAGATACTGCACTTGGGTAAAATATTGTTGATTGGACAATAAACTGTTGAACAGCTGACAAATCATCTACTGTAGACAGATGTTCAGTTGTCTGGTAGCCAAGGAAAATGCTGTTTGTTGATTTGAAGTGTGTACTGTTAGTGTGGTCAAATACAATTAGTGCATCATCTTCAGGGGTAACTAAGAGGTTTGGCCTGAGAAAGTAGCACATAAGACTTTTAAGCAGTTGGCAGTACTTTAAGTACAAGTCAGGTAACATAAGAGAATTTCTCAAGAAATTTTGATTGAATTGGGTGAAATTTGGCAGAACTGTTTGAAGGAGCAGAAAGTAGCACTTAGTGAAATAATCCTGTAGCAAGAGACATATCCATTCCACAGTTAGCAAGAGGTCTGCATCATCACTTGACTGAAATTAACTTAACACGGCATCATATTGATTTAGAATGTGGTTGACACACTCAAGCATAGAGAGCCACTAGTAGAACAAAGCTATAAAATCTTCAGACAATCTGCCTCAACAAATTCCTGAAATTGGTGATACAATTGTATGCATGTGCAACTATGTGTAGAGTGGTTATGTATGTCCCTGCAAAGTTGCTCAACAGTTTTAAGTATAGCTTAAACTGAAGTATTGCACACAGAATGACCAAAATAATCCTAGTGGTGCCAGTAGTAGTACACATTCACAATCACATACATGTGGCCTGTGCCAGCAGAAGTAGGCTTAGGCAGGCAAGTGGCATGAAATTGTTTTACTCTCAAAAATAATAATTTCAGTGGTGGCAATAATGTAGTAGTACACATTTGCATACATGTGACCACTGGTTTGTGCAAGCAGAGTTAGGCTTAGGCAGGCAAGTGGCGTGACCTTTTTGCACTCTTTCAAACTGAACTTATTGCAAACAAAATACCCCAAATAATTTCAGTTGCAGAGTAGTACATACCAATTCTGTGGCTTGTGTGATCAGAGTTACGCAGACAAAAATCCCACCGCTTTTTCCCGTCTCTGCTGCTTCACCAGGAAGCAGCAGAGGCAGGCGGAAGCGGTGGGATCTCTCCGGTGTTCTCTGCGGAGGCACAATATATTGGTCTATTATTGTGAGTTCTGCCACCTACTGCTAATTTGA
The DNA here is from genome assembly GCA_028564925.1 of Lithobates sylvaticus. Lineage (NCBI taxonomy): Eukaryota > Metazoa > Chordata > Amphibia > Anura > Ranidae > Lithobates > Lithobates sylvaticus. The sequence continues at coordinate 36,993,954 of CM053033.1, read as the reverse complement.
TGAATCTGGATATTGTCCTACCAATCACATCAATCAAGTTTTACTACTAACCATTTGCATCATATGATAACATCGCTTGTTTGTCATATCTTTCTGGTAAGCAGATTGATAGCACGTGGGTGTGGTGTGCCTTCCTTTGTGCACTGAAGTTTGGTGGAGGATTCCTTTTATATCATCTACTATGTCGTCTTTAATTTGATTGATGGACTCTCACATTTGATTACCATGGTATAAGAGCTGGAGTAATATGGAGTCCACAGTTCAAGCAGGGAAATCCAACATAACAGCACAAAAAAAAGAGGGAGGGTGAAGGAGAAAAGCAAGCATAATGGTGGTTACTGGACCAGGCAAAATGTCCAAAATAATCTCAGTGGTGGCAGTAGTGTGTTAGTACACATTCACAATCACATAAATGTGGCCTGTGCCAGCAGAGTTAGGCAGGCAAGCGGCATTGCCTTTTGGCACTCTCAATCTGAACTTAGTGCACACCAATTGCCCAAAAAAATCACCTCAGTGGTGGCAGTAGTGTAGTAGTAGTACACATTCATGCACAATATCACATACATGTCATGTGGCCTGTGCCAGCAAAGATAGGCAAGTAGGCAGCGTGGCCTTTTTTGCACTCTCAAACTAAACTTAGTACACATAAAATGCCCCAAATAATGTCAGTAGTGGCAATAGTGTAGTAGTACACACATTCAAAATATCACACATGTGGCCTGTGCGAGCAGAGTTAGGCTTAAGCATAGGCAGACAAGCGGAATGGCCTTTTTGCACTCTTAATTTGAACTTTAGCGCATAGTGTGAGCAGAGTTATGCAGGTAAGTGTGCTGGAGCAGAGTGGCAGGGGGATCTTCCTTGTTAAAATTCCTGCCTGGAAGTGGCGGCAGGTAGGAAATGGGCACACGGTTTTATGAAAAGTAAGCAGCGTGCATGATGACATCACAAAAATGGCCACTGTAGAATTTATTCTTTTTTTTTTTCTTTTTTTTTCCATAACAGACATTTACGGACAGGCCATAAATAGGTTACATTTTTCTTCTAAATTTTCTATTGCCACCATTCTTTTGTTTACATTTCAGCTCTTAGCGGTAAGGGACTTTAAGATTGTGACACCTCTGGTACAGCTGGAATATGTATGTTTGCTATGTTGTATATACATAAATATGAGGGATTTTTTACCTTTAGAAGTCATCCTTTTCACATTCAAAGAATATACTTTAAGAAAATACTTTTTGAAGCTGCATCAGTTGACATGATATTTACATTTGAATGATATAGGATAATACAGTATGGATCCCCCAGTAGTGAGTATACCTAGAAATACATAAGCCTTAGAGAGACAAAAAAACAGTGTACAAAAGTGTTATCACAAAAGGCGTATAAAAACATGATACTAATGACCAAGCTTCTCATTTCCTTATCTCCTGGCTTACAACCTCAAACTCACTGTAAGCCAGGGGCGGACTGACAACTCATGGGGCCCCCGGGCAATAGGAGATTATGGGGCCACACAGTATACAGACACACACACACACACACACACAGAAAAGGTACTGGAGAGGCGGGGCAGCTATAATCTTGGGAATTTTTACATACTGTCCTTGGTTTTATAGAGGCTGGCAACCCTGATGGGGCCCCTTAGTGGCATGGGGCCCTCGGGCAGTGCCCGAGTGCCCAAATGGTCAGTCCGCCCCTGCTGTAAGCTTATAGCTTATAGATGGTGAAGGCTGAGTAGAATCTAGAACAGGATTAAATGGTGGGCACAAAGCTACAGGCAGAACATGCTGGAACTTGGGCACATCCCCAAAATCCATCTCCTTAACCTAACTAAGCAGTGACTTAATGGTCCATACAGAGGTGAAATTACTCATTATTATTAGGAGTCTTGGGTTTCTCTGTATGACTGAATAATGATGGATCTCAAAAGATTAGATGAAATGGATCTAAATTGCTGTAGCATATCAGATAAAAGAAAGAAAATGCAAATAAAAATAAAACTTTTACAGACCAGTATTATAATCCTGATTATTGGAGATCTCTATTTGGAAGGATTATTACAATAACCGACACAAGTTATGATGATGGGGACATGTTCAAAAACTCTGAATGTTTTATTCATTACTTAATAAAACATCAGGATAAATTGTTAACAATGTGGACTGGACTAACAGTCAAAACCAGTTAGTGCAAAAACTAGATTGCAAATGTCTAGGGCTCACTAGAGACTGGAGGTACGCAGTACTAAGGGGACAGTGGAGACAAAAGAGGGCTGAAGTACTGGATATTCTAAAGGACGGGTAATAAAAACACACTATAAGGGGCAAGAGTGGGATGTTGGAGGGATATAAGTATATACATTTGAACGTATTGAGAAATTTTGAACATGGCTTAGTCAAGCTGCAGTCCGGTTCTCCTTAAGCTACTCCAACCTTGAAGAGAGTTAATAAACAGAAATGTGCGGATGTGTGAAGGAGATAATTCATTGATTTACTAAAGGCAAATATACTGTGCACTCTGCAAGTGCAGTTACCCCAGTGCTTAGAAAATTAGGTAAAGCTTCACCTTGTAAAGAATACCCAATCACATGCAAGTAAAATAAAAAAAACAGCATTTTTTTGGTTGCACATGTTTGGATGATGGAAGTCAGCAGAGACTCTGCTCATTTACTAAGCTCTGAAACAACTGCTCTTGCAGAGTGCAGTTTGCAAAGTACAGTCTAATTGTCTTTAATTAATCAACCCCTCTGTGTTATTCATCTTAGTGAGCTTGTTATGGATAAAACATGAGGCCATCTTCTGAAAATTCTGAGAGTTTTGGATATGTAAAGGGTTACATAAATGTGTAAGGTGTGACTCTCGTGCTATCACTGTGCATAAAATATATAAAATATGTCAGACTGCTGCTCACACTCTATAGCTTATCCGTGGCTAAATAAGAAGTAAGCAAATAATGAATAGTGTTGTGCTGTCAACCAAAGAATTGTATCAACTCTATTTATGCGATAATGACATGTGACAGCAATTCCTGTGCAATATTGCAAATAATTGTACCATGTGTCTCATGGATGGACAAAAATCCACAAATAAACTTGAAAAAATTTAAATTTCTGTGGAAAAAACATATAAACTTCAAATGTATGCATCCTTAATAAAGTCTATAATAAGTATTCGTGATGTATTCCTTCATCATTGCTTGTGAGTGTCCATAAAAAATTATAAGTGACGTCTTCCCTTTCTTCCTGTGTCACCTCTGTGCTCTCTAGCCTCTCACCTGATATATGCTTGGTATACAGCATATAATGATATCTCCCAGGACTGATGTAATGCTGTTGGGTTGCCTCTGGGGGTCCTCTGTATGCTTTCCCAGCACTCTGCACTCTTTAATGGCAGTGTAGTTTCTACAGTGTTCCAATGGGGTCCTTTCCTGCATCCTCCAAGTATGGATGTATAAAGGAAAGTACTCTCGTAGTGTATTATCGTTTAAAATGAGTTTAATAGAAAATAAAACAGCTATAACTCACATTTAAAAAAAACTAAAAAACTTGTATCCTTACTAGCATCACTTCCGGTATACCTCCGCTCACGCCCTGTAAAGGGTTACATAATTGAGCTTGGGTGATGTGTCAAAGTTAATCAACTTCTTTCTACAAATATTTAAAATGGTCAAAAAGGTTTCCTTTTGTTGTGAAAGTACCACAAATATACGCTCAATTGAATAGGACTTTTCACCACACAGTTCTGGGTTGATATATAGCATAAAGATGCTGGACAACATGTCCGTCCACTATAGCAGGAAGTTTGCAACAGGGATTGAACCAAAAAAAGTTGCTCTCTTTTTGGACTAGTTTACACTTGCTTGAAAACATGGCTTTGGACATGCTTTGTTAAAGCTCTTTGAACTCCAGTCAAAGCTCCTGTCATTAAATAAAATGGTTAGCTTACAGTCCTGCTTACATCTTGCTTTTGCTTGGTGCTTCGATGAGGCTTCAGTGGGGCTTCTAAGAGGCTTTGGTGGAGCTTCAATGGGGCTTCAGTGAGCTTTTGGTGGGGCTTTGCTGGGGCTTCGATGAGCCTTTGGTTGAGCTTTGGTGGGGCTTCAGTGAGGCTTTGATGAGCCTTTGGTGGGGCTTCAGTAAGGCTACGGTGGGGCTTCAGTGGGGCTTCAAGCAAGATTTGCCATAGACTTCTATGGAGGCTTTGAAGACGCTTTGAAGTACCACTAAGGGCTCATTTACACTTGCTTCAACACACATTAATGCAAAACAAGGCTTCGGACAGGCTTTATTAAAGTTCTCTGAACGCTAGTCAAAGCTATTGTCACTAAATAAAATGGTTAACTTCCAGTCCTGTTTACACCTTGCTTTTACTTTGGCTTTGCTTCAAAAAATATACCCCATGTAGCTTTAGTGGTGCTTCAAAGCGTCTTCAAAGCCTCCATAGAAGTATATGACAAAGCTTGCTTGAAGCTCCACTGAAGCCTCATCAAAGCCTCACGAGGCCCCACCAAAGGCTCATTGAAGCCCCATCAAAGCTCCACCAAAGCCTCATCGAAGCCCCACCAAAGCCTCATCGAAGCAGAAAGCAAAAGCAAGGTGTGAACAGGATTGTAAGCTAACCATTTTATTTAGTGACAGGAGCTTTGAGCTTTAACAAAGCATGTCCAAAGCCATGTTTTGAAGCAAGTGTAAACTAGCCCTTAAGCTACAGGGGGTTTATTTTTGAAGCAAAGCCAAAGCAAAGCAAAGCAAAGCAAAAGCAAGGTGTAAACAGGACTGTAAGCTAATCATTTTATTTTGTGACAGGAGCTTTGACTAGCATTCAGAGAGCTTTAACAAAGCCTGTCTGAAGCCTTGTTTTGAAGCAAGTGTAAACTAGCCGTTAATGTGTGTTGAAGCTGAAGCAAGTGTAAATGAGCCCTTTTCTCTCTCTTCCATTTCGGGCTTCACACCAGCTCATTGTCAGTCCACACATATATACATTAATCAGCCATAACATTATGACCACCCACCAAATATTGAGTAGGTCTCTCTTTTGCCACCAAAAGAGCCCTGACCCATGTATCTGATACAGGGAAGATAAACAAACAATCAACATATACAAAAAACTGAAAAATTATCTACTTTGCTATATAGGAAGATTTTAACTAAATGCCTATGTATAATTTACTGTGATAATGCAACACAATATAGAGAAACAATAAGTAATAGGTTTATAATAAAATAGTCTTGAGATCTAATCATACAAAATAAAAATCCATTGACAAATCCTATAACAGAAGACCGACAGAAACATTGTTAGATGTTTAACCATCATAGAACCACTATAACAATTTAATATTATCATCAAAATATTATATACATCCAAATTGACATTAAGTCCCTGTGGCTGTATTGTATCTAGTCACCAGATCCCTTGGAATTTATGTTTAACTATAGTGCGTGACCATAGTTAATTATGCAATTTCTATGAATATGTTTGTTATGACCTTCCTTGACAATGTACATCTGATTTCAGAGCTGGGCTCAGACTTCTTTCTGCCCTAAGACCTTTGTAGAAATGAATGTGTCTATGCCCATAAATTACTCAAAAGCTGCCCTTCATGAAAAGGTGGAAATAACTTAATGCTCTAAATATACTTCTAAAGTATATTTCTAGTATGTATAAGGAGGTGTGCACCAGCTCTTTAAAAATAAATAGCAGCCACCTTTGAATCTTGTGATTTGAAGGTACATTTGAAACTCCTCAGTGGATTCAAATACCCTTGGATTTTACAGAAAGAGTACACTATTATGAAAAACTGTTATAGAACTTACAGTGTGCACTTGCCTCCTTGTGGAATTTTCATTCAACTAAAGCATTTTATAACCTTGTGATCTTGACAGAGCCAATTTCTCTTTTCTTTTTAGTTTAAGTGCTGATTTGCATTGTGTACTATAAACAGAATATGTCTTTCCACATTCAGAAAAAAATACAATTTTATGACATATACTGTAGTAGGATTTCAGGAAAAATTAAATACATGTCTGAAGTATTTTATAAGTACATTTTTAACTCTTTCTGAATAGCTATAGTTACATGGTTAGTTGAAATAAGAAACGCCCATTGAGTTAGACAAACACATCTTGCATATTCCTTATCTCTAAATTATGCAGAGAAAAGAAAAAAAAAAACATCAAAAATGTACAGTATGTGTGAAAAACTTTTAGACTGGGTTCACACTTATGCAAATTGGATGCAGTCTTTTCCACATCCAATTCATAGTTATATAGTTACATAGTTAGTTAGGTTGAAAAAAGACACAAGTCCATCCAGTTCAACCACAAATAAAAAATAAAAATAAAAAATAAAAATAATATCATACAATCCCATATACCCCATTCTATACCCACAGTTGATCCAGAGGAAGGCAAAAAAAAAAACAACAGAGCATGCTCCAATTTGCTAAAGCAGGGGAAAAAATCCTTCTTGATCCCCCGAGAGGCAATCGAATTTTCCCCGGATCAACTTTACCTATAAATGTTGGTACCCAGTTATATTATGTACATTTAGGAAAGTATCCAGGCCTTTCTTAAAGCGGAAGTAAACCCATCGATTTAACAGTCTAAAAAAGAAAAGGCAAGCCGTGAATGCTACCTGCACATTGGCTGTGCTCTCAACCAAACAGTCAAACCATCCAATGGCTGGTGTCATAACGGATCACATGTGCAGCACTGTGCAGTTGAAGATTAAACAGAGGCAAAGATGGCAGCTTCCTTGGCTGAAAACGATAGGGGGATTACTTCCACTTTAAAGCAATCTACTGAGCTGGCCAGAACCACCTCTGCAGGGAGTGTATTCCACATTTTCACAGCTCTTACTGTGAAGAAACCTTTCCGTATTTAGAGATGAAATCTCTTTTCCTCTAGACGTAAAGAGTGCCCCCTTGTCCTCTTTGTTGACTGTAAAGTGAATAACTCAACACCAAGATCACTATATGGACCCCTTATATATTTGTACATGTTGATCATATCCCCCCTTAATCTCCTCCTATTAAGGGTGAATAAATTCAGTTCCTCTAATATTTCCTCATAGCTGACAGTCACATGACAGGAGATTGTGACTGGCTCTCAACTGAGCCGGGTCACACATCTCCAGGGCACCTGTGGAGAGGATCGCACAAGGGACCTCTGCATATTTGGTTATGTTTCAGGTCCAAATTCAGGCAAAAATCTGTGCCCAATTCGCCCCTGAAATGGAGAGCAGGGACGTACGAGACCCCTGCTGTGAGCTGCATCCGTATTAGGTGTGAACTCAAGCTTGGTCTCATAGCAGAGATTCTTTAAAGTTCCAGGATATCCTTTTAAAAGATGCCACCCAAAAATGAACAGTATGTAAAGATTTTCAAATGGTCTAATATACAGAATCACCAAGTGCACTGAGTGGAAACAATAGTATTGGTCAGAGCAGCAGGCTGGTGATGACCAGCAGGAATGGCAGCATGAAGTCTATATGCAGTCTAGTAGTGGAAAATATCTACATTCTGAATGGTGCCTGAGCATGCATAAACAATTGTGCAGAGCCAGCATAAAATGACACGCCCGTATCAACTACCATATAGGTTACAGGCACAGTCCGGTTAATGATTGTGATGAGTAGCCACGTGCATTAGCTTCCTCAGGAAGCTCACCCGCTAGGAGGGTAAAACGCATCAGTATGATGACCCCCACACACACACCCGTCACCTCATCTGCACCGTGAGGATGACCATCCCTTGCTACCTAATCGTCCAGTTTTTGGTCCTGCATTGTGAGGTGACCATTCAAACCATCAGAGCAGTGTCATGCCAGCCTTTGAGTGACACCTATTGAGCACCAGAGTACCCTGACCAGCAGGGACATCTGTTGGAAGTCCATTTCTCAAGTGAGCCCTGACAAGCTCTTGGCCTAGGCATACAGCTGTACCGATGACCCTGAGTACCCTCTGTGAGGACTGACTTTTTGACTTGAGTGTCTCCCACAGTCTATAGAGATTTACTGCACATGGCTACACGTCATAATCATTAACCGGACTGTGGCTGTAATCTATATGGCAATTCATACGGGTGTATCATTTTTATGCTGGCTCCGCACAATTGTTTATGCATGCTTAGGCACCATTCAGACTGTAGATATTTTCCACTACTAGACTGTGTATAGACTTTATGCTGCCATTCCTGCTGGTTATAACTGGCCTGCTGCTCTGACCGATACTATTGTCTCCAATCAGTGCACTTGGTGATTTTGTATATTAGATCATTTGAACTGTCAGTATTGGGTGACTAAACAAGTACTTTTTAGGAAATCTGTGGATCCACCATGGCCCGCATATAAAACACTCTTTGTTGGCCCTGCTCTGACACCATTAGAGGACGCCTAGTGGGAAACCATTAATTTATCTGAAGTTCAAACTATATAATTTCTGTGTTGACACTCAAGACTTTTTTTGGGGAGATGTGGAAAGAAAATAAAAGTTAGACGTAGACCAGGTGAGGCTGAAGCTGCAGTAGACACCTGGCAGGACCGTGATGAGGCAGAGGCTGTATAGGTTCCAGAACATACACTGGAGGGAGATCCTGAGGTGCATATGAGAACTGAAAGACCAGAACGCCAGGCCGAGGGTCAAACACAAGAGATCAGGCAGAGGAATGTCCAGGAGGCAAGCCAGGGGTCAAACACAGGTAGGTAACTCAGGGAATGTCCAGTAGGCAGGCCAAGGGTCAAACACAGGTGATCAGGCAGAAGAGGATCCAGGAAGCAGGCCAGGGGTCAAACACAGGTAAGTAACTCAGAGAATGTCCAGCAAGCAGGCCGAGGGTCAAGCACAGGTAATCAGGCAGAAGAGGTATCCAGGAAGCAGGCCAGGGGTCAAACACAGGTAGGTAACTCAGAGAATGTCCAGCAAGCAGGCCGAGGGTCAAGCACAGGTAATCAGGCAGAAGAGGTATCCAGGAAGCAGGCCAGGGGTCAAACACGGGTAAGTAACTCAGAGAATGTCCAGCAAGCAGGCCGAGGATCAAGCACAGGTAATCAGGCAGAAGAGGTATCCAGATAGCAGGCCAGGGGTCAAGCATAGGTAATCAGGCAGAGGAGTATCCGGGAAGCAGGCCAGGGGTCAAACACAGGTAACAGCAGCGGTGGTCAAGCGGGTTCCAGGTCAGGCACAGGTAATCAGGCAGAAGAGGTATCCAGGAAGCAGGCCAGGGGTCAAGCACAGGTAATCAGGCAGAGGAGTATCCGGGAAGCAGGCCAGGGGTCAAACACAGGTAACAGCAGCGGTGGTCAAGCGGGTTTCAGGTCAGGCACAGGTAATCAGGCAGGTACAGGATACTGGATACAAGGTACAGGATACAAGGTACTGGAAACAAGGACTGGAGCCAAGACTCAGGGAATAGAGACAACAAACCAGCAATTAAAGAAGGGAAAGGGAAGGCCTTTTATAGGCCAGGTAAGTGGTCAGGTGGGATACCCGGACGAGTGCGCATGCGCACTCGTCTTCTGTCAGCGCCGCGCATAGCGGTGAGCCGCACTGGATGGGCTGTAGCAGATACCAGAGCGCCGTGAACCCGCGCATGCGCACCTGCTACCTGGCGTACCTGCACTGTTTGCTGAGCCGCTCTACCGTGCGTGCGCATTCTTGGAACCCGGCGCCGGAGTACGGTATTTCCCTGACAGTTGTCAATTTTAATAAGATATTTCTCACACACAGCATGGGCATACTTAGAATTACACCCCAAAACACATTCTGCTACTCCTCCTCAGATACCACATGTGTGAGACTTTTTCAGTGTTCAGACTGATTATGTACCGGACATTGTATCGCGTGTATCACACAAATAAACCGATTATGTCAAAACCAATGTACTGTAATGGTTGCCTCTGTACTAGCGATCAGGGATTATAGCTTATCGTAGCATCACTGTACTGCTATGGCTATATACGTGATTTTTTAAACAGTAGCAAAATAAGATTATGTATTGTTTAGAAGCTAACTCTGGAGGAACAGTCTCAAAGATCCTGGAAGGCGACTCCATCACCAGGAAGAACCAAGTTAAGTAACGGTTTAGTGTATGCTTATCACATGCTAGGAAGGATTGATAGCTTGTGCATGTTGCAACCATATTTTGTAATACTCTGTATGTTGTGAATTGTTTTCCTAAAATTGTAAGCAATTTTTATGTGCAGAATCTTTGTTACAGTGTCCGTGATCTCTGCCACAAGCAGTTACAGTGTTCCTGATCACTGCCACATAAGTTCAGTGCTGCATCTGCCTGCTGCCTGTACCAATCCTAGTTTGTTTATTGACCATGGTTCTGTCTGCTGCCTGGACTAATCTTTTGCCTGCTTGCTGACCATGTATCTGCCTGCAGCCTGAACGGACCCATCTGCACATCTGACTGATGGCATTCCTGTAATACATTAGTCCCAGCCATCCCATGCGGACAACAGCACTCATGGAACCACATGAACTCTTTTGTTCTTCCTTTCTTCAGCCTCCTATACTTCCTGGTCAGTGAACATGGCATTCCTGGTGGCAGCCAAGTACCAATAGGCAAGGCTTGCTTGTCTTGCAGAAAATGCTATAGGTGACTGTTTTGCTTTGTTTTTTTTAGGTTACTTTGCAGTATAGGCAAGGAAGCTGGAAACCCTCTGCAGTGTATACTGCACATACAAACACAGCCTGCGGCAGTGAGTGTGGGTGAGCAAAGCCCTTATAATAATAGGGGATTTGGGCATAATTCAGATATCCTGTTCTGCCTATGCCTATGCAGCAGGTGCTGCAGCTAAAAGGCTAAGAGAGACAGAAATGCTGGGTGAAATGGTCTGAGTGCATTGAATGCAAGCACCATGATGTATTGCACATGTGAACTTGTCATATGCTTTCTAGGAATTTGCACTACCGCACTACCGATATATATATATATATATATATATATATATATATTTGTATTGTATCGTGCACGTGCATTGTGCATTGTTGTAAATATGGTTGTAAGTATGGTTTGTGCGTAATTTATAAATATCATGTAACTCACCATACTTAGACTGTACATGGTGTTGTAAGTATTAGGAGCGGTTATTGTGTTATTTGGGCAGCACAATGACTAAGTGGTCAACACTTCTGCCTGGCAGCACTGGGTTTGTCAGTTTGAATCTCAGCCATGACACTAGCTCCATGGTGTTTTCAAGTTCTCCCTGTTCTTGCGTAAGTACTCCAGTTTCCTCCTACACTCTAAAGACATACTGGTAGGTTAATTGGCTGCTGCACTCACTAAATACAGCAATTAAGCTAATTGTGTTGCACTGGCAGAAAATGAAAAGTGCAAGTGCATAACAGAAATACAATTAACAATAAAAACACAAAATTCATGAAGGATCTACAAAATTCATAGACGCATTCGAGAAAGCATCTTGATTAAAAGTCCCATATAATTAACCACTTCCCTACCGCCCACTGTCATATGACGCCCACAAGGTGGATCTCCCATCCTGGGTGGGCGTCATATGACGTCCTACCATTCCCGGCCGCCTAGGGACACAGCTCCACGTCCTGTCAGTGGCGAGGAGACCGATCATGTGTTCCCAGTACGGAGGAACACCGATCGGTCTCCTCTCCTTTCGAGTCCCCTCCCCCCACAGTTATAATTACTACCTTAGGGAACACATTAACCCCTGCAGCGCCCCCTAGTGTTAACCCCTTCCCTGCCAGTCACATTTACACAGTAATCACTGCAATTTTATAGCAACGATCGCTGTGTAAATGTAAATGGTCCAAAAAAAGTGTAAAAAGTGTCCGAAGTGTCCGCCGCAATGTCGCAGTCACGAGAAAAAAAAATCGCAGATCGGCGCCATTACTAGTAAAAAAAAAAAAAAAATGCAATAAATCTATCCCCTATTTTGTAGACGCTATAACTTTTGCGCAAACTGATCTATATACGCTTATTGCGATTTTTTTACCAAAAATATGTAGAAGAATACGTATCAGCCTAAACTGAGTAAAAAAATAGTTTTTTTTTTTTTTAAATGGGATGTTTATTATAGCAAAAAGTAAAAAATATTGTGTTTTTTTTCAAAATTGTCGCTCTTCTTTTGTTTATAGCGCAAAAAATAAAAAACCTGCAGAGGTGATCAAATACCACCAAAAGAAAGCTCTATTTGTGGGGAAAAAAGGACGTCAATTTTGTTTGGGTGTAACGTGGCACGACCACGCAATTGTTAGTTAAAGCGACGCAGTGCCGAATCGCAAAAAGTGCTCTGGTAAGGAAGGGGGTAAAATCGCCCGGTGCTGAAGTGGTTAAAAAGTGCTTTTTGCAAAAGTCCATAACCAAGGAAAACATGTGCAAACACAGCTACCCAGATAGTCCCACAGATAGATAGATTTTCCACCATTTGTGTGCACACCAATTGCTTACCAGATCTTCAGACCACAAAAGAAGGAGATATAATAGAGCAGAGGTTGGGTGCTACTACCCAATAAGATTAGACATTTTTTTCAGAGCTAACTGGGTGCGGAAAGTAAGTCGCACAGCTGCAATAGCAATCATGGGAAACGATGGGCCGCAACTCCTTGCTTTTTCTTTAAAATCTTCAAAATGTATTGATTCTCCATAAAGGACACAGTAGCAGACAGCAGATGTAAATGCGTTTCAGCCTTGTGGGCCTTGTTCAGCAAACAAGGGCCACAAAGCTGAAACGCGTTTATATCTGCTGTTTGTTACTGTGTATTTTATGGAGAATCAATACATTTTGAATATTTTAAAGAGCAAGCAAGAAGATGCGGACCATCTTTTCCGCAAAAGAAGTTGGTCTGGCTATGTTTTTAAGGGAGAGAACTTGAATGGATGGATGGGTGATGGCTTCCCAGTATGTCAAAACAGATCTCACCTCACCAACAGCAGAAATCCACCATGTAGCACGCCAGCTCGTAATTATGTCAATAACATGCAAGAAGAACATCTCTCATTGAGTAGTATTTAAAACCAGCTTTTTTGAAAAGTATAGTCACAACTATTAAAGTTGTAACAGCATCTCTGCACCCTGGGGGGGGGTATGATGACATCACTGAAGTAGCTCCAACTGACGCATTTCATCCCATGAAATGTCATCACTGGAACAACTGAGTATATACAGTATCTCACAAAAGTGAGTACACCCCTCACATTTTTGTAATTTTTTTATTATATCTTTTCATGTGACAACACTGAAGAAATTACACTTTGCTACAATGTAAAGTAGTGATTGTACAGCTTGTATAACAGTGTAAATTTGCTGTTCCCTCAAAATAACTCAACACACAGCCATTAGTGTCTAAACCGCAGGCAACAAAAGTAAGTACACCCTAAGTGAAAATGCCCAAATTGGGCCCAATTAGCCATTTCCCCTCTCCGGTGTCATGTGACTCATAAGTGTTACAATGTCTCAGGTGTGAATGGGGAACAGGTGTGCTAAATGTGGTGTTATCGCTCTCACTCTCTCATACTGGTCATACTTGTTACATATGTATGTGTGCATTTACACAAACTGTATTGGATATATATTATGTAATATGATTACCCGTTTGTACCGTATTACTGATATATATATATATATTTAACCTATGTACTTCATTCAAAAGTCCCACTCCCCACTTCCTTTTTTTTCATTGCTCTACATAAAGATGACCTAGGCTATAAGAAGATTGCCAAGACCCTGAAACTGAGCTGCAGCATGGTGGCCAAGACCATACAACGGTTTAACAGGACAGGCTCCACTCAGAACAGGTTTGCCATAGTCGACTAAAGAAGTTGAGTGCACGTGCTCAGTGTCATATTCAGAGGTTGTCTTTGGGAAATAGACATATGAGTGCTGCCAGCATTACTGCAGAGGTTGAAGTGGGTAGGGGGTCAGCCTGTCAGTGCTCAGACCATACGCTGCACACTGCATCAAATTGGTCTGCATGGCTGTTGTCCCAGAAGAAAGCCTGCAAACAGTTTGCTGAAGACAAGCAGACTAAGGACACGTGGTTGGCAACCAGGTGAGGAGTACAAGACAAGCGTGTCTTGCCTACAGTCAAGCATGGTGGTGAGAGTGTCATGGTCTGGGGTTGCATGAGTGATGCCGGCACTGGGAAGCTACAGTTCATTGAGAGAACCATGAATGCCAACATGTACTGTGACATACTGAAGCATAGCATGATCCCCTCCCTTCAGAGATTGGGCCGCAGGGCAGTATTCCAACATGATAACTACCCCAAACACAACTCCAAGATGACCACTGACTTGCTAAAGAAGCTGAGGGTAAAGGTGATGGACTGGCCAAACATGTCTCTAGATCTAAACCCTATTGAGCATCTGTGGGGCATCCTCAAATGGAAGGTGGAGGAGCGCAAGGTCTCTAACATCCACCAGCTCCATGATGTTGTGAAGCTCTGGTGAACTCCATGCCCAAAAGGGTTAAGACAGTGATGGAAAATAATGGTGGGCACACAAAATATTGACAATTTGGGCCCAATTTGGACATTTTCACTTAGGGGTGTACTCACTTTTGTTGCCAGTGGTTTAGACATTAATACCTGTGTGTTGAGTTATTATGAGGGGACAGCAAATTTACACTGTTATACAAGCTGTACACTCACTACTTTACATTGTAGCAAAGGGTCATTTCTTCAGTGTTGTTACATGAAAAGATATAATAAAATATTTACAAAAATGTGAGGGGTGTACTCACTTTTGTGAGATAATGTATATATATACAAAAATGTTGCAGATTAAACTACTACTTTTTCCAAGAATCCTCAGATCTAGGAGTGTTTATGTAAGTACTACATGAACACTATAGTGATTGGAATGTATTCACATATACTTCTAACCTAGTTAACAATATGAAAATATTGCAACTGGGATTCGCCAATATATATTAATATTTAAACAATTTTTCTATTTTTACATAATTTGGCTCTACTAATTCACATATATTATAAATATTAGAGGCTGGTCCTTTAATTTTTTCTTTTTATAAGCTGGAAGCTCAATATTATCATCTTTGCTGGAGCAATTTTTTCAAACATTAGAAGTACTCCTGACTGGAAGAGGTGAGACCCCTTTGCACACCAGGAGGTAAATGATTATTTATTTATTTTAATCATAAATCATGCTGCCCTTGTAGTCATACCGGGGGTTAAATTATTCCCTGATAGTTAATTGATATTCCAAGAAGGCCTAGAAGACTAGTGTTATTAAAAACTACATGTGACAAGTGTACAGGTGAAATTCATGAAGAAAAATAGCACTGAAAACTTAATTTCATCACAAAATTCATACATAAGTTACAAATGTATCCCGGGCTTCCCTAACAAACCAGGAAATCCATCCATCAAGTGCACTATCTTAGTCGCCATGGCATTGAAAAATTATATATAGACTTTTCTATCATCTTTCAGAGGGAAAAAATTAATCAGCTTCTTTTCCATTTGTGTCTCTTCAATTACCATTTTAGCTGGTGATTGCAATGTAGACACGTCATTACTTCCTATGTATAAATATTTTATACAGAATCATCTGCAGTGTGCTGAAAATGATGAATTATAGTACCGCTTATCAGGCAGCAATGTGTGGCAGTAAAATGGGGAACAGAGGCAACAAATGAAAAAATGATCTGAACAACTGTCTGTTAGAATGGGTCATGGGGTCTTTCATCAACTGCCACTTAACCCTTACTACGGCTCCCTATAGCCAGGAGTAAGTTAATATTAACTATTTTAATTAAAGATGACCAAAACTTTAAAGATCTGTTCCACTGGCAGTGTACCCGATCCACAGTCTTGTTTATCAAGTTCAGATGCAGCAATTAATAGATTTTGTTTTTGATTTTTTTGAATGGTATACAATACAGTTGTTTCAATCAAAAGAATTGGATGTAAATTCATTTTTTTTTAAAAACATCTATGCTCCCTTCTTGAACACATAATAGTCTCATGCTCACTGGCTTTAGCTTGTACTGGAGCAGTATGTAACTGTAGGCCTCCTTCACACTGCCATTAAGCTGCATCAAGCTTATTCCAGTGGCAAGAGTCAATGAGAACTCTTGTGTATAAACAAAAGACAGGCTGACTGTGGCTGCCACTGTTTGAATGCAGCCACACTCAAAGTAGTTACCTGCATTTAGGAATAGATGTCAGACCCTATTCGCAGGTAACCCCGTAATGTGTGGCTAAGTGCAAACAGCAACATTTCATGTCAAACTGCCTTACACCTCATGTCCACAGGTACAATCATTACTTCCCTCTTTCAACCCCACCACTATAGAAGAGGTTGCTAAATTACTTGCAAATGTCCATCTTATCACCTGCCCTCTGGATCCTGTTCCCTCACAAATGCTACAGTCACCCTCTAGCTCAATTCTACACTCTCTAACCCACATCTTCAATCTCTTGCTCTCTTCTGGCATCTTCCCCAATTCCTTAAAACATGCACTTGTCCGCCCCATACTTAAACAGCCCTCATTGGACCCATCCAATCTTAACAACCTATGCCCCATCTCCTTGCTCCCCTTTTTATCCAAACTCCTTGAACGTCTAGTCTACAACCGACTGAGCGTCCACCTCGCTGATAATGGCCTTCTTGATCCCCTTCAGTCTGGATTTCGTCCTCAACATTCCACAGAAACTGCTCTCCTAAAACTAACAAACGATCTACTAACAGCCAAAACGGGACACTATTCTGTACTCCTACTTCTGGACCTCTCTGCTGCCTTTGATACGGTTAACCACCCCCTCCTCCTCAAAAAACTCCATGCCTTTGGTCTCCATGACTGTTCCCTTCACTGGTTTTCTACCTACTTATTTAACCACACCTTCAGCGTTACCTACAATTCCACTGCCTCCTCCCAAGGTTCTGTTCTTGGACCTCTCCTGTTTTAAATCTATACTTCCCCCCTGGGTCAGCCTCCTACGGCTTCCAATACCATCTCTACACAGACGAAACTCAAATCTATTTCTCTACCCCTCAACTCACTCCTTCAGTCTCCTCACGTATCACTATTTTACTACCAGATATATCAGTCTGGATGTCACACCACTTCCTCAAACTTAATCTATCCAAAACCGAGCTTATAATTTTTCCTCCCCCACGTGCCTCTTCCCCTGATCTCTCGGTCAAAATTGATGGCACAACTATCAGCCCATCCCCACATGCCAAGGTACTAGGAGTAGTCCTGGACTCTGAACTCTCCTTTAAGCCCTATGTCCAATCACTGTCCAAATCTTGCCGCCTCAACCTCCGGAACATCTCCAAAGCTCTTGATTCACTACCTTGTCATCCCCCACCTTGATTACTGCAACTCCCTCCTCACTGGCCTACCTCTGCATACTCTAACCCCCCTTCAGTCCATCATGAATGCTGCTGCCAGACTCATTCACCTTACCAACCGCTCTGTCTCTGCTACTCCTCTCTGTCAATCACTCCACTGGCTTCCGTTCACCCAACAAATTCATTTAAAAATACTAACCACTACCTACAAAGCAATCCACAAGTCTGCCCCCAGCTACATCACTGACCTAGTCTCAAAATAACAAACCTAATTGTTCTCTTCGTGCTTCTCAAGACCTCCTGCTCTCTAGCTATCTCATCACCTCCTCCCATGCTCGTCTCCAGGACTTTTCCAGAGCCTCTCCAGGCCTATGGAACTCCTTACCCCAATCGGTCCGTCTATCTCCTACTCTATTAGCTTTTAGATGATCCCTGAAAACTCTCCTCTTCAGGGAGGCCTATCCTACCCACACCTAACAACTGTATTTTCATTTAGTCCATCTGATCATCCCCCACAGTTATTACCTTTTGTTTCCACTTGACCTTCCCTTCTAGATTGTAAGCTCTAACGAGCAGGGCCCTCTGATCCCTCCTGTATTGAATTGTATTGCAATTGTACTGTCTTCCCTGATGTTGTAAAGCGATGTGCAAACTGCTGGCGCCTTATAAATCCTGTATAATAATAATAATAATAACTGTCATTAGTTTATATAGGCTGAGCGGCTGCTGGAATCCAGAATCACTGGAATCCGGTGGATGCAGATAAACTGCCACGTGAATGGGAATGAATACAGAAATAGATCTTCTAATATTGAAATAATGACTATGACTATAACGAAAATTGGTATTAATTGGCCGCAGCCCTCTTTTTTATTGTTAATATTAATTATAGATTTATTTATATACATCTCTTTAATAATGATACTTTTGGAACAGTATTTATACATAAAATAATCCAGCCATAACAGCTCAAACTAAATAATTATAATATAACAACAAACTGTCCCCACCCGCCGCCAGGCCTTACTCAAGAGCCTGGCACCCCCCCAGAGCTATGGCCAACTCAATGCTAGTTTACAAGTCCAGATTAAATAAATCTAGTGCAACGTCAGATAAGTAAACGTCATCAGAACGGTAAAATCCAGAGAAGCCCACCCTCGAGATCAACATGTCGGAATGACTGACCATTAACTGAGGGCATAAACAGCCCTATTTACCCTCTTTCTAAGTTTCTCTAAAAATAGAAGTTCAGGAGACAGTAACCATGCTAACCTAGGAATAACTTCCAAGTAATGAGTACCATATTCGGAAGAACTAAATGTAATTGAAATAAATCGATTTTCATCTGACTGTGTAAATCTAAAGTTTTAAAATGACATTGGTAAAGTCATTACCCCCAAAGTGAAAAATAATAACATCAGGAGTGGGCCATGAAGAATATAACCTATTTTGGGCAGGTCGCAAGTCAAACCGTGACATTCCGTGCCTGCCGTACCAACAAACAAAATACGTATCACACTGAAACCCCAAATTATCATCATAAGAACGAACAGAAGCACAATGTTTTGCCCAAAATAAATAAGAATGTCCAAGTATCCAGATAGTATACCTTTTTGTACCTGTAATTCCGAAAGAACAAAGATTAGGTCTAATATAAGTCTTAAAACAATTAGACTTCCAACCACCCAGACCCTTTATTGCAGGGGCAGACAAACCAAGCCTAGATGCTTCGGTAGCTTCTCCAATTCTGAATGAATGCGTTGTAATATGCAAGTGGCCAAGCTGTAATTTGACCAAACGTTTCTTCAGAACTTGTCAATGTACTCACCAAGGCCGAGATGCTGAGAGCGGCTCCCCTTGCAGCTGAGCGCACTTTACCCCTGGAAGTGGTACAGAGGCTACAGTTCACAGAGAGGCACGGGTCACCAGCAGGTAGGTGGGACTTGAGTGAAGATCTCCCGTAGAGCTGGTATACCATGCAGGGGGTTGAATTGGCACCAAACTGGAGTAAGAAGCCTGACCGGGGCTCTAACCCAACAGATCCAGAAGTAGAGATTGGGTATGAGTCTTTGGAGAAGGCCAGGGGTCAAATACAGGAAGTTCAGCAGAAGCAAGTCCTTAATACAAGTCGTGGTAATACACAGGAAGCATGTGTAGTAGAGAAGTACTGGAGAAGATCAGAGCGGGCCAGGGTCAATCCGGGTCACAACAGATAAACACAGGATAGCAGAACTTGAGACAAGAACACAGGAAGCTGAGAGACAAACAAGCAATTAGACAAGGGACTGGGCAGTCTTTTATAGGCCAGCAAGGGGGTTTCACGTTATGCGCGCTTCAATGCGCATGCATGTGCACATGCATGTGCCGTCCTGCTGTATAGCGCACCCGCATGCGCCGAAGCGCCATTCTACCATCGGCACTGCCAGAAGTGCCCATACTGGCAAGTCTGGCTTCTGCCATTTCTCTGTCAGTGCCCCCCCAAGGGGCAGCCTCCAGATGCCCAAATTAGTACACCTGGGTATCTTTTGTGGAAGGCCTGTACCAGACGTGGGGAGTGTACATTATTTGAAGGTTCCCAAGAGTTATCTTCTGGGGGGGTATCCCTTCCACTCGTTTTTGCCTTCAATTTTAACTGGAGGAGGTGGTAATTCTTCTCTTCCCGAAAAAAGGGCAGGGACCACTGGTTTCAACAATGATGCATGGAAAACAGAATGTACTTTGTAGGAGCTAGATAGAGCTAATTCAAAAGCCAGGGGATTCACCACTCTCTTTACATTGAAGTGGCCTATGAATTTTGGGCCCAATTTATGTGACGGACATGGTAGTTTAAGATTAAGATTAAAGATTAGAAAATGACAAATCACCTATCAATTAGACACGTGCATGACAAAAAAATGTGTTTTGTTTTGATTCGTTATTCTAATTATTTTGTTTAGTTAAATGCGTTTGATTTGTTCAATTAGTTTTCGGAAATTCGTAATCTGAAATTTAAAATTTTCTTCAAATTTACATATTTTTTTTGTTTTGAAAAGATCACATCAATATATTTTTGAATCGGTCGAAATGAAAATGTTATATTGTTTTTGATTCAAATGCAGCAAAGTGAACAAACAAAAGAAAAATCTTCATCAAATGATTACAATGACTCTTTAAATTACCTTTGGCTTAACAAAAACAGCATTATTTCGAAAAAGTACTCTAATAACACACACATCTTTGATTTCAGCAATATGTGTAGTGAGAATTCGGCAGGAATTGAATGTAAAATTTGATTCGAATTTCAGTCCGAATTTCCGAAATGCATTCGGATGTTATTCGGAGCATTTGGTAAAATTTGTTTATATTGTAATTTGGGTATTCGGATATATCCGAATCTTTGAATAACAAAAATTTTAACCCGTAACGAAACAAACCGCACATGTCTTATCAATTGGTAGTAAGTTTCTAAATGTAGATAACTAAGCATTTACTGCTCAGTGGTAGTGTACTGTGCTTAAACATAAAAGACACACAAATAGTTCTTCATTTAACATATTTATTATTGAACTCTGCATTTATGATTCTCCTTTCGTCAAAATAACATTAACAGATACACATTTTTTTTTTAAGAAAAGGATACATTCATGGCTCTTACACATATCCAGAACTATAGCAAATAAAACCCTTTATTTTAATCCCATATAACTTCTTCCACAAGGACCACAACTAAGGAGTCCTCCTAAGCCACATATTTTTTTAAGTGCAGATTCATAAATGCACATTTTTGCAGGTGTTAAAACAGCTTAAAAGAGAAGTATGGGGTTTAATTTCTTTGTAGAATCATAGGGTCCTCTGCTGCATCTGTCCCCTGCTGGCTCTAACTAGGGATGGGCCCGGTGCTCGATTCGAACCCACGTTCGAATCGAGCACCGGGCGTTCGCTCGCTCGGCGAGCCCAGAACTATTTGGGCCGTTTGCATCACATTCGTGTGATGCGAGCGGCCCCGCAATGCATTGCGGCCGGCGCAGTGCATTGCTGGTTGATGATTGGCCAAGCATGCACTGTGACCCCGCATGCTTGGCCAATCACAGCGCCGGAAACTAGGAGAGCAATAATTGGCTACAGGCAGGACGCCTGTAGCCAATTAAAGCTCAGGGGCTTTAGTACACGCCCCACCATTTAAAAGGCCGCCACGCCGTCGGCCCCGGTCACATGTGTTCCGGCTTTAGGAGAGAGCAGTCTGCTGATTCTGTCTTTGCTTGATTGCTATTTCTTTGCTAAACCATTGCTACCTGAGTCATTCATCATTAGTGATCGTTCATTGCTGCTGATTGCACAGTTAGTGTGTTATTAGCTGCTGCTGGGGATTAGTCTGGTGCGTGCGTACTGTTAGTACAGTATTGCAGTAGCACCAACCGCAGTGCTGTTAGCACAGCATTGCACCCCAACTTCTGTTCCAACCTTCTGTCCCATCCATATACTACCTATAGTGTCTTGGTGTCAGCAGCACCCATAGGACTTCTAGCGTGTTAGTGGCAGCACACAGAGCTCCTATATTTTCTTCTCAGCAGCACCCATAGGACTTCTAGTGTGTTAGTGGCAGCACACAGAGCTCCTATATTTTCTTCTCAGCAGCACACATATACTACCTATTGTGTCAGCAGCACCCATAGGACTTCTAGTGTATTAGTGCTAGCACACAGAGCTCCTATATTTTCTTCTCAGCAGCACACATATACTACCTATTGTGTCAGCAGCACCCATAGGACTTCTAGTGTGTTAGTGGCAGCACACAGAGCTCCTATATTTTCTTCTCAGCAGCACACATATACTACCTATTGTGTCAGCAGCACCCATAGGACTTCTAGTGTGTTAGTGGCAGCACACAGAGCTCCTATATTTTCTTGACAGCAGCACACATATTTTACCTATTGTGTCAGCAGCACCCATAGGACTTCTAGTGTGTTAGTGGCAGCACACAGAGCTCCTATATTTTCTTGACAGCAGCACACATATTTTACCTATTGTGTCAGCAGCACCCATCGGACTTCTAGTGTGTTAGTGGCAGCACACAGAGCTCCTATATTTTCTTCTCAGCAGCACACATATACTACCTATTGTGTCAGCAGCACCCATAGGACTTCTAGTGTGTTAGTGGCAGCACACAGAGCTCCTATATTTTCTTCTCAGCAGCACACATATACTACCTATTGTGTCAGCAGCACCCATAGGACTTCTAGTGTGTTAGTGGCAGCACACAGAGCTCCTATATTTTCTTCTCAGCAGCACACATATACTACCTATTGTGTCAGCAGCACCCATAGGACTTCTAGTGTGTTAGTGGCAGCACACAGAGCTCCTATATTTTCTTCTCAGCAGCACACATATACTACATATTGTGTCAGCAGCACCCATAGGACTTCTAGTGTGTTAGTGGCAGCACACAGAGCTCCTATATTTTCTTGACAGCAGCACACATATAGTACCTATAGTGTCTTTGTGTCAGCAGCACCCATAGGACTTATAGTGTGTTTGTGGCAGCACACATAGCTCCTATATTTTCTTGTCAGCAGCACACATAGTACCTATAGTGTGTTAGTGTCAGCACCCATAGGACCTACAGTGTGTTGTGAGCACACATAGGAGCTCTATTTTTTATACTATATACACTACCGACTACAATGGCTGGAAGACCGCCAAGGAGAGGCAGACCGTGCCGAGGCAAGAACACAGGGCAGGCAGGCTCTGTTTCTAGAGACAACAGTGCTGTCCATGGACGTGGTCGTGCATCGTCATCAGCACGTGGCCATGGGACACGCTTGTCTTTGTTTTCGGCAGGTGGACATGTGGAGCCGCATCATGCCGAAGGCATGGTAGAATGGATAACCAAGCCCTCCTCATCCTCTCTCACCCAGGCTGAGGGTACTGGCAGAGCAGCTGCCAACGCGTACTCAATGGCATCATCAGCCACCCCTTCCCTAGACCCACCATATCCTCCTGAGGAGTCCCCCGAACTGTTTGAGCACAGTGTTGGGTACATGCTCCAGGAGGATGCCCAACGATTCGAAGGCTCGGATGATGATACCCAGCTTGAGGAAGGCAGTAGTGTGCGCGCAGAGAGAGGGGATGCTGAAGGACAGCAATCTGGCCGTACAGTTCCACCAGCTGCAGCTTACTGCCAGGTTTGCTCTAGTGGTGAAGAGGGAGGGGATGATGAGGTCACTGACTCCACGTGGGTGCCTGAAGGGAGAGAGGAGGAGGAGGAGGAGGAGGAGGAGAAGGAGGAGGAGGAGGATGCGGCGTCACATGTCCAACGAGGCAGGATGCCCCCTGGAGGCCAGCTAGAGGCCAGCACAGCAACTGTATCACACTGCAGAGCTCCGCCTGTGCAGGGCGCTGCCTCTGCACGTTATCACAAAAGTTCTTTGGTGTGGGCCTTTTTTGAGACGAGTGCATCAGATCGCACCACTGCTATTTGCAATATTTGTCTCAAGCGTATCTCGCGTGGCCAAAACATCAGCCGCTTGGGCACCACAAGCATGAGCAGACATATGTCGACCTGCCATGCAGCTCGTTGGCAAGCACACATAAAAGACCCACACCAAAGAACAAAGCGGACCTCTCCTTGCTCCTCATCAGCTGGGATCTCCATCCCCAATATATCTTCAGTCCTCTCTGAAAGCTGCTCTGAGAGGACTGAAGGTGTAGAATTAGGTGTGTCACAACCAAGTACTTGCAGTACACCGACGTCCGATTGTAGCAGGCAAATTTCCCTGCCCCAGCTGCTGGACCGTCGAAAGAAGTATACTCCCAGCCATCCACATGCCCAGCGGTTGAATGCTAGCTTGGCTAAATTGCTAGCACTGCAACTGCTGCCTTTTCAGTTGGTAGACTCGGCCCCCTTCCGTGAGTTTGTTCAATGTGCGGTTCCTCAGTGGCAGGTTCCCAAACGCCACTTTTTCTCACGGAAGGCGATTCTGTCTCTCTACCGGCATGTGGAAGGCAATGTCCATGCCACGCTGGACAGGGCGGTCAGCGGTAAGGTGCATATTACCTCTGACTCATGGTCCAGCAGGCATGGACAGGGACGTTATCTTTCCCATTGGGTCACTCTATTGGCAGCTGGGAGGGATGCAGGACAAGGTGCAGTAGTGTTGGAGGTTGTTCCGCCACCACGCCTCCAAAATGCTACTACTGGTTGTGACACACCTCTCTCCTCCACCCCCTCCTCTTCTTCTTCCTCCAGTGCTCTGTCCTCGGAACCAGCGGTGCTCCGTAGGCGTACAAGGGGCTACGCGAGTACGCAGGCAAAAAGATGCCATGCCGTGCTTGCGCTGGTGTGTTTGGGGGACAGGAGCCACACTGGGGCAGAGGTTCTGGCAGCTCTGCAGGGGCAGGCCGAGAGGTGGTTGACGCCACGCCAGCTTAAGCCAGGAATGGTCGTTTCTGACAATGGTACCAACCTCCTCTCCGCCCTGCGACAGGGGCAGCTCACCCATGTGCCCTGTATGGCTCACATCCTCAACCTGGTGGTGCAGCGGTTCTTGGGCAGGTACCCAGGCTTACAGGATGTCCTGAGGCAGACCAGGAAAGTCTGTGTGCATTTCCGCCGATCTTATAATGCCAGTGCTCGGCTGACTGAGCTGCAAAAGGAGCTGAACCTGCCCAAGAACTGCCTAATATGTGACATGCCCACCAGGTGGAACTCAACGTTGGCCATGCTGCAGCGACTGCACACGCAGCAGAGGGCCATCAATGAGTACCTTTGCGACTACGGCACCAGGACAGGGTCAGGGGAGCTTGGCTTTTTTTCCCCACGCCAGTGGAGCATGATCAGGGATGCATGCACTGTCCTCTCACCATTTGAGGAGGCCACGAGGATGGTGAGCAGTGACAGTGCATGCATCAGTGACACTGTACCTCTTGTCCACCTGTTGGAGCATACGCTGCGTGGAATAATGGACAGGGCACTTTAGGCAGAACAGAGGCAGGAAGAGGAGGACTTCCTTGCCTCTCAAGGCGCCCTTTATCCAGACAGTGTTCCTTCTGTCCCACCCATCACACAGGAAGAGGATGAGGAGGAGGAGGAGGAGGCGGAGGATTGTGTGAGCATGGAGGTGGAGCCTGGCACTCAGCATCAGCAGCAGCAGTCTTTTAGGGATGATGTACAGTCCCAACAAACCAGTGGACTTGTACGTGGCTGGGAGGAGGTGGCTGGCGATCATGTCATCCTCAGTGACCCAGAAGACTCCTGACCGAATGCCTCAGCTAACCTACGTAGCATGGCCTCCCTGATCCTGCAAAGCCTGCAGAAGGATCCTCGTGTTCTTCGGATCAAGGAGAGGGACCATTACTGGCTGGCCACTCTCCTTGATCCACGGTACAAGGGTAAGGTTGCGGACCTTATCTTGCCGTCGCAGAGGGAGCAGAGGATGAGACATCTCAGGGAGGCCTTGCAGAAAGGTCTGTGCAACGCGTTCCCAGAAACTGGGAGGTTACAAACTCCTGGTCCTGGACGACGAGTTGCTGAGGCTTCGGTCAGTAGCAGAAGGAGCGGTGGGGAAGGTGGACGTCTGACCGATGCGTTCAGACAATTTTTTAGTCCGCAGCCCCAAGGTATGATCGGTTCCAGCAACCATCGCCAGCGTCTGATATACATGGTGCAGGAATACCTAGGTGCAAGGTCAGACTTGGACACCTTTCCCACCGAAAATCCTCTGGCTTACTGGGTCCTGAGGATGGATCACTGGCCAGAGCTTGCACAGTATGCAATTGAGCTACTGGCCTGTCCTGCATCCAGCGTTCTTTCCGAACGCACATTCAGTGCTGCTGGAGGATTTGTCACCGATCATAGGGTGCGCCTGTCCACCGACTCGGTTGATCGACTGACCTTCATAAAAATGAATCAGTATTGGATCACCAACAGCTACCAGGCACCTGAAGCGGATATAACTGAATAATTTATAATGTCACATCCCTTCAAGACTGCCTATGCTGATGCTGAGTGACTGTCCTGTTATGTTCACTGACTATCCTCTTCCTCCTCCTCAATGATCCATGCCACCACACCAGTGCCTAAGGCACAATTTTTCAGCCCCTGTATAACAGGGGCGTGTACTTACAATTTTTTTAAAAAATGCTTTGCAACATGTGTGACTGCTGTGCTCCAAGTACAGTATCTGTGAGGGGTTGCAGTGTTGTGGCACAGCACCAGTGCCTAAGGCACAATTTTTAAGCCCCTGCTGGGGCGTGTAATTACAATTTTTAGGCAATGCTTTGCAACAGGTCTCATTGCTGTGCTAAGAGTACAGTGTCTGTGAGGGGTTGCAGTGTTGTGGCACCAGCACCATTGCCTAAGGCACAATTTTTCAGCCCCTGTATAACTGGGGCGTGTACTTACAATTTAAAAAAAAAATGCTTCGCAACAGGTGTGACTGCTGTGCTCCAAGTACAGTATCTGTGAGGGGTTGCAGTGTTGTGGCACCAGCACCAGTGCCTAAGGCACAATTTTTCAGCCCCTGTTGGGGCGTGTAATTACAATTTTTAGGCAATGCTTTGCAACAGGTCTCATTGCTGTGCTAAGAGTACAGTATCTGTGAGGGGTTGCAGTGTTGTGGCACCAGCACCAATGCCTAAGGCACAATTTTTCAGCCCCTGTTTAACAATGCAATTACAAATCTTGATCTAATAACTCACAGCAGGGCCCATTCCTGCACCCACCAAGAGTAACTGTGAGGGCTTACAGTCTTGTGGCAACACCGTCCACCACCACCACCACCACCACCAAAGGCCCAATTTTTCTGCCCGGTTCAACAGGTGCATGCAAGTACAAATCTTGATCTATTAACTCACAGCAGGGCCCATTCCTGTGCCCACCAAGAGTAACTGTGAGGGCTTACAGTCTTGTGGCTACACCAACATCTAATAGGGCAAATTTCTGCAGAGTATATACGGCAGGCCCCTACTTTCAAACATCCAACTTACAAACGACTCCTACTTGCAAACGGAAAGAGAAAACAGGAAGTGAGAGGAAATCTACCCCTAGGAAGGGAAATTCTATCCTGTTAGATTTAATTTGGGAAAAAGGTATCTCCTCTCTACTGATGCTTTATTACCAATCCATGTTTCAATTCAAACCCCACTTTTCCAAAAACATTTGTCATTGGGACGGAAAGTGAGGTGAAATGTTCTGAACAGATGTGCAAAGACAGCAAATGTTACAGGGGTGATAACCCCTCCCTATGTTCTCCAAAAAGCTTAAAAATAGATTTTTTTGGGATGGAGCTACACTTCATAATGTACCTGTTCAAATTCTACTTAAGAACAAACCTACAGTCCGTGTCTTGTTTTCACCACCTATATACTGCTGTTCAGAGTATATAGGGTTGTAGGTATAGGGTTTTATTTTGGGTGCGGGGTCCCCCTTAATATCCATACAAGACCCAAAGGGGCTGGGGTGGGTGGGGGGGGGGTGATGGGGTAGCCATGCCATTTTTCTCAAGGATTTTCAGCCATATGGCGGCCAGGACAAGACATGACATTAAAGCCGCAAGTGGTTTTAAATGGCTTCTTTTTTTCCTTTACAAATGTCATTTTGTGCAGGGACAGTTCTAAACACGGGAAACACATGCCACTTCACAGGCATACTTTAGACACCCCCCAGGTACCATATTTAAAGGAAAATGTCACTTTTTTTTTTTTCACTTTATGCATCATTATGCATCATAAAAAAAAACGTTTGTTTTTAAAAGTTCTTTTTGCATTGATATATGTCCCCTGGGGCAGGACCCGGGTCCCCAAACCTGTTCTATGACATTAACATGCATATTGGCCGTTGTAATTAGCAATTTTGATTTTGAACGTTCGCATCCATTATAATGAATAGGGTTCGAAAATTTGCGTGAACTTTCGGTCCGTTCGAAGGTTCTGGTGCGAACACCCGGGGGTGTTCGGCTCATCCCTAGCTCTAACACTAAGAACACTTATGCCCGTACACACGGTCGGATATTCCGATGGAAAAAGTCAGATCGGATTATGTTGTCCGATTATGTTGTCGGGAAAAAACGTTTGTGTGTGGGCTCTAGCGGGCTTCAGTAGGATCTCAAATTTTCCGACAACAAAATCCGATCAGACTTTTTCCGATCATGTGTAGGAAATTCCGACGGACAAAGTGCCACGCATGCTCAGATAAAATTACGAGGCCAAAGCTATTGGCTACTAGCCTCTACGTAGTTCTATAGTACGCAACGAACGTCACCACGTTCGGAACGATCAGATTTTCCGTCAACTTTTTCCAACACCAGTTTCGGACAAAATCCGTCTGAAAAAATCGGATGGATTTTGTGGTCATGTGTGCGGGGGCTAAGAGCTCCATGAGCAGAGAGCTGGTTACTGTCAGTCAGCAGCTCTTTGGTTTGCCCCCCTGCTCACTGGAGCACTGGGCTGTGGTGGGACCAGCTGCCTCAGGCTCTTAGCAACTCACTGAGAGGCTGAGCCAGGTGCCGGTCCAGGCATGTGGGTGGACCCCGACTTCAACGGCTCCTTGTCTTCAGCCTGCTGTCTGGTGAAAACGGGTCACAGGAGTGCAGAACGAACTGCACTCTTGTGATCCACAGGAGAAGTACAGCCAAACAAGATTTGGCTGTACTTCTCCTTTATTATGATATCATATGACTATTTACCGCTTTATCCATTTATGATACGTAACTTACCTGGCATTAATTGTCTATTAAACAATATTAAAATACCAAACTATTAGGCAGATGCACTTGATACATTTAAATAGCCAGCTAACAATGTCTCTGCAACATTCTGTTAAAAACAGGGGTTAGTTTGCACACATTTGCAAATACATGCGTATGCTGCAGAGTCACTTCACAGCACCCCAGTATATCTGCACTCCTAACTCTATTCAGTTTGTTTTAGGCTGGTTGGCA
Organism: Lithobates sylvaticus; assembly: GCA_028564925.1. Classification (NCBI taxonomy): domain Eukaryota; kingdom Metazoa; phylum Chordata; class Amphibia; order Anura; family Ranidae; genus Lithobates; species Lithobates sylvaticus. The sequence continues at coordinate 36,964,738 of CM053033.1, read as the reverse complement.
AGTTGAGCTGGGAATTTTCTTTGGTTTTGTTTGACATACGTCGACCTTCCATGTTCTTTTTGCTGCAAAGGCCAATTATTGATGGGGCATTGGTCATTTGTTTGGAATAGTGGTGAGGGGATGCACTGTACACCTTTGCTGCCATTGTTCTATATGCTGGATACCCATTACACCTCTGTGCCTTTAAAGAGGGGTGGGATCCCCTCAGGCTCACCTGCCCTCTTTCTATCCTTTATATTGCAAGTGCTTCCATTTTGGAAGCTCTCAAATAGCGTTAGAACTGCAGATACAGTGGGGTGCCGTCCGCAGCATCCTTAACAGCCGATGAGTAATCCGCTGTCATTGGGCTTCCCTGCTGACAGCTGAATGAAAAAACGAATTTACAAAAAAATAAAAATAAATATGTAAATAAACAGTCCCCCCACAATGAACCCCAGACCCTTATCTGAGCATGAAGCCTGGCAGGTCAGGAAACAGGGGTGGGGGGACGAGTGAGCCCCCCCCCCCCAAAGCATACCAGGCCACATGCCCTCCACATGGGGGGAGTGCTTTGAGCAGGAGGGCTCTGCCACACTGGGCATTAGAAGCCCTGTGAATTGAAAGCCCCGATTGGCTGAAGCAATGAAGGATTTGCCCAATCAAAGCACACAACACTGTCAAAGCCACGATTGCAGAAATTAATGATGACTGTGCCCAATCATGGCTCATTGCTCATAGACCCAACCTCCACTATAAAATATTTCTTCCCAGAGCAGCCATTCGCAGTGTGATATTGGAGAGGAGATAGATAGAACAGGTCTATGTTCATTGCTACTAGCGAGTTAATGTGCTATAGTGTGCTATTGTGATTCAATTGTGAGTGTAGAGTGTAAGTGTAGTGTGAATATAGTGATAGTGCAGCGTGAGTGTAGTGCAAACATTCATTTTTTTTTTTTTTTTTTCAATGAAATTTTATTAAAGTTTTGCAAGTATACAACAAAAGAAAACAAGCAACCCGTACAGATCCGGGTGATGATAACATCAGAGTTGAAATATCACCATTATACAAAACAGAGTATAAACTTAGCAGGTATATATGATGCACATGCGTGCTCGACAAGTAAAACAACAAGGGACATAGGTTATATAAGATTCTGTGTAGGTCACTATAAAGGTGATCTTTTAGTATGGAGCATAGATAGGAAGGTGGTAAGCGAGTCCAACAGGGTTTATGGGGGGGGGGTATGGCGGTCATAACTGTAGAGTAGTGTATTACATTACTGCCCCACTTACTTCACAAGGGGACAAGTTGTGAGTGATGGGAAGAACGTGGGCACCGTTTTCAGGTCTTAAGGAGGTGGTTAGTAGTTAACAGGTCATGAGAACACCTTCAAGAGAGACCTAGAACAAAAATCAGAGTAGGGTATTACATAGGTCGTGTTGGTTAATTATAGTGTTCACTAAAGAGAGGTAATCCGTGTAGTACGGACAGGAGCCCCGAATAGAGTCTCGAGGAGGAATGCTGCCATTGATAGTGCTTCCGTAGTGATCTATAACAAGTCTGTGTTGGAAAGTGGTAGTAATGTGTGATATGTAGGAGCGCAACAATCATGTAACTGGGAGTCTTTGCAATTGGGGGGTGGCAATGGGTGTGAGATATTGTATCAGTACGTTGCTTCGGATTTCACCTATCCCCACACACCCCTAAGGGGAACTAACTGTGTGAGGGGGAAGGTTACTCCGAGGAAGATAAGAGTCGGGAGGAAGCAACGTAACAATGTACGAGTAAGGAACCCAATGCAGTAAGAGGATTCTGCGTGTGTCACCACCGGGGATGCAAAGAAGGGGCCGGAGATGTAGGTGAATCAATATAGGTGGAATGTAGCTTAGATGGATCTTCAAGGGGCCTAAGGAAGTAGAAGTGAAGTTTGAGAACAATCCGTGGCGTAGGGGTTAGGTAAAGGAGAACGGGGTGGTCAGTGAGGGATATATGTACTGTGGGGTTCAGGGAAGTGGGGATGTATTAAGGGTTTGGTTGGGGGGAGAGGTTTGTTCCCTGAAGTGTGTCCAGCATGCCCACGTAGTCCCATAGTTATTCGGTGTATCAGTGGCTTGGTGTATAAGGCTTTCCATTTCAGATATTTTGTCAGTGCGTTGTATCCATTCCGTTATCGTGGGGATTGTTGTAGATCTCCAGTGTACTGGGATACATTGGGTTGCTGCGTTAATGAGGTGAATCATCAGTGATTTATTGTACACCCTTTGGGGGATGGAGGTGTGGTGCAGGAGAAATTGAGCTGGGGTGAAGTCGGGGGTATAAGTGGTGATCTGGGAGATTCGACGATGAATTTCCGTCCAGTAGGCCTGTAGGCATGGGCACTCCCACCAGATGTGTAATAGAGTTCCAGGGGCTGAGTTGCATCTCCAGCACATCGGAGAGACATTAGGTTGAAATTTGTTTAGAGTAATTGGAATTTTGTACCATTTAGAGAAAAGTTTGTATCTATTCTCTTGGGAGGAGACGTTTATGGAGCCCTTGTGTATGTGATGAAAAATGCGGTCCCAATCTTCAGGAGACAGGTCAATTTCTAGTTGGGATTCCCACCATCCAGTCAATTTGTCAATCTCTCTGGGGTGTGTTGAGAACAACATGGTATAAGTAGCGGAGATAATGTGTCTTTGGGGGTCAGAGCTCAGGCACAGAGTCTCAAAAGGTGCGTATTGTCTATACCAATGTGGGTTTTGAGTCGACGAATAGAAAAAGTGTCGGAGTTGCAGAAACTTGAAGAATGGGAAGTGATAGTCCGGGAAAGAAGAGGGTATCGTGGGGAAAGGTAAAAGATTTCCATTGTGAAAGAAGTCGCGGGCTCGAGGGGGATTGTCGGGAGCAGTTGGTAGAGGTGTTTTCAGGGCCAGGCCCGGTGGGAAGTCAGGGTTGTCCGTTAGAGGAGTCATGGGGCCGTATGTCGGATCAAGTCTCATGTGAGTGCACGCTGTGTGGAAGGAAAGCAAAGTTGCGTTGATCAATGGATGGGAGGAGAGAGGTTTGGGGTTTTGTGATCGAGGGATCCATGGCAAGTGAGCCAGCGGGACTGGGGAGAAAGTCTGTTCTAAGTGTATCCAATCCTTATGTGGTTTATGGACATGCCAGTCCACCACTCTAGAAAGGTGGCATGCCAGATGGTATTTACGAATGTCTGGGAGACTAAGGCCACCTAGGAGTTTGGGAAGAGTTAAGCGGGCCCAGCTAATCCTCGGGGGTTGGGCTTTCCATATGAAGGTTCTACACATGTGTTGGTATGTTGAGAAGAAGGATTGGGGTAAGATAATTGGAACAGCTTGTAGTAGGTATAAGATCCTAGGGAGGATATTCATCTTCAGGATCGCTATTCTTCCAAACCATGAAAAAGACCCTGCATGCCATTTGTGTAGGTCTCCCTGAATGATCTGAAGTGCATTCAGGAAGTTCAGAGTATACAGTTCTGATAGTTTAGTAGGAAGTTTAATCCCGAGATATGAAATGGCCTGGGGGGCCCAGCTGAAGGGGAAATTGAGCTTGCATTGAGAGACCAGAGAGGTCGGAAGGGACACGTTCAGTGCTTGAGATTTGGAAAAGTTTATTTGTAGGTTGGAGAGGGTTTTAAAGGTGGAAAAGTCTTTGAGTAAGTTGGGGATTGTGGTAATTGGGTCGGATAGGAAGAGTAGGATGTCGTCAGCGTAAGCGGCAACCTTGTATGTATTGTGTTTAATGGTCAGCCCTTTTATATCTGGGTTCTCTCTGAGCCTCCGTATAAAAGGTTCCATAGTGAGCAGGAAAATGATCGGGGACAAGGGACACCCTTGACGGGTTCCGTTGGAAATGGAGAAGGCGTTCGACAGGCGGCCGTTGATCCTAAGTTTAGCTGAGGGTGAGGAATATAGAAGCATGATCATTCGGACAAAGAGTTGGGGTAAGCCTATTGCATGTAGCACTGCTTCCATGTAGTCCCAGGCCACTCTGTCGAACGCCTTCTCCGCGTCCAGAGACAAAAAGAAACCAGGAGTTGAAGTGGAGGTAAGCCAGTGGTGGACGTTGATCGCCTTAATGGTATTGTCCCTGGCCTCTCTACCAGGGACAAAACCAACCTGGTCTAGGCCAATCAGGTTCGGGAGGAGGGGTAATATACGGTTAGCTAACACCTTGGCATATAGTTTTAGATCGACGTTGAGTAAGGAGATAGGGCGGTAGTTGGTGACTAACAGAGGATCTTTATCTGGCTTTGGGATGAGTGTGATATGAGCTTCCAAGGTGTCTCTAACAGCTACATCAGTTGGGGAGAAGTTGTTAAAGGCTACGACTAGGCGGGGTAGTAGAATGTCAGGGAAGGACTTGTAATAGCTTGCTGTTAGACCATCGGGGCCGGGGCTTTTCCCTGGTTTCAATTGTTTCAGAGCTTGAGTGACCTCCTGTAGTGTAAGAGGGGAGTTTAGGTTGGAGGCATCTGTGTCAGCAATCGGAGTCGGGGAATATTGGTGTAGAAATTCTCGGATGGCAGTTTCACGATCAGGGTGTTGGGGGTTCTGAGGGTGGGCAGGGAGATTATATAGTTGTGAGAAATAGGTCACAAAATGATCAGCTATGTCTTCCGTTTTAAAGAGGGGATCGCCTGTTGAGTTTCTGATTGCATGTATTGAGTGAGAAGCTTTTTTGGACTGGAGGGCTTTGGCTAATAATTTACTAGATTTATTACTAAATTGGTAGAACATTTTTTTGGAGATGGCATAATTGCGTCGCAATCTAAGGTGGAGTTCTTCAAGGAGTTCCTCTCTGGCTAGTGATAGTTCTGCCAAGACCTCTGCAGCAAGGGATGCTTTGTGCTTCCGTTCCAGGTCGCTTATTCTTTTAGTAAGGAGTTTGATGCGTGCTTTCCTAATTTTGTTACGGGTTGCTGCCAGGGAGATGAGTGTTCCTCTAATCACACATTTGTGGGCTGCCCACACTGACATGGGAGAGGAATTATCGGGGGAGTTCTCTTCAAAGTATTGCGATAGGCGTTTGGAGATGGTTTGGATGTTTGCCTGGTCTGTGAGAAGGGAGTTGTCCAAACGCCAAATGGGCGATCTGTTCGCCGAGGCGGGGAGGGACAAGGACATGAAAATTGGGCTATGGTCTGACAGGAACATCGGGTCAATAGAGGTGTTGGACACAAGAGATAGATCATTTTGGGTAATAAACAGGTAGTCGAATCTGGAGTATCGGTTGTGGGGAGGGGAGAAGAAGGTGAAGTCTTTGTCAGAAGGATGTAGGGTACGCCAGGAGTCATGTAGTAGTAGGTCATGGAACTGTAATTTGATTGCTCGTAGGGCTCTATAGGTCATTGTGGAGTGACCGTTGGATGTGTCTAGAATGGGGTTAAGTGCCACGTTAAAATCACCTCCAACAATGAGGGTACCTGACTGGAAAGCGGTAAGCTGATGTAATGCGGTGCGAAAAAACGTGACTTGGTGGGTGTTGGGAGCATATAGGTTGGCGAAGGTGACTAACCTGTTCTGGAGTGTCCCTTTCAGAAAGAGGAACCTGCCATTAATGTCTTTTTGAAAATCTGTGACTTGGAAAGGGCAGAGACGGGAAATAAGAATAGTCACCCCTTTGGATTTAGCTTCCTGGTTGGGAGCGTGGTAAACTGTGGGGAAGTGCTTGTTGTGGAGCGTAGGGACAGTATCAGCTCTGAAGTGTGTTTCTTGGATTAGAGCAATGTGCGTTTTTGATTTCTGCAAGTAAGCAAGTAGGAGTGAACGTTTTTCTGGTGTATTGAGGCCACGTGCATTTATAGAGCATATCTTGATATGGAGGGGAGAAACGTTCTCGCCATGTGTGGTGTTTATGGAAGGCATGTCGATAGATATGAAGGGTTAGGCGATTATGCGTGTGGGGAGTAGTCCGGAGGGCTAGAGTTCGGTTGAATATTGCAAGCGGGTCTGGGGTAGGTGTGGTTGAGACCACTTAAAAACCGAAGAGGCAGGAGGGAATAATCCCTGACTGACTCAAGTCAGAAATGTTGGTGTAAGTACAGAGCGGAGACAACGGTTCTCCTCACCACAGGGAGGAAAATCTTGTAACCGCTACTGTGTGGGGGTTGACTGCAGCTTGGAGAAGAAGGATAGATTAGACAAATAAATCAATGAAGTCCCGCCGGGACACGACTAGAGAGAAATACGGAAAGTAGGAGGTGTTATGTATAGTAGCTAGAGAGCTTGGAGTATGCTGTCTGAGGTGGGTGCTAGTGGGTACAGGATATCGCCGTAACCATAACGAGAGGTAAGGAAAAATAATTCCCTAATTGCACGAGGTGGTGTTGGTTGTCAAACCGAATTTCAGGGGAAGCAATGGTCAGCCGTGTAGGTGAGAAGCAGTAGGTGTACTATGAGTACCTAGTGGTGGTAAATTGACATAAATGTTGATGTTTGCCTATAACACAGAAACCTGAGAAGTGTTGATGAGGGAAAGGTATACCTTAAAACTCGCTCCTAAGGAGCCTCAACTATACAGTAATATCTCTAAGAACAAAAGGGTATGTTAGGGAAACAGAACAGAAACCATTTCAACTATACCATCAGTAGTCTATGTAAAGCGGAAGGAGCATTCGATGTAGGATGTCGGGGTGTTAGGCCGCGGATGTAGGATCCTGTAGTCGGTCGAGCCATCTGTCATATCCAGGTGAGGGATTGAGATTCTTGAAGAGATCACCAGCAGGACAGTCTGTAGGGGTGAAGGGTAAAGTCAGCTTAGAGATATAGTGTATGCTCACGTGCAGGATACGAAGCGGGGATTAGAGGTCCGGTGATAGGGTCTGTTACTGTTCTCTGAATGTTGTTGACAGACAGGTTGAAAACGGAGCATTAGGGAGTAGAGAGGATGCAGCAATGTAGCGTAGATCGTGCCGGTTGTCACATGTATCAGGGTAGTCGCCGGAAGAGGTCGTGTGTACTTCATCCGCGCGCTTTAGTGACGACCAACATGTGATTCTGGAGAGAGCGTAGTGCACCGTGGGTATTGTAGTCTGAGGCATAGGGAGGGTGACATAGGGGAGACCCCGTAGCATGGTGTCAAGTGGTGTTGACGGTCTGTTAAAGCAGGATCATAGCAATAGAGAAACGTTGGAGAGGCATCCTACCACTGTATCCGTGACCTGGCTATGCAGGGGTATAGGCCGCGTAGTAGGGGGGAATGTGAACGTAAAAAGCTGGTACGTGGGTACACGCTAAGTAAAGTTGAATGAAAATAACAAATAAAGTATTTAACAAAAACATAGCATCGGAGATCAGACATTCCGCTAGGTGATACTCAGGCCAGGATCCTGTAGCAAGGGCGCAGGGGGATGCGCAACATCGTGGAGGTTAACATACCATTAACGGAGTTAGGGTGGGTTGCGGCATGGTATAGGGGTCAAACCCGTTCAATTCAAGTTAGCCAGCTGCAGTTCGCGGGGTGAAATCAGGTGTCATGAAGAAAGCCGGTCCGGGAGGCTACCTTCAACGGCTCAGAGTGGTGGAACCAAGGAGTAAGGCAAAGACGCTCCTAGCGGTCTCTGCGGGATCTTCTGGAGGAGGGCGAGTATTGCGGGCTGCGGGGTTGTCGCGAGGTCCCGCGAGTTGTACGGTCGTCCGAGGTGTACGGAGATCTGTCCTGACGGGTGTCCAGGGTCTGCGCATCCATGGGTTCGATTTGAGCCGATTCCCTGTGTACCGCCGAACGGCGGAAATCGGAGAACCAGTCCGGCACAGCAACTAGCGGGATGTTTAAGGCATGACAGAAGCGGGGTAAGTCTTCCGGCACTTTCAGGAGTGCAGTGCGGCCTTGTGAGGAGGCCGCCAGACAGAAGGGGAACTTCCACTTGTATGTGATCCCATTGGCGCGCAGGGTGTCTAGCAAGGGTCGCAAGTTTCTACGATGTTGGAGAGTAATGCTGGAAAGGTCTTGGTATATTTGGACAGTAGACCCAGCAATTGTGATGTTTGGACGTCCTCTGGCTTGTCTCAGTATCTCTTCTTTAGTTTTAAAATCAGCGAGGCAGCAAATGATGTCCCGTGGGGGGTCAGTGTCCCTGCCCTTAGGGCGCAAAGCCCTGTGGATCCTTTCCATATTAATCAGGGTCTGAGGAGGCCGGGAAAGTAGGTCGTTGAAGAGACCGGTGATTGAGGGTAGTATTTGGTCCCCCTCAACGGCCTCTGGAAGACCTCTGACCCTCAGATTATGGCTTCTGCCCCTATTGTCGAGGTCTTCCAGATGTCGGGCCATGTCACGGAGTTGTAGGGTATGGGTGTCTACGTAGTGAATAGTTTTCTGAATTTGCGCGCTTTGGAATGTAATTTTATCTTCCACTGCTGCCACTCTGTCGTTAACCGCGCGAAGGTCCAGTCGCAATTCAGAAATGGCCGCCGAGAGAGTGCCCTTGATATCTTCGGCTATGGCCCTCAGATCATGTATACTGAGTTGGGGTTGGGAGTCCGGCGTGACACGGTCTAGGGACCCAGTCTCGGTTGAAGAGATCGGGGTAGCGTGTAGCGGAATGTCATTCAGGGCGGGAGACTGCTCCCGAGCGTCCCTGAGGTGAGCAGGCGCCATATTACCTCTGTTGCCCCGGAACATATCAGGTATGGTGCCGTTCAGGTTCCCCGAATTCCTCCGTGGGGAGCGCGAACGAGAGGTAGATGATGTCCTCGAGGCAGTCCCCATGTGTAGGTTAGGTATAATCGAGTTGAAACCTCCGGCAAATAGTTGTGTAGTCGTGAGATGGCGGGAGCTGAAGAGCTAAGCGTCCATCTTCTCGGCAAGCCAGGCCACGCCACAGCATGAAGAGGAGGTGGTGGACTGGCTTACTAAACCATCCTCATCCTCTATCACCCAAGCAGAGACTAGTGCACAGTCCACTGCAGCTGCCAGAGCGACTTATTCTGACTCCTTGACCACAGCTACTTCTGCCATAGCCCCAGCATCATGCATGGAGGAGTCAGCTGAGTTATTTGAACACAGCGTCAGCTACTTGCTCCTTGACGATGCACAGGCATTACTTGATTCTGATGCTGTATCCTGTGGTTGAGGAAGGTAGGAACATGAGCCTACAAAGAGAGAACACTGGTAAACAAATTGGCAGTCATGTTCAGCTAGCCTCAGCATATTGGCAAGTTGGCTCCAGTGATGATGAGGAAGGAGGGGATGATGATGACATCACTTGGGTGCTGGATAGAGCAGAGGAGGAAAGTGAGGGTGAGCCACAACCCCAACAAACTTTGCCTCACGCAGATCAAGCATGGAAAAAACACCAGCCATTTGGGTACCACATGCTTGACAAGGCATTTAACCTCCCACCACTGAGCCCATTGGCAAGAGCACATGAAAGCCACACAAAAGGGATGCAATTCTGGTCCTCAATTTTCAGGTCTACCTCTGCTATATCTCATGACCTCTCAGCAGCCTCCACTGACAGGGATGATGGTATAGGGAAGGGTGTCACAGGTCCTTGCAGCACGTCTTCCAGCAGCACAACACCAGCTGTAGACTATAGCAGGTAAATTCCTCTGCCTCAGCTGTTGCAACGAAAAAAAGTCACTACCACCCACATGCCCAGTATCTAAATTTAAGCTTGTTAAAGCTGCTGGCTTTACAACTCCTGCCTTTCCATCTGATGGATTTTGACCCTGTGATTTTGAAGAATGTGCTGTACCACAATGGCAAGTTCCCAGTCGCTATTTCTTTGCACGTAAGGCCAATCCAGCTCTGCACCAGCATTTGGAAGGCAATGTGGCATTGTTGGGCAAGGCAGTCAGCTGCAAGGTCCACATTACCACTGACACATGGTCCAGCAAGCATAATCAGGGATGCTATATTTCATTCACAGCACACTGGGTAACTCTGCTTGCAACTAGGAAGTATGCAGGACAGGGCTCAGGGCTGCAGCTTGTTTTGCCGCCACACCTTCATACAGCTGGTGGTGATGATGATGTGAGATTTGTCAGCTCCAATACCTCCTCCTCCTACTCCTCCTTCATGCCCTCCTCTGCTTAATTGTCCTATGAGCCACCAGTACCCCCTAAGCGTTCAAGGGGCCATTCAATGAGTCAGGCTAAAAAATGCTATGCAGGGGAAATGAGCCTCACCAGAGCAGAGATTCTTTCAGCTCTGCAGAGGAAGATGAGCCTCACCTGTAGCTATTTCAGGCAGCCATACATAGCCAGTGCTCGGTTGGTTGAAATTCCGAAGAAATTACACCTGCCTGTAAACCGCCTGACTTGTGACGTGCCTACCAGGTGGAACTCAACTTTGGCAATGCCGCACTGGCTGCACATGCAGCAGAGGACCGTCAATGAGTAACTGAGTATGGCACAATGACAGGCTCAGGCAGGCTTTTCCCCATGCCAATGGCTGCTGATAAAGGATGCATGCACTGTACTGTCACTATTTGAGGAGGCCACAAGGATAGTGAGCCACGACAATGCATTCATCAGGTACACAATCCCTGTTGTGTTCCTGCTGAAGCAGACTGTGCATGGCATTATGGACAGGGCACTCATGGCAGAGAAGTGGGAGGAAGAGGAGAACTTCCTTTCCCCTCAAGGCCTGCTTTATGCAGAGATCATTCTTGCCGAGAGGAGTGGTGTAGAAGGGGGCCTCAGTGATGCATTTCAGCCAAGGGCTGTCAGGTTTCACATCCCATTGGCAGCATCTGCATCATATAGTGGGAGATCTAGGGACAAAAACAGACATGGAGAGCTTTCCAGTTGACAATCCACTGGGTTACTGTGCCATGAGAATAGACCACTGGCCAGAACATGTACAGTATGCAAATGAGCTTCTGGGCTGCCCTGCATCCAATATGCTTTCAAAATGGGCATTCGGTGCTGCCAGAAGTTTTGTGACAAATAAAAATTGCCGACATCGGCATTAGGTGCATGATAGCTGCTGCTAATCCAGGACTGATTCATTTTGATAAATGTCAGCCGGTCCAGTCTGTGGACAGATGTGCTCTAAGTGTTTTCTGAATCTACCATCTCTGCAAGACTGTCTATGCTTCCTAGCTTTGTGGCTGTTGATTTTATCTGGAAGAATTTTTTTTGGTACAGGTTTCATGGGACAATAAAACCCAAGGACCAATTTTTCCACATCTGTTTGACGGGTGCATATAATTTCAACCTTTGACAGCAAGGCCAACTCTTGCTTTCATCAAGAGTACCTTTATAGGGTTATGGTTTGAAGGCACCACCAACACCTAAAGCTCAATTTTTCCGCCACTCTTTGATCGGGCATATCATTTCAATTTTTGACAGCAAGGTCAATTCTTGCTTTCATCGAGAGCACCTCTATAGGGTTACAATGTGAAGGGACCACCAACACTCAAAGCCCAATTTTCCCGCACTTGTTACTTCTATCAAAAGTCTGCCTAACAGACACCAGAATTTATCCCAAAAATAATCTTTAATCTTGTTCCAAGTGCACTAAATTGTGGCCTCATCATACAGACTGGCTCCCCAAACCATTGTTTCTAAAATAAAAAAGCGTGCAGGGAAAATGTAATATATTTGCCTTTATAAATGTAATTTTTACTGCAGCAGGTTCTATACAAGGTACAGATGTGCCACGTTACAGGTAGACTAATGGGACCCCCCAAGGCTCTATATTTAAAGTTATTTTTTATTTTTATTGTTTCACTTTGATCATCAGTAAATCACTGATCATTTAAAATTTATGTTTTTCAAAAACTTTTTTTTTTTATAGATACATGCCCCCCAGGGCAGTACCAGGAACCCCATTCCCTTTGCTAATTAACTTTGTTATTTAGCTCCGAACTTTCGCAATGTTCGAGAGTTCTGGCACAAACGGAACCAAGGGTGGTGTTTGGCCCACCTCTATTTGTAACATGCCACCTTACACATTTTTTCCAGATCTGGGACCTAGGCAGCCTCATGACTGGTATTTTAAGTAAGGGACTATTAGGCATATTTTTTTCCCCAGGGCCTTTCTCTTTGTGATCAAGTGTGTAGATGTACAGTAATACCACTGATTGACTACAAACATATTAAAATAGTACTTAAACACATCTTAAAAACGAATGAATAGAGTACAGAGTGGCAGAAGATGTGTGTGTCCAAGCTCCATAAATGTAAATCTGTTTGAATGCCAACTATTTTCATGTGTTTAAAGACAGGGGTGGATTATAAGGGTAGAAAGGAGGTCCAGGTACCCAGACCCCAGGGTGGCATGAATACTACTTCAATGCAGATTATTAAATGATCATACACAATAAATATGCACAGTTTCTGTGCCTATAACATTTTTTTAATATTATCTGTCACCATCATATAAATAGTTTGCAAAGAGTATACAACTGGATATGATCTAATTTAAAATTCACATAATGCTTTACAAATCCTGCAGAAATGCTTAATGCATTGGCTGTGTACACTGACCTTTATGCATGTTCTAATTAGACAGACAGGGGCACCATGATTTGAACACAACCTATGACCCAAAGTAAAGGGTAACATCAATGGTAACTAAGAAGCAACATTGGCTCCCAAGCTGAGTAGAGTCCACTGCACCATATTAACTAAAACAGGGTATTGACCTAAGTAGCTCCACTGGAAAACTAGAGAAATGGGTTTTGTTTTGTTAATATAACACCTAAGAAAGCTATTCTTTATGTTTTGCTTTAACTCAACTGCTACATTCAAAGAGTAACCTACAAGAGAAACCTTAACAGCTCAGGATCAAAATGCTTAATCCAATGCTTTTGTCAATAAACAATTTCACACAGTGAAAATTCAGCAATCCACAACAGAAGTTCATGCTGCTATGGTTAAGGTTCTTTGTTTGTAGCATATTAGCTGTCAGAATGAAGTGGTTCAAAGTATGCAAACAGCAGAAAGTTATTAGGTTCTGCAGAGTTAATCTTTGTCCTAATGGGCATCTATACAAAATATTACCTTATGCTGGTAGGGTTGCCTATAATGTTATGTTCACAAAGATGCTTTCTGAAAATGATAAAGTGTACGTAGACCTATTTGCACCAGTGAATAAATGCATTATAAAATGGTCCATATATAGCAACATTTGATCGATTGCAAATGCCTATTTTTTTCTCTTCTTTACTGAGACCATATGCTTACCCTGTTTCTCCACACTACACTGTCCAATGTGTGGGCAGAGTTAAGTGGCAGTATGTGATGCATCTTGCACCACATGTCATTTCAGTGTTTTCCTGTATATTACTAAGGTCTGAGCAGAGTCAATTGGTGCTCTTGTGGTCATTTGGTTGCATTAAAAAATGTTTTTTAAAATAAAGCATTAATTAAAAATGGTAAAATTAGCCCATGGAAACAATGCTTCATATGTAATTAACAACATTTCTTAAAACTTTTTACTCATCGTGTTCTCACTTTTTGTGGTGCAATCACACCCCGGAGCCTCCAGACCTGCAAATTCCCAAAAAAGATAGAAAAAAGGGATACCCCCAAAATAAATGGGACTTTAACGGCAACAAAGTAAAGATAAAATACAATGTAGTTTATTACAAAATTTATATACATAAATAACAATATTCAGACCAATAAAACATTGATGTTGATGGTAATGATTCCCATAGGTATCCAGACGGCCCGAAGCGTTTGGAGACAATTAGCGTCCCTTTATCAGGGAGGAATGTCAGGAAGGGATCACACTATACAATAAAATCAAATATGTTAACTAGTAACAATATACAACCTAATTCTTGATCAGTCATTTTCAACATGGGACATACAGCATAATAATTACATAAGCAAAGAGCATACCCAGAACGATCAACATCAAGATTCACTGCTGGTAAGTGGACAGTATTGATCAGATTTGACTAATCTGTCATATAATGTCCAACCTCTACAGTAGGAAGGTAAAGAAGGGAACTGGAATTCCTGCACTGATGGATAACCATTATGCAGGGTAGACCAGTGCTTTTTTTTACCATGTTGTAAACCTTAGTAGAATAAGGATAAAATTGTGAGATGAAAGGGAGACGTTGAGTGTTAATATGTGCAGATCTGTGACAGAATAAATCATCACATTCCTTTTTAATAATTTTATTAGGGTAACCTCATTGTTGTAATCTCTCTTCCATCTCATCCAATCTAACATCCAATAGATTTGGGTCACTCACAATCTCATATACACAAACCAATTGGCTGTGAGGAATGGATTTAAAGACACCAGATGGATGAAAACTTGAATAAAATAATAACTGTTAATAAAGCTAATAAAGGGTCTGGAGGATATTAGTTATGAGGAAACGTTGCAAACGTATTCTCTGTGGAGAAGAAACACTTGAGAGGGGATATGATTTCAATATACAAATACCATACTGGTGACACCACAATAGGGATAAAACTTTTTTGCAAAAGGGAGTTTAACAAGACTTGTGGCCACTCATTAAAATTAGAAGAAAAGAGGTTCAACCTTAAACTACGTAGAGGGTTCTTTACTGTAAGAGCGGCAAGGATGTGGAATCCCCTTGCACAGGCAGTGGTCTCAGCGGGGGGGCATTTATAGTTTCAAGAAACTATTAGATAAGCACCCGAACAACCGCAACATACAGGGATATACAATGTAATATTGACATATAATCACACACATAGGTTGGACTTGATGGACTTTTGTTGTCTTTTTTCAACCTCACCTACTATGTAACTATGTAACTGATTATGATCTGTTGGTTTGGTGTATAAGTCACTACCAATGTGTTGTTTATTGATACTTAGTAAAGTATCCAAAAAAGGTATTTGAGTATCACTTGTCATATTGAATTCTAAGCCAGGGATCAAAGAATTAAGATACATATTAAATGCATTTAAGGACTCTAAGTTGCCCGACCATATCGCAAAGGTGTGATAAATAAATCTGTGCAATTTTGAATAAACAAATTACAATGGTAAATAAAAGCGTCCTACATGTCCATAAATGCATTGGAGTATGGGGGGGGGGGGCAGCAACATTAGAGCCCATCGCAGCCCCGATGAGCTTTAAATACGGTAATATTTTTCCTTAAAAAGAAAAAAGTTTTCCTCCAAAACGATCCATAATAATTGTATCAAGGTAATATGTATAGATGTGTATTTTCTTGAGTGAATCAATAGTCGCCGACAGGCTTCTGTTCCCAAATCATGGGGTATAGCTGTATATAAATTTTCTACATCCCAGGTGACTAGTACAGACCCTGGTGGTATAACTTTTATGTAAAAAATGTTGAGTGTCTTGTATGTAAGATTGCATAGTTTCTATGAGTGGTGTAAGGCATCTGTCCAAAAATTTAGCGATCGGTATAGTAATGGAATGTGTACTGGAAACTATAGGGCGTTCAGGTGGATTTAAAGGATCTTTATGTATCTTAGGCAATATGTATATAATAGGAGTCACGGGATGTTCAGGTATGAGATACTTGACATGAGAAGACAGGGTTATTATGTAATTGGACATACGTTTTGGTATCTGCCAGATGTCTCAGTATTTCACTTTCATATGCTGTTGTATCCATGATCACTATCGATCCACCCTTGATAGTGATATCAGGCCACGCAGACAAGGAGGTGAGAGGATCAAGTTCTTTCCGACTTAAATTGTTAGGTATATGGTCCCGTTTAGTACTATCACGTAAAAAGGAGCCTATTTCCTCTACAACCTTGCCAATAAACACTTCAGCTGCAGCACATGAAGTAGGAGTGAATTGACTTTTATTTCTTAATCCCACAGTGTGGATAGATAAAGGTAATATATTAGAATTATATTTGGCAGGTTTAGAGGAATAGTATGCCTTTAAAAAGATTTGTCTAAAAAAAAAACAATATAAATCTTGTTTTAACACAAACTTATCCATTTTAGCTTTAGGACAGAAGTTCAAACCCTTATTTAACACCAACAATTCTTTATCAGATAACATAACTGATGAAATGTTGTGTACCACATTAGAAGTTAAGTCCTCGATTCCTGGTCCTGGTTGCAATTCCCTTGTGACTTGTTTTTTCTGCTCTTCATACCTTCTCTTCTCCTTGAACAGGATGGGTAGAAGGATGTTCTAAAAAAGCGGGAGATTCAATGAATAAACAATTTAAATACATTATTGCCCAATTGATTGAATTTTGATTTAGATTTATATTAATTTCTTAGATTTTTTTTTAATTTTTACTTTTTCTTTTTGTTTTTGGTTTAAATTTATAAAAACAGTGATGATATTTATTAGTATTCTTTTTTTTTTAATATAGCTGGTTATACATATATACACATATATATATATATATATATATATATATATATATATATATATATATATATATATATATATATATATATATTCACTATGT
This sequence comes from Lithobates sylvaticus, assembly GCA_028564925.1. Classification (NCBI taxonomy): domain Eukaryota; kingdom Metazoa; phylum Chordata; class Amphibia; order Anura; family Ranidae; genus Lithobates; species Lithobates sylvaticus. The sequence goes on along the minus strand of CM053033.1, from coordinate 36,948,397 downwards.
GTTTGTTCTTCTTTAGTGGACATCGAATGTAATGAGAAAAGCGATAGCACCTGATGACCCATGATTCCATATATGTCTACATGTTTTTTCTATTTGTCAATTATCCTTATAGACATTGAATGAGTAATTGATTGATCCCATATGATCCCATATGAGACTTTGAATGAGTAATTGATTGATCTCATATGAGAAAAGAGTGTATATTTATGCTTGTAAAGATCACCCTTAGGCTACTTTCACACTGGGGCGGGTCGGACGTCGTGGTAAAGCTATTTTTAAAAGGCTCTTTACCGTCGTTTTAGTGGTGCTATTCGGCCACTAGCAGGGCGCTTTTAACCCCTGCCAGAGGCTGAAAAGGGTTAAAACCGCCCACGAAGGGCTGCTGCAGCAGGGCTTGGCCGGTGCTTTGGCAGCGCTGCCCCATTGATTTCAATGGGCAGGGCGCTTTAGGAGCGGTGTATACACTGCTCCTACAGCGCTGCAAAGATGCTGCTTGCAGGACTTTTTTTTACCATTCTGCAAGCACACCGCTCTAGTGTGAAAGCACTCGGGCTTTCACACTGGAGAGACAGGAGTGGCTCTTTACAGGTGCTTTGCAGGTGCTATTTTTAGCACTGTATCGCCTGTAAAGTGCCTCAGTTTGAAAGTAGCCTTATTGTATGTGTCTTGTTCTGAAGAAGTGCGCTATCTGTACAGCCCGAAACCATCATGCATTTGACAATGAATGGAACTTGAACTGATATCTTTTTCTAAATAAATTTTAAGTGCAGCAATCCTATGTGATTTTCTTATATATATATATATATATATATATATATATATACTATATATATATATATAGTGATATAGATGCCTGCAAAGTGCCCCAGTGTGAAAGGGGTCTTAGTGAGAAAAATAAGTATTTGATCCCCAAGCAAAACATGACTTTGTACCTGGTGGAGAAACCATTGTTGCCAAGCACAGAGGTAAGATATTTCTTGTAGTTAGGGGCCAGTTTTGCACACATCTGAGGAGGGATTTTGGTCCACCCTTTTTACAGATCTTCTCTAAATCCTTAAGATTTCTTGGCTGTCGCTTGGCAACTCAAGTTTCAGCTCCCTCCATAAATTTTCTATAGGATTAAGGTCTGGAGATTGGTTAAGCTAAGTGGCTTAAGGTCTTGAGCTACTCCTTTGTTGCCTTGGTGGTATGGTTTGGGTCATTATCATGCTGAAAAACCCATTCATGACCCATCTTCAGTGTTCTGTCTGAGGGACATACATGGCCCTGTCCATTGGCCCCTCAATGTGGTAAAGTCGGTCTGTACTGTAGCAGAGAAACCGCCCCAAAGCATAATGTTTCCACCTCCGTGCTTGACTGAAGGGATGGTGTTCTTAGGGTCATTGTCAGAATTTTTCTTCCTCCAAACACGGCAAATCCCCCTCCTCAAGCAGGTACATGTACAGTCGTGCCTATAAACATCAAAATTATTTCAGAGAAGGATTGGGAGAAAGTTCTGTAGTTAGATGAGACCAAAATCAACCTCTTTGGCATTCACTTGATTCTCTGTGTTTTGGAGAAGAAAAATGCTGACTATGACCCTAAGAACACCATCCCTAGCGTCAAGCACGGAGGTGGAAACATTATGCTTTGGGGTTGTTTCTCTGCTAAAGATACAGGCAGACTTTGCTGCATTGAAGGGCCAATAGACGGGGTCATGTATTGTAAAATCTTGGATGAGAACCTTCTTCCCTCAGACAAAACACTGAAGATGCGTGATGGATAGGTCTTCCAGCATGACAATGACCCAAACATACCACCAAGGCAACAAAGCAGTGGCTCAAGAAGAAGCACATTATGGTCATGAAGTGGCCTAGTCAATCTCCAGACCTTAATCCTATAGAAAATGTATGGAGGAAGTTGCAAACAGACAGCCGTGACATCTTAAGGATTTAGAGAATATCTGTAAAGAAGAGTTGAGAGGTGTGCAAACCTGGTCACCCACTACAAGAAATGTCTTACTTCTGTGCTTGCCAATATGGGTTTCTTCACCAAGTACTAATTCATGTTTTGTTTGGGGATAAAATACTTATTTTACTCACTAAACTGCAACTTAATTGATAGCATTTATTTTATGTGTTTTTTTCCGCATTTTTGGTTGATATTCCGTCTCTATCATTTATAATACACTCATGAAAAAAATTATAGACCCTTCATTTCTTTGTAAGAGGACAAACGTACAAAATCTACAGGAAGTCAAATAATATTTTCCCCACTGTATGCAGTAAATGCATTGCCATTTACATCAGTTTATGGTTTACTTTGACAGTATACAGGATCATGCACAGACAGCAAGGCAATGCCAAAAACTTGCAGAGCGTTGCCTTCATCTATAAGAGAGTACTGGAGAGTGACAAGATCACCAGGTATTTTCTGTTTACTGTAATAATTTTTAAAGAAAAGAAGAACACTCATAGTTAGAGAAAAGGTTGCTGAAATTTTTTTTTGGGTTTACTAATACTGTAAATGGTGCACTGATCTTTCATTGTCTTATTCGTGGCAGCAATGATATCTTCTCTATTTAAAACTTAAAATATCCTTCTTCACATGCCCTATTTAAAAATAAATAGGTTTTATTATCTTTCTCCATTTTGCTATGAAAAGGATTATTCTCAACATGTAACACTGAATATTGCTCAGCCAAAGGAACTTAATCCTGACAATCACCTACCTGTTCTGAACAGCCAGCCATTTGTAGAACGATGATTTTTATCTACAAGATACTATGAAAACAGGCAATGCTCAAGGGTTAGCTGATTAATCAAGGTCACTACGTATACTGGCCTTTATTCCTAAGAGATTGCAGGATTAAAGTTGCTTTTCAAAGATGAAAGAGACACATATCTTTACTTTTATCTTACTGTAGAAAAAAATCACACATCAAGACACTGACAGGATTCGGTCTATGTCGGTTCTTTTTCTGGAACTTTATAAGTTCAAAAAGTATAAATTACATTATGTATTCTGGTATGGATTTTTTTTGTTCTATGGACAGTGACACATAGGGATAATAGACACCTAGAGACTTATTTACTAAGGTACAGTATGATGTAAAGTGAATCTGCATTAACGTTAAATATGATACCATGTAAGGTGGATTTTGAAAAACATAGGGCTTGACTTACCTAAGGAAAGTGCACTTTGAAAATGCAGTTGCACTCTGTAAAAGCAGCTTCTCCAGAACTAAATGAGGCACAGCTTCACTTTGCAAAGAATACCCAATCACATGCAAGGAAAGTAAATAAATAAAAAGTATTTTTGCTTGCACATAATTGAATGATGGAAGACAGTAGAGCTTCTCCTCATATACAAAGCTCTGGAACAACTGCACTTGCAGACTGCACAATCTATTTGCCTTTATTGATTTAGTAAATCAACCCTAGAGAGTCATCTTTCTGCATGTAAGGGCCCTGTCTTAAAATAGAACTATAGGCAAAACTTATAACCCCTCTATGATTAAGCCAAAAATGATTGATGGTTGAATGATTTCAGCCGAATTTTGGGCTGAATTCGGACCTGAAATGGACCAAAAGACGCACAGGGCCGCTGTACAATTCACACCTGAGCCGCTGTGGAGATGTGTGAACCGGCTCCACAGAGAGCCAGTCACAGTCTCCTAACATGCAAATTGGATGCAGCAAAATCCACATTCAATTTGCACACATGTGAACCCAGCCTAAGAGTGAAAGTGAAAGGAAATCTTAAATTTTGGGTTGTCCCTAGAACAGTAATAGATGGAAAATATTCCAATGGAAACACTAGTTCTGGTGACCCTGGTGACAATCAGGGTTATCTCATGTTGGATGAATTTCCTCATACTTCCTGATTTGGCAAAAAATGTTTTAAAAATGGCTGTTTTTTCAGGAGCAGTGATTTTAATAATGCTTAAAGTGAAATAATAAAAGTGAAATATTCCTTTAAATTTCATACCCAGGGGGTGTCTTTAGTATGCCTGTAAAGTGGCGCATCTTTCCTGTGTTTAGAACAGTCCGAGCACAAAATGAAATTTCTAAAGGAAAAAAAGTCATTTAAAAGTACTAGCGGTAGTGGCTATAATGAATTGTCGGTCTCGGCAATACACATAAAATTTCATTGATAAAAACGGCATGGGATTCCCCCACAGGGAAACCCCAAAACAAAATTTTTTAAAAAAATGCATGGGGGTCCCCCAAAATTTCACACCAGGCCATTCAGGTCTGGTATGGATTTTAAGGGGAACCTCGTGCCAAAATTATTAAAAAAAATGGCGTGGGGTCCCCCCAAAAATCCATACCAGACCCTTATCTGAGCATGCAACCTGGCAGGCCGCAGGAAAAGAGGGGGGGCGAGAGAGTGCCCCCCCTCCTGAACCGTACCAAGCCACATGCCCTCAACATTGGGAGGGTGCTTTGGGGTAGCCCCCCAAAGCACCTTGTCCCCATGTTGATGGGGAGAAGGGCCTCATCCCCACAACCCTTGCCCAGTGGTTGTGGGGGTCTGCAGGCGGGGGGCTTATCAGAATCTGGACGCCTCCTTTAACAAGGAGACCCCAGATCCCGGCCTCCCCTGTGTGAAATGGTAACGGGGTACAAATGTACCCCTACCATTTCACAAAAAAATTGTGAAAATGGTAAAAAAAAAAAAAGACAACACATGCCTTGGGACAAGTACTTTATTTAAAAAATGAAAAAATAAAACTATCCTTCAGAGTCTTTTTCTTCTTGCGCTCCGACGGATCGAAAAAAAAAGCTGCATCTCCCACATCCCCACAAATCCTCACGCCGTACCCATGGGAATCACACCACTTGATAAAACCCACGAGTCCTGATCTCAATGGGCCCATATCCACTCACTGAAGAATCTCTCCCCGGCTATCAGCTGTATGACTAATTGCCACCAAAGCTCTTGACTCTTGTTACCCCCTGTAGTGGTTTAGTTGAACCACCAGATTTGCTATTTTGATTCTTCAGCTACACCAACATGCAAAAATATCAGTTTCCCACATTTTTACACCGCATCCTTCACTTCAAAGAAAAGAGGTGTACTGATAGCAGTTAAGGACACAGTAACTTTCCAACTGAAACAAGTTATCTCAGAACCCAACAGACGTTATCTCATCCTGGTCTGCACCATTAACAAAACCGACTATACGTTAGTCAACTTATATGCTCCAAGCGTCCGCCAAATTCAGTTTCTACGTAAACTTATGAAAAAAATTCAGCCTCTAGAGTGCGGCCACTTAATTCTGTGTGGAGACTTCAACCTAGTTCCAGATGTCCAATTGGACTCCAACTCTGCAGCAAAGCGTAGAGAATCCCCACTGAAATCTTTCATGATGATCTGTTTGATGTTTGGCGTTGCCAACATGGAATGGAGAGAGATTATGCTTTCCTCTCTCCACTCCATAAAACCTACTCTAGAATCGACCTATTCTGTACAGACAAATGGTTATTGCAAAAAATTTGCGCATCTGTGATTCACACCACAGCTTGGTCGGACTATGCCCCATCACCATTTCTATCTCAGATTCCTTGCAACAAAAAAACACCTTCCTGTAGAGATGAATAATTACATTATTCAACACCCAGATTACTCCCAAGATATAACTCAACAACTTGCGGAATATTTAGAAAATAATGCAGGCTCTGTATCCGATCCAGGAGTGGTGTGCAATGCGCACAAAGCATTTATTCGAGGTGTACTAATAAAACTGAGCTCCCAATTCAAGAAAAGGACACAATATATAGACACTCACGTCACAAATAAACAGCTTGGAAAAACAAATAAAATCAAACCCCCAGCCTTCAATCTTGGCACAACTACTATCCCTCCAACAAGACCTTAGATTACACCTTTTACAGTCATTTGAAAATGCACAAAGAAAACTAAAAGCCACATCCTACTCCACCTCCAACAAAGCAGGTAAAGCCCTAGCTAACCGCATTAAGAATAGGAGACTCAAACGTAAAATAGAACATTTATACCACCCCCGCACAAAGGAAAAATTGAGAAACCCCCAAACAATAGCAGATGCCTTTAGCACGTACTATAATGACTTATACAACCTCAAACAAGACCCAGATACATATCAGCTTACACTTGATGAAATTAATGCATTCTTGAGCCAATTCAACCTCCCAACTCTAACAATAGACCAACTGACTTAGCTAAACAAACCTTTCTCGAAACAGGAAATCACAACCACTATCAAATCCCTCCCTCCAGATAAAACATCGGGTCCCGATGGACTCACAGAAGCATACTTTAAACAATTCTCTCAACACCTAGTACCACATCTAACCAACATGTTTAACAATGCGGCCTCCTCTGCAAAGTTTCCCAACGAATCCCTAAAAGCACTAATTATAACTCTACTGAAACCAGGAAAAGACCCAGTGACACCCCAAAACTTCAGCCCGATCGCTCTCCTAAATTTAGATCTCAAATTTTTTGCGAAAACGATAGCCACATGACTACTCAATATCATGCCTAACTTAATACACAAAAATCAATCCAGCTTCACTACCGGACGTCAAGCATCAGATGCAACTGGAAGAATGATAGATATTATTCACTATGCTGAGTCCAGCAGAACGCCTTCTCTGCTTCTATCACTGGACGCAGAGAAAGCGTTCAACAGGATCCATTGGACATACCTACAGCAAACTCTCCAAAAATCTGGCTTTAAAGGACACATTCTGAACGCCATATTAGCATTATACTCAACCCCCTCTGCCCAGGTTTTCTCGGCCGACATGCTATCCCAAGCATTTCACATATTCAACGGTACAAGGCAGGGGTGCCCACTAGCCCCACTTATCTTTGACTTACTAAAAGAACCCCTGGCGGAACACATCAGACAAAACCCCAAAATATCAGGATTTGAGAGGCAAGACATCCCATAAAATTAGCTTGTTTGCAGACGACGTAATCCTCATGCAGAAGTTCAAAAAATCCTGCAACAGTTCAGCAAGGTGTCCTACTACAAAGTCAATATGACAAAATTATATATCCTAGATCTCGGTATAGACACCACGACCAGGAATCTACTCCAAACATGCTATACATACTCATGGGTTGAAAATGACATAACCTACTTAGGAGTTCAATTAACAAAAACAACAAAAAGTCTCTTTAATTACAATTTTAAACCCTTCCTTACCAAACTCCAAAAAGAAATACAACATTTAGCTAAACATGAACTATCATGGTTAGGTAGATTGTCTGCTTTCAAGATGTTAAACCTACCTAAACTACTATATCTTTTTAGAACCATCCCTATCCCATTACCAACATTATACTTCAAAGACCTCCAGTCCATGCTTAACAAATTCCTCTGAAAGGGGAAAAAAACCTACATGTGCACACTCTAAATTATTCAAAACACAATCTAGCAGGAGGGGCGGGATCTATCAACTTTGAAGATTACCATTGGGCATCTATCCTCACCCAACTAACAACCCAAAACTTTATGGGACCATATAGAAGCAGCAACCTTCAAACATCCCTACAAACATGGATATTAGGCACTCTACTTGGAGTCCCCATCCCGAATGCAATTTCTCCCACAATGAAAGCCTCGGCTCTGAAACTAAGTAAAATAGACACACTCCAACACAACACATTCTCCCCACCTCTCTCAATAGACATACTTCATCAATTCTCACCAGACCTATTTATAGCTCACTGGGCAACAAAAGGCATCACAAAGATACAAAACCTATTTCAAGGACCCAAGCTACTGACGTTCGCTCAACTACAAAAAACGTTTAATCTTCCTACAACTGAATACTTCAACTACCTGCGAGTGAGACACTGTATTTCCCACTTACCTACTCCAACATACACATTACCTCCCTAAAAAATCCTGACGAGAAAGTGAAAGATATCTCCCTTTTCTATGATACCTTCCATCAAAAACAGATATTTACTAAATCAAACTCACACCTACACTGGGAATCAGACCTAGCACACAATTTCTCAGACGCACACTGGTAGACAGCACTTTGTTCTATCTACAAATCCCCCCAATGCTCCACGCTAGTACCTGACACCCACAAGAATAGCGTCCTTTAACAAGACTACTCCAGACACATGCTGGAGATGCAATAAGTCGAAAGGTGACTTTCTCCATATACTGTGGGCATGCCCGGCCACACATGACATTTGGACGTCCATATTACATATATTGTCATATGTCACACAGCACAACATACTCCCGTCACCAGCCTTGAGACTACTAAATTTAACGATAGAAAACATACCTTTACATCTCAAAAAAGTGACCACTCACATCCTCCTAGCAGCTAGGCTAAGTATAACCAGGCTCTGGAAAAACAACCAAGCACCGACCATAGAAAACACTCTAGACCGGTTAACTTACACTATAGCTACGAATTGATGTTAGCCTCCAGCAAAGGCAAACTTACTAAAGCCAGATTAGAATAGCTCCCTTGGTCTCACTGGTCCAGAACAGCGGCTTACCTATGAAGCCTTCAATGTGTAAATAAAATTATATAATAGGTTATAGACACTCCTGAAATCTGCTCTTGGAAATGTACTACGTATTACTATGTTAAACTGAACCATTTGTACTTATTTTGAAGTTTAATCAACTTGCAATATGTTCTTTACCGTTTACCTGTAACATATGTAAAAAACTAATAAAAATACGTAACTTAACCACTTGCCTACTGGACACTTTTACTGCCATCCTGCCCAGGCCAACTTTCAGCACTGTCACATTTTGAATGACAATTGTGCGATCATGCAACATTGTAACCAAACTACATTTTTATCATTTTTTTCACACAAATAGAGTTTCCTTTTGGTGGTATTTAATCACGACTGGATGTTTTAGTTTTTGCTAAATAAATTAATAAAGGTAAAATAAATAAACAGGTAATTTATCTCCTTCACTGATGTACGCTGATGAAGCTGCACTGATGGGCACAGATATTTTTCACGGTTGAGATGGAACTGGTAGGCACTGATGAGGCAGCACTGATGGGCACTGGTAGGCAGCACTGATAGGTGACACTAATAGGCACTGATTGTCAGCACTGGTGGGTACTGATTGTCAGCACAGGTGGGCACTGTTGGGACTGAACTGATAATCAATGGTTTCATTATCAGTGTACATGTGCTTTGACACAATCCAGTTATCAGCTCTCTTCTCCTCTTCTCATGTTGTCAGCATGAGGAAAGGAGTGTCAATAACCGGCTTCTATTTACATTTGTGATCAGCTGATTGAGGTAAAGAGCCAATCTGTGATTCTGTCTGGAGGACACTGCTATCACAAAGCTCACTGCCCACACCCACAGTGGGCTCAGTGTGGCGGCCACAATCACGGGACACCATCATATGATGGCATCTCAGAACTAACCGGCTATGCTGCAGCCGTAATTCGGCTTTGTTGCGGTCGGCAAGTGGTTAAACGCAAAGGACCAGTGTGAAGAGTTTCTTATGGTTTAAAGGGATGCAATTTTAATGCATTTTTTCTTCTTGTTTTAACTAAAAACTTATCAGTGTGAAAAGGCTTGGGTTGGATGGAGGTGGATCCATCAGAATCTCTGAATCATAACATAACGAATGAATCCTATATTCATTTTGTTCCATTCGTTATGTTATGATTCAAAGATTCTGATGAATCCACCACCATCCAACCCAAACAGAGTGTATAAGCTTTATCTTCCGAAATAATGAATTAACACATTAAGATAAATATAGCCATCTTCTGGAATTCAATTTTAAAGAATTACTATACTAACCAAATCTGAATATGCAAAACGAATCCTAAATATATTCTGAAAATGAATCATTCTAACATAATGAATATGACGGAACATAATTATTAACTTAACAAACAAATCTGAAACAAAATGTTTCCGTTGTGCACATCTCTACCTGTAAAGTGAAAAAAAGAGCCCTGGATGCAGATGCCATCTAAACAAAATAAAGGCTTGTGTAATTGATTTTGACTCTGCCTACACCATATCAATGCATAACAAATACACATTTGATGTTCAATAAAGATTTATTGTAAACGGTAAAAAAGCTATTTCATGTTTACAATCTAATTTGAAATGCTCTTCTGAAACTTTTTAGTCATGTGACTGGCACAGCACTATTTAGGGCTGTGCAGGCACAGACTTATACTGTAGAGTGAATACATCAGTCAAGTAATAGAAGCCCTTCCCAAGGATCTTTCCATGCAAATGCCAAAGAGCAGGGAAGGATCATGTGACCGCACAACAGCGCTACCGGAATAAGGTACTTAGAGGATTAAAAAAAAAAAACAGTGGCATGGTATATAAAGTTTTAGTGAATTAATAAATTATTACAATTAAGACTTCTCTGTTTAGTGTCTTTTTAAAGTATTGCCTACGGACAATTTGGGGTATCAAAGTTGTCACTCTTTCAGGAGCACATGCAATTTTACGGATGGTTCGACATGTTTGGTATCTAGTTATTTGGCAAAATCTCCTTTTCTTGCTTAGAAAAAAGTTGGGTGATTTATTGCATTTGTGTTCACTAAACTTACTTTAGTCATTTTTTTTTACTGAAAATATGTGTATAAAAACTGTTGCACAAATATTATGAGAAAATATACAATGTTTTGGTTTGGATTAGTTTTATTAATCCCCAGGCCTAAAATGTGCATTGTAACATATGTGTAAAATAAATGCAAAAACTGCCTTGGCAGCAAAAAGGTTAAAGTGACTGGCATCCAACCTGTGTACTGCTTTATCAGCCATGCCCTAACAGTGGATGCTTCCTGGAAGGAAAAGGAAGTGCTTTGGCATTTAGAGATGTCAGCCAGGTATACCACTTTGGAGGGCATTCCACACCACCATGAAAGAAGTAGTGCTATATGTGAATTACACCCCCCCCCCCCACTTCCAACTACTTTGTAACCAGTGAGACCACTTCTTGCATTTAGCAAGTCACTGGATGGAAAGAGACAGACATGTTCAAAAATGTGTGAGATTATAATATATCACTTGGGTTTTGGGTAGGGTTGCACCGATACCACTTTTTTTTTTTTTTTACAAGACAGTATCAATTATATTAGAAGTCATAATTGTGTGCAGCACCTACAAAAATGTACAGATAATAGAAATCACAACGATATAAAATGATACAGCTACAACATGTCTGCATTCATAGCTGCCTGTTGTGAAGGCTGCAAAATCTCAAGTGTTAAATTAAAGGGAAATACTGCTCATAGGTGGATCAGAGAGGAGGGGAGCATAAGGTGTAAATAACAGTCATATGCTAATGCCTGGTCAACATGCTCCCTCTACTGGTGGGATATCATATTTTTTTCCCGAATATTGTTTATTTACATAAAGAGTAAAACAGTGTAAATTAAATTGAAGCGGGTAGAGTCTGCTGTCCGCTTACCTCTGTCTCCTGGGAAGGGTGCTGATTGTTGTACCTCCAGTTCTTCCATCTCCCAGGAGGGGAGTTCAGCTGAGGCATGTAGAAATCCAACTGGCGGGTTCCCTTGGTGTGGGATTTCCTGCGGGTCATAATCCGGAGGGTGCCCTGAGATATGGCCTTTGGTTTGGAGGTCCTTTGCTGGGGTGGCTGGAGAGGCTGGATGGTGAGGTGGAAGAGCGGAGCCTGTGAGTCAAGTGGCCATCTTCACTTGCGGCTAGGCCACGCCCCCGACCCCACTTTTTTAAGACCGAGTACAAGTACCAATACTTTTTTTCAAGTACCCGCCGATTACCGATACTTTTTTTTAATGTCCTGTGACAGTGCCACTAATATGCAGCACTGATTTTTTTTTACAATACTTTATTTTTTTTGGGGGGGGTGGTGGACATAGTCAGTGTTTTTTTGTGTTTTTTTATTATTATTTTTTCCAATTTTACTTTTAAATATTTATTAAAAATTTTCCTTTTTTTTATTTATTTTTTATTTTTTTATCTACCCTGTTGGGGGGGGGGGGGTTTTGGCCAGATATCAGGGGTTTAATCAGATCCCTGACATCTCCCCTTTTAAACAGGGAAAGGGACTGAGGACACAGTCCCTTTCTAAGTTTTTTCTCTCAGCCTCAGCTGCACTGAAGATCAATGAACAGGGGAGACAGAGGCTCCTCCCATTCATAAACTGAAGAATCATTTACAATGCTGGGTTATAAATGTATAGAGGCAGTGATCACTGTGCATTCGGAAAAGGAAGGAGGCGGTAAATGACAGAATTACCGTCTCCTTCCTCCGCTCTCCATCCTGACAGATCTAGGACAAGGGGGACTGGAGGGGGACACAGGGGGCAGAGAAGCACGGAGGGGGACTGGAGGAGCACAGAGGAGGACACTGAGGGGAACCAGAGGAGGAGTACAGAGGAGAACCGGAGGGGTACACAGAGGGGGGACCGGAGCAGCATGGAGGGGGACATGGAGGGGGACCGGAGGAGGAGCACAGCAGTGGAATGGAGGGGTACACAGAGGGGGACTGGAGCAGCATAAAGGAGGACACCAAGGGGAACCGAAAGGGGGGCAAAGAGGGGAATTGGAGGGATACACAGAAGGGGACATGGAGGTAGACTGGAGGAGGAGCACAGAGGGGAAATGGAGGGGTACACAGGGGGGGACGGGAGCAGCATTGAGGAGGACACAGAGGGGGACCAGAGTAGGACACAGGGGACAGTCAGGGGTGATCGGTGCGGCGGTGGGGGGAGTTAGAAGCACCAATCTCCCTGTATAGATTTCCAAAAAGCAACTGACAGCCACGGTGCACCGATCACCCCTGACTGTCCAGATATCAGAGCATTTGCACAAATACAAGTACTCGTACAAATGTTCGGTATTGGCACCGATACCGATAGTAGTATCGTTATCGGTGCAACCCTATTATTTGGGGTTAACTTGAGCATGCAAGTAAGACACACTGAAAGGTAAGCCCAAAGATTCACTTTAGGTAAATACAGTTTCACTTTACTTTAACATTCCACATGCTAGCTGTTCAAACCCTATTTCATTTATCTACACCTCACCTAGTTTTGCTGCCTAATTTTGATGTAATTTTAAAACAATTGAAAGAGAAAGTGCCATCTGGTTCCCTACTGGGAAGATTCCCTTCATGTCCCATTGGGGCAGAAAGTGATGGTAATTCTCTCAGTGGAGACAGGAACAAAACAAAAATACATCTTTTAATAGAGTGAGGAAGAATTAGAACTTCTGGCTATGCTTTTACTGTCCCATTTACTCTTCCCATTTTTGTACAGGCATCGTGCAGGAAGAGAGAGAAAAACTCCCCAATGAGGTCAACTACAGTGAAATCTTCTCCTCTCAATCCAAAAATAGGAAAGAGAAAACTTGACTAATGTTAGTAGTGTAAGGTTCCTTTAGCACAGCAGACTCCGCTGTGCTCAGCGGGGAATTGATCCGCTGATCCCCACTAAGCAGATGGATTACAGGTCAGTCCCTGCTCACTGTGCAGGGTTGAACCTGTCAAAATCCCACTCTCCTTTATGAGGACATCAGATGAAAACAGACCGCTTGTCCATTTTCATACCCATCCAATCCAATCCTTCACGGACAGAATCGGATCGTATAGTAGTGAGCGTCAGCGGTGACATGTCATAAAGTCGTATGTCCTTGATGACGCCCTGGAGGAGGGGCGAAACGCGTAGACGCAATTTCCGGCCAGTAAGCCAGTGACGCCTGCTTCCTGTTCCATTTGGAGCGCACGCCAACAGCGCACCTGGAACTCGCTGATCCAAGTCTGCTCAGTAGTGAGTTACTATTGTTTAGCACTTAGAGGTTTAGCACGGCGATACCACACATGCTTGTTCTTTCTTTCCTCTTTACGGCACCCATATTCAACCGGAGTCTCCATTGGATTATTTGAAGTATTTTCTGGATTCCTGACATCACCCATCTCACCACTTCATTATAGCTCATTTAGACCCTAGGACTGCAAAGCCGTGGGTCACATTGTTCTGGTGAGTAGGGTTCTCTAGGGGATCATCCCTTCAGGATCACCTGCAATTTATCCCAACCTGCAATATTGACTTTTAATTTATTGTTGCTTATACTGTTTGTTTTGTAAAGCAAGGTTTTCTCACTTATACTCACAGTGGTATATTAGTAATCACAGTCGCAATATTTGCACCACCTCTAGTGGTGAGTCACGTGTATTAGCAATTTTGTCATTATAAGTTGCAATTTTTATTGTTATGATTGCCTCATAGTGGTATTAGTATTCACAGTCGCAATATTTGCACCACCTCCAGTGGTGAGTCACGTGTATTAGCAATTTTGTGTCTATAAGTTGCAATTTTCATTGTTTTGTTTGCCTCACTTACACCCCTAGTGGTGATTCACATCTGTTAGCGCAGCCTTATTTCACAGTATATCATATTTAAGGTTTTTTAACTTTTTCAGGTAGCAGCAGCAGTATTTGTTTATTAACTATTGCATGGTGTTATGCGTTTTTTATAGTACTCTTTGGCGCAAGTATTAAGTTTTGTTTACAACATTTGCATGACTGCCACAAAGAAAAATGTGCGCGAACGCATATGCGCTAAAATATGCGCAAACCCACCTTAAAAAAAAGTCTGAAAAAGTAAATGCTCAAACAGGAGTATCGTGTGCAAAAGGCCTAATAAAGCCTCATATACACTGCAGCTGCTAAACTGAAATTTAGGAGCAGTTGGGTGTTTTTTTTAGCTCTCCTCAGTGTTATCTTATGTGAACATGTACACTCAGTCGTCTAAGTAGTTTAGAGGTAGTTGAGGTTACAGGCATTTTTTTGAAAGCCAAAAAATCGTGTTCAAGACTGTGGTTTACTGGTATTTCAAACCCCAAATGTGTGTAACTGCGTTAATACTGCATTTATGTGCATTTGCGTTTTTAAGCATTTTTGAAGGGGAAAACATTTCTGATAATTTTTGAACATATAAAAACGTTGAAAAACCCCCCACAAATTTCACCTACATCAATGGAGTCCAGTAGAGATGAACTCTGGTTCTTTCACAACATTTTCTATGTCTTCAGAGCCTCAGAAACATCAGGAGCATTTCCGCACACATGCTCATGATGGGATCCATAGTGAAAACACAATAAATAAGACTGCTATTTCCAAGCACACTGCTCTCTCTGCTGCTGCTCTCTCTTCTCTCACAGAATGGCTAAAATAGTTAAATAATGTACTTGTTTTTCATGCATCGTGGGTATTTGGGAGGGTCTCCTGAGGTTGCCTTTAACCACTTGCTGACCAGCTCACGCCGATACAGTAAATGACGGCAAAGTGGCACATTCCTGCAAAACAACTTATGGGTACGTCTTCCCCTTTAAGAGTCACCAAAGGCACCTGCCCACGCCCACTGCACATCGGGGGACACGATGCGCGTGGCCAGTGGTGATCGCTGACATGAGAGCCAGAACAGGAATTTGTGTGTGTAAACACACAAATCCCTGTTCTGTCAGGGGAGAGGAGACAGATCGTTTGTTCCTAGTAAGCAGGAACAGCGGTATGTCTCCTCCCCCAGTCACTCCCATCCCCTCCCCAGTAAGAAACACTCACGAGATAACACATTCAACTCTTGATCGCTCCATAGTGGTAACCCCTTCCCTACCAGTGACATTTACACAGTAATCAGTGCATATTTATAGCGCTGATCGATGTATAAATGTCATTGGTCCCAATAATGTGTCAAAAGTGTCCGATCTGTCCGCCCGCAATGTCGCAGTACTGCAAAAAAATCTGAGATCACCACCATTACTAGTAAAAAAAAAAAAAATATGCCATAAATCTTTCCCATAGTTTGTAGACACTATAACTTTTGCGCAAACCAATCAATATACGCTTATTGTGATTTTTTTTACCAAAAAATATGTAGAAGAATATATATTGGCCTAAACTTTTAAAGAAATGCGTTTTTTAAAAACATTTTTGGGGATATTTATTATGACAAAAAAAAAAAAAATATATTTTTTTCAAAATTTACGGCTTTGTTTATAGCGCAAAAAATAAAAACCGCAGAGGTGATCAAATACCACCAAAAGAAAGCTCTATTTGTGGTAAAAAATAACATCAATTTTGTTTTGGTATAGCATCGCACAACCGCGCAATTGTCAGTTAAAGCGACAGTGCCGTATCGCGAAAAATGGCCTGGTCATTAAGCAGGAAAATCTTCCGGTCTGTAAGTGGTTAAACGCTTCTAACCTCAAACGCTCATAACCGCTTCTAAACTCGCATTAACTCACTATGTAAAACGGATGTTTTTCACTGACGTTTCCAGCTTTCAAGTTTCCAGCGAAAAAAGGTTTTCAACTGCTCTGTGTACATGATCCCTTACAGAGATAACAAACTCAGGAGCACAGATAACATTAGAGCCAGGCTGGGAGGCGGGGGGCCTGCACAGGGAGGGGGATTAGGGAGAGACGATTGTCTCTTTTTTTCAGCAGATTAAACCTGGCAGCAAGGAGAGGGAGAGAGACCAGCATTCAGATGCTGGAGAAAGAGTTCTGCAATTTCCATCCATCAATAATCCCCCTCCCTGTGTGGGCCCCTCTGTGTGCTCTGACCCCCTACAAGAGGTCCCCGCTATAAGTGGCCCTGGGTAGAAGAGACACAGGGGTTGATTTACTAAAACTGGAGAGTGCAAAGTCAGGTGCAGCTGTGCTTGGTAGCCAATCAGCTTCTAACTTCTGCTTGTTCAATTAAGCTTTCACAAAAAAAATCTGGAAGCTGATTGGTTTCTATGCAGAGCTGCACCAGATTCTGAACTCTCCAGTTTTAGTCAATTAACCCCATTGTGTAACAATTCTGTCACATACCTAATAGAGATCAAGCCGAAGAGGGGGTTTCAACCCTGGTAGTGGTGACAGCGAATGTGAGAACACAGAATGGCTGGCAGGCTGGTGTTTCAGGCAGCACCTGACCTAAAGGCAAAAGCATAACCAGAAAACAAGCCAAAGGTCGTCAACAGCTGGGCAGTGAGGTATCAAATCAGAAGGCAAGGACAGCATTGGGGTACAAGTGAAGCAGCAGCAAGGTATAGAGGTACAGTAACATAGGGCGCAGGCTGAGGTCGGTTTAAAGTGGTTTATAATGAGGTCAGCTCATAGGTGTGCGCAGCCTATCGCATTAGGTTGTGCACCCCAAAGCTTAAAATATATATATATATATATATACATACACACACACACTCTTATTTCAAAAAGTATTAAAACAGGGATGGTGCCAGTAGGGCAGAGGTTGGTGTTAGTAGGACAGTAGATGGTGTCAGTTGGGCAGAGGATGATGTCAGTAAAGCAGTGGTAGATGTCAGCAGTTTTGTTTTTGTATTATTTTTCTATTTTTTTATAATTTATTTCAATATTTTTTATTATAATTTTTTTAGGAGCCCTGTTGGGGGGCTTTGGTGAAATATCAAGCATTGGTAGGAGGGACATGCTGACATCACCACGTTGTTTAATCATGGAAGGACGGGTGGTTTATCGTAGCTGGACAGATTTGATTTATCTTGCTCTTTTTAGTGCAACCTTCTGTAAGTACATTACTTTATATTATTAAATATTAAATAGTCAAGTTGGTGTTACAATATTGTGAGCCTTTCCTTTCTGGGTATATGCCAAAAAAGACCTGGCTTCTTTCTTAAATGTACATAATATAGCTGGGTACTAACATTTATAGGTAAAGTTGATCCAGGGAATATCTAATTGCCACTTGGGTGATCAGTAAGCATTTTATCTCCTGCTGAAACAAATTGCTCTGCATCAAAGCATTATGTTATTTTGCCTTCCTCTAGATCCTCTAGCACCAATATTTAAAAAGGGCCCAAAATACATCCCTGGGAATTACAGACCAGTTAGCCTAACATCAATAGTATGCAAGCTCTTGGAGGGGATGATAAGGGAATATATACAAGATTTTAGTAATGAAAACGGTATCATTAGCAGTAATCAGCATGGATTCATGAAGAATCATTCTTGCCAAACCAATCTATTAACCTTCTGTGAGGAAGTGAGTTGCCATCTAGATAAAGGAAGATGTGGTGTATCTGGACTGCCAAGCTGCTGCTAGCAAAGCAAACATAATATTGGCGTGCGTTAAAAAAGGGATTAACTCCAGGGATTAACTCCAGGGATAAAGCGATAATTCTGCCAATCTACAAGACTCTGGTGCAGTCGCCCCTAGAGTATGCTGTCCAGTTCTGGGCACCAGTCCTCAGGAAGGATGTACTTCAGGCGGTGGTCTCAGCGGGGGGCATTGATAGTGCCAAAAACTATTAGATAAGCACCTTAACGACCAAAACATACAGGGATATACAATGTAACACTGACTTATAATCACACACATAAGTTGGACTTGTGTCTTTTTTCAACCTCCCCTACTATGTAACTATGAAACTGTGGGTATAGGATTGTGTATATAGGATTGTATATATTTTTTTTCCTTTTATTGGTTGAACTAGATTGACTTGTGTTTTTTCTTAACCAGACTAACTATGTAACTATGGTAACAGGAATCCACTTTACTCACTTGACAGCACAGCCACAGACTTTGTACAACTCCATTTTGTTACTTTCAAGGTGTCCATAATTACAGTTTAAACAAGATCATTCTCTTACTTCCATAAATAGAACATTTTTTCCATGGTAATGTACCTTTCTTGTCCCAGCAGAAGAGGTATCCATCCTGGGGTCTTCAACACATCCTTAGATCAGGCTTTGCCCTTCCCAACAGCCAAAAGAACACTGGTTATATTCCACCCACATTTTTTAAATGATTCAGCCAGGAAAGATGTAAACTCGCCTCACTTCCCGAAATAATTTAAAGAAGAATTCTAATTAAAGGGACATCAAGTTAACTCCTGTCTGCAAGTCCCCACAGAAGGAATGTGCATGCAGTTTCGCTGGATAAATACCTATGTGCATTTTTTTTATATAAATAGACCCCTAAGTGTTACTATTTATTATCTATAAATGGGTACAAAAAAAAAAAGGAATTTACAATGCACATTTAAAATGGTGTTAGAAACCTTTACATGAACAAAAGTTTTATTTTTAAGTCAACTGAACTTTTAAATATATATATACACTTTGTCTTTCTCAGAATGTCAGCTTTGCTGTTTCAGTGGCTACTTTTGTAAAAAAAAAAAAAAAAAAAAATGATAAGAAGGATGCTACAAAGGCTTTTGATGGTCTAAAGCGATATTGAAGATAAGTGGTGCTGTTAAAGGGCAGTGAACGTGTGCCATCCTTTTCATTTACATGGGTCACAATGACACTTTCCATGTACGTGACAAGTTTGGTCAAAGTTGCCGTTCATGCTAAAGTAGTTGCTGGATAAAAAGCAGAAGCTAAATTATAACCATGCAAAGGTTTCCTGACATTTGTGTTGATTTGTTCTGAGTCTTGATTTAAAAGAAGTTACATAACAGTGGAAAAAAGAACATATTTATTGTAACCATTTGTACACAAGCCAAATAAATCATAAAACATGAAATACAGTACACAAGCCAAATAAATCATAAAACATATGAAAATTTAACATGATTATATTTGTATTAGCTGGGAATAAAGAATGCATTGCTAAAGTAATTGTTGAATTATGTGTCAATATTATAGTCAACACATTTCCTTTTAGAGCAATTGATTACCATAAAACCCAATCCTTGATAGGGGGGGGGGGTGTCGGACCTCTGCAAAGAGACCACCGCTTTCACACGCTGACAGGGGACAGGCTGTGGCTGCTTTCTTGTGGAAACAATTTGTAAACTTTGCAAACCTTTTGTTGTTATCCACTTGAAATATATTTTGTAGATTTAAACTGAAAGTAAGTGGTATTGCACAGAGCAGCCTCAAATATCCTACCCAGAGTCCCCCACTTGCGCGCTCGGCTCCTCTACCTTTCTGTGTGTCACAATAGGAACTTCATATAGTGGCACGACTGCAGGCTCACTCCCAAGCCAGGCTGTGGGCATCTATAAACACACAGTGTGGCTTAGCCTCGCCCCCTGCTCCCTGCTCACACAATTTGATTAACAGCAACAGGAGCCAATGGCTGCTGATGCTGTCTTTGTGCTTGTTAGAGCAGGGAGAGTGCCTGTGCTGTTGCAGACACAGCACTGAATTGATTGAGATAAGGGAGTGATATGACTACTGGGACATTTCTTACCTAATGCAGGGAATGCATTAGGCTGCTTTCAGACTGAGGCGCTTTACAGGCGCTGTAGCGCTAAAAATAGCGGCTGTATAGCACCTGTAAAGAGCCTCTTCTCTCACTCGAGCGCTGTAGGAGCAGTGTGAAAAAATAGTGGCGCTTTACCGCCGAGGCCCCCGACGCCCTAGTGTGAAAGTAGCCTAAAGGTAAAAAATATATATGTGTTAACTGCGCTACCCCTTGTATTATGTGTTTTTAAAGTGCTTCAAGCAAAGTATCCATTTAAATATACCACAATAAATTTATAAGTTTGTATACATTAGTGATAATAGAACTAATAATAATAAATAAAAATCAATATTTTCTTCTGCTGTTCACCCGTGACTTCCAATATTAATTATTGCGTGCCAAAAAAAAAACAAATTAATTTAGGCAAAACAAACCAAACGAAACCAAAAACAATAAATGTCCGTAGTAATTTCTGCTGGTGCTAAAAAAGCAGTCTTCAGCATAAAAAAGTGTTTCAATCCTCCTAATTCTTGTGTCCGTGATTCCTTTATCCACCACTATAGTGACGACACCACCACCACCATAAGAATTGGCCACTTACCAGATGTTAATATAATGAATGCCTTTGGTTCATCCTCTCAGGTCTATGCTGTTTCCAATATACAGATTTACTAATGTCCAACCTCATAAAAAATGAACAACGATCATTGCGCAGTATGTCTGTGCTTTTATTTATAAAAAGGTAAAAACAAATGGATTCACTCACATTTTTAAGTGCCTATTAGTTGACACTAAACTTATCCAGCTGTTTGAATGGGTATAGATGGTTGAGGGTATTGCCTGTCTCTCCTATGTTAGCGTGCGTCCCAAGCCTCCTTTTGTTTAACCGGAAGTAACGTAGTCCGTGTTTTAGCAGCCTCTATGCATTTCGCAAACACTCTTGCGTCCTCAGGAATGGCACTCGCAGGCACTCTTGCGCCGGTAGACACTTATTTTAGAATTTACATAAAGGTAAAAAATGCCTTGCCTTTACAACCACTTTGCTCTGGGCCTTTTTTGACACTTTTGTTTAAATGGAAAAAACTGTATTTTTTGCTAGAAAATTTGTTAGAAACCCCCAAACATTATATATATATATATATATATATATATATATATATATATATATATATATATATATTTTTTTTTTTTTTTTTTTAAATAGAGGCTCTAGAAAATAAATTGGTGGGTGTTGCAAATTTTGATGTCACATGCTATTTGAGCAGCCGTTTTTTCAAAGGCAATTTTTTTGGAAAAAATTGTTTTTTTTTAGTTTAATGAAAAAAAAAAAAAAACACAATACATAACCCAATCTTCCGTAAAATATAAAGGATAAAGTTATGTTGAATAAATAGATACCAAACATGTCACACTTTAAAATTTCACGCGGCCATGGAACATCGACAAACGACATACATTTTACTGTCCATAGGCAACGATTTACAGAGGAGGTCTAATGCTAGAGTTACTGCCCGTGATCTGATGTTAACAGCGATACCTCACGTGTGTGGGACGATCACTGTTTTCGAGCACGCAGGACTGACACACATGTTCACATTTGTGCTCTATCACAAGGGGGGGGGGGGGGGGGGGGGTGGGGGCTTTTTATAATTATCAAATCTTTATTAGTTTTCTTGACATTTCCCTTTAACATCACATTTTTTTATCATACATGTAAGTACTTCTACATAAAAACATCTTTATCAACCTTTCATATTCTTCCCTCCCCCTTTTTTTTCAGCAACCCAAAAAAAAAAGGAATTTTTAAATTAGTTAGAAGACTCTTCTCCTCTTTCTCCCTCCCCCCTGTTCTTCCTTCTTTTCCCCCTTCCTTTCCCTCAATATTTTATGTGATTTGTCCCTTTTCCCTCTCTCTATTTCTGCTATTAAACTTTCCCTTCCCATTGTGTTAAAAAAAAAATATATATATATAAAATTATTAAGTGTGTCTATCTCCTTTAAGTTTAGTGTCTGAGGCCTCTGCCGGCCATTTTATTCCCTTTTAAATTTCCCTCTTTCTCTCTTTTCCCTCCCCCCAGTATTCTCTAAATCTACATTTCCTAATTTCCCCTTCCTATGTGCCCTATATGGGGGTGTTGGTTGGGGGTGGGGTTCGCCTGGAGTGGATCTGGGCATGGGATTGTAAGGGTGCTGGAATGGGGGGGGGGAGGGGGAAAAAGGGCCATAAGGGCTGGGAGACGGTGGGAAGAAGAGAGAGAAGATAAAAAAAAAAAAATTGGAGTTTTTTAGGTTTAAATAAAACAAAAATAGGTACGTACCGCCTCTCTCCCGCCTCTCCCTTCTTTGAACATTCTATGTATATTTCTTGCTTACTCAATTTCCAATGAGCAGGTTTCCCATTCTGTCCAGATATGCGTAAACCTTTCCTTTCTATTATTGACTATATGGATCCATCTTTCAGCCTCTTTTATCACGTTCACTTCCTTCTTCCAGTCAAGTAGGTTTGGGCGCTTAGTCTGTTTCCATAATCTAGGTATCAATAGTTTTGCGGCGTTTATCAAGTGTAGCGTGATACTGTTTGTGTAGGCTCTACGTGATTTCATTGACCCATGGAACAGGAAGTTTAATGGCGTCAGCTCCATCTTCGCCCTTGACAACCTCCTAATCCATGGTGCAATCTCTTGCCAGAACCCTCTGATCATAGGGCATGACCACCATATATGGAGGAGTGTGCCCCTCTGCCCACATCCTCTCCAACACCTTCCGTCCACTTTCTGATACATCTGGGCTAGTTTCACAGGTGTCAAGTACCATCTGGTTAAAAGTTTATATGACATTTCTTGAATTTGAGCACTTCTCGATGTACAGTATATAGACTCGATAAGCTCTTTAATTTGCGTCGAGGAAAATTTATATTTTAGCTCCCCTTCCCACTCTCTAATGTAGTAGGGTGTTGAGCTCTTCCTGGTACCGAGAACTAACTTGTACATTTGTGACAGCAGATGTTTATACGTCGTCATCTTTGAGCACTTAGATTAAAATATGGTAAGTGAATCAAGGGTTCTCAGCATAGCCTTTTTTTTATTGTAAAAACACCCCAATTGGTGATATCTCCATTCGGCCATTTGTATCATTCCGTACTTCCGTACCAGGTCTGCTAACGGTAGTAGAGTTCCCTTTGGGGCGAAGTTTCCACATATCATGTCCTCTTCTCTCCCCCAGTTTCCCATAAATCCCACCTCTTCTCCTGGTGGGAACCCACGAGAAGCCCTCCATCGGGGTTAACGGAGATATCTGAGGGGCGTAGTCTCCTGACTGGTTAAGGGGGTCCCAAATTTTTAAAGTATTTTGGGTTAATGGTGATACCCATTTTGAAAGACCCCTGTTTACCTTTGGGATCCATGATATTCCTTTTAATCTCCTTCCTGCTATTGTTTGTTCTAGATTAACCCATATTTTATTTGTTTGGTCGTGGTTCCAGTTTAAAATGCGCACTAGGGCCATCGCCTTATAATATAGCTTGACGTCTGGTAGCCCCATACCTCCTTCTAACTTCCCTTTACATAGTATCTCATGTGCGAGTCTGGGACGTTTGTTGTTCCACACAAATGACGTAAAGGCCTTCTGTAGGTTTCTAAAGAAGTTCTGGGGAAGTGGGATTGGGACAGTATAAAGTGTGTAGAGGATTTTAGGCAATATACTCATTTTTATTGCACTCACCCTTCCAAACCATGTTAACACTTGTCCTTTCCACTTCCTCAGGTTTTCTATGACCCCCTCCATCAAGACTCTGTAGTTCAGATCATATAATAATTTGAGGTCTGATGTTAGGTGTATCCCTAAATATACCAAGGATTTTTTATTCCATATAAATGAGTATAGACCTTTCAGGGTTCTCACCATTTCTGAGTGGATATGGCAGGGTAGAATAACTGACTTTTCGAAGTTCATCTTAAAATTGGATAGTTCTCCAAATTTAGATACTTCTGTCATCAGTGCCGGTAGTGATGTCTGTGGTGTTGACAGGTAAAATAATAAGTCATCCGCGTACGCCGATACTTTATGTGCATATGCTCCTATGCTGGTCCCTTGGATTTCGATGTTTTTTCTTATTATACATAGAAAGGGTTCTAGTGTCATGGCAAACAGTAAAGGTGACAGGGGACACCCTTGTCTCGTTCCGTTGTGTATTTGAAACTATTTTGAAAGAGTGCCATTCACTTTCACCCTCGCTCTTGGGTCTGCGTATAGTGCCGCTATCCAACCCATTACACGTTCTCCCACCTTTATCTCCCTTAAAACCTCCGTCATGTAAACCCAGTTCACCCTGTCAAAAGCCTTTTCGGCATCCATTGACACTATCATTCTCGGGATTTTGTCAGGGCCTTTTTCCATCCAGTGTAGGATTTGCAGGGCCCTTAAAGTATTATCTCTGGCCTCTCGGCCTTTCATAAATCCCGTCTGGTCAGGGTGAACTATTTTTATTATTTGGTCCTGTAATCTAAGTGCTAAAATTTTGGCTAGAAGTTTGGTGTCTGAATTTAGCAGGGAGATAGGTCTATAGCTTGCGCATCTTTGATGGTCTTTTCCTGGTTTAAGGAGTACTGTAATGTAGGCCAGTAAGGCTTCTGGTGGAAGGGGGTTTAACTTATTGATCGCATTAAAGTAGTTGCATATTGGGGTCTCTAGAGTTGAGGCAAATTTCTTGTAATATGAGTTTGTAAAGCCGTCTGGCCCTGGGCTTTTTCCCATTGCCAGATTAGCTATTACTCCGGTTATCTCTTCAACTGTAATTGGCCTATTTATTTTCTCGATCGCTTCTGTTGATAATGAGGGCATGTCCGAACTTCTTATGTATTCTCTGATTTCTTCCCTTCGATAATCTTCCTTGACTTTTGATGGATCTGTCTGGATGTTATATAGGGCTTCATAGAACCCATGGAACTCTGCTGCTATGGCTTGGGTTTCCACTATCTTTTTATTTTGTACTGTTAGTTTATGTACGTGCCTAGAGTCTTGTTGTTTTTTAAGCTGCCTTGCTAAAAGTCGGCCACATTTATTTCCCTGCTCATAAAATCTATGTGCGTAATACCTGGATTTGTTTCTGATTTTATCATCCAGGCATTGTGTTAGTTTATTCCGCGCCGTTTCCAGACGTTTGACATCATCGGGATTTTGGTGTCTGTTTTTTTTCCAGATTATTAATCTCTTCCAGTAAGTCTGTTATTTCTTTTTGTTTCTCTTTTTTTTCCCTTGATCCGTGTGCTATCAATTCACCCCTGATCACCGACTTATGGGCTTCCCATATGGCCTGGTCGGTGGTTTCTCCAGGCACGTTTATTTCAAAATAGGTTTTTAATTTGGTATCTAATACCTCAACTATATGTTTATCGTCCAATAGGGTCTCGTTAAGTCGCCAAGTTCGTTCCAGGTGTCCCGTTGCTATTGGGTATAAGGTTATCATTATCGGCGCATGGTCTGAAATTGTAATTGGTTCTATCGTACATGATCAGATCTTTTCCAGGTAGAACTGGTCCACCAGGAAAAGGTCCAAGCGGGAGTACATGTTGTGTGTTTTAGAATAGTAACTATAGTCTCTTATCTTATCATGTTTTAGTCGCCATCCATCTACTAGATTTATATGTTTTAGTGCCCTAAAGGATATGGGGGTTTTCCCTGTTGAGGAGTCCATGCTTGGGTCGAGTACTAAGTTGAAGTCTCCCCCTAGAATCAGGAATCCCTCTTTATATTCTTCCAATATTTTCAAAGTTTTTATTAAAAAATTTGCTGTTCCTGTGTTTGGCGCGTATATTGAGGCGAAGGTGTAACAATGGCCATTTAATCTAGCCTTCACAAAGAGATAGCGCCCTTTAGGGTCTGTCTGCGTAGCTACCACTATTATCGGGCATGTCTTTCTAAATGCTATCGTTACCCCTCTTGCTCTGGCAATCGGGGATGGTGCATGAAACCATTGGTTGAACAGGTTTAATCCCATATTTGGTATTTCTCCTATCGAAAAGTGTGTTTCTTGTATATAGATCACATCTGCCGCATAATGGCGCATTTCCTGCCATAGGCGTCCTCTTTTCTGGGCTGATTTTAATCCTCTTATATTATAAGATATGATTTTTATTGGGGCTGTCATTACTATTTTTTTTGTCTTCTAAACGTTCTTTTCTGCTCATTACATTTGTCCACGGGTGAGGCGGGAGAGAGGTAGTCAATAAACAGTCTCCAGAAATAAGAAAAAAAAAAAGAAAAAAAAAAAAAGGGTTGTTTCCTTTGGGTTGCTTCCTAATTGGAAGAGATGTCCATGGAGGGATGAATCCCTCCCTCCAGACCTCTCTAACCTTCTGCAGTGTTGCAGATTTTCAAGTCCTGTATATCGGACCTGTCCTATTGAGTGAATTTCCTCTCTATCCCGTTCCATTTATCTAGGTCCCCCCCCCCCGGTCATTTTATTTCTGGGTTCGCTCCTTCCTTCCCTTTTCTTTCCCCTTCTCTTCTCAGCTACCCTACCTTAAACTTTCTCCCATCCTCTAATCCCAGTTACCTACATCCTTCTCCCAATTAGTCCCTTCTACTACCGTCTTTCATTTTCCCTAAATGTCAAGGGAAGCTCTAGATACACAGATCTAAAGAGAGGAGGAGGGGACCAAAAAAAAATAAAATACAATTATATAATAAATAAAAGGGAAGGGCTCAAAGGGGGGTTGGGCCCCTTTTACCCTTAACATACATGTATGGGTATACAAGCTCTGTGCAAATTTATCTCTCTATATATAAAAAAAAAAAAAAAAGAAAAGAAAAAGAGAACAAATGACGGAAAACAACGTCCACCATAAACCACACAAATACAAAAAAAAGAAAAAAAGGTGGGTCCCTTAAATCGTGTACCTTATAACATGTGTCGTTTTTTGTTTTTTTTCCCCCTATGTCACACAAAAAAAAAAAAAAAAAAACAAGGAAAAGATAATTGAAGGAAACACAAGCCACATAATGTGGATTTGATCTCCTAAAAAAAAGAGAAAAGAAGGGAGATAAGTATATTATCTACCAAATTACTTATAAATTGTGTCTTATGTGCCATCATTTCTAAATTAGGTGTTTAACTTTTAGTTTGCACTCTATTTTCCCCCCTCCCCTTCCCTCCACTCTTCTACTCCCCCAAAAGAAAAAAAAAAAAAAAAAAAAAAAGGGGGTAGAACCCCCAAAATGTATATAGTTGCTTACACTTCTATACTTATCCATTCACATTTCACTTCTATATACGTAATAGCTCCTTGTGTGCACTTGAATGTACTAAACACGCATTATATATACCTTATGTTACACATACATATATTCCCCTTGTATTAAAAAAAAAAAAATAAAAAAAACGCACAACAAAAAAGAAAAAAAAAATGCACAACCAAAAAACAAAAACCCCTCCTTTTCCTTACTCACTCCTTCCACTTCACCCTCCCCCCCAAGGCTGCCTCTCTCACCCACCCACCCCCCCCCCCGGGGTTCACCAACTCTGTTTCTGTCCATCATCCTGTTTTATGCATTTCCATTCCCTCTCTCTCCCCCCCCATAGTTTATCTTTTCTTGCGTTGGCCTTTATATGACATTTGTTGCCATTGCTCGGGACGTTGTATAGGATTTCCCGAATCGCTTCTCCTCCAGTCTACAAAGTCTATTGGGGCAGTTCTAACGTTTCTACAAATGCCTGTATATCGTCCTTGGATCTAAGGGTTGCTGTCTTTCCATTTCGGGAGGCCGTAAGACTAAACGGGAACCCCCAGTGATATTTGACTTCTGCTGCACGTAGGGCTTCTAATATTGGCTTGACATTGCGTCTTTGCATCAGGGTCCGGTATGTTAAGTCAGGATATAGTGAGATATACGTTCCATCATAAACAATTTCAGTTTTTCTGCGGGCACTTTTCATTATAGCTTCTTTTACTGTATATTTGTGTAATTTACATATTATATCTCTTGGTCTTTCCGCATTTGGGTTAACACGGGATGGGACACAATGCACTCTGTCTACCTCTATGGATTCGGGTGCCTCATCTCCCATTATTTGACGAAACAGTTGTTGGATTGTAGGGAGCAGCTCAGGCCCCTGGATTGTTTCCAGCAGTCCTTTTATTCGAATGTTCTGCCTGCGTTCCCTATTTTCGTAATCGTCTAATTGGTCTTTAAACAAATTTAAAGCTCCCTCATGGTGACTTGTTATATCTTGTATATCTGCAACCGTTTGTATTGTTGCTTCCTGACCGTTTTCAAGTGTTTCCACTCTATGCCCCAAGTCGCATATCTCCTCTCTAAGGCTTGCTGGCAGGATTGTTCCACTACTGAAATTAGTTGCAAAATGTCCGTTTTGGTAGGTAATGCTTTAAGAAGCTCTCTAATATCTCTGATGTCTGTCTCTAGATTCTCCACCTGTCTCTCAGGTATTGGGGGCGCATTGTCTCTATCCCATTCTGTATTGGGCATTTGTGTTGTCTCCTGGGGTGCGTGGCCTTCTTCATATGGGTTTAAGCCCCTTAATTCCCCTATCCTCCCCAGCTCTTCAGTGTCAGTGTTATCTGCAATATCTGCAAAGGGGTCTTCCTGTGTGCTCATCTCTAACCTATTTTCCCTTGCCGCCAGGGGAGCTGATATAGTCTCTGTTGCATTTTCTAAGGGAGCCGTTGAATAAGTCTGAGGAGTTTTTAATATAGAGGTTGGGGATAACAGGGTGGGGGATGCCAGGGATGTCAGGGTGATACGACTATTTACTCGCGTATCTTTATGCTTCCTCCCTGGGTCCTCTTTATCCCCATTCCTTTCCTGTCCCAACTTTAGTCCAGTCATTAAATCTTGCTTTTTCTTACCCTTTGTGTTGGGTCTCCTCTGGTCCTCTTCTTCCACTCTGTGCCTGGCGCTGTTGCTTTCATAGCTCTGTGTGGGGCTGCCTCCTCTCGCTATTGTCTGGCCTCTCCCTATCGCGGGGGGGGGCCCCGCTCTTTAGTTTGGATGCCGCGGCCAGTGGATCTTCTGTCGGCTAATGCAGGGTCTGCTGGGATCAATACGCTGCCTGTGTGCTCCGGTATTGGTCAGGAGCCGCTCGCCTCCATTCCTCTTGTCGGGTTGTGCTGTTCCCCACTTGACACACGTGGGGAGAGATATGCCCGTATCGCGCCGGCTTGCTGTGCTGTCTGTCTGCGTGTCGGCATCTCTCTCTCCCACTGCAGCTGAGCGTTCCGTTTAATCATTTCAGTTGCTGGCTGGCTGTCTCATGTCCGGGGGGAGGGGTGGGTGGGTGGAGAGCGCTCACTCAACACGTCCACCTCCCATGAGTGCTCTTGCCTTTACAACCACTTTGAGCAGCTCTGGCCCTTTTTGACACTTTTGTTTACATGGAAAAAACTATTTTTTGCTAGAAAATTTGTTAGAAACCCCCAAACATTATATATATATATATATATATATATATATATATATATATATATATATATATATATATATATATATATATATATATATATTGTAGCAGAGTGCCCAGAGAGAGCCAGGAGAAGTCTTGTTCAGGGTTTATACATCTCCCAGGCTCCTCTCATATACATTCAGAGGTCTCTGAGACATGATCCAGTTCGGATCTTAGTCCTCCTCTCCAGGCTAATTTAAGCTCACCTGAGCAAACAGCCTTTGCTCTCTGCCTGGGACACACAAACAGGGATGGTTTGTGAGGAGCCAAAAGGTTGGTAAAACCCTTAAAAAAACTCTTTACAGAAGCTGACAAGCGGTAGGCTTGCTCAGCTTGATAGTTAGAGACGGTGTATGTTATAGTTAGAGCCGAGACACGGCTAGGACTTTTGTTTGGTTATTTCTGTTTTGATGTGTTTTCTGGAAGACTGTGCAGCACCTGTGTATGGACTTGTATTTAGATCAAATAAACCCAGCACTGTTTTCACTACCTCATGTGGATTTGGTATCTGTGCCTTACTAAACAGCCCATCCCCGTGAGCTTTGTACCTGCTACCTGTCCCCCAGGTTACATATGGTGGATTTCAGCGGGCAGCTGTAGTAAGTTACTACTTAAAAGGCCAGTACCTAGAGTGACTAAACATGGAGGAAATCCTAAAACAATTGATGATATCCAACGCTGCGCAACAGCAAACAAACGCTGCACTGCAGAAAACAAACGCTGAACAGCAGAAAACAAATGCTGCACTACAGCAAGCAAACGCTTTACAGCAGAAAACAAGCGCTGCACTCCACGCGGCACAACAGCAAGCTAATGCTATCGCAGGAACACTACAGGAACAAACGCAGAGGCTGTTTGAACAGCTAGCCACTGATGCAAAAGCAGATAGGAAAACCTTGTCTGAGGTTGTGGAGACAATAGCACAGTGGTCACCTGCTAACGTTGATAATGTTGGAGACAAGCCTTCAGCCATCCATGTGGCTCGTTTTTTGTCTAAGATGACTACAGATGATGATCCAGAGGCCTTTCTGCTAACGTTTGAACGGACCGCTGAGAGGGAAGGTTGGCCTAAAACCCAGTGGGCAGGACTGGTCACCCCGTTGCTTACTGGGGAATCGCAGAAGGCCTACTATGATTTGGAGTCAGCAGAAGCAGCAGACTATGAAAAGGTCAAACAGGAAATACTGGCACGACTTGGTGTCACTTTGGCAGTTCGAGCACAGCGGGTCCACAGCTGGTCCTTCCAAGACAAGAAGCCCCCAAGATCGCAGATGTTCGACCTAATTCACCTGGTGAGGAAATGGCTACAGCCGGAGTCCCTGTCTGGGCCACAAATAGTGGAGCGTGTGGTCATGGACCAGTTCCTGAGGTCACTACCAATTCCCCTGCAGGAGTGGGTGAGTCAAGGAGACCCCAATTCGGCGAACCACCTGGTGGAACTTGTTGAAAGATATTTTGCTGCAAAGAACCTGGTCACCACCCCTACAGCCGCACAGACTTTCCACCCAAAGCCACGGTCTCCCCAGGCAACCAGTAAGACTGTTCCAGGGGAAGTGGGTGGTAAGCATGGCAAGGAAATAGGGGGGAGGATTTTTGGTGCCAGGACTGAAGCTTGGCATCCCAAACAAGGGAAGCCAGTGCCTGTCAGCAAACCAAACTGGGGAAACGTCAGGTGTTTTCGTTGCCAAGAAATGGGACATGTTGCGGCAAATTGTCCATTGACAGATGAACCAATGCAGTGTGATTTATCTATTAGAAGGCAGTCTATGTTTGCAGCGGTTTCATGCACTGCAACCCCAAATATGAGAAAACCAATGTGCCAAATGACTGTGAATGATAAGCCTATTACAGCCTTGCTGGACTCTGGAAGTCTAGTGACTTTGGTTACAGCAGAAATGATTGAACCTGTGAAGTATCATGCTAAAAATGTTGCTGTGATCTGTATACATGGGGATACCCGGGAGTATCCTGTAACAACTGTTCAGTTTAAAACTTGTTCCCCACTTGGTGCATGAGGCCATCATTGGTATGGACTTCCCTAAGTTTTGGGAACTGTGGGATCATCCCAACTCGGTCGCAGTACCTGACTCAGTCGCAGGGCCAGAATTCCTGGCCACTACTGACAATGTGGTTTCAGGGGACTCTTCGCAGGGCTCCCCGGCTTTTCCTCTATCGGTTATGGCAGGAGAGCTGGAGGACCCTGAGGAAGTCCCCACTACCAGTAGAGCCGGACAGCCGTCTGCTGACCCCGAGCCTATGTTAGAGTTTGATGACCTTAATGTGCATAAGGAAAATTTTGGTACTGAGCAGAGAAAAGACCATACCCTTTCCAGGGCCTGGGAAAATGTAATAGTGATTAATGGTGTACCTGTCGAACCCGGGGACAGGCCCTGTTTTCCTTATTTCAGCAGCAATGAGGATTTACTGTATCGTGTATGTAAAATGAATGATGAAGTGGTTGAACAGTTGGTGGTCCCTAAGCCATACAGACGGCTGGTGTTAGAACTTGCCCATGGGCACTTGCTAGGAGGCCATTTAGGGGTTGAAAAAACGACTGAAAGGGTGTTGCGCAGGTTTTACTGGCCCGGGATACAGAAAGATGTTAAGAATTATTGTCAATCCTGTCCTGTGTGTCAGATGTCAGCCCCACTATCCCACTTCCGAAGTCCTTTAGTGCCCTTACCTATCATTGAAGTGCCCTTTGAGAGGATTGCCATGGACCTTGTGGGCCCACTTCCCAAGTCTGCCCGGGGTCATCAGCATATCCTCGTAATCATGGATTATGCTACCCGTTCCCCTTAAGCAGTTCCCTTACGGGCCGCGTCTGCTAAAAACATTGCCAAAGAACTGTTTATGGTGTTCAGTCGGGTTGGCATCCCGAAAGAAATCCTTACAGACCAGGGCACCCCATTTATGTCGCGAATAACTAGGGAGCTCTGCAAGTTATTTAAAGTGACGCAGCTGCGAACCTCAGTGTATCATCCTCAAACGGATGGCTTAGTGGAACGCTTCAATAAGACGTTAAAAAGCATGTTAAAAAAGGTTGTGGACAAGGATGGGAAAAACTGGGACTTCCTGATACCATACTTGATGTTTGCCATCAGGGAGGTTCCCCAGTCCTCTACGGGGTACTCCCCATTTGAGTTGCTTTATGGGAGACACCCTCGGGGACTCTTAGACATAGCCAAAGAAACTTGGGAGGGAGAACAGACACCCCATAAAAGTGTCATTGAGCATATTGCCCAAATGCAGGAGAGGATTGCAGCAATCATGCCAGTGGTAAAAGAACACTTACTGCAGGCCCAGGCAGCCCAACAGAGAATATATAACAGGGGAGCACAACTCCGTGTTTTCTCACCTGGTGACAGGGTCCTGGTGTTAGTTCCCACTGTTGAGAGCAAGTTCCTGGCTAAGTGGCAGGGTCCCTTTGAAGTAATTGAGAGAGTTGGGGAGGTCAACTACAAGGTTTATCAACCAGGAAAAAGGAAGCCCGAACAGGTTTACCATATAAACCTGTTAAAACCCTGGAAGGATAGAATGGCGTTAACTGCGAGGCCTCTCCCAGTAACGCCTACGGGTACTGAGTCCCCTCTCATCCCTGAGGTCACGATTCCAGACACCCTCTCATATTCCCAAAAACAGGACACTAGAGAATTCCTGATAAGGAATAGAGAGAAGTTTTCAGAGTTACCTGGCACCACTTCAGCAGTTCAGCATGATATGGTTACTGAACCTGGGGTACGTGTCAAGCTCAAACCTTACCGAATTCCTGAAGCGAGGAGAAAGGACATCAGCAAGGAAGTTAAAAAAATGTTGGAGCTAGATGTCATTGAGGAATTCAATAGTGACTGGTCTAGCCCCATCGTGTTAGTCCCAAAACCGGATGGCACTTGGAGGTTCTGTAACGACTTCAGGAAACTTAATGCGGTGACAAAGTTTGACACATACCCAATGCCCAGAGTAGACGAACTTATAGACCGACTTGGCAAGGCTCGCTATCTTACCACTTTGGACTTGACCAAAGGGTATTGGCAAATACCCCTAACTGGTAGCGCTAAAGAGAAGACTGCGTTCGTGACCCCAGACGGTTCCTTTCAATATAAAAAAATGCCTTTTGGGTTGCAAAATGCCCCCGCGACATTTCAGAGGGCCATGGACAGGACCCTAAAACCCCACCGACAATATGCAGCAGCCTATCTAGATGACATAGTGGTACATAGTACTGACTGGGAGTCTCACTTGCCTCGTGTCCAGGCTGTTCTGGATTCCCTCTTCAAAGAAGGTTTTACAGCAAATCCAAAAAAATGTGCCATTGGTCTAGAGGAAGCCAAGTATTTGGGCTACACTATTGGCCGTGGTGTCATAAAACCACAAGTGAGTAAAATAGCAGCCATCCAGGAATGGCCACGCCCTGCAAACAAAAAGCAGGTCAGGGCCTTTCTTGGTATTGCGGGGTATTATAGAAGATTTATCCCAAATTTTGCAACTATAGCTGCCCCTCTGACAGACCTTACGAAAGGGAAAGACTCTGTAATGGTGAAATGGTCCCCAGTAGCAGAGGAGTCTTTCCAGGTCCTGAAGAAGGCTCTGTGTGCACAGCCAGTACTGTACTCTCCCGATTTCTCCAGAGAGTTTTTGGTTCAGACGGATGCGTCTGATGTTGGTATCGGGGCGGTATTGTCACAGGTATACAATGGGGAAGAACACCCTGTCGTGTACCTAAGCAGAAAGCTCAATGACCATGAGAAAAAGTATGCAGTCATTGAAAAAGAATGTTTAGCCATAAAATGGGCCGTGGACGCACTCAGGTACTATTTGTTAGGGCGCCAGTTTGACTTAATAACTGACCATGCTCCCCTGAAATGGATGGCCCAAAAGAAGGAGACTAATAGACGGGTGAACCGGTGGTTTTTGGCTCTACAGGATTACTCCTTCACAGTAAAACACAGGCCAGGTGTGGAGATGGGGAATGTAGATGCCCTGTCCCGTGTTCACTCCTGTTGGGCCACAGGTGTTCCAACCCTGGGGTTGAAACAAGGGGGGAGGATATGTAGCAGAGCGTCCCAGAGAGAGCCAGGAGAAGTCTTGTTCGGGGTTTATACATCTCCCAGGCTCCTCTCATATACATTCAGAGGTCTCTGAGACATGATCCAGTTCGGATCTTAGTCCTCCTCTCCAGGCTAATTTAAGCTCACCTGAGCAAACAGCCTTTGCTCTCTGCCTGGGACACACAAACAGGGATGGTTTGTGAGGAGCCAAAAGGTTGGTAAAACCCTTAAAAAAACTCTTTACAGAAGCTGACAAGCGGTAGGCTTGCTCAGCTTGATAGTTAGAGACGGTGTATGTTATAGTTAGAGCCGAGACACGGCTAGGACTTTTGTTTGGTTATTTCTGTTTTGATGTGTTTTCTGGAAGACTGTGCAGCACCTGTGTATGGACTTGTATTTAGATCAAATAAACCCAGCACTGTTTTCACTACCTCATGTGGATTTGGTATCTGTGCCTTACTAAACAGCCCATCCCCGTGAGCTTTGTACCTGCTACCTGTCCCCCAGGTTACAATATATATATATATATATATATATATATATATATATATATATATATATATATATATATATATATATATATATATATATATATATATATATATATATTTTTTTTTTTTTTTTTAAATAGAGGCTCTAGAAAATAAATTGGTGGGTGTTGCAAATTTTTATGTCACATGCTATTTGAGCAGCCGTTTTTTCAAAGGCAATTTTTTTGGAAAAAAATTTTTTTTTTTTAGTTTAAAAAAAAAAAAAAAAAACACAATACATAACCCAATCTTCCGTAAAATATAAAGGATAAAGTTATGTTGAATAAATAGATACCAAACATGTCACACTTTAAAATTTCACACGGCCATGGAACATCGACAAACGACATACATTTTATTGTCCATAGGCAACGATTTACAGAGGAGGTCTAATGCTAGAGTTACTGCCCGTGATCTGATGTTAACAGCGATACCTCACGTGTGTGGGACGATCACTGTTTGCGAGCACGCAGGACTGACACACATGTTCACATTTGTGCTCTATCACAAGGGGGGGGGGGGCTTTTTAAATATTTTTTAGATTATTATTTATTTTATTTTTTATTTTTACACTGTTGCTTTAATTTATGTTTTATCACTTTTATTGCTGTCACAAAGAATGTAAACATCCTTTGTGACAGCAATAGGCATGTGACAAGTACTCTTTATGGAAGGAACTGGGGTCTATAAGACCCCAAATCACTCACCTGCAAAAGCATTCAAAACACCTGCTGCTTGTAATAGCAATCAAGCGGCTAGTTAGCCACTCCAATTGCTATTACCCCTGCTCTAAAAAACGGTACTGGGATGATGCCTGCGGCTGCGCATCATCCCGGTATAACCACTGAAAGTCCAGCAATGTATGGGTACGTCGCTGGTCGTTAAGTGGGTAAGCTCTGAACCAATTATTTTTTCAATTGTTTACAGTTTACAATTTAATACACAAACCCTGCTGAAATAATAAAAATATGTATAAAATAGAAATTTATCTGTATTATTATTTAAACGCTTTCTAGGTGCAGGAAGGCTTCTATCAGTCACAAAGCACGTTTACCAGATTTCGAATTTATATTGTTGAAAGGCTCTACTTAATTCAGTTGTGTTAATTTATTATATATGATTACTTTCGTTTTAAAATCCCTTCTGGCACATTCTAGTAAAAATAAAAGCCTATGAATGAAATATATATAGGAGTCTTATGGTTGAACAAGAATATGTCAATATAAAATGTTTTCCTATTTTGCATTGTCTCTGAGGAGCAATTGCTGTTGTTAAATACTTAATATTCGTTACCTGGATGGCTTTCATGAGACAGTTTAAGACAAGATGCCATTTCTCATCTTTGACATGACAAACTAGAGTCATTCTTAACTTCAGCTATAGCCAATAGCATTCAATTTCTCACCAGAGAATGCCCCTGGCCGCATTTACCTTTAAACCATTAAATTACGAGTGGAATATGAACACATTTTTCAACTGGCAATTTACTCTCCTACAAATACAAAGAATTCAGTGACGATATAAAGCCCTAATTTAAGCATTTTAAGATAATAGTACCGATGGGTTTTTGAGTGGTTTATTTAATATTACAGTAATTAGAGGAGATTCACTATATAATATATTTAAGGATGCCTTGTTGCACATCTGAATCAGAACATTTATAATAAAATAGCTCTAGATAGGAATCAAATTAAAAGAAATTAAACAATCATTGTCATTAAACATATTGGCCAACAGGTCCTTTGTTCTCATTTTCTTTTTCTGGTTTATACGAGACATCCCCATAATCTTCAATAATGTATAGTGACATGAGGGGAATAACTGCTGGTTGTGTCCAGGATGAAAGATATATTTGTCCCAGGTTCTGGCAGTATGTCGATTGTTTTTTTTTTTTTTTTCTGCTGTGTAGTGAGCTTGAAGGCTGGTTGAAGAGCAAATTAGTCTGGCTACTCTGGGCTTTTTACCCACTTGCCTACTGGGCACTTTCACCCCCTTCCTGCCCAGGACAATTTTAAGCCTTCAACGCTGTCACACATTTAAATGACAATTGCGTAGTCATGCAGCACCGTAACCAAATACAATTTTTATATTTTTTTTCCCCACAAATAGAGCTTTATTTTGGCTAATATTTGATCACCACTGGGTTTTTTATGTTTTACTAAATAAAGGAAAGATTGAAAATTAAAAAAAAAAATAAAAAATCATAGTTTGTTATACATTTTGCAAACAGGTAATTCTCCACTGATGTGCGCTGATGAGGCTGCACTGGTAGGCACCTATGAGGAGGGACTGATGAGGCAGCACTGAAAGGCGGCACTGGGAGGCACTGATGTGTGACATTGATGAGGAGGCACTGATTGGCAGCACTGATGAGCACTGGTGGGACTGCACTGATAATCAGTGCCCTGATGATCAGTGCCGATGTCCCTTTCTCACAAGCTGGTTATTGGCTCTCTTCATCTCTCCTCACGCATGAGGAGAGGAAAGCGCGAGGAAAGAAAAGCCGATAACCGGCTTGTGTTTACATCCTGTGATCAGCTGTCATTGGCTGACAGCTGATCACAAGGTAAAGGGCCTGTGATTGGCCCTTTACCCTGATCAGTAATCAGCTGATTCCTCTGGACTCGGCGATCACAGAGTGTGCGGCGAGCATGATCATGGGGGGACATCAATAGATGCCCTCCAGGCAAAGTAAGCCCACCCTGTAGCCATTATTCAGCTATAGCACAGGTGGCAAGCGGTAAAAGGATAAATTAACATTTCTGAACATGTTACAACCATATTTAGCGCCCACACAGCAGCATCATTCATTCACAGATCCCTGATAAGAAATAAATAATGCATATTTTTTTACTTGCAAAAAAATTAGCATTTATTATTTTTTTTGTAAAGGCAAATTTATCCTTCAAAACACCCAGTTGGTTTAAGGAGGATGATCCACTTAAAGTTCCCATTCACATATGGTGATTTGGGATTGTGGGCAGAATCGCTGAGAATCCTACTGCAATAGTGGCAAAACGCACCACGCTTGTTTGGGATGCCATTCATTTTTAATGGCACCTCAAATGCAGTATGGAAAACCTAATTGTGCAAAGTCTGTCGCCCAAATAAAGCTCTTTTTACCCTTTTTTAGGCAACAAGCTTTGCGAAATGCGGCATGCCATGATTTCTGCACGACAAGCACATTTGAGGTGCCATTAAAAATGAATGGCACCCAAACAAGCATGGTGTATTTTGCTACTATCGCAGTGCGATTTGGAATCGTGGGTAGAATAGTGGCAATTCTGCCTGCAATCCCAAATTGCCAGATGTGAACGGGGCCTTAAATCCAGTAGTCAGACTGGGGAGCAGAAAACTACTTGTGTGGTGAAAACCAGATCCTGTATGGCTAGGACTTTTTTTCTTGCTGACAGTTAGGTGTCTGGGCAGCAGTAGGTTATTAACATATTCTTTTTTTTTTTTTTGTTTACAAACTATTTTATTCAGTGCAAAAGGTGGTACAAAAAGAGTACAAAAATATGTCGAAACATTGACAGTAATAACAAGTTTTACATATGTAACATTATTCTTAACAATAAGAAAATGGTCTTTAAGCCCTCGTTCACACTTAGGGTGGGTTTGAAATCGTGCTAGTTCAGCTGAATTGGCACGATTTTAAACCCGCATTTCAGTGCGAGTTCAGGGGTGATTTGAAAGACATCTGCGTGGGTTCATGCACAGATGTCTATTGAAATCACCCCCTGTGACAGACCTAGCCAGGACACGGGCTTTTTGAGAGGACTAACTACGAGCCTCCTGCCCACCGATCATGGGCCCTGGATTTTAAGGGGCACAGGGTGAAGGAGAACATTCAATGCTGTATATATGTATATATATATATAATGTGTGTGTCTCATGCTGTTGGGACATACACTCTGATGCTAGATGTTAATTGAGTTAGTTGATCCCATTGTCCTCTGCACAATGCAGGAGACGCTCCGTCTGTTACTGGTGGTCTCCTGCTATTGTGATGAGATGTCTTGTGGTGGTAATTATGTTAATTTATAATCAACTGTGTTTAGCTCGGTGACCACAAGTCTGGCCTGTAGTGAAATCCTGAGTCACATCGGCTGCTTAAAGGAATTAGCTAATTAGTTTATGTTAAGTTGTTACAAGTGTATTGTTAGAATAATATGAGCAGGAGGGGGGATCTCCTCTTCTACTGTATATAAATGTAATCTTTGTAATAAATCTTCAGTCCATGTTTGAGCAACTAAGCAAGTGTCGCCTCGTTTGGTGCTTGGGAGCGGTTGGAATATCTGATACCCGTATCCAGACTGGAAGGAAGTTATATATGACAAATACACTCAAGAGGAGTGTAGGGACGTTCCGTCACATTGTTGGCAAGCAGTGGGATGCTTCCTGCAGTCTGGGACATCCAAACCTCCACCTGGATACAAGGTCCGGATAGCAGGAGAGGAGGAGAGGTACAGATACCAGCCGCCATGGAAGAGGAATTCAGGAGGAGGTTGCGAGAGATGCAGCTACAGCACAGAGGACCAGTATCAGAGCAGGTCCTGCTGGGATGGTTTGATTCTATCCGCTGTGAACTCTGGAAGGAAGCGCTAGCCTGTGAGCGGCGTCACCAGGGAAAAGTTCTCCCCTCCATCCAGGAAAGGTACTGGTCGCAGTATGGATTGCGGGTGCTGTTTTTGGGAGAGAAACCGCACAAGGAGCAGACAGCTGAATTAAGCAGGCTGATCTGGGCAGAGATGAAGCTGGATGAAAGTTACAGAGCCCTCCGGTGGCATGTATCCCAAGCATGCCCTTGGATAGCAGATGACAGCCCAACGGAAGGCTTAAGCTACGGCGGCCTGGGACTGTTGTATGTGAAGCTGACAGGGGACTCTAACTTTGGGAGTGATTTGGAGTGGCGGTTGGATGAAATCATGGATTTCAGAAAAGGGCTACTGAACATCTCGGAAGTGCACTGGGCACTGGAAGATTTGGAGTTTCTGGCCGATCAGGAATGGGAGCTGGAAATTGCCTACAGACGGCTGCTAGACTCTGCTCAGCGCCAGGGCCGGGCTCCCTTTGCCTGGGACTATCAGGAAATACCAGTGGACAACTCTGGTCTGGCTGAAGAGTCGGCAATGTGGCAGAGTAACAGTGTGCTTTGCCAACCTGCCCCTACAGCTATGGATGCGGAGGTCTTATGGCGGATGCAGCAAGTGCTGACTGACCTTGATGATCCTGTTTCTGCATGGGATGATCTTGGATGGAGGAATGTGCCTGTCCAGCAGCATGCCAGGGAATCGGCAGTGGAAAATCTGGAAATTGCCACCCCAGAAACTGAAGTGCTGACAACCGGCCAGAGCTCTGCCAACCTCTGCTCAGCACTGATAGCATCTTCTGGGTTCCATGGACAGGAGATGGTGAATCTTTATCCCCAGACACCAGTTGCAGAGACTGGGGATTTGATAGACTTTTCTGCTGAGGAAAAACAGCCTGATGAGCCTCCATCAGAAGAGCTGGTATTAGGGCCAAACTTCATTGAGCTCTGCCCAGCACCAACAGCAGTATCTGTGGAGTTCCAGGAAGCCGGGGCAGTTGGCCCCTCTCTCCGGCGACAAGCTGATGTAGTGAAGCTGCTACTCCCAGCTGAATCACTGGCAACAGGGCAGAGCACCGCTGGCCTCTGCCTAGCACCTACAGTGTCTCTACAGCTTCAAGAAGCTGGGGCGATCGGTCACACTGTCCAGCAGCAGACGGCGCCCCAGAATGATGACACCAACCCAGCTAAAGTGCTGGCAACCGGACAGAGGGTCCAAGACCTCTGCCCCACACTTGTGGCAGTTCTGGAGGCCCAGGGTGAGGAGGTGGTGGTCACTCCCGAGCAGCAGCTCAGGACCCAAGGAGAGGATGCAATCTGCACTTCACAACGGCAGCTTGAGCTGATATCGGTGGATGGGACTTCAGTCCCCACCTGTATACCCCAGGGATGCTGGGCGGTCGGCCCAGATCCCCAACAGTATGATGGAGTGAGCCCAGTCACCCTGTCTTCTCTCCAGCGGCTGAAAAGACTCCAGGGAGAAGGGCCAGTCCAGGCCTCTCCCCAGCGGCGGATATGTTCTATGAGAGAGGCAGAGGTTGGCTGGGTGAGTGCTCTGTTTGAAACAATTTGTTTGGGGTACTGTGTGGGTACAGGCATTAGAGGACTGGAACTATGGACTAACTTCGGAGTCAACCCGTCTGGGGTCTCCTCCTGTGTTAGTCTCCTGCCGAAAGGGG
Source organism: Lithobates sylvaticus (assembly GCA_028564925.1). Taxonomy (NCBI): domain Eukaryota; kingdom Metazoa; phylum Chordata; class Amphibia; order Anura; family Ranidae; genus Lithobates; species Lithobates sylvaticus. Next base: position 36,906,938 of record CM053033.1, on the reverse strand, counting down.
AGAAATGTGACAGACCTAGCCAGGACACGGGCTTTTTGAGAGGACTAACTACGAGCCTCCTGCCCACCGATCATGGGCCCTGGATTTTAAGGGGCACAGGGTGAAGGAGAACATTCAATGCTGTATATATGTATATATATATATAATGTGTGTGTCTCATGCTGTTGGGACATACACTCTGATGCTAGATGTTAATTGAGTTAGTTGATCCCATTGTCCTCTGCACAATGCAGGAGACGCTCCGTCTGTTACTGGTGGTCTCCTGCTATTGTGATGAGATGTCTTGTGGTGGTAATTATGTTAATTTATAATCAACTGTGTTTAGCTCGGTGACCACAAGTCTGGCCTGTAGTGAAATCCTGAGTCACATCGGCTGCTTAAAGGAATTAGCTAATTAGTTTATGTTAAGTTGTTACAAGTGTATTGTTAGAATAATATGAGCAGGAGGGGGGATCTCCTCTTCTACTGTATATAAATGTAATCTTTGTAATAAATCTTCAGTCCATGTTTGAACAACTAAGCAAGTGTCGCCTCGTTTGGTGCTTGGGAGCGGTTGGAATATCTGATACCCGTATCCAGACTGGAAGGAAGTTATATATGACAAATACACTCAAGAGGAGTGTAGGGACGTTCCGTCACACCCCCGAAGTCGCCAAAAGTAGTGCAGGAACTACTTTTGGGAATCGGTGCGGTGCCGCAAAGTCGGCATTGAACCTATTCAGACGGTGTCGTTGCCGGCAATAGGCTCTGATTTGGCATGCGATTTGACAAGTCAAATCGGCCCAATGTGAACGGGGCTAATACCAGCCACCCAAAACCTTTCTAGCTGTTTTCAATGTTAAGTTAATTATTTTCAAAGATCCTCAAAGATCACATAAAGACTCTACAGCTGGGTTTCAGTCAGCGTCTATAAAAACACCTGCTGGCTGTTTGTATTTGAGGGCTAGAAACCTGCCAAGATTGGGAAGAATTTACTAAAACAGGAGCAGAAAGAAATTGAAGCAGCTGTACATAGTAACCAATTAGCTTCAAATCCACAGTTTGTTCAGTTAGGGCTCTTTCACATGGGGCGGATCAGTGCAGATCCGCCCCGTGGATATCCGCTTGCTCAGCGGTGATCGCCGGAGCGATCTCCGCTGAGCAGGAAGATGACAGGTCCGTCTCTGCACACTGTGCAGGGACGGACCTGTCACAGCGCCGCTCTCCCCTATGGGAGATCGGGTGACGACGGACCGTAGAGTCCATCGTCATCCGATCCGCTCTGCAGACGCATGGAAAAATAGGGTTTTCCTCCGTCTGCAGAAACAGACCATAGCGGACATGGACGAGATCGGGTGTCAGCGGATGATGTCAGCGGATGTTCATCCGCTGACACCCGCTATCCTATCCCATAGGGATACATGTATGTCCGTTTTGCATCTGAAAACGGAAGGATGAAAAACGGACATACGGTCCGTCCGTGTGAAAGAGCCCTTAAAGTGATTCTAAAGGTTGTAATGGTTTTGCACAGAGCAGCCCTAATTCTCTTCTATTTGGGTCATCTGCCGGCAGCCCTAGCTCCTACCCCCTGCCAAGTTCCTCCAATAGCAAACCTTCAACATGATAACAATCCCAAACACACCTCCAAGACAAACACTGCTTTGCTAAAGAAGCTGAGGGTAAAGGTGATGGACTAGCCAATCATGTCTCCAGACCTAAACCCTTTTGAGCATCTGTGGGGTATCCTCAAACGGAAGGTGGAGGAGCACAAGGTCACTAACATCCACCAGCTTTGTGATGTCGCCATGGAGAAATGTTGAAGAGGACTCCAGTGGCAACCTGTGAAGCCCTGGTGAACTCCGTGCCCAAGAAGAGGGTTAAGGCAGTGCTGGAGAATAATGGTGGCCACACTAAATATTGACACTTTGGGCCCAATTTTGACATTTTCACTTAGGGGTGTACTCACTTTTGTTGCCAGCCGTTTAGACATTAATAGCTGTGTGATGAGTTATTTTGAGGTAGCAGCAAATTTACACTGTTATACAAGCTGTACACTCACTACTTTACATTGTAGCAAAGTGTCATTTCTTCAGTGTTGTCACATGAAAAGATATGATAAAATATTTACAAAAATGTGAGGTACCAATTATATATTATATATATATATACACACACATACAGGGCTTTTTTTAAGCGGGAACGCGGGGGAACATATTTCTGGCACCTCCAGCACTAAATGTATGTAAGGGGTGGGGGGGGGTGCACTGGATAGTCTATGATGCTGGCTGCTGGGGGATCTACTGTCACTGGTGGGGATCTGTTTTTGTGTGAGGGTCTATTGTTGCTAGTGGGGGATAGATTGTTGCTGGGGTCTTATGTCACTGGTAGGTATCTACTACTGAGGGAGTGGTCTATTGTTGCTGTATGCTAATGTGTATATATATATATATATATTTTATATTTCTTCATGTTTATACATACAAATATTGCTCTGCAACAATAAAGTAGGTCTAAACCAATCACTAAAATCTCATTTAAGATTTAACATAGTGATCAGAATCTGTCACGTAATAATAGCATTTGAGCAAAGAGCATATCTGTATAATAGACTGAAAACGAACACATATCCTGACCTCCTCCCCAATGATTCTTAATGCTGCTCTGTTTTAGAGAGATTATCCCCTTACGTCTGCTGGGAATCCACTATTATCTCCATCTCCATATCCCATATATTGTCTCTGCAGCTCTCATTGGTTCCTCTTTTTGACCTCACATCACTGTTGTACCCTACTGAATACAGGCAGGAGAGGCATGCATCCAGTGTCTCCTTCCTTTATTACATGACAGGGCCCCTTTAATGTCATTTCAAGTTGTTTTGAATCTTTTTAAAGAATACCCTTTGATCTTGCCATGACAGACCTTGTTCATATACTTCCTATTATAAGGTAAAAACTGTCTCCCAGTAATGCTCCTGCAGTGTCATACTGACACATTCACCCCTATTGAAGACAACAGTCACTCCCACCCAGAGCCGACGGGCCTATAGGCACACTATGCAAGCTGCTTAGGGCCCCGCCGCTGTGGGGGGGGGGGCAAGACCCAGCATCCCCCCTGCACCTCTGGCTGGCCGTTTAGAGTGCAGTGAGGAGAGGTGGGAGGAGGTGGAAGGCAGCGATCGGCAGCTCTATGGTGCCTGAGTGGGCGGCGGGATCTCCCTGGGGTTTGTAGTACTCTCAGTGTATACAGTGGAGAGGAGAAGGGAGGGGCCTCTGACTCGGGCAGGTATCAGTTTCACTTTCACTCTGCTTGAACACTGTTGCTAATGCCCGGGTCAGAGGCCCCTCCCCTCTCCGCTGTATACATTCGGAGATAGAACTACTAGCCCCAGGGAGATCCCCCTGCCTGTGGACACCATATAGCTGCCGATCGCCGCCTCCCACCTCCACCAGCCAGGTACAGGGGAACATCTGCAAGGGGGGGGAGTCAGCTGTTTGGGGGCCCAAATGTAAGAGGGGGGGGCTTTCTGGGGACACTAATGTAAGGAAGGGGGCCTCTGGGGACACTAATGTAAGAGGGGGGCTCTCTGGGGACACTAATGTAAGGACGGGGCCCTCTGGGGACACTGATGTAATGACGGGGCCCTCTGGGGACACTGATGTAATGACGGGGCCCTCTGGGGACACTGATGTAAAGACGGGGCCCTCTGGGGACACTGATGTAAAGACGGGGCCCTCTGGGGACACTGATGTAAAGACGGGGCCCTCTAGGGACACTGTCAGAGGTACTCACCCGGGCCGAAATGCTGAGAGCTGCTCCCCTTGCGACTAGGTGCATGATGCCTCTGGAGTGGATACAGAGGACACCGGGCACAAAGATGCACGGGTTGCCAGCAGGTGTGTTGCAGGTGGTGTGCAGTAGCGACATTGACCAGGAGAAGCTGATGCTGCACGGGAAGTAGACACCTGGCAGGACCGTGAGGAGACAGAGGCCTTGTAGGTACCAGAACGTGTACTGCAGAAGAACCCTGAGGTGCATGTGAGAACTGGGGGTCCAGAACACCAAGGCAGAGGGTAAAACAGGTAACTCAGTCCGGTAGGCAAGCCGAGGGTCAAACACAGGTAATCAGGCCGGAGAGGAATCCAGGAAGCAGGCCAGGGGTCAAACACAGGTAAGCAACTCAGAGAATGTCCAGCAAGCAGGCCGAGGGTCAAACACAGGTAAGTAACTCAGAGAATGTCCAGTAAGCAGGCCGAGGGTCAAGCACAGGTAATCAGGCAGCAGAGGTATCCAGGAAGCAGGCCAGGGGTCAAACACAGGTAAGTAACTCAGAGAATGTCCAGTAAGCAGGCCGAGGGTCAAGCACAGGTAATCAGGCAGCAGAGGTAGTCAAGCGGATTCCGGGTCAAGCACAGGTAGTCAAGCAGGTACAGGATACGGGTACTGGATACAAGGTACTGGATACAGGATACTGGATACAGGGACTGGAGCCAAGACTCAGGAAGAGACAACAAACCAGCAATTGTGAGAAAACAGAGGAAGCCTTTTATAGGCCAGGTGAGTGGTCAGGTGGGATACCCGGACGAGTGCGCATGCGCACTCGTCTTCTGTCAGCGCCGCGCACAGCGGTGAGCCGCACTGGCTGAGTTGTGTCAGATACCCGAGTGCCACGGACCCGCGCATGCGCACCCGCTACCCGGCGTACCTGTACTGTTCGTTGAACCGCTCTACCGCGCGTGCGCCTCCCTGGAACCCGGCGACGAAGCACGGTATTTCTCTGACAGACACTGATGTAAGAGGGGGCCCCCTGGGGACACTAATGTCAGAGGGGGGCTCTCTGGGGACCCTGTGTAAGGAGGGGCTCTCTGGGGACACTAATTTAAGAGGGAAGGCTCTCTTGGGACACTAATGTAAGGGGAGGCTCTCTTGGGACCCTGGTGTAAGGGGGGGGGGGCTCTCTGGGGACCCTGGTGTAAGGGGGGCTCTCTGGGGACCCTGGGTAAGGGGGGCTCTCTGGGGACCCTGGTGTAAGGGGGGCTCTCTGGGGACCCTGGTGTAAGGGGGGCTCTCTGGGGACCCTGATGTAAGAAGGGACTCTCTGAGGACCCTGATGTAAGGAGGGGCTCTCTGGGGAGCCTGGTGTAAGGGGAGGCTCTCTGGGGACCCTGGTGTAAGTGGAGGCTCTCTGAGGACAGTGATGTAAGGGGATACCCTCTGGGGACCCTGATGTAAGTAGGGAGGCTCACTGGGGACCCTGATGTAAGAAGGGGCTCTTTGAGGACACTGATGTAAAGGGGGCTCTCTGGGGACCCTGATGTAAGGAGGGTCTTTCTGCGGACTCTGATGTAAGGGGAGGCTCTCTGGGGACTCTGATGTAAGGGGAGGCTCTCTAAGAAACCTAATGTAGGGGAGGCTCTCTGGGGACCCTGATGTAAGGGGGGCTCTCTGGGGACCCTAATGTAGGGGGAGGCTCTCTGGGGACCCTGATGTAAGGGGGGCTCTCTGGGGACACGGATGTAAGGGGGGGCTCTCTGGGGACCCTGATGTAAGGGGGGCTCTCTGTGGACCCTAACGTAGGGGAGGCTCTCTGTGGATCCTAACGTAGGGGGAGGCTCTCTGTGGACCCTAACGTAGGGGGGGGCTCTCTGGGGACCCTAATGTAGGGGGAGGCTCTCTGGGGACCCTGATGTAAGGGGGGAGATCTCTGGGGACCCTAACGTAGGGGGGCTCTCTGGGGACCCTAATGTAGGGGGAGGCTCTCTAGGGACCCTGATGTAAGGGGTGGCTCTCTGGGGACCCTAATGTAGGGGGAGGCTCTCTGGGGACCCTAAAGTAGGGGGAGACTCTCTGAGGACACTGATTTAAGGGGGGCTGTCTGGGGACCCTTGTGTAAGGGGGGCTCTCTGGGGACCTTGGTGTAAGGAGGGGCTCTCTGAGGACCCTGATGTAAGGGGGGCTCTCTGAGGACCCTGATGTAAGGGGGGCTCTCTGAGGACCCTGATGTAAGGGGGGCTCTCTGGGACCCTGATGTAAGGGGGGCTCTCTGAGGACCCTGATGTAAGGGGGGCTCTCTGAGGACCCTGATGTAAGGGGGGCTCTCTGAGGACCCTGATGTAAGGGGGGCTCTCTGGGGACCTCATTCTGTTCTATATTGTTGTACTTATTCTTTGACTGTTTTGTTTAAAGGAGGGAGGATTGTTTTGGAGCACTGAAGTGTCAGGTGTGACTGTGTGGCAATGGCAAATAGTTTACATAGCTCACGGCATCACGGGTCAAGTAGAGGGCCCCTTAGCAGAATTTTGCTTAGGGCCCCAGGGAGGTCAGGATCGGCACTGCTCCCACCCATGGGCGGACTGACAACTCATGGGGCCCCCAGACAATAGGAGATTATGGGGCCCCCAGGCAATCAGAGATTATACACACACACACCCAGTATACAATCACACAGTATACACATACATGTACACACAGTATATACAGACATGTTTCTATAGGCTGAGAAGGTACTGGAGAGGTGGGGCAGCTATAATCTCTGGGTTTTTAGACCAAAAGGATGTTGGTAAGGGACTTTTCAGAAACAGATGTAAAAAAAACACTGATTTTTTACATACTGTCCCTGGTTTTACTTAGGCTGGCAACCCTGATGGGGCCCCCTAGTACTGGAGAGGTGGGGCAGCTATAATCTCTGGATTTTTAGACCAAAAGGATGTTGGTAAGGGACATTTCAGAAACAGATGTAAAAAACTGATTTTTTACATACTGTCCCTGGTTTTACTTAGGCTGGCAACCCTGATGTAAAAAAAAACACAGATTTTTAACATACTGTCCCTGGTTTTACTTAGGCTGGCAACCCTGATGGGGCCCCCTAGTGGCCCGGGGCCCTCCTCGGGCAGTGCCCGAGTAGTCGAATGGTCAGTCCGCCCCTGCTCCCACCAAAACACATTGCACAGGCATGGTTTACAACTGACACTTTCCAAATGCTGGTTCTGAGCAATGATTGGCGTTGAAACAGGAGTGAATGCATGTAGACAGGAAAAAATGTCACAAGAGATCAGCAGCACTGAAGTACAAAAATGAGTGAAGAACAGGGGAAAACAGTCATATATGAAAAAGAAAACACAATGACATAGGCTTATAATACATAGTGCTAATATTACTAAGCTTGGTGGTAGTATCGTGTGCAATTCACATACAGCATATCTGTGGCACTGTTAAATAAAAGTAATTTTGCACATAATCTCCTCATCAATTTATTTTGCAATTGGCTACGGTGGAGGATCAATTCAGTTAACAACTGCAATCAGTTTGTCACTTTTCTCCCAGTGCTTACGGACAGGCCATAGATAACAAACATTGTCAGGGTTAATCTATTAAAGCCCCAGACAGCCTATGAGACTGAATGATGGATTGTCTTGACATTGCTATAAACATTAATTAATCATTTGTAGTAAGATAAGGACAGACTTGTTGATGTTCTTTGGTTAGGTACTTTATTCCTGGACTCACCTTCCCTAATATTTTGCTGCTAACCAAATGGAGATTATTTTATGAGATAATTGGAAAAGATAATGAGATGCTCTAATGCGATTCTTGGGAGTTTAATATAGCTTGATCGATGTGTCACTCTCACCGTATTCACTATGTTTTACATCAAACAATTAATGTGTACAGGGTCAGTGGAGTCTCTCTGACACCCTGAGAACAGAGGTGGATATGAACAGTCCAATGTCTTATTTATTTTCTATATGCTATTCATTTTCTATTTTTAGGGAATTTGTGATTGCTGTAGAGCCCTGGTTTCTGCAACACAGTAATCGGCATTGACTTATTAAAAGTGATTGGGTGATTATAGAGTTAAAGATTCTCCTGCCAAAAACACTTTGTCCCTAAATTGTACGAAGCAGGAAATTATTTGCAGATTGATCAAAGCTAGAGTGATGGTGAGGCCCAGATAAGAACACTCTCACTACATTAATGAGACATAAAAAAAAAAACAATCCGGAAAATTCAATAAAGCATTAGAACCACTTATCTGGTGGTATGGCCCTTTAAAGGGTCTTGCACCAGATTCAAAATTCCCTACTGCCAGATTCAGTAGCTTTATATAAACATGCAGATTCAAATAGTTCTTATAGGAGAAGTCAAGCCAAAGCTTGTTTGGCTGGACTTCTGTGGATCACAGGAGTGCATTTAGTTTTGCACTCACCGATTTCAGTCCAGGCACTGCGTCATCCCGACCACAGAGCTGTAAAAACAGAGTGATCGGCGGTGTTCGATCTCTCGGTTCTTAGTCTAGAGGCACCGGGGGACAGATGCAGCATTAGCCTCCGTACACACGGTCGGAAATTCCGACCACAAAATGATTTTTTCAGACGGATTTTGTCTGACACTGGTGTTGCATACACACGGTCGGACAAAGTTGTCGGAAAATCCGATCATTCTGAACGTGGTGACGTTCGTTGCGTACGACGGAACTACGTAGAGGCTAGTAGCCAATAGCTTTGGTCTCGTAATTTGATCTGAGCATGCGTGGCACTTTGCGTGGCACTTTGTCCGTCGGAATTCTCTACACATGAAAAAGTCCGATGGAGCCCACACACGGGCGGATTTTCCAACAACATGGTCCGATCGGACATTTTCCGTCAGAATTTTCCACCTAGGTAAGTATGACTGGGGAAAAATAAATCCTTTACTTATCTTTTAAAATTACTATATTGTTATATTACTATTCAAAAATTATAAAATAATTACCTCCAGTTCACAGAAACTTAGAAAGTTTAAAGTAATTGTAAAGGTTTGTTTAAAAAAACAAAAACAAACATGTTATACTTACCTTCTCTGTGCAAGGGTTTTGTACAGAGTGGCCCCAATCCTCATCTTCTGGGGTCCACTGGCAGCGCTCCTGGCTCCTCCCCTGCATTGAGTGCCACCACGGAGAGCCGCTTTCCATGGGGCACTCGTGCGGGCGCGCTCCAGAGTACTGCTGCTGAGTTCATTTACACAAACAGCAGGACTTGACCCCGCCCCCTGGCTCCTGTGTCACTGGATTCGATTGACAGCAGCGGGAGCCAAGGGCTCCCGCTGCTATCAATCTATCAAATGAGGACCTGAGACACCAGTGGAGATGCTGGGCTCATTCTTGTCAAAGGAACGATCGGGTTCAAGTAAGTGAAAGGGGGGGGGCTCTGGAGGCAGCTGCACCGCAGAAGGCTTTTTCACCTTAATGCATGGATGCATTAAGGTGAAAGACCACAATATTTTACAACACTTTAAGTGTTTGTTTCTGTGTGCTGTGTAGCAGAGCAGCATTTGTTTGTTTCTGTATGCTACTGCTACCGCTCCTCAACTGTCACTGGATGTTAAAGGCTAAATTTTGAAGTTTAACTACTTCAGCCCCGGGCCATTTGGCTGCCCAAAGAACAGAGCGTTTCTTGGGATTCGGCACTGCGTCGCTTTAACTGACAATTGCGCGTCGTGCGACGTGGCTCCCAAACAAAATTGACGTCCTTTTTTCCCCACAAATAGAGCTTTCTTTTGGTGGTAATTGATCACCTCTGCGGTTTTTCATTTTTTGCGCTATAAACAAAAAAGAGTGACAATTTTGAAAAAAACACAATATTTTTTACCTTTCACTATAATAAATATCCCCAAAAAATATATAAACTTTTTTTTTTTTCCTCAGATTAGGCCGATCTGTATTCTTCTACATATTTTTGGTAAAAAAATATTGCAATAAGCGTTTATTGACAACAGTAAAATCAGTCTATATATGCAGTAAAGCATGCTTGTTATACTCACTGTGCAACCTAAAGCGTTAATCCTCTACACCTGTGTAAAAAGTCTGCACGATCTTGTATGCACAGACCCTCCTTTTCTTCCACTGACTCCAAAATATGTCTGACTAAGACAGAGCCTTTGGAGTCAGGCTGCACATGCTCAATTTGGTGTGAATTGCTATATCAGCACAGGGCCAATCATCACTGTCCAGACATGTCCAGACAGAGGGTCAGGAGCTCTGCAGACTCATAGGAAAGCTCAGTGCAATATGAAAACTCCTTCTACAAGCTTCACGAGGAACTGACAGAAATCACAAGACTGCTATATACTGCTGATGAGAAAAGGTATTTAGCAGTTTGTTTTTACAAAAATGTTGCATTTCCATGTTTTGTGAACTGTGGGAGATCAGATATAGTGAATGTGGTGTCCTGAGTTTAGTAACACTTTAAGTTTAAGAGAATAAGGGACACGAGGACAACAAAGAAGGCTGCAATCCAGCCCTAGAAAACTTACATCATAATGACAATGGCAGTTGATAATAGATGGGATGAAGGGAAACTATACAATCTTCTTAAAAAATAGGCCAAAGTGATGTCAAAATGGTAATACATTAGTGGCAACAACAAAGTGCAACATATAATATCCAATAACATTTATGTAATGAGGAAAGTGTTTGAATTCAAGAGTTTCATGACTTTTGAATTTGGAAGAGAAGGTGTAAACATTTGTTCCCCATCAGGTCTGTTCTTTACTTGTGATTGACAGGAGGCAGTAGGCAGATTCTGTAGCCATAAGAAGGCTGTCAATTGGCTAAGGATCCGTCCACTGCTTGCTGTCAATCACAAGGGGGTGGACCTGATGGACACTTATGTTTAAGTGTGCCCCCTTATGTGGTGCAGGCCCCAAATGCATGTACCTGTTTCCCACAGTGTCATGTCTACCCCAACGCAGGTGGTCAGACACTATAGCTAGCTACTGTGTGCTTCACCTATAGCAGCCTCCTTTCCCTTAAGGCAAGAAGGCCTACCACTATACTCGGTTGTCCCCAGTACTTATACACAATGCTATAGTGCCTGGCTGCCACACCAGATTCAAACTGAGCAAAGCAAACAGATACTTGCAGTTAGCATACAGATAGCGTGGTTCTATGACAGTCCAGGTAAAAGGCAGGCTGAGTTAAGGGTATAGTCCAATATCCGATCCAAAGTCATACACAGGGAAATCCAAACTAGTAAAGCAGGGCAGACAGACAGGGAGCTTGATCAGGAACAACACACGTATCACTTTCTATCACAAGCAAGGGACTGAGCATTTGGCTTGCTTATAACAGGTGACTTACCACATCAATCACCTTGCAGGTGAACACAGACAGGGATAATGCAGAAGCCAAAACCTGAATGCTGGAATGAGGAGCAGGGGCACTTAAGTGATCCTTACATTATCCCCCCTCTGAGGAGGGGCCCCTGGACCCTCAAAGACAAGCTGGACATCCAGCACAGGACCATCAGACTGGGCAGAGATCACTTCTACTACACCCATTTAAATCTGTCTAAGAGGTCCAATCCACCCTTTGGATAGACTGCCTCATGTGGCCAGGTGGGGCTTTCAACCTATTTTTTTCAGGGCTCTCTGCATTCTGCTCATGTTTCAGCTATCCGGCTTGACTCCTGTGACACGTCACCTGCTAACCAACCTGACCTTGCAGTTCCACTGATCTCTGCCCAGTCTGATGGCCCTGTGCTGAATGTCCAGCTTGTCTTAACATAGGGTGTACATTAGTGGTTGAAGTACTAGGCTCCAGTACAAGAGGTGTCAATAGTCTTTGCACAAGATCAGTGTTAGTTCCTACGATCATGGAATTCTTACCAGACCTTAGTGGGCAAGGGCAAACTACTGCCAGTGTGTCAAATGTCTCCATCTTTCCTGCCACAGAAGGGTCAAAGGTCAGCTTGACAACATAAGGGAACTTTTGAGTTCCAATGCCCCATATCTCTTATGCCGCATACACACGGTCAGTTTATCCAACAGGAAATGTTCGATGTGAGCTTGTTGTCGGAAAGTCCGACCGTGTGTATGCTCCATTGAACATTTGTTGTCAGAATTTCCGCAGGTTCTCAAATTTTCCGCCAACAAAACTTGTTGTCGGAAAGTCTGCTCGTGTGTACGCAAGTCCGTATCACAAAAGTCCACACATGCTCTGAATCAAGCAGAAGGAGCCGCACTGGCTATTAAACTTCCTTTTTCTCGGCTCGTCGTGCGTGTTGCACGTCACAGCATTCTAGACGTTCGGAATTTCTGACAACATTTGTAGACATCTGCACAACAAAAAAATTTGTTTATTTTCGTTTCGTTTTTTTCGTTTCCGTTGATTCGTAACGATTCGTACATTCGTAAGTCGTCGGTGTTCGTATTCGTAACGATTCGTACATTCGTAAGAGTTATTTTTTCGTTGATTCGTTTTTTCGTACGCATTCGTATTTATTCGTACATTCGTAACATTGGTAGATTCGTAATCGGAGCATAATTCATAATTTTATGTAATGTGTATGCTATTATTACATTTTAATAATTTACGAATCAAAAAAAAAAGTTACGAATCGAAAAAAAAAAAGTTACGAATCGAAAAAAAAGTTACGAATGTACGAATTTTTTTGTTCAATAGAGACACGCAAAATTACGAATCGAAAAAAAAAGTTACGAATCGAAAAAAAAAAGTTCCGAATCAAAAAAAAAAGTTACGAATGTACGAATTTTTTTGTTCAATCCATTCGAAGCATGTTTAGCAGCACCATTGTAAGGGACACGTTACCAATTCAACAAAAAAAAAAAGTTACGAATGTACGAATTTTTTTCGTTCGTTTTTCGGATTTTCTTCATTAGTACATTCGTTGTTTCTAATTCGTTTTTTTCGGATTTTCGTTGTTTTTCGGATTTGTTCGATTCAAATGATTCATTATTCGGATTCGTACGATTCGAACGATTCGTTCATTTGTACGAAAACGAACGAACGAAAATAACGAAAAAAAAAAAAAAAAACGAATTGCACATGTCTAAACATTTGTGTGACCGTGTGTATGCAAGACAAGAATCTTTTATGAAGATGATCGTGACATCTTTAGTAGTGGTTTGACCTTGCCAGCGATTAAAGTTTCCTCCTTTGCTCTCAAGTGGGTTTTGGGTTTAAAAATGCATGCCCGGCACTCATGGTAAGAACAGGCTTTTGAAAATGTCAGGTTACTGTTCAGGTATGACTGTGACTGCCACAGGCATGTTGTTGTGTGGAGAATTCAGTAAAGCTGTACGTTTTTCGCAGGTGACCTGTCTTTGCATCATTAGTTGGGCAAAATTGGGCATTCAAGATTTTTGCATACTTTTAAAGTTAGGAAAAGTATACTGAGGGAAGAAGGAGAATGGAACATTACTTTTTTATATATGCATAGGTAACTGTACCACAGCAAAGATAATTACAGTACAATGTGAAATCATCATGTAAAAACAGACAGTAGTGATGCAGTTAAAGATTTTATAAATGACCTTTTCTTTATAAGAATTCAAAAGCTGGTATGGTTTATGCACCTTTGTTTTTTGCTTTGTTAAAGTCTCATAGTCAGCACATTTTAAATGCAATAGTGTTGGAACTTTTGCAGGCAAAACTGACAGAGTGAGTTTAAAAGATCCTCCTACGTTCTCCAGGTGCAGATGGAACATGACAGAATGACTCAAACTCCACCCTTCAATCAATAAACTAATAATATCCTGCTAGGTTCCAGAATTAAAATGCAGCACTCAGCAGTCGTAGAGCAGAATATAGACTTCAGTTATTACAAACATTTTTATAACAACAGGGGGACCTTCACCACTGTTTTTTTTCTATAAATTTGTTAATGCATTGTAAATGTATGGATTATACCAGGAAAAAGAATGACATTCATTCATTTACATTAAGCAAAGTGCTTTAGCATGCAAATTGGATTATGTTGCATATAAATTATATCCTGGAACAGAGTCAGTTGCATTATAGCAAACATTAAAATACCATTCTATACAATCTGAGAATGATCATCAATATATTTTTTTTTATGTTTACACAATATGAAAAAAAACTGATAGTTTGCTTTGTTTGTGTAATCCTATTGCATCTCTCTGCCTGTCCTAATAATAATGTTATAGCTTTGCCTTATTAACATCTAAATTGGCCACAAAACATAACCCTATACAATCCCAGAAACACAACAAGACTTTTGGGAAAAAACACCCTGGCCAACTACAGATAGGTGTTAATTAAGGATGGGCTCAGGCCAGGGGCGTTGCTTGGTCTACAAAAGACCTGGGGCTAGAGCCCATAACAGCAAAGTTAAGAAAGTCATACACTTGGGTGGGCATACACATGTATATAATATACGTGTGTGTGTATATATGCATATATATATATATATATATATGTATATATATATATATATATATATATATATAAGGGTCCCCAAAGCCCTCCTCATTACATCGGGGTCCCCAGAGAGCTTGTCACTAGGGTTGAGCGAACCCGAACTGTAAAGTTCGGGTCCGTACTGGACTTTTGGGTGTCCGGGACCCGGACCCGAACTATTGCCTGTAAGTTCGGGTTCGGGTCCGGTGTTCGGCGCTGTATTGGCGCCTTTTTAACAGCTTTAGGGCAGCCAATCGACGATTGTTTCACTAGTGTGCCCTTAGAAGCCATCACAGCCATGCCTACTAATGGCGTAGCTGTGATTGCGCAGTGCAGCATGTGACCCAGCCTCTATATATAGCCCACACACAGCACACAGCGTCATTCTGCTATAGACAGACACTGTTAGTCAGGTTCCTGTGCTGCAGAGAGATAGATGATTTTAGGAGTTAGAGTGTTAAAGTCAGTTAGTCAGTCAGTCCACATTCCTTGAATTTTGTTCTAATTAGTTAGATCAGTGAGCGATCTCGATAGCTAGAGTAGGGAGTTTCTTAATTATTAAGCAAAAGAAAGAGCCAGAGATAATTATTGAAGAGATTCCTAAATCAATTGTACCCTGGCTGGGTGCAGTGCACAGTCTTTTAACAGTGCCATGAGGCCAGTGCCAGACAAAATCTAAAAGTTTTACCTGCAAGCTCAGTGCAACATTACTGCACTGCATATACTAAGAGATACACCACAGTCTGTGTGTATTCTGCTATTGGAAAAACATTGCATAAAAATTTAATTTTGCTTTTTTTTTTTTTCCCAATAGCATTTTCTGCGTGTTCATACATACACGCTGTAGACACTAACCGTGTATTCTGATATTGCAAAAACATTGCAAAAAAATATCATTTTGCAGTGTTTTTTTTTCTTCCCAATAGCATTTTCTGCGTTTTTATAAACGCTTTACATACTGTCCGTGTAGTCTGATATTGCAAAAACATTGCATAAAAATTTAATTTTGCTGTGTTTTTTTTCTTCCCAATAGCATTTTCTGCGTGTTCATACATACACGCTGTAGACACTAACCGTGTATTCTGATATTGCAAAAACAATGCAACAAAATATAATTTTGCAGTGTTTTTTATTTTTTCCCCAATAGCATTTTCTGCATTTTCATAAACGCTTTCCATACTGTCCGTGTAGTCTGATATTGCAAAAACTTTGCAAAAAAATATAATTTTGCAGTGTGTTTTTTTTCTTCCCAATAGCATTTTCTGCGTTTTCATAAATGCTTTACATACTGTCCGTGTATTCTGATATTGCAAAAACATTGCAAAAAAATTAAATTTTGCAGTGTTTTTTTTCTTCCCAATAGCATTTTCTGCGTTTTCATAAACGCTTTACATACTGTCCGTGTAGTCTGATATTGCAAAAACATTGCAAAAAAATATAATTTTGCAGTGTTTTTTTTCTTCCCAATAGCATTTTCTGCGTGTTCATACATACACGCTGTAGACACTAAGCGTGTATTCTGATATTGCAAAAACATTGCAAAAAAATATAATTTTGCAGTGTTTTTTTTTCTTCCCAATAGCATTTTCTGCGTTTTCATAAACGCTTTACAGTGTATTCTGGTATTGCAAAAACATTGCAAAAAAACATTGCAAAAAAACATTGCAAAAAATATAATTTTGCGGTGTTTTTTTTCTTCCCAATAGCATTTTCAGCGTTTTCATAAACGCTTTAGACACTGTACGTGTATTCTGCTATATACAAAAACACCCATTTAGGGCGAGATCATAAATTTTGAAAATATGAGGAGATCATCAAAAAGGGGACGTGACCCGGGTCGTGGTGCTGCTGTTGCAGGGAGAGGACGTGGTCGATCTGTGCCAGCTACACGCACTAGTGAAACACCTTCCTCAGGTGCGAGTAGGCGACAGAGCCTGCAGCAGTATTTTGGCGCGCCTAATGAGGCTGTACGAATGTCGAGGCCAGGACAAGTACAGGCGATAGTAGATTGGGTTGCTGCTGACAGTGCCTCCGGTTCCTTCACATTGTCTCCCACCCAGTCTCCTGATGAAAGTTCAGAGTTGGCACCTGCAGCCGATGTCCATCAGTCTTTCACCTCACCCCCTTGCAAATCAGCCAATCAGTCTGAGCCCCAAATCATGCAGCAGTCTCTTCTGCTTTTTGATGACTCTGTTAGCAGGGTTTCCCAGGGCCATCCACCTAGCCCTGCCCCAGAAGTGGAAGAGATTGTGTGCACCGATGCCCAACCACTTATGTTTCATGATGAGTACATGGGAGGTCCAACGCAGCACGTCTCGGATGATGATGAAACACAGGTGCCAACTGCTGCAGCTTTCGCCATTGTGCAGACCGACAAGGAGGGCAGGGGTGAATTTTGGGTGGAAGATCATGTGGAGGACGATGAGGTCTTTGACCCCACATGGAATCAACGTCATGCAGGTGACCAGTGTAGTTCAGAGGAAGAGGCGGTGGTCGCACAGAGCCACCAGCACAGCAGAAGAGGGAGCAGGGTGCAAAAGCGGAGCGTCCGTCCCCTAGACAGTACGTTTGCTACTGCCCAACGCAGCAAGGGACCGAGCACACCAAAGCCAGGTCCAAGGACTTCCCTAGCGTGGCAGTTCTTCAGACAATGTCCTGATGACAAGACACGAGTGGTTTGCACGCTGTGAAATCAGAGCTTGAAGCGAGGCAACCTGAGCACAACCTGCATGACCAGGCATCTAAGTGCAAAGCACGAGATGCAGTGGAGTAGACACCGCAAAAACCAAGAAAGGTCTCTGGCTCCTCCTGCTTCCTCTTCTGCTGCAGTCTCGGCCTCTTCATCCACCTCTGTAGTGACAGTGACACCTGCCAACCCGCAAACAGAGGATCTGCCAGCAACACTACCACCTGGGTCACCAACCATCTCCACAATGTCCCATGGAAGCTTTCAGCTCTCTATTTCCCAAACACTGGAGTGGAAGAGGAAGTACCCCCCTAGCCACCCGCGATCCCTGGCCCTGAATGCCAGCATTTCAAAATTGCTCGCCTTTGAAATGCTGTCATTCCGTCTGGTGGAGACGCAGAGTTTTCAAAGGCTGATGTCATTGGCTGTCCCACAGTACGTCGTGCCCAGCCGCCACTACTTTTCCATACGAGCTATCCCTTCCCTGCACAACCAAGTGGGGGACAAAATCAAGTGTGCACTGCGCAATGCCATCTGTGGCAAGGTCCACCTAACTACGGATGCGTGGACCAGTAAGCACGGTCAGGGACGTTATATCTCCCTAACAGCACACTGGGTAAATGTAGTGGCGGCTGGGCCTGAGGCGGATAGCAGTTTGGCGCATGTCCTTCCACCACCGAGGATTGCAGGGCACTTTAGTTTGCCTCATGTTGCTAACTCCTCCTACTCCGCCTCCTCATCCTCTACCACCTCCTCATCCGGTCAGCGTAACACCTTCACCACCAACTTCAGCACAGCCAGGGGTAAACAACAGCAGGCAGTTTTAAAACTTTCCTGTTTGCGGGAAAAACCCCACACCGCGCAGGAGTTGTGGAGGGACATGGAACAACAGACCGATGAGTGGTTGGTGGCAGTGAGCCTCAAGCCCAGCCTGGTGGTGTGCGATAATGGGCGAAATCTCGTAGCAGCTCTGGGCCTTGCCGGTTTGATGCACAACCCTTGCCTGGCGCATGTGCTGAACTTGGTGGTCCAGAGGTTCCTGAAGAATTACCCCGATATGCCAGAGCTGCTGCAGAAAGTGCGGGCCGTCTGTGCGCACTTTCGGCGTTCTCACCCTGCTGCTGCTCGCCTGTCAGCGCTGCAGCGTAACTTCGGCCTTCCCGCTCACCGTCTCATATGTGACGTGCCCACAAGGTGGAACTCCACCTTGCACATGCTTGCCAGAGTGTGCGAGCAGCAGCAGGCGATAGTGGAGCTCCAGCTGCAGCACGCACGCGTGAGTCACTCTGCGGAACAGCACCACTTCACCGCCAATAACTGGGCCTCCATGCGAGACCTATGTGCCTTGTTGCGCTGTTTCGAGTACTCCACCAACATGGCCAGTGCCGATGACGCCGTTCTCATCGTTACTATCCCAGTTTTATGCCTCCTTGAAAAAACTCTTAAGGCGATGATGGAAGAGGATGTGGCACAGGATGAGGAGGAGGAGGAGGAGGAGGAAGAGGGTTCATTTCCAAGGCTTTCAGGACAGTCATTTACAAGTGGCTACGAGGGTGGGTTCCTGCACCAACAAGCACCAGGTACACAATTGTCTGGCAGCAAGGGCACAGTTCTGGAGGATGACGAGGTGGAGGATGAGGAGGAGATGGAGGAGGAGGAGGAACCATGTTCACAGCAGGGTGGCACCCAGACCAGCTCATGTCCATCACTGGTGCGTGGCTGGGGGATACAGAGGACACAGACGATACACCTCCCACAGAGGACAGCTTTTCCTTGCCTCTGGGCAGCCTGGCACACATGAGCGATTACATGCTGCAGTGTCTCCACAAAGACCGCCGAGTTTTAACTGGTGCTGATTATTGGGTGGCCATCCTGCTGGATCCCCGTTACAAGGACAACGTGCCGTCCTTAATTACCTCACTGGAGCGTTATCGTAAGATGCGCGAGTACAAGCGCACGCTGGTAGACATTCCCACTTGGAAGCGGGGGTACGGTGGAAGCACAAGGCGAAGGCAGAGGAGGAGGAAGAGGTCGCCAACGCAGCCAGGGCACCGCCAGCACCTCGGAAGGCAGGGTTAGCATAGCCGGAATGTGGAAAAGCTTTGTCAGCACGCCACAACAACCAGCACCACCAGCTGAGATGGAACATCTTAGCAGGAGGCAGCATTTCACCAACATGGTGGAGCAGTATGTGTGCACACGCCTACACATACTGCAAGATGGGTCTGCCCCCTTCAACTTCTGGGTCTCCAAATTGGGCACATGGCCTGAGCTTGCCCTTTACGCCTTGGAGGTGCTGGCCTGCCCTGCCGTCAGTGTATTATCTGAACGTGTATTTAGCACGGCAGGGGGCGTTATCACAGACAAGCGCAGCTGCCTGTCCAGAGCCAATGTGGACAAGCTCACGTTCATTAAAATGAACCAGGCATGGATCCCACAGGACTTGGCCGTACCTTGTGCAGAATAGACACATATACCGTTGTTCTGATGAAAACTGTCTTGCTATCGGATAGTGTCCGGCCACTTACTGCGCAGGTGCAGTGCTTGCGCAGTACGGAGGACAAGGAGATTCACAAAATCTCCAAAGATGAACGTCGCCTGCGCAGTGAGTGCAGGTTCAAGCCCGACCATCCAAGTGGACATACGGTAGCACATAGTAACAGGGCCCCTCACAGGCTCGCTTGGCTAGGCTTCAACCTCGGATGATGTGGCTTGAACCTGGAGTCACCGCGCATCGTCTTCGGAGAGTTTCAAAATCCCCTTGTCCTATGTACTGAGCAAGCGCAGTACAGGGCGGACACTATGCGACGGGGGACAGAATTCGACACATCATTCACCACTAGCCTTACCCAGCCATTGTTGTCTTTTTGAACCAGTGTTGGCTACCTCATCCTCCTCCACCGCCGCTTCCACCTACACCGCCACATCCACCACCACCGGTACCTCCTTCTCCATTTGAATTTCGTCCTCCTAGGTCAAGATTATAATTTTTTCATTTTTTTAATTTCCAAGTATTTTATTTTCCCACTATCTTATCCATTAAATTGAATAATTTTTTCCAGAAAGTGCGTATTCTGGGGTATTCCCACCATATGTGCAGCATTGTGCCGTTGAGTTTCTGAGGTTCTTAATGACTTCCTGTACCTTTTCTGCTGAGAAGGGGGCCTCCAGCATTTTTTTTTTTTTTTTTTTATGTTATTTTAAGTTATTTCCCTATCCACATTTGTTTGCAGATCACTTGGCATGCTCTTAACAACATTGTGTTGCCATTTGCAGCCCTCTAGCCCTTTCCATGACCTTTTTACAGCCATTTTAGTGTTCAAAAGTCTGGGTCCCCATTGACTTCAATGGGGTTCGGAGTTCGGGGTCAAGTTCGGGTCAAGTTCGGTCCCGAACCCAGACTTTTTTTCCGAAGTTCGGACGAACCCGAACATCCAGGTGTCCGCTCAACTCTACTTGTCACGTCACCTGCCAACAGATGTGGATTGTATATACAGAAAGGCTGGGTATATACAGAGAGGCTGGGTATACACAGAGACGGGGTATACAGAAGATAGGCTGGGAATACACAGAGAGGCTGGGTATATACAGAGAGGCTGATATATACAGAGAGGCTGGGTATATACAGAGAGGCTGGTGTATACAGAGAAACTGGGTATATACAGAAGAGATTGGTATATACAGAAGAACGACTGGGTATACAGAAGAGAGGCTGGGTATATACAGAAGAAAGGCTGGGTATACAGAAGAGAGGCTGGGTATACAAAGAGGCTGGGTATATACAGAGAGGCTGATATATACAGAGAGGCTGGGTATATACAGAGAGGCTGGTGTATACAGAGACTGGTATATACAGAGAGGCTGGGTATACAGAGAGGCTGGGTATATACAGAGAGGCTGGGTATATACAGAGACTGGGTATACAGAAGATAGGCTGGGTATATACAGAGAGGCTGGTATATAAAGAAGAAGGATGGGTATATACAGATAGGCTGAGTATATACAGAATAGAGGCTGAGCATACAGAGCAGCTGGGTATATACATAGAGGCTGGGCATACAGAAGAGAGGCTGGGTATATACAGAGAGGCTGGGCATACAGAAGAGAGGCTGGGTATATACAGAGAGGCTGGGTATACATAAGAGAGGCTGGGTATATACAGAGAGGCTGGTATATACAGAAGAGAGGCTGGGTATATACAGAGAGGCTGGGTATATACAGAAGAGAGGCTGGGCATACAGAGAGGCTGAGTATATACAGAGAGGCTAGGCATATATATGGGTATATACAGAGATGCTGGGTATACAAAAGATAGGCTGGGTATAGAGTTTCCCCCCTCCCCCTCCATATGGTCTGCACTTACCAGCTCAGGAGAGATTCATGTGAGAAAGTTCCTCCCGACTTATGATATGAGTGCAGCAAGGGAGGAGAATGTCCGATCAGACCATGTTGTCGGAAAATCCGCCCCTGTGTGGGCTCCATCTGACTTTTTCCATCGGAATTTCCAACCGTGTGTACGGGGCATAATTGTGTCAATAGCTCCGGGTATGAAGACTAAGTATGGGCTCAGGTGTGTTCGCAGCTCCACATGTCCGAGCCCGACAGGTAGCTTACACTGCACAGTGCTAATCACAGGCAGTGAGGCATTTCCCTCGGCAGCAGAGATCGGGAAATGTCTCACTGCCTGTGATTAGCGCTGCACAGTGTAAGCTTCCTAACGGGCTAGGGCATGTGGAGCTGCGAACATGCCTGAGATCCTGCTCTCAAATTTTCTGATCAGACTTTTTCCGATCGTGTGTAGAGAATTCCGATGACAAAGTGCCACTCATGCTCAGATCAAATTACGAGACCAGTGCTATTGGCTACTAGCCTCTACGTAGTTCCGTCGTACGCAACGAACATCACCACGTTCAGAATGATCTGATTTTCCGACAACTTTGTCCGACCGTGTGTATGCAACACCAGCATCGGACAAAATCCGTCGGAAAAAATCGAAAGGATTTTGTGGTCGGAATTTCCGACCGTGTGTACGGGGGCTTACACATGTTTGTGCTTACAGCATGCATTTAGCACTAATATGCATCAACAGTATACATAAGAGCAGCGTTTATGATGCACAATCTGCAATAGCCTGGTCTGCCAAATGGCTGCATGATGATGTGCACTCTGTATTCTAATACACAGCAGCCTGTTAGGCCTGGTTTACACCTATGTGTTTTTTGAAGAAACGCACTACAGTTAATTTAACATTGTTTTCCTATGAGACACATTCACATCTATGCTTTTTTCAGCCACTGCATTGAACTTTTTTAAATGCAAAACAGTGCTTTTTTTGCTTGTATTGTTCAATAGACTTCAATGGAGAAGCTGCCACAAAGCATTTAAATGTGTGGTTTACTAAAGCGCTGATATAATTTAAATGATAGAAAATAGGTTAAAAATGTAAAAAAGATATCTAAATGATAAAGCTGCAACCAATAAAAAGTGCTCTCACACTACAAAATAAGTGAAAAAATGTAAACAGTGCTATGAACAATGCTGTAAACAATTAGTGCACTCTTATCAACCTTAATTAATTAATAAATGTGATAAAACTCCTTCAAATACACCCCAATACACTCCTAGTGCAAAATAAACATTGTGCAAACTGCAAGAAGAGCAATGTGCAAAAACACAAATAATGTGCAAAAAATGTGCAGAAACAATGTGTGTGAACAACAATGCACTTAATGGCAGTAGAATACTGCTAATATAACATGCTCATTTGGGTGCCACCAATAGTGTTACCGGTTAAATGTTATATATTCTTAAAGAAGCAAAAGGACAAATATAAAGGATTGTAAAACACTGTCCTACTTTAATCTATTTTATTTGACCGATCGGTTGCTAATTGATTGGTTTGTGTATGCGCTTTGGTGGAGAGATTGTTTCTCACATTGCAGATTTTAACCAGTAACACTATTGGTGGCACCCAAATGAGCATGTTATATTAACAGTATTCTACTGCCATTATGTGCATTGTTGTTCACACACATTGTTTCTGCACATTTTTTTGCACATTATTTGCGTTTTTGCTCTCTTCGCAGTTTGCACAATGCTTATTTTGCACTAGAAGTGTATTGAGATGTATTTGAAGGAGTTTTATCACATCTATTAATTAAGGTCAACTGTATTATTAATTAAGGTTGATAAGAGTGCACTAATTGTTTACAGCATTGTTCATAGCACTGGAATTAAGACACTACAGAGGATATAATAGTGTAAAATTGGCCAGCAGCTGGACAGTTTTATTATGGGATAATAAGCCTAACTGGTGTTATGCCTAACTTTTATTTAATCTTTGGTGATAGCTATGTTCCTGTGGGGCAAAAGTGTATGGCTTGATCCTTGTGGCCCTTAGTGTCACTCCATGTGAGTTGGTATTGTGGATCCCTGTTTGGGAACATGAGGAGCTCCAGCGTGACTAAACCAGACCACTGGGTTGTCCTAGGTTTTGGGCTTCCCTCATTATCCATAATGGGTGTGAGACCACAGATCGGATTATACACCGACAGTTTAGTTGCTCGAGCCCATCCCTTTATTTTTATTCTGAGACCGGTTTGCCTGTCTTTTTCTGCCCCTTGTTTAACATTAGCTTGCTTATTTGCTCTACAAATGGCTAAACTGAATAATAAGATTTATCCCCATAGACTGAAATGGGTTAGCTGCGAATTTCATGAACCTCAAATCTTGAGCAATATTTTCAAAATTGTTTGTGAACTGAACATGAGCACAAAAAAATCTTATATTTATATGTGTGGCAATATCTTACTACTTGGCACAACCAATAACGATGCACCAAGTTCTGGGAAATACAGTAGATGTGTGTTCAGTAGAGGGGCAAAGTCTGTGCACTTTCAAGGTCCACATCCGTCTATTTGGCTAGATATACTGTAGGGGCATGTGTAAATAGGACCATACAGAGGCTGCTGCCATTCATGTCCTCTAATTTTAAAGATGCTTACTGCCTGGCTATCGTGCTAACCCCTTAATACCATTATTCAGGTTCACTGATCCTGAAGAAACAAGATCTGACTTTCCTGAGCTTTAGGCTCGGTCCACACTGGAAGCGGCTGCGGATCACACAGGAGCGCTGTGTGTCCCTGTTCTCCATTTCAGGGAGGAATCAGGGCCGAATCTATGCCTGAATTAGGCCCTGAAACGGAGCCAAAGACGCACATCGTTTCTGTACAGTGCACTCCGCAGCTGCAATGGAGATATGTGAACTGGCTCCATAGGGAGCTGGGCACATTCTCCTGCTACGCAAATTGGATGCAGAGAAATCCACATCCAATTCACATAGGTGTGAACCTGGCCTTAAATTTCATATACCTAGAGTGGTGACTCAGAAAGTATTAAAACTAGTTGGCCTGCTCAACAGCCAGTCAAGCAGCATTCTCAGTAGGAGGTCAGCAATGATAGACTGTATGTTTCTCTCATAGCAGGTTTACTTTAATACAAAGTTGCAACTTTTCAAATTTTCCAAGAAAAAAATGTCATATGATAAAAAGTTGCCATTAACCACTTCAGCCCCGGACCAATTGGCAGCCAAAGGACCAGGCCCCTTTTTGCGATTCGGCACTGCGTCGCTTTAACTGACAATTGCGCGGTCGTGTGACGTGGCTCCCAAACAAAATTGGCGTCCTTTTTTTCCCACAAATCCTCAGTTTAGGCCGATACGTATTCTTCTACATATTTTTGGTAAAAAAATTGCAATTAGCGATTATTGATTGGTTTGCGCAAAAGTTATAGCGTTTACAAAATAGGGGATCATTTTATAGCATTTTTATTAATATTTTTTTTTACTATTAATGGCGGCGATCAGCGATTTCTATTGTGACTGCGACATTATGGCGGACACATCGGACGTTTTTGACACATTTTTGGGACCATTGTCATTTATACAGCAATCAATGCTATTTAAATGCATTGATTCCTGTATAAATGACACTGGCAGTGAAAGAGTTAACCACTAGGGGGAGGGGAGGGGTTATGGGCTGTGACGTGTGTGTGTTTTTTTAC
The DNA here is from genome assembly GCA_028564925.1 of Lithobates sylvaticus. Classification (NCBI taxonomy): domain Eukaryota; kingdom Metazoa; phylum Chordata; class Amphibia; order Anura; family Ranidae; genus Lithobates; species Lithobates sylvaticus. Next base: position 36,882,015 of record CM053033.1, on the reverse strand, counting down.
ATTAGGGGGCGGGGCTGACGTCTGACGTCATTGATAGGCTTTCCCGATGACCGTGAACAGCCGATCAATGACAGGCAGAGTAGGAAGCGCGGGGAGAGGTTTGTTTACACAGACCTCTCCCCGTTCTTCAGCTCTGTGACCCGATCGCGGGACACCAGTGGCGATCAGGTACGCTGGTCCCGAGGCCGGGGTCACGGAGCTCGCGACCCACGGCCAGGCAATTAAAGGGCCACGTATATATATATACGTGATTTTGCCTGCTTGTGCCATTCTACCGCAGTATATCTGTGTGAGGCGGCCGGGAAGCGATTAATACAAAGTTGCAACTTTTCAATTTTTCCAAGAAAAAAATGTAATATGATAAAAAAGTTGCCATTAATAGGTATTTATCAAAATAGCCAAGATCATATCCTCTGAGTACAGTCATTGGGGGTTATTTACGAAAGGGAAATCCACTTTGCACTACGAGTGCAAAGTGCAATTGATATTGCACTAAAAGTGCACTTGCTTTAAATATGAGGGGTAGATCTGAAATGAGGGGAAACTCTGATTTTATCATCCAATCATGTACAAGCTAAAATGCTGTTTTTTTTATTTTCCTTCCATTTCCCCCTCGGATCTACAGCGATTGCACTTCCAAGGGCACTTTCAGTGCAATTTCAAGTGCACTTTGCACTTGTAGTGCAAAGTGGATTTGCCTTTCGTAAATAACCCCCATTAGCTTTTTTTGGCTGCCTTGTTGGGGGATATATAAGGACAGAATCAGATTTCTCAGTAACAGATCACACCAAAACCTGGCATTACCAAAGACTGTTATTTTCTTTCAGATCTGAATCATCAAAGTTCATCAGGGAAAATGTCAGTCCACTAAATAAAATAGCTGAAATTAGAATACATCAGTGTGACCAATTTAGACTCCATTCCATGCTATTTTTTTCCCCTGTGAAGTGATAGAGGAGAAGGTGAGGGTTTTGTGAGGGAACAGACACTGAACACCGAACCAGTGGGAAAAGAACTAGTGATTCATAGACACTGATTATTTAATTGCCTATGCCTGGTAGTTGCTGAAATCAGCAGATGAACTGAAAGGAACTGCTGAGTTAAATAAATACATGCATAAATAATTTGCTTACAAACATCACCATGCAAGAGGATTATAATGTTAGAGAGCTTGTCATGGATATTTTATTAGTTTTACACTTAGTGAGGTTAGATGGGCAAATATACTTCTAGTTTTTAGTGCAATTAAAATGAATCAATATTTTTGTTTTGTGTTGGTCGATATTTAAATCTTTAATAATGTTATTATAGTGTTAAAATGCCTCCTCCCTGGACAGGGGTCGATAAATGTATGGTGAAATATTTATAAAGAAGGGAGGATCATTTTTAAAACTTAGATGGGTAAAATGCTGTTTATTAACCACTTCAATACTGGGCACTTAAACACCTTCCTGCCCAGACCAATTTTTAGCTTTCAGCGCTGTTGCAGTTTGAATGACAATTGCGCAGTCATACTACACTGTACCCAAACAAAATTTTTATCATTTTTTCCCCACAAATAGAGCTTTCTTTTGGTGGTATTTGATCATCTCTTGGATTTTTATTTTCTGCTAAACAAATAAACAAATTTGTTTAAGTTTCAGAACTTTGTAAATAAGTATGTTTTCTCCTGTACAGATGGGCACTGATGGGGCTGCACTGACGGGCACTGATAAGGTGGCACCAATGAAGTGGCACTGATGAGGTGGCATTGATGGGAACTGATATGTGGCACTGATGGGCACTGATAGGTGGCACTGATGGGCAACACGGATGGGCACTAATAGGTGGCACAAATTGGCACTGATAGGTGGCACGGATTGCCATGGATAGGCGGCACGGATAGGCATGCATAGGCGGCACGGATGAGCATGGATGGGCACTTATAGGCGGCATGGATGGGCACTGATAGGCGGCATGGATGGGTACTGATAGGCGGCATAATTGGGCACTGATAGGCGGCATTGCAGTGTAATGTATTGTACTGATGGATGCCAATCAGTGCCAAACAATAATGCATGCCAATCAGTGATGCCCATTGTGGGCACTGATTGTCATCCATTGTGGGCACTGACTGGCTTTCCTGGTGGTCTAGGGTGGCATACCTGGTGCTGGGCATCCCTGGTGGCGTCCCTGGTGGTCCAGTGTGGGCATCCTGGGGGGGGGGGGGGCTGCGCTGATAATCGATCAGCACAGACCCCCCCTGTCAGAGGAGCAGCCGATCGGCTCTCCTCTACTCGCGTCTGACAAACGGGCAGACGCGAAAAGCCGATCAACGGCATTTCCTATTTACACTGTGATCAGCCGTGATTGGACATGGCTGATCACGTGGTAAAGAGTCTCCGTTTGAGACTCTTTACAGAGAACATAGTTGCGGGGTGTCAGACTGACACACCGCAACAATGATCGCAGCGGCTCAAAATCCTGATCACGTCCTATGACGTCCGGTCAGGATTTTGAAACCACTTTGTCGCTGTCATTCTGCTATATGGCGGGCGGCAAGTGGTTAAATATCTGTTTCAAGATGTTTTTTTGTGAAATGAAATGTAGCACCCTCTACCAATAGGTAGGTGCTAGTAATAGATTTTTACTAGAAACTGTCAGCACAAGCAAATTTATGCTGTAAGCTAGGCCTGTCTGTTTTGATCTGGGGGCTGCAAGTGGTCAGAGTAGCAATGGGTGTGGCCACCTGTGCCTTAGTTCTGATGCGCTTCCAGGGAGAATGCTCTCGAAGAGGGGCAGAGCCTGGAACTGGAGTGGCTTGTGTGGGAGCCCTGACCAATCCCCAACTGGAATTGGCAGGGGGCGGGCCTCCTATATAAGCTGAGGTAACATGCCGCTGGGGGGAGATGTCAGCTGAGTGAAGTGAGGAATGGAATACTAGGCAGCAGCAGGAGGGCACCCCCATCTGGCTGGGGTGGGGTGTAGCGATCACAGGAGGAGGCCCAGGGAGAGCTGTGAAGGAACTTTGTTTCTACACAGTCATTGGCAATGTCTTTATCACCACACGGCCGGTGGTAAAGAACTCCTGGAGCAGAGGGGCAGGTAAAGCTGTAGGAATGTATGGTCCGGTCAAGTTCCTTATCAAGGACTCAGGGCAGTGGAAGGTTGGTGAGTGTTACCACAGTGGAGGGATGGATGTGTCAGGAAGTCTGTAAAACTTTGCTTCTACATGGTCATTAGCAAAGTCTTCATCATTTACACAGTGAATAATGGGGAGTCCTGGATCAGAGGAGAGACTGTGGGGTTTTGTGTCAAGTTGGGCTGGCTGGGAACAGTAGTCCACCATCCTTAAAAAAGCTTTTAAACTACTAGGTCTCCGGGAGAGGTGTTGCAGGCCTCAGGCTTAGTAGCAGCGAGCAACCAGAGCCTGCTTAGGGACTTATTCAGAGTGGGTCCTTATTGCTCAGCAGAAGAAGATGTGACATTACTTAACCTCAGTATTAAGAAGTTTGTTCAGGAGGAAATAAGTTTGTGCAGGAGGAGAAGGAGTTCTGGGACCATCAGTTTTACACGGTCAAGAGTGATGTTCTCATCCTTTACACGGTAATGGATGGGGAATTCTCAGGAGGAATTGTCTGCAGGAGTTAAGCAGAGAAGGAGCAACAGTCTGCATGGAGATGCAGAAGGAGATCATACTCATAATATATGCACATCACCTCTTCTGGCTCTAACTATGTGCTATTGTGCTTAATCTTAAAAATATGATGACAATTAAAAGATTTTATGGGCATCCCATATACCCTTTCTCCAAACAAGTTGTACCCCCCAAATAAAACAACAAAAACAAAACCATTTGGAGGTCCCACCAAGATCTGCCTTTATTGTTAACCTGCTGGCCGTCGCCCCTAGCAACTGCTAAAAGCCATTTTGCCAAGTTTGGGGTACAATGAGGAAAGGACTATGTTTGCTATTAAAATTGACTTTTACCACATGCCGTTGCCCATAGCAACCAAACTCAAACTTGTCGCAAAGTGCTGTTGTCTAAAGCAACCGTCCAGGATCAGCGCTGCCATCACACCCCTACACTCAGTTGTCTCAATGGACACTCACTGCCTCGATAAGCCCTGCAACCAGTGACTGTAAACTATGTGCTATCACCCGTAGCAACCACGGCGAGAGATCGCAGTCTGGATTACAAATATGTCCGGTGCTCAGCATGGCGCAGGCATTGTACACTGCATTGCAGAGAAGAAAAAAAAAAGTTTGACTTTAATAATCCTGCTTAACACAGTGAAAGAAGTTGTGGATGTCTACTGTTTCCCCTAATAATGCTATGCAACAAGGGGGTGTCTTTGACGGAATGCTGCACGGTCAGTCCCACACAGTAGGATATCACAGAGGAGAGACGTTACTATGTTAATGGTGATCGCTGTGAAAATAGGGGATCGCCTGTATTTAGTATGCGGCCTGCCCTATACACTCTGTGGAAAATTGGGCCTTAGGTGTTGGTGGTACCAGAACACTGTAAGCCCTCACAGTTACTCTTGGTGGGCGCTGGAATGGGCCCTGCTGTGAAATATTATATCAAGAATTGTAATTACATGCCCCTGTTAAACAGGGGCATAAAAATTGGGCCTTAGGCGGTGGTGGCACAACACTGTAAAGCCTCACAGATACTCTTGTTGAGCGCAGGAACAGGGCCCTACTGTAAAATATTAGATCAAAAATTGTAGTTACAATACAGTGCAGCCGTAGTGAAGTTGCTACTACTTTTCTGGTGGTGTACACAGTACACAATACAGTGTAGTGCAGTGTTGCAAAAAAAATATACATCATGTCCAGAAGGCCACCAAGGAGAGGCAGACGCTCACAGGCTACTAAAAGAGGGCAAGCAGGCTCTGTGTCTACAGTCAACAGTGCTGGTCATGGACATGGTGCATCCTCTGCCGGTGGCCGTGGGGCACACTTGTCCTTTTTGTGTGCTGCTGGGCGTGTTATTGAGCCAGAACATGCAGAAGAGTTGGTGGAGTGGATAACAAAGCTGTCCTCATCCTCCTCATCCTCTGTCACCCAGACTCAGAGTAGTTTTTCTTCCTATGCAGCTGCCAAAGCGGCCTATTCCACTGGCTCCTTGTCCACAGTCACTCCTTCCGTAGCCCCACCATCATGCACGGTGGAGTCCCCCGAACTATTTGACCACAGTGTCGGGTACATGCTAGTGGAGGATGCGCAGCGATTTGAAGGCTCCGATGTTGGTTCCCAGGTTAAGGAAGGGAGTAACGTGAGCCTAGATAGAGGGGGTGCCCAAGAAGGACAAGAAACTGGCAGTCATGTTCCCCCAGCTGCAGCATAGTGCCAAGTTTGCTCCAGTGATGAGGAGGGAGGGGATGATGAGGTCACTGACTCTACTTGGGTGCCTGATAGAATAGATGAGGCACAACTCCAACGAGGCAGGATGTCCTCTAGGTGGTAGCTTAACCACTTGCCACCCGCCATATAGCAGAATGACGGCGGCAAAGTGGTTTCAATATTCTGACCGGACATCATATGACGTGATCAGGATATTAAGCCGATTTTCACCCCCGGGGCGATCGTTGTTGTCAGTCTGACTGAGACTCTTTACCACGTGATCACCCGTGCCCAATCACAGTGTAAATAGGAAGAGCCGTTGATTGGCTTTTCCTCACTCGCGTCTGTCAAACGAGTAGAGGAGAGCGATCGGCTGCTCCTCAGATAGGAGGGGTCTGTGCTGATCGATTATCAGTGCAGCCCCCCGAGGATGTCCACACTGGACCACCAGGGACACCACCAGAGATGCCAAGCACCAGGTATGCCACCCTAGACCACCAGGGATGAAAGTCAGTGCCCACAATGGATGCCAATCAGTGCCCACAATGGATGCCAATCAGTGCTGATGCCTCATTGATTGGCATAGGGTGGCTCTGATTGGTGAGCTTCCCTATTCCTGGTTAAGGACTGGCTACATCTCCAAGTACAAGGGACTACGCAAACACTCAGGCAAAAAGATGCCATGCGGTGCAGGAGTTACATAGTTACATAGTAGGTGAGGTTGAAAAAAGACACAAGTCCAGCAAGTCCAACCTATGTGTGTGATTATATGTCAGTATTACATTGTTTATATGTTGCGGTCGTTCAGGTGCTTATCTAATAGTTTCTTGAAACTATCAATGCCCCCGCTGAGACTACCGCCTGTGGAATGGAATTCCACATCCTTGCCGGTCTTACAGTAAAGAACCCTTTATGTAGTTTAAGGTTAAACCACTGCTTAGGGGACAGGAGCCACACTGGGGCAGAGATTCTGTCAGCTCTGCAGGGGCAGGCTCAGAGGTGGTTGACGCCATGCCAGCTTCAGCCAGGAATAGTTGTATGCGACAATTGCACAAACCTTCTCTCCGCCCTCCGACAGGGACACTTGACCCATGTTCCATGTTTGGTACACATCCTGAATTTTGTGGTGTAGCGGTTCTTGAGCAGGTACCCAGGCTTACAAGACCTTCTGAGGCAGGCCAGAAAAGTCTGTGGTCATTTCCAACGGTCATACAATGCCAGTGCTCGGTTGGCTGACATTCAAAGGGAATGCAACCTGCCCACCAACCGCCTCATTTGTGACATGTCCACCAGGTGGAAGTCAATGTTGGCAATGCTGCAGCGGCTTTACATGCAGCAGAGGGCCATCAATGAGTACCTGTGTGAGTATGGCACCAGGACAGTGTGAGGGGAGCTTGGCTTCTTTTCGCCACACCAGTGGCTACTGATCAAGGATGCATGCACTGTCCTGTCACCATTTGATGAGGCCACGAGGATGGTGAGCAGCAATAATGCATGCATCAGTGATACTTGTCTTCCTGTTGGAACACGCTTCATGGAATAATGGACAGGGCACTTGAGGCAAAACAGTGTGAGGAAGAGGAGGACTTTCTTACCTCTCAAGGCCCCCTTTATCCAGATATTATTCCTGCAGGATCGCCAAACACACAGGAAGAAGTGGAGGAGGAGGATAACATTCAGCAGCAGTCTTCAAGGGATGGTTTTCAGTCCCCAGAAACCGAAGGAGTTGTACGTGGCTGGGAGGAGGTTGTTACGGATCATGTGATCCTTAGTGATCCAGAGGACTCAGAATCAAATGCCTCTGCAAACTTTCGCAGGCTTTGCAGAATCAGGGAGGCCATGCAGCATAAGGACCCTGGGATTCGTGGTATCAAAGAGAACGAATCATTACTGGCTGTCAACCCTTCTTGATCCATGTTACATGGGTAAGGTTGCAGAACTGAGCATAGGATGAAACATCTTCAGGAGGCCTTGAAGAAAGGTTTGTGCAATGCATTTCCATACCCTGTGAGGTTACAATTTCCTTGTGTTGGACAATGTGTTGCTGAGGCTTCTGTCAGGTCACCTGAGGCCAGGTGACAGATGCACACCATTGGGATCAGGAGTGCACCGCAAAGGTAGTGGACCCTACGGCTTATTGCTGCGGATGGGAGTCTAGGTGGTTAAAGAAGGCAGGTCCGCTGGAACACGGATCCCACAGGGGCTAGATCGTAAGATTCCCCAGGGCGTGGAGTCAAAGAGCCAGCAGGTGTTCACCAGAGCCTCTAGTGGTGAGGATGGACTGGGCTGCAACTGGCTCCAGGTCACGACCCCCAGGGTCTCCTTGCTCACGGCCACAGTAGGCTACAGTTGGACAGAGATTGTAAGGGAATAAGCCAAAGGTCGGCGCGACTAGCAGACAAGGATAAACATAAAACACGCCAAAGGTCAGGGTCACAAGCAGGCAGGGATAGTCGAGAACAAGCCAAAGCAAAGATCGGTAACTGGAATCAGACATAGAAGACACAGCAAGATGCACACGGAAGCTAAACACACAAAGGTTGATCAGCAAGGCAGGCTTGCAGTGCACACATTAATATAGAGTTCCCTGATAGGGGCTGGGGTGGAGCTGTGGTTTGGGCAAAGATTATTTAAGTAGCCGGGTGAGAGTGTCTGGCCTCTAAAGGTGAACACATAGAGGAGAGGTAAGCTGACAGACAAAGATTACTGCATAACCATGACAGCTTTGTACAGTCAGAGGAAGGGCAGTGGAGAAGGTGGGCCGGCTGACCGATGCCTTTAGACATTTTTTCAGTCCTCAGCGCCAAGGTCTGATCAGTTTAAGCAACCATCGCCAGCATCTGCATTACATGGTGCAGGGATATCTAGGGGCAAGAGCAGACTTGGAGACCTTTCCAACAGAGCATCCACTGGGTTACTGGGTCTTGAGGATGGACCACTGGCCAGAACTTGCTCAATATGCAATTGATCTACTGGCCTGTCCTGCATCCAGCGTTCTTTCTGAATGCACATTCAGTGCTACTGGAGGGTTTGTAATGGATCATAGAGTGCGCCTGTCTACAGACTCCCTTGATAGGCTCACATTCATAAAAATTAATCAGTCTTGGATCAACAGCAGCTATCAAGCACCTGATGCTGATCTAACTGATTGATTTTTCTATGGATGTGGGATCCCTTGAAGACTGCCTATGCTGAGTGACTATCCTATTCCTCCTCAATCTTGATGATGCTAGCTCCCAACAATATTTTTGGTTTAGGGCACCACCACCACTACCTAAGGCCCAATCTTTCTGTTCCTGTTTAACAGGGGTATGTAATTACAATTTCTGATCTAATATTTCACAGCAGGGCCCATTCCTGCGCCCAACAAGAGTATCTGTGAGGGGTTACAGTGTTGTGGCACCACCCCCACCAAAAGACCAATTTTTCTGACCCTGTCCCAGCAGCAGAAAAAAAGGACAAGCATGCCCCATAACCACCTGCAGAAGATGCACTATGTTCATGACCAGCTTATACAGTTATGGACTGTAGACACAGAGCCTGCTTTCCCTCTTTTAGTGGCCTGTGAGCATCTGCCTCTCCTTGGTGGCCTTCCGGACATGATGGGGATTTTGTTTTGCAACACCACACTACACTGTATTGTGTACTGTGTACACCACCAGAAAAGTAGTAGCAACTGCACTATGGGTAAACGGTATTGTGTACACCACTAGAAGTCTAATAGCAACTATGGGTGCACTGTATGTATTGTGCACTGTGTACACCACCAGAAAAGCAGAAAAGTAGTAGCAACTGCACTAGGGGTGCATGGTACTGTGTACTGTGTACACCGCCTGAAGTATATTAGAAAGAGTACACCAGGAACAGCCTGCAGTGAGATATAGCTAAACTGTATGCAGTGGATACATATATAGATATATATACGAGACCATCTGTATCTGAATCACATGTATATGAATCACATGACTGTATACTAGAAAGAGTACACCAGGAATGGCCTGCAGTGAGAGTGCTAAACTGTATGCAGTGTGTATATATATATATATATATATATATATATATATATATATATATATATATATATATACACACAAGACTATCTGTATGTATGTATGTGTGTGTGTGTATATATATATATATATACACAGTGGTGTGAAAAAGTGTTTGCCCCCTTCCTCATTTCCTGTTCCTTTGCATGTTTGTCACACTTAAGTGTTTCGGAACATCAAACCAATTTAAACAATAGTCAAGGACAACACAAGTAAACACAAAATGCAATTTGTAAATGAAGGTGTTTATTATTAAAGGTGAAAAAAAATCCAAACCATCATGGCCCTGTGTGAAAAAGTGATTGCCCCCCTTGTTAAAACATACTATAACTGTGGTTGTCCACACCTGAGTTCAATTTCTCTAGCCACACCCAGGCCTGATTATTGCCACACCTGTTCACAATCAAGGCATCACTTAAATAGGAGCTGCTTGACACAGTAAGGTCCACCAGAAGATCCTTAAAAGCTACACATCATGCCGAGACCCAAAGAAATTTAGGAACAATTGAGAAAGAAAGTAATTGAGATCTATCAGTCTGGAAAGGGTTATAAAGCCATTTCCAAAGCTTTGGGAATCCAGCGAACCACAGTGAGAGCCATTATCCACAAATGGCGAAGACATGGAACAGTGGGGAACCTTCCCAGGAGTGGCCGGCCGCCCAAAATTACCCCAAGAGCGCAGCGACGACTCATCCAAGAGGTCACAAAAGACCCCACAACAACGTCCAAGGAACTGCAGGCCTCACTTGCCTCAGTTAAGGTTAGCGTTCATGCCTCCACCATCAGGAAAAGACTGGGCAAAAATGGCCTGCATGGCAGAGTTCCAAGAAGAAAACCACTGCTGAGCAAAAAGAACATCAAAGCTCGTCTCAATTTCTCCACAACACATCTTGATGATCCCCAAGACTTTTGGGACAACATTCTGTGGACCGATGAGACAAAAGTGGAACTCTTTGGAAGGTGTGTGTCCAAGTATATCTGGCGTAGAAGGAACACTGCATTTCAGAAAAAGAACATTATACCAACAGTAAAATATGGTGGTGGTAGTGTGATGGTCTGGGGCTGTTTTGCTGCTTCAGGACCTGGAAGACTTGCCGTGATAAAAGGAACTATGAATTCTGCTGTCTACCAAGAGATCCTGAAGGAGAATGTCCGACCATCTGTTCGTGTACTCAAGCTGAAACGAACTTGGGTTCTGCAGCAGGACAATGATCCTAAACACACCAGCAAGTCCACCACCGAATGGCTGAAGAAAAACAAAATGAAGACTTTGGAGTGGCCTAGCCAAAGTCCAGACCTGAATCCTATTGAGATGTTGTGGTATGACCTTAAAAAGGCCGTTCATGCTCGAAAACCCTCTAATGTAACTGAATTAGGACAATTCTGCAAAGATGAGTGGGCCAAAATTCCTCCAGGACGCTGTAAAAGCCTCATTGCACGTTATCGCAAACGCTTGGTTGCAGTTGTTGCTGCTAAGGGTGGCCCAACCAGTTATTAGGTTTAGGGGGCAGTCACTTTTTCACACAGGGCCATGATGGTTTGGATTTTTTTTCACCTTTAATAATAAACACCTTCATTTACAAATTGCATTTTGTGTTTACTTGTGTTGTCCTTGACTATTGTTTAAATTGGTTTGATGTTCCGAAACACTTAAGTGTGACAAACATGCAAAGGAACAGGAAATGAGGAAGGGGGCAAACACTTTTTCACACCACTGTATATTAAAAACACTGCAGCTAACTGAATAACCTGCCTGCTCAATCTAAATGACACTCTCTCTCCATCCACACCAGCAACGACACAATACACAAGGCCGACGTGCAGGCGGCCTTATATAGTGTGGGGCGTGGACTTAGTCCCCCTGAGCCATGATTGGCAAAAGGAACTCTGCCTTTGACCAATTATGGCTCTCTTAGCTGAGGGCGCTGTGATTGGCCAAAGCATGCAGGTCATGGTGCATGCTCTGGCCAATCATCATACAGCAATGCACTGCGTTCCTGCAGTGCATAATGGGCCATTACGCGCCGCTCAAATTTGGCGCGAACGGCCCATAATGTTCGGTTTGCGACGAACGGGCGAACAGTCAATGGTTCCAGTCGAACTCATGTTCGACCGGAACAGAAAGCTCATCCCTATTCCTCATCAAGGACTCAGGGCAGTGGAAGGTTGGTGAGTGTTACCACAGTGGAGGGCTGGATGTGCCAGGAAGTCTGTGAGGGAACTTTGCTTCTCACAGTCATTAGCAAAGTCTTCATCATTTACAAGGTGAATGATGGGGAGTCCTGGATCAGAGGAGAGACTGTGGGGTTCCGTGTCAAGTCGATCTGGCCTGAGGGCACAGGATTTGTAAGTTGGGCTGGCTGGGAACAGTAGTCCACCATCCTTAAAAATGCTTTTAATCTACTAGGCCTCCAGGAGAGGTGCTGCAGGCTTCAGGCTTAGTAGAAGTGGTGAGCAATCAGAGCCTGCTTAGTGACTTATTCAGAGTGGGTCCTTATTGCTCGACAGAAGAAGATGTGACATTACTAAACCTCAGTATTAAGAAGTTTGCTCAGGAGGAAATAAGTTTGTGCGGGAGGAAATAAGTTTGGACAGGAGGAGAAGGAGTTTTGGGACCATCGCTTTTACACGGTCAAGAGTGATGTTCTCATCCTTTACACGGTAATGGAAGGGGAATTCTCAAGAGGAATAGTCTGAGGGAGTTAAGCAGAGGAGGAGCAACAGTCTGCATGGAGATGCACGAGGAGATCATACTCATAATATATGCACATCACCTCTTCTGGCACCGAGGAAGCACTTAAGAAGAGGGAAGCACACTCTATAGGAAAAACAAATCAGAGAAGAAGGCACTTCTAAGTGCGTTAATAAAACACTTTTATGACAAGGAAGGGTTAAATACACTTACAGGATGGAAGTGAAAAACAGGCATAATAATGAATCCTTAATGTCCAGCAGGGTTGCCTCCTGGGAGTAAAGACAGCTTGCAGGTAGAAGTTCCAGCCAACCAGTGGTGGGAAACACTGGCTCTCTGATCCAAGATGGAGAGCCATGCTGTCAGGACCAGCATGGAATCCAGGCAACCGTAAGTGATGTCAGAGTGGACGGGACATGTTTTGGAGCATGCCAAGTCACTCCTTCAAACCAAACCTTGAATATCATAAATATTCTATTAACTTACTTAAATCAATCACTGCATTGGGACATGCTGTTTTAACCGCTTCCCGACCGCCTCATGTAGATATACGTCTACAGAATGGCACGGGCAGGCAAAAGCACGTACGGGTACGTCCCCTTTAATTTGCCTGCCCGGGGGGCGCGCGCGCGCCGCCAGCGCCACGCGCGCGACCCGGTCGGGAGCTCCGTGACCACGGCCGCGGGACCAGCGGACCCGATCGCCGCTGGTATCCCGCGATCGGGTTACGGAGCTGAAGAATGGGGAGAGGTTTGTGTAAACAAACCTCTCCCCGCGCTTCCTACACTGCCTGTCATTGATCGGCTGTTCCCTGTCATCGGGAAAGCCGATCAATGACGTCAGACGTACAGCCACGCCCCCCTACTGTAAAAAACACAACACGTCACACTGACTCCTCCCCGCCCCCTAGTGGTTAACCCCTTCACTACAACTGTCATTTACATAGGAATCAGTGCTATTTAAATAGCACTGATTTCTGTATATTTCTGTATGATTTCTGTATAAATGACAAATGTCCCAAAAATGTGTCAAAAATGTCCGATGTGTCCGCCATAATGTCGCAGTCACAATAAAAATCGCTGATCGCCGCCATTACTAGTAAAAAAAAAATATTAATAAAAATGCTATAAAACTATCCCCTATTTTGTAAACGCTATAACTTTTGCGCAAACTAATCAATAATCGCTAATTGTGATTTTTTTTTACCAAAAATATGTAGAAGAATATGTATCGGCCTAAACTGAGGAAAAAAAATGTTTTTTTTATATATTTTTTGGGGATAGTTATTATAGCAAAAAGTAAAAAATATTGCATTTTTTTCAAAATTGTCGCTCTATTTTTGTTTATAGCGCAAAAAAAAAAAAAACCGCAGGGGCGATAAAATACCACCAAAAGAAAGCTCTATTTGTGGGAAAAAAAAGGACGCCAATTTTGTTTGGGAGCCACGTCGCACGACCACGCAATTGTCAGTTAAAGCGACGCAGTTGCCTTTTATCGGCAGTCCTTTCCTCTCATGCTGTGTCTGTGGGAGTAAAGTAGTAACGGAGAGCAATTATTGGCAAGCCTGTCAACACATCATTTACACTGATATTCAGGCCACTGATCATCCATGCCTTGCTTTTCAGTGCAGCCCCATCAGTGCTGCCTATCAGTACTCATTAGTGCCGCCTCATCAGCACACATCAGTGAAGATAAAAAATTACTTGTTTGCAATATATCATAACAGAAACTAAGGAAAAAAATCTCTCAAAATTTAATTTAGCAAAAACAAAAACCGTGCTGATTAAATACCCCCAAAAGAAAGCTCTATCTGTCTCAGAAATTATAAAAATGTAATTTGGGTACAGTGTTGCATGACCGTGCAATTGCCATTCAAAGTGCTACATCACTGAAAGCTTAAAATTTACCTGAGCAGGAAGGGGATGAAAGTGGCCAGTACTGAAGTGGCTAAACTTCTTCTAATGCCCCGTACACACGGTCGGAAATTCCGACGGAAAATGTCCTATCGGACCATGTTGTCGGAAAATCCGACCGTGTGGGCTCCATCAGACTTTTTCCGTCGGAATTTCTGACTGAAAAAATTTGAGATCCTGCGCTCAAATTTTCCGACAACAAAATCTAATCAGACTTTTTCCGATCGTGTGTAGAGAATTCCGACAGACAAAGTGCCACGCATGCTCAGATCAAATTACGAGACCAAAGCTATTTGCTACTTGCCTCTACGTAGTTACGCCGTATGCAACGAACGTCACCACGTTCAGAATGTTCGTATCTTCCAACTTTGTCCGACCGTGTGTATGCAACACCAGTGTCGGACAAAATCCGTCGGAAAAAATCTGACAGATTTTGTGGTCGGAATTTCCGACCATGTGTACGGGGCATAAGACTGTATATTACGTATAATATGTATCCCCATACAGAATACACTGCATTTGAGCACCACACACCAAAAATTATATTTAATTAATGTTTAATATTCAAAGCAAATTTCTTCATCCATGTCTCCATGTTTTGCTAATAAAACACTAAAAAAATACCCACAGCATTTCTGGCCTGGCCAACCTGAGTAAGGGCCGATGATTAATTAAGCATTTACTTGCTGGGATATATCTGCCCTTAGCTCAGGCATGCAGGCAGGAGGGTGTACTTAGCTGAGAAACCCCTGCACCCCTCCTGAAGTCTTCTGAGATGTATGACAATATTTGACTAAGCCAGAAACCAGAAAGTAACTTAAGAAATGTAAAAAAAATAAAAAATATATAATTTTTTGAAAGCAAGATCAGCAAATGTAACTTCCAGCTTCCAAGCTGCTTATATGTGCACGTCTTTATTGTACCATCATTATTCTCAAAGTCTCCACTTTAAGTCAAATTTCAGAGATGCCCAAAATTATGAGTTTATTTTTTTGAGGGATAGTCTATAAAACATATCCTTAAAGAGTAACAGACCCCCATCCTTAAACAGGATTATGTCCGCCGTATAAGCTTCTTTGCCTGGTACCAGCGCGATCCAAGACTCCTTAGCCCACTCAGTCACTTGTCCAGACATTAGTGTAGGGTGGAAAACATAAGTTTATTCAAACACAGGCACAAAGAGATATACAATCAGGGGACAATCCCCCCTTCTATTGCATAATGACACAAGGCGGGGTAAACTTTACCTCCTCCAGTACCAAGAGACACACAGGTGTATTCAGCTTTTTTACAGTAGACCACCTTATCAGCAGGGAGGCTGTTGGAGAAATCCCCCCTCCACCCTGCCCCCGGTTTACATGCTAGAAACACATAATACAAACAGTAAAGAGGAGCCGAGTGTGGTAACAATGGGGCCGGTAAAAGTTCCACAAGCCCGGCTGGGAGAAGTGTGACTACCTGGTAACTTCAGAACACAGGACAGCAGTCGCTCTTCAAATCTGGGTAACAAGGTTCCGTATGGTCAGTGAAAACAGTGAAAACAGTGTTATTTCCAATGTCAGTGTTACAGGGAATGACCAGGGCACATCAGGCAAAAATACCCAGAAATAGTCCCGTACAAGCACATAACATAGATAACTTGTCAGGTTCGGGGAACAGGTAATCCTGGGAAACAAGGACAGAGACTAAATGGGACTGGTACTGTCACAATCCCCCCCCATTTATCACAGTAGGCAGACCCAGTGTGATCCTAACGGGTCTGCTTGGGTATGTCCAGATAGTCTCTCTCAAGATTCCAGCTCTGCTTGCCAAGACAGGCCATCGGTATTGGTGTTCTGTTTCCCTGGGTGATACTGAACTATGTAAAGCTGAAGGGCTGCAGGGCCAAACTCCACCGCAGCAGCCGTCCATTATCCTCTGATACTGGGTATAGCCAAACCAAAGGATTGTCCGTAGAGGTAAGGCTAACATTTCTGCAAAGCCCATACTAAAGCCAAACATTCTTTCTCTATAGTAGCATAGGCAACATCTCGGGGTTGATTTATGTACACTACAAGGATTTTAACAAACTTTGTTGCAGATTCCTACATTTTGTTATTCAAAAGAAATCACTGTGTGTTTCTATGTGTCCATGTGGAAAGTGCATCTGTATTGGAGTGGTTTCAGCAGCTGCACATATAGGGCTCTAATGAATAAAATTGAAGGATCTGCATCCCTTTAGATGTAATTTCCTATTGGGAGTATCTCACCAAAAAAATTTTTTTGGTGCAGGGGATGCCAAAAATCTGATTTGTATCTTAGTGCAGACTTCTGGGAAGATCAGTGAACCAGTCGCACAAGCAGGAATTTATGTTTCTGAGGGGCGTTCTGTACACAGAATGCGTGCAGATCACCTCAAGGTAGCCATATTGCATTGCATTTATAGAAAATTACAGAGCTGTAGATTTAAAAGGAAGGGTCATTTTTAATAACGTTCAATTACAATGTGATTTGAGTTGCATTTGTATAGTAGTATGGTAGACATACACTGCGATTTTCTTATTGCAACATTGACTATATGTCTGAGCTATTTTTAGTTAAAACCCTTTATTAAGGGTTTACAAAAATACAAGACAGTTTATTTGAGCTATTTTTAGAATCCATTGTTGTATGCCCTTTGTACATACAGTATATCTAATATGTTATTTGCTTTTGCAAAAGAAGCTATGCATTGGGAAGTGCTACTGTTAACCAATGTTACACAATCCTTTCCTATTTTTGTTTTGCTCAACTGTAGTCAACTTAACCACTTCATTACTATCATAAGCTTATGAACAGTAGAGTGGTAGATGAGTATTTCTGCTGTTGTTTATAAATGGCAGTGCAGGAATAAGACATGGGTTAGCCACTCTGCCATTAATCCAAGAGGCACAATGAATTTAACCTTCATATAAGGTACTGAGAGAAAAAAAAAAAAAAACATTCAGTTCACTGGCTAAGGCTAGGCTGCTTGCAACAGACAGGACGACCCTTAGTGAGTGGATCAACAGACAAAATGACATAAAAGTCCAAATTGATTTATTGGTTGCAGTAGAACAGTATGCTGTAGAAAAACGCACTGCATAGTGCAGACTTTCAAAATGTGCTGTTAACTGGAGAGGATGACTAGCTGTTTTCTAAAAACAGATAAAATCCCACATCTAGAAGTTCTGCAGATAAAGGGTGTGCAGATAATCCTGAGCCCAAAATGTTACAAGCCCTGATGAAGTGGAAATGTTTTCTTTCTGCAAAATGCATGGGCTGTTCTTTTTTTTAAAACCAATAAATCAGTTTGAATATGTCTATCATTTGGTCTGGTGCTCGCTCTGTTGATACTGTGCCTGTTAAGGGCTGTGAACTGAGCCATCATTGGATAACTGAGATCACATACTCAATGTACACAGCTGATCTGTGTGGCTCTTGTGATCCCTGTGACCTGTATATTAACTCCTTTGCCTTCTTTATCCAGCATGTCACCCATCATCTCTATCCTCCCACTATATGTGACTTGTATATTAACCCCTTCACCACCTCTTTCCTCTATGTATAACCCATACAATATCCAATCACATTAACCCTGATTATGTCAGAGTGTGCTGACGAAATGCGTAGAGGGCCTTGAGCATGATACGTCACTTCTGCCCCTTGTAACGCAGCTGGAGCGCAAACGGTGTTCCTTCACACTTGGATGTTTGGCTGTGATGGATATTTGTTTTTCCTTTTAAAATTATTTAATATTTTGTGATATACTTCACTATGGGAGCCCTCTTCTTCCTTTTGTTTCTCCACTGATGATTGGACATCTGTCAGACTGGTGTTGAGGTCAGGAGAGTCCCTCTATTGGCATAATCTTCTCAGCGCTTTTCACTACCTGTAATGGGTCTCATGGAGTTCTGGTAAGTAGGATGTGTGGCAGGTGATGGTGGTGGAAGACCTACAGTCACTCCTTATTGTTCACCAGAATTAAGAAGATTCACATGCTCAGAATTGAATCAAATGTATTTTGGACATTCAGCAGATTTTGTTATTTATGGACATTTTATTTTGGATTATATGAAATTGTTTGCTGACTTTGTTATGCACTTTTTATGCGCTTGTATAGTACATTTAAGCTTTGTTGCTTTAACTGCTTGCCTACCGGCTCCTGTAGATATACGTTGGCAGAATGGCATGGCTGGGCAAAGTAACGGGCTCCCTGACAGTGCCCGAAGGACCCGCGGACTCGATGTCTGCCGGGTGCCCGCGATCGTGTCACGGAGCTGAAGAACGGGGAGATGCCGATGTAAACACAGCATCTCCCCGTTCTGCCTAGTGACAGGACACTGATCGTCTGCTCCCTGTCATCAGGAGCAGCGGTCAGTGTCGTGTCACTGTTAGCCCATCCCCCCCACAGTTATAATCACTCCCCAGGACACACTTAACCCCTCCCCTAGTGGTTAACCCCTTCACTACCAGTGACATTTTTACAGTAATCAATGCAATTTTATAGCATTGATCGCTGTATTAATGCCAATGGTCCCAAAAATGTGGCAAAATTGTCCTATGTGTCCACCATAATGTTGCAGCCACGATAAAAATCGCTGATCGCCGCCATTACTATTAAAAAAAAAAAAATTATTATTACAAATGCCATAAAACTATCCCCTATTTTGTAGATGCTATAACTTTTGTGCAAACCAATCAATACACGCTTATTGCAATTTTTTTTTACCAAAAATATGTTATATATATATATATATTTATATGTTATATGTAATATAAGAATACATATCGGCCTAAACTGAGGGAAACAAATGTTTTTTTATTTATTTTTTGGGGAAGATTATAGCAAAAAGTTTTTTTTTTTCAAAATTGACGCTCTTTTTTTGTTTATAGCGCAAAAAAAAAAAAAAACACAGAGGTGATCAAATACCACCAAAAGAAATCTCTATATGTGGGGGAAAAGGGGGAGTCAAAAAAATGGACGTCAATTTTGTTTGGGTGCCGTGCTGCACGACCGTGCAATTGTCAGTTAAAGCAACGCAGTGCCAAATCGCAAAAAGTGCTCTGGTCTTTGGCCAGCCAAATGGTCCGGGGCTTAAGTGGTTAAGAGAGAACGTGGTTCAAATTATTTCAGCAATTCGTTTTTTCCTCATATACAATAATGATGTTATGTATCTAGTGTATTATTATCAAGATCCATGTTTTTACCACCTTAAGCAGCATGTTTGTTCAATTCCAAAAATTGTGGCAAAATATTAGATTGCCTTGAGGTGTCCTTTTCCAAAAAGGGGCATTTTTTTTTGTACCAGTCTGTAATTTTTTATTTAATATGCTTTATATCATACAAGACGGGAAGCAGTTTTTTTTTTTTCAGAATTTTTGGTAAAAAAAATTAATACATTTTTAAAAAAACAAAACAAAATGAGCTGTTATTAAATACCACGAAAAGACACTTTTATTGGTCTCAAAAATGACATTATTATTATTTGAGTATAGTAGTTTTATGACTGTGTAATTGTCAAACTACCACAGTACTGAACACTGAAAAATGTCTTTGCATTTACAAACATATATTTTATATTGTTACTGAAACATCTTTAAGGTAACCCATGCATTTATTACCTCCTTATGATTTCTGCAAATCCCCCCACTCCTCCTTTCTAGACACTATAACACTATTTTCTACCGTCATTCTCTGTTATCTAGTTTTCTTTATCTAGACAAAGACTTGGGATTCTATTTCAACCCTCTTTCAATATTCTACAGTATCTTCAAAACATTGTCTAGTCTTCTATTTCTTTTTTCTTTCACACTGGTTTATTTTTTCACAATAGGATGCAGCATGTTTCTAGTATAGTAGCTGTAGCAAACAAAGTAGTGAATCCAGTTCTCCAATAACCCAATGCCCTTCATTCTGAACCAATTTTTTATGTCTGTTGCAAATGCTATGTAGCAACTGCAACAATGCAGAGAGAAAGGTGAAGGAGGGAGACTGAAGATCAGGGTTATGATCAAAAAATAAATATACTGCTATGTGGCAACAAATAAATAAAAAAGCCTCCTGTATGTGTAGAATAGGTTGTTATTTGGATGTGTAAGTTCCTTATGTCAACAATATAAAAACACATCATGATCATTAAAAGAGGGTGACATAGTTGTCTATGGGGTAAAAGGGGCAGTTTGGTATCCACATAAAACATTTGATATTAAACATAAACCGATCATCTAAAGAATAGAAAGATATGGGGATACATATAAATAATAAACTACCTATATATACAAATGCAGTTTAAACCTTTGTATTGATGTATACAATTATGTTAATGAAAGTTCTACAAAAAGAGTCATATTCAAAATATTATAACAAAGAAAAAAAGAGCAAAAAACATGTATTACAATGTATTGTTTGGAATCAATGCCTTAGGAGGTCATGCCAAATGCTACAACATTAACAATGAATCAATACATAGGAAAAAATAGCAAAAGACAAAAGAATAATACATAAGTATAATCTGACAAGTAATAAAATAGTAGAGTAGATATAGCGTGACTCTTTGGTTGGAGACAAAGATAACTGCTGGTCATCTTAATCTATGGTTTCCGTAAGCCCCTTTAGGTGTAATGTTTTAGGAGAGAAGATCCATAAGACTCCCAGTACACCATAACTACCACTGATGCAGAGCGGATAAAGAAAAGGAATGGTGTTTCCCCCAAAAATTGATACCAGATCCTCATCCTAGATGGGGGTCTGGTATGAAACAGGAATAAACTCAAAAACCATACCAGACCCTTATCCAAATATGCAGCCTGGCTGGCCAGGAGAGGGGGCATTTGTTTCCCCCCTCCTGAACAATACAAGGCCACATGCTTTTAACATGTGGAGGAAAATACATTGTGCCCATATTGATGGGGACACGGACATAAACCCAACACCTCTGGCCCATTTTATGCGGGTATCTGTGGGGTGACTCATCAAAATCTGGAAGTTCCCTTTAAAATGACAGGGTCCCCGCATATCTTGCCCTCCCACCTGAGTAATTGAGAGGTACATATTACCCCTGGCTACTTATTCACAAAAAAATGCAAGTTCAAAAGTTTGGTGACATTCAAAATTCATAAATGTCAGTATATTTTACAATAGCTGTGATGAATGTTGACCTTTGGCTAATAATTGCTTAACAACAATCAACAGCACCTGGTTTGAGAGAATGAGGATGACTAACTGAACACAGTTCCTATTTCCTTCCCTGTCCCCCTTCCTTTTCTTCCCCCCTCTCCTTTTTTATCCTGGGTCCCCTCACTTCCCCTGCCCACCCCCCCCCCCCCTTCACCACCCCCCTTTCTTTTCTCTTATTCTTTCTACTCAATCTATCTGGCTGTACCACACTCTATGGACCAACATCAGAAGCTGAATCATATTATTTAAACTATATAATATTTAATATCTAGTGGTCCTAGATGCCTCCCATGTCCAGTGTGGGGGACATTTGCCTTTGGGTGCCTCTACAAATGCTGCCACTTTGCCACAGTTTCTCTATTGTCTACGTAAGCAGTGTTTCTGTATCCTCAGAACTGAAACTGAATGTATACGATATTAAAGTAAAATAACTTTCATGTTTTTGAAATATTGAAATATTGAAATATATATCAACAATATTAAGGATGGTTTGATTTTGTAATTATAATTACAATTTATTTTATTTGATGCTTATAACTGGGTCCTGCTGAAGAAGCAGCTTTTGTTGCGAAACTAGTAAAGGACATTTGCCAAGATACATCATACTTTACACCCCGCTTCAACCTTGGGGATTATTTTTCATCCTATTGTTTGTACAATTGTTTGAAACTGCATGTAAGGCTGTAACTATCAACTGTATTTCTGTCGATGTGGTTTTGTTCCACCATGTTTTTATATTCTATATACTATTAAACAGTTTTTATACAAATTATATATACTTTTGTCTATGTCCTTGAGGTACCGAGATAGTCCAAACCCCTTTCTAGCTTTGCATGGGCACTTCTGAGTTGACCACATGCACCCATTTCTATGATATATGAATGATGGTACCCACCCCTACCTTATAATATACCTTAAATTGAGGCAATACTGATATTGATAAAAAAACACCTGGAAAAAACGTCTCAAGACCCATTGACCAAAAGCATATCTGCTTGAATGGAATATATAAACATCTAAAATTTGCACAGCCTGTTATTCAGCCTGTTCATAAATGGCCCTTGTAAACCTCCATTATTTTTATTTTTCAAAAAGTTTATTGGTTTTCGAAAAGATGCATAACAAGAATAAAATTTGTGGTTGCAGCCGCCTTAGACATAAAGAACATAAAAATATAGCATAGTCAGGAGCAATAAGAATATGTAATATAATGACCGAATATGACTTGTGACCTATCAGATAGATTGGCAAAGCACAAAACAGACATTTACATAACAAGAGAGTGAGACATTTATAAGACTACAATTATATTTAACCATTTCTCCTTGAGAATTGATCTATGGAGGATGTCCATGCACCCTCTGTAGAGGTTCATATTTGCTCCCCGTGTGGAGGTATGACACATTGAGGTTACATGTTAAGCCTAGTAGATTAGAGCAGAGTAAATAAGGGGTTGCCTACAACTGTCTGTGTTATGGCTCAGGGACCTGGGAGGAAGGAAAGGGAGGGGTGGAAGGAAGTTAGGGGGGGGGGGGGGGGGCAAGGATTAAGAGCTATTTAGGTGGAGGGAAATTGAAAGTTGTGGTGGAAGGAAGGGTAGGGATGGGGGGAAGGGAGGAGTGGGAGGAAGGTGAGCATAGGTAAAGGACTGAAACAAGGAGTGATAAAAGTCCATCCTTCTCCTCCCCGAAAGGAGACTATTAATTGTTGAGATTGTTATTAACAGATGACCGGGAGGAGTTTGTTTTTTGTAGAATTTAGAAGGGGTCTCGGCCTTATGGTCCTCTATTTCTGCTATCTTCTTAACATCTTGAATCCAATCAGCAATGGTTGGGGGAGTTTGTTCTTTCCAGTGTAATGGAATGCACATTTTTGCCGCGTTAATGAGATGTATAAGCAGAGATTTTACATAGTGCTTGAGAGAGGGAGGTTTGGTGTAGGAGGTATTATGCAGGTGAGTACTCTGGAGTGTAGGTTGTGATATTAAAAGAAAAAGGCTATGCACCTCCATCCAGAAAGGTTGGCTATCTGGGGACAACCACAATATATGAAGGAGAGAGACCGTTTCTTTATGGCATTGCCAACATAGAGGCGAGTCTGTAGGGTAGAATGTATGGAGTTTATCAGGTGTTCTGTACCATCTTACATATATTTTAAACTTGTTCTCCTGGGCGGAGACTTTGGTTGATCCTTTGTGGATATGGGTATAAATATTTTTCCAATCCTCTGTTGTCAGGGCCAACGAGAGTTCACCCTTCCACTGTTGGCTATATTTACTTAATTTAGGGTCACAAGATAAGATAAGAACATGATTGTGTAAAGATCCAAAATAAGGTGTCTTTGGGGTTCAGTTCTGGTGCAAATTATTTCAAACGGGTGTGTGCTCTCTGTACCATACAGAGAGAGGTTTGCTGTTAGTGAGAAATGCCTTATTTATAAATATGAGAACCAGGGGAGAGATTGTCTTGGTGCCCAGGAGGAGAGTGTGTTATAGGTTAGAAGGGACCCTTTATCAAAAAAGTTTAATACAAGTGGGCACATCAGGTCCGAGTTCGGCAAGAAATTAGTCTGTAAGGCCTGGAGGGAAATTAGTGGACCAGGGGAGGAGGAAAGGTTTAATTTCTTGCAAGCTTAAAAGTGTGTAATGTGGGGCCTATTAAGTGGTGAGGTGGGATTTATGGAGAGGAATAGTGAGGTTCGATCCATGGGAGGTGACGCAGCGATATCTTGGAAAATGAACTGAGCAATGGCAACCATTATATGCAAGTCATATAGTACAGGACACAGGCTGAATATTCGTAGACCCAGGGTTATAGGCTCATACCTTCAGGTGATTGAACACTCACTGGCAAAGCTTTTGAGAACACACTCCTGGGCACCTTCCTATAACCCTACCCACTATGTGAATTGTCAGTTTGACCTGATGACCATTTCTGTAGGTCCTGTTGAACTGATTTCAATAGCGGGAGATAGTTTCTGGAGTAAAGGTTCATAATTTGGATGGAAGTTGGATGCCAAGGTAGGTTATGGCGTGTGGTTCCCAGCCAAAGGGAAAGAGATGTTTACATTGACATTGAGAGACTATATGTGGTGGAAGGGAGATGGTAAGTGCCCAGGATTTGGAGAAGTTAATCTGTGAATTTGATAAGGATTTGAATAGGGAAAATATTTTAGTAGGTTATGAATGGTGGTGAGTGGATCTGTTAGGAACATCAGGATGTCATCTGCAAAGCTTATACAATTGACCTGCAATTTTGATGCCTTTGACATTGGGGTTCGCTCTTGGCTTGCGGAGAAGTGGTTCAAGTGTTAGGATGAAGATGCGCCTTCTCCGCATCAAGTGATAGAAAGAAGCTCAATTGATGGGGGGCGGGAGCCAATGGTGGATGTTGATGGCTTTTAGGTGTCATCCCTTGCTTCTCATCCGGGGATAAAATCAAATTGGTCTCTTGTTAGGGAGTAAGTGAAGTCAATGGTTAGCAAGCATTTTTGCATAGATTTTGAGATCCACGTTGAGAAGAGAGATAGGCCTATAATAGGAGACAATGGAGGGGTCTTTATCTGGCTTGGGCATGAACGTAATATGGGCCTCCTAATAAATCTCAGCTTGGAGGAGAAGAAGTGGAAAGTAAGTTAAAAGCATTTAGGAAGTGAGGAAGAAGTGTGGTCAAGAATGTTTTGTAATATCCAATTGTCAAACCATCAGGGCCTGGACTTTAAGTTACTTCAAAACATTTGTAGTTTCTTCCATGGTGAGATGGCTTCTAGCTCCGAGACTCCAGGAAAAGTGGAGTCTCAAAGGTTTAGGGCTATATTGGCGTAGAAAGTTTGCAATCATCTCTTTCCTATCATTGTTTACCTCAGGTTGTTCGGTAGAGGCTATATTGGTAATCTTGGAATAATACTACATGAATTGGTTAGCGATATTTTCATTCTTGGTTGCCTCATTCCCAGTGGGGTTGGTTATGGAGTGAACCATTGAGGATACTTTTTTGCCCTGGAGAGCTTTGGGTACCATTTTCCTAGATTTGTTTCCATGTTCCTAGAACATTCTTTGATACAGAATGTATTTACACTTGGCGGTTTTTCCTAGTTCCTCCCACAGTTTGTTCCAGACTCGGATTAACTGCTGATCTGTTTGGGTGCCTATGGATTGTTTGTGTAAGTTTTCGAGTGAGTAAATGCGTACTGAACACGCATTAATACGGGCCTGATTATCCTTCCTACGCTTGCTAGCTAGCATTCCATTGCGTTAGGGTGAGATTTCTGGGGAGCCGTTTTCTAGAAAATATTGCTTCAGCCTCGATTGGACTGCTGATAGGACTGTGGGATCAGTCAAAAGGAATGTATCAAACCGCCAAAGAGGGGATCTAGTTACTTTGTCTGAAAGTGACAGAGTCATGAATATGGGGTTGTAGTTCGATGGATATATAGATTTAATAGAGGTGTCAAGCAGATATGGGAGGTCCTGATGAGTAATAAAAAAGTAGTCTAAAAAAAGTGGAGTGCTTATAGTGCTTAAAGCCAATGGCTTTAATAGATCAGATTGGACATACCCTGTAGCAGATTAGTCTCTACATGAAGCTATAGACCAGGAATGAGACAAGTGTATCTGGGTTTGGTTTGAGCTGGGTTTGCAGAGCCTGAATCCAAATCCAATTGAAATCAATAAGAGTCAAATTATATTAAACAGTAATGACCATTTTCTAGGCTAATAGACAAGGAATTTTCAAAAAATTACATGGGGAGCTGGGCACTGTCATAGGAAACAGGAACCAGAGAAAATGTTTTAAATGTGTTTGGCTGGGAGCAGTGGTTTAATGCCTAACCACCTCAATACTGGGCACTTTCACCCCCTTCCTACCCAGGCCAATTTTCAGCTTTCAGCACTCTCACACTTTGAATGACAATTACTCAGTCATGCAACACTGTACCCAAAAGACATTTTTATCTTTTTCTTTCTTCACGTAAATAGAGCTTTCTTTTGGTGGTATTTAATCACCACTGGAGTTTTTATTTTTTGCGCTACAAATAAAAAAGTCAAATAATGTTGAAAAAAAAAATTCAGTTTTCTTAGTTTCTGTTTGCAAGTAAGTAATTTCTCTTAATACATTTTGACCAAAATTTATACTGCTACATTTCTTTGATAAAAATAACCCAAATCAGTGTATATTATTTGGTCTGTGTGAAAGTTAAGAGTCCACAATCTATGGTAACAATCATTGAAAATTGAGCACACCTGATGTACTGACGGCCTATCTCATTTCTTGAGGCCCTAACATTTCAAGACAGTACAAATATAACCCAAATTACCCCTTTTTGGTAAGTAGACAGTCCAAGGTATTTAGTAAGACGCATGACACGTTTTTTGAAGTTGTATTTTTTCCCCACAATCTTTAAGAAATTATTTAAATTTTTTCCACAAAAAATGTGATATTAACAAGTTATTTCTAACACACAGCATAGAAATACTTACACACCTCAAAACACATTATGCTACTCGTCCTGAGTATGGCGATACCACATGTGTGAGACTTTTTCACAGCCTGGCCACATAAAGAAGCGCAACATCCAAATAGCACCTTCAGCCATTATCCACTTTAAGACCAGATTTTTTGTTTAGAAATCTGTATTTTTGTTATATAATGTTTGGGGTTTCTAAGTCATTTTATATTTTTGTAGCAGAGGTCCTAGAGAATAAAATGGTGGGTTTTGCAAATTTTGTTGTCACACAGTATTTGCACAGCGGTTTTAAAATTTTACACACTAACGCATAAATACATTTTAATTAATTTTTTAATGCACAGAGGCCAAATAATACCCACTTTTTTGGTACAATTTAAAATAATGGTGTTACGCCAAACTTCGGTATTTGAAAATCTCCATAGGCAATGCTTTATAAGCTTTTATTGCTTACCAGTTTAGTGCTACACGGGAGTTATGGTGCTAGAATTATTGCTCTCACTCTCACGTTCACGGGAATACCTCACATGTGTGGTGCTATCTCTGTTTACATATGGGTACTACGGGACCAACGTGTGAGTTTGCCTTTGCACGCGAGCATGGGGGGACAAGGGCACTTTAAATGCTTTATTTATTGGTGGGACACTTGTACACTATGACAGATGTTGATCGGCCACCAGCGGACACTGACAGATGTTGATGTCACAATGGTACACTATTGCAGATGGTTTGTCCACTGGTACAGATGTGATCGGGACACTGACAGATATTTTGTGCACTGGTAGAGATGTGATGGAGGACTGACAGTTGTTTTGTGCACTGGTACAGATGTTTTATGGGGACACTGACAGATGTGTATGGGGGCAGGGGTGACAGTGGTGCTTGGTGTAATGTTTGTGGGGGATCTGTGACAGCTCTGTGTGTAAAATAATCCTTGCACACAGAGCTATCTCTGACCTTGCAGATTCCCCTGCTCCCCCCTCTTCGCACTGAGCCCTCACTGAGCTCAGCAAGGAGAATCTGGAGGCCGCTAGATACTGCCCCCCGTGTGAATGAGTAAGGGTACATGATATGGATCATCACTGGTAAACATGAACCAAACTTGTAATCAGACAGAATGTTGACTGGGTGCTCCTCCAAACCCTGGACTTTTAGTTCATTTGGTGGAAACCAAACATATATAGTAGGGATATTTTACCACTACTTAATAAGACTACTTCCTGTTTGCCAATGGTTGCTAAAAAATAACACCTGCTGGAATCTAGTCCTTAGGAACCAGTGACATCACTTGGCCCCATTCCTTTTCCATGCTCCCCATCACTCTGTGGATCCATTTGCCAGGGCCAGAAAGAAGTTAACCGATTCCCGACCGCTGCATGACGATGTACATTGGCAGAATGGCACGGGTGCGCAAATGGGTGTTCCTGTATTTTCATTCGTAATCCCCAGCTAGTGGGCGTGCACACCCCGCCGCTCACCACTGGAGCATGCCTGCAAGTCCCGCAGACTCGATGTCTGCCGGTGGCCCGCGATCACGATGAGGAGAGGCAGAATGGAGAAATGCCTATGTAAACAAGGCATTTCACTGTTCTGCCTAGTGACATGACAGGGATCTACTGCTCCCTGTCATTGGGAGCACTGATCTCGGTCATGTCCTAGGTATCCCACCCCCCCTACAATTAGAACATGCTGAGGGAACACATGTAACACCTTGATTGCCCCCTAGTGTTTAACCACTTCCCTGCCAGTAACATTTACACAGTAATCAGTGGCTATTTTTAGTTATGATCGCTGCATAAATGTCATTGGTTCCAAAATAGTGTCAAAAGTGTCCGATCTGTGCGCCGCAATGTCACAGTCCTGATAAAAATCGCAAATCACCGACATTACTAATAAAAAAAAATAATGATAACAATGCCATAAATCTATTCCCTTATTTTGTTGCGCAAACCAATCAATATACACTTATTGCAATTTTCTTTACCAAAAATATGTAGAAGAATACACATTGGCCTAAACTGAGGAAAAAATTTGTTTTTTTAATATATTTTTGGGGGATATTTATTATATCAAAAAGTAAAAAATATTGCATTTTTTTTTCAAAATTGACAGTTTTTTGGTGTTTATAGAGCAAAAAATAAAAACCACAGAGGTGATCAAATACCACCAAAAGAAAGCTCTATTTGTGGGAAAAAAGGATGTCAATTTTGTTTGGGTACAATGTCACATGACCGCGCAATTGTCAGTTAAAGCACCACAGTGCCGAATTGCAAAAAATGCTTTAGTCATTAAGAGGGTAAAATCTTCCAGGGCTGAAGTGGTTAACATTGTGTAAGTTCCAGCCTAATCCAACTTAGGACCTGTTCACACCTGAGCGTTTTGAAATCTGGCAAATTCTACCTGCTATTCCAGAATAGCAGAAAAACGTGGGACACAGTTGCGGCGCCATTATTTCTTAATGGCACCCCAAATGCAGTGCAATTTTGCCGTGATTGTCATCCGGAAAAACACGCGAAAATTGCTGCAAAAAGTGTAACACCAAATGCGCCTGGCTCAACGTCCCGCGATCCTACTCACGGAGCTTGCACTGGGTGTGTGCGCTGCCGCCGGCGCGCACGGGATGGCGTGGCAGATTCAAAGGGACGTACAGGTACGCCCATTTGCGCAGTCGTGCCATTCTGTCGACCTATAAGTACATGCGGCAGTCGGGAACCGGTTAAATCATAAGTCAAAACGTCCTTTTCTTTTTTTAGTAGACTGATAAGGGGTTAGAACCTCTGTCTAGATTTAAAAAGATGTCATAGATTTCAATGTATGCCTTTATTATAGACACAAAAGCAGCTGATAGAAATAGGACTTTTTTTGTGCTGAAAAATATATGTACTGCTCAGCTTTGGAGTTTTCAATTAAACAGATTCACATTTTTAATGCAGTATATGGTAATCACATTCTCTCACTATTTTATCCGCAGGCTTTAAAAGTACAAAATTAATGAATTACTTAATAACTTTTAATATAATAATGTATGTTGCACCTACCAAGTAGTAGATGAAAATTCGTGAATACTTTCATTTTAATTTAAAATATGAGAAGAAGAGAGACTGTTGAAGCTAAACACTAAGGAGCATGTACATGCTGTTATCAAAACTTGGGTCAAGTGTTTCATTGATGGTAGTAGCTACAAGTTATTCATGTGCTAGTTGTTCTTTGCCACTGTGCTCTAAATGGGGATAACTATGCTACACATAAGTTATTGGGGCTTATTTAAAAAAGCTACTGAAAAGCTACAAAGATGATTTTAGTATCTCAGTCTATACAAATGCGCACATACAATCTGGCACAGCTGGGTCTAGTAACCAATCAAAGCTTCATCATCATTTACCATGCTGAACAAACCCAAACTTCTCTGCTGCTTTCCATAGACGCAGAGAAGGCGTTTGATAGAGTGCATTGGAGGTATATGACAGAGGTGCTATCTAAATTCAATTCTGTTCTGGCTCTATACTCCTGTCTAGGGATGGGCCCGGTGCTCGATGCGAACCCATGTTCGCATCGAGCACCGGGCGTTCGCTCGCTCGGCGAGCCCAGAACTATTTTGGCCGCTCGCATCACATTCGTGTGATGCGAGCGGCCCCGCAATGAATTGCGGCCGGCGCAGTGCATTGCTGGCTGATGATTGGCCAAGCATGCACTGTGACCCTGCATGCTTGGCCAATCACAGCGCCGGAAACTCGGAGAGCCATAATTGGCTACAGGCAGGACGCCTGTAGCCAATTACAGCTCAGGGGCTTTAGTACACGCCCCACCATTTAAAAGGCCGCCACGCCGTCGGCGCGGGTCACATGAGTTCCGGCTTTAGGAGAGATCAGGCTGATTCTATGTCTTTGCTAGATTCATTCAGATAGAAAGATTTGCTCTACTTTGCTAAACCATTGGCTATTTATTTGCTAAACCATTGTTTCCTGTCATTGATCGTCCATTGCTGCTGGTTAGTGTGTTTTTAGCTGCTGCTGGGGATTAGTCTGGTGCGCGTTTTACTGTTAGTACAGTATTTCAGTAGTACCAACCGCAGTGCTGTTAGCACAGCATTGCACCCCAAAAGCACCCATAGGACTTCTAGTGTGTTAGTGGCAGCAAACAGAGCTCCTATATTTTCTTCCCAGAAGCACCCATAGGACTTCTACTGTGTTAGTGGCATCACACAGAGTTCCTATATTTTCTTCCCAGAAGCACCCATATGACTTGTACTGTGTTAGTGGCATCACACAGAGCTCCCATATTTTCTTCCCAGAAGCACCCATAGGACTTCTAGTGTGTTAGTGGCATCACACAGAGCTCCCATATTTTCTTCCCAGAAGCACCCATAGGACTTCTAGTGTGTTAGTGGCATCACACAGAGCTCCCATATTTTCTTCCCAGAAGCACCCATAGGACTTCTAGTGTGTTAGTGGCATCACACAGAGCTCCCATATTTTCTTCCCAGAAGCACCCATAGGACTTCTAGTGTGTTAGTGGCATCACACAGAGTTCCTATATTTTCTTCCCAGAAGCACCCATAGGACTTGTACTGTGTTAGTGGCATCACACAGAGCTCCCATATTTACTTCCCAGAAGCACCCATAGGACTTCTAGTGTGTTAGTGGCATCACACAGAGCTCCCATATTTTCTTCCCAGAAGCACCCATAGGACTTCTAGTGTGTTAGTGGCATCACACAGAGCTCCCATATTTTTTCCCCAGAAGCACCCATAGGACTTCTAGTGTGTTAGTGGCATCACACAGAGTTCCTATATTTTCTTCCCAGAAGCACCCATAGGACTTGTACTGTGTTAGTGGCATCACACAGAGTTCCTATATTTTCTTCCCAGAAGCACCCATAGGACTTGTACTGTGTTAGTGGCATTACACAGAGTTCCTATATTTTCTTCCCAGAAGCACCCATAGGACTCGTACTGTGTTAGTGGCATCACACAGAGCTCCTATATTTTCTTCTCAGCAGCACCCACAGGACTTCTAGTGTGTTAGTGGCATCACACAGAGCTCCTATATTTTTCTTTGCAGAAGCACCCATAGGACTTCTAGTGTGTTAGTGACATCACACAGAGCTCCTATATTTTCTTCTCAGCAGCACCCACAGGACTTCTAGTGTGTTAGTGGCATCACACAGAGCTCCTATATTTTCTTCCCAGAAGCACCCATAGGACTTCTAGTGTGTTAGTGGCATCACACAGAGCTCCTATATTTTCTTCTCAGCAGCACCCACAGGACTACCGACTACAATGGCTGGAAGACCGCCAAGGGGAGGCAGAGCGTGCAGAGGCAAGAACACAGGGCAGGCAGGCTCTGTTTCTAGTGGACGTGGCCGTGGACGTGGTCGTGCATCGTCATCAGCACGTGTCCATGGGACACACGCGTCTTTGTTTTCGGCAGCTGGACATGTGGAGCCGCATCATGCTGAAGGCTTGGTAGAATGGATGACCAAGCCCTCCTCATCCTCCTCATCCTCTCTCACCCAGGCTCAGGGTACTGGCAGAGCGTACTTAATGGCATCATCAGCCACCCCTTCCCTAGACCCACCATGTCCTCCTGAGGAGTCCCCCGAACCGAACCGAAACAAACCGAAAATTCCGATGGAGCCTACACACAGTCGCATTTTCCGATGAAAAGCTCTCATCGGTCTTTTTCTGGCCGGAATTCCGATCGTGTGTACGCAGCATTAGAGTGTAAAATTACTGAAAATTTTACAAAAAAATAGAATGAGACAAGATCACCAATACGAGAAAAGAATAAGTATGGAGGAAAGAAGAGAAGAAAACTCACCCAGATATCGCACCTAAAACACCAGCAAACCATAAGGCTGGTGTGCACTCACCCCATGAAGAGACTAGCCGTGTGCACAGCTAACTCCGAATGGGGTTTAAAAACCGATACTTCCTATTGTCTTTATTTTTAATAATCAATAAATATTCCATGGTGAAATTCAAACATGGTAAATATTTACCTCCACTATCCAAGTGCTTCATTTAAAGTCCCAATTCTCTTTTTGTACTTATGTCGAATAATCCTGGACTAAAAGATTTAGGTTAGGCACATTCAACCTTTTTTTGCTATTGTCTCTATAATGTTGAATCTTTCCTCTCTATGTCGAATCTTTTCTCTCTATGTAGAATAATCTTGGACTAATAGAGCTAAGGTTAGGCACATTCGACCACAGGTTCAATGGACACAGATCACTATTGTCAGCGTCATGTCGAATATCCTATCTATATCGAAATGTTGTCACAACGAAAATAAAGCATTTGTTTATGTCGGATCTTTCGGTTTTCGGATTCTGCACGTTCGTTATCGTTTGCTAAAACGATAACGAAAATATCCAAAATTCGGACGAAAATGCATTCTGACGAAAACGAATGCACATGTCTAATTCTCATCATGTGCCTCAACTAAATCATTAATATTAATTGTCATCTCCTCCATCCGCTATAGTCTGCATCTGTCCCCTAGTGAGTGAAACTGTTTAGTTAGAGTGACAATGTCTGCCTGTAGAGAGGTGTGGAGGGAGAGCAGCATCTCCTTGAGGATAGTATCCATTACTGGCTGGTTATTAGTGGGAAAGGAGGCTATGGGAGAAAGCTCAGGCAGACTGTGATGTGAAGGTGCTCTGTTCTGGCTTACCTATTGGTCTTGTGCAAGGTCATGCCTCATGCGAGACTCAGCTGGGCTGCAGCATGAAGGACTAGCTGGATAGGTCCTGAAAGGGAAGAGAGAGCCCTCTGAGATCCCCGCGGCCACAAATGGGTCATCAAGTATGTCTGCACAGTGGCCGCGTGTGTGTGCTGAGGTAGCAGGGGCCAGGCCACCAGCGCCATCTTGGAATCTACTTTGAGGCAGTGGGGGGAAAAAAGTAGTCAATTTGCGAGGTCCCTTTTCATCCTTCCTTTTCTTGGACATGTGGGTGTAGAAGGTAAGCCCCTGGTATCTGGGAGAAAAATTGGCGATATGCGGTGGTTAGTGTAGCTGGGATAGTGTAGATGGGATCCCCTGCAATGCTCTGGAGCGCTGCACTAGGCTTCCATCATGGTTGCCTGCTGGCCACGCCCCCCTCAGATTACTCTTTTAAATGCTGCCTGCCCTACCTTTTTGCCTGGATACAAACTACTCTACAGACTATGCTCAGCCTTAACCATTGCTTGGATAATGGACTCTGCCTCTGTCAGCTGTTAACCAGTTCTAAAATTATCACACTTGGTTGATTTATTAAAACTGGGGAGTGCCAAATCTGGTGCAGCTGTGCATCTTTTAACTTCAGCTTGTTCTTTAAGGGCTCTTTCACACGGACGGACCGTATGTCCGTTTTTCATCCTTCCGTTTTCGGATGAAAAACGGACATACAGGTATCCCTATGGGATAGCGGGTGTCAGCGGATGAGCATCCGCTGACACCCGCTCTCGTCCGTGCCCGCTCTGCTCCGTTTCTGCAGACGGAGGAAAACCCCATTTTTTCATCCGTCTGCAGAGCGGATCGGATGACGACGGACTCTACGGTCCGTCGTCACCCGATCTCCCATAGGGGAGAGCGGCGCTCTGACAGGTCCGTCCCTGCACGGAGTGCAGAGACGGACCTGTCATCTTCTGCTCAGCGGAGATCGCTCTGGCGATCCCCGCTGAGCAAGCGGCTATCCACGGGGCGGATCTGCACTGATCCGCCCCGTGTGAAAGAGCCCTTAGGCTTTAAAAAAAATTAAGCTAATTGGTTTCCATGCAGAGCTGCACCATATTTTACATTCTCCAATTTTAGTAAAGCGACCCCTTGTGTCCAGTCAGTCGCTATCCCTGATTGACCCAGAATACTGTTCCTGCCTTGAACCTCTTCTGTATTGCACATCCATCTGTCATGTTATGTAAATTCTACCTCCCAAAGGGATGATACACATAAGCACATAAGCTTCACTATTTTTGCAGAACAGGAATCAGACCAATAAACATTACAGTTAAACTCTGATTATAATTAGTATAAAGTTCAGGATTCAAAAATATAGAAATTATGGTAATCCAGCACTTATGAAAATAGTCCCAGCTGTAAATTATTTAAAATTTTAACAATTAAAGTCCTCAGACTGCCATTGCCAACTTGTAATCTCTCCACTTCTGCTTTTGATGGCACATCTTTTTTTTCCAATCTATCAGCAAACAAAACAGGCAACTGAAGCTTTTGCACTCTGAAAGATTATCACTATCTCTGGGCTGTAAGGTAAGGTTATGTGTATATTACAGTACAATTATATACATCTAACTTTAGAAATAAGAATTAGACTTTAAAATAAAGATAAAGTAGCATGCAGTTACTTTGATTAAAAACCAAAAAAAACAGCAACAATTGTTTCCATTGCCTAGCAATCACCATTTATGAATGTACATACTTTTCCAGCAATTTTACATTTAACTGCTGCTTCGCCCAAGTGCAGATTGGACGTTTAGGTCCAACTGTCTAGTTTGCCAGGAGATATTCACTTCAGTGGTAAATGGGAAAATACATTTGGTCTA
Organism: Lithobates sylvaticus; assembly: GCA_028564925.1. Taxonomy (NCBI): domain Eukaryota; kingdom Metazoa; phylum Chordata; class Amphibia; order Anura; family Ranidae; genus Lithobates; species Lithobates sylvaticus. The sequence continues at coordinate 36,846,848 of CM053033.1, read as the reverse complement.
ATCTCTCATGCTAGGGCTTTTGTGCTTAGTATTTAAACTTAACTCATTTAACACCTGGCCAAGTGTAATATTATAATTCAAACTGTGCTGTTAACACAATATTTTATTGATGTATGAATGGCAAATAATACATCTGATGTATTCTTTAGAAGTATAATAAAAATGTTTAGCTGGTTTCAGGAAGCAACATGTGTAGTTAAAGGTAGGGCACTAGAGGGAGTCTGAAAGGGTGTGTGCAGCCATTTTATTTAATAAAGATATTAAACGTTGAAATGAATGAAATTTAGACATGTGCACTGCCAAAAAATTAGTTTATTTTCGTTTGTTTCATTCATTTTTTTTTTTTTTTTTAGTTTTTCAGGTCAAATTCATACATTCGCACATTCGTAAATTCGTACATTCGTACATTCGTAAATGCATACATTCGTAATTTGTTCATTTGTACATTCGTAAATTAGAAAATTTGTATATTCGTAAATTTGTACAATCGTAAATTAGAAAATTTGGAAATCCGAAAATCCAAAAATTTGAAAATCTGAAATAGTAACTAACTATTAAATTATAGGTATTGTAATTTCCTTTGAAATTTGGCTGTTAGTGAACACAAATTTATTTGAAGTTACGAGTTATCCGAAATAACGAATGCTGCATCTAAACAAAATGGAACAAATTAATAAAAAAAAGTTTTTATTATTATTATTTATTATTAATTTGTTCCGTTACGTTTGTTTGGATTTGGCATTCGTTATTTCGGATAATTTGTAACTTAAGATAAGTTTGTATTTGTTACGTTCACTAACAGCCCAATTTTAAAAGGAAATTACAATACCTATAATTTAATAGTTAGTAATAGTTAAGTTATTATTAGTTAATTATAAATTCAGATTTCC